>OW796109.1:8155130-9355130 GCA_941860345.1 Chrysodeixis includens | reverse complement strand
GTGATAGTCTGGCTACAATGGCTTAGATTGAAAGCTTGGAGCATGCTCTGATTCTTCTTTCATATTTTTTAATACATAGTATTCACTGCGGATCGGTTATTACAATGAAAAAAACAAACCTCAGATAGGACTTGAACCTGAGACTTCTGGCTTGACGGAACGGTCGCTTTACCAACTAAGCTACCGAAGTCACTGTACGAGAGTTTGAATTTGTTCATTATATTGGGACGTGTGTCTGATTGCTATAAATAAATTAATAAAGGTCTGACTAGAGATAGAGAATACGGGCCCTGAAGGTTTCGTGTACACCCGTAGGTACAGGACCCTTTTAAAGACCGAACCATGATATTAATAAACAAAAGGTTTTTTTTTTGAAAACGGAAGGCTAAAGGAGTTTTTATTAAAGTTACTGTCGTATTCGGGTGGCAAGAAATTCGGCAATTGTTCATAAAATATCAACCATTATTGTCATTTAAAAACTTGAATTCGTTTGACGCTACGATATACACCACGACTAGGCAAAGGAATTTGATATTGAAACTTTACATTTTACTGAAACAAAATTATGATCCAGTGTTTAACAAACCCAAACTCTATTCATAACATAAGTAGGTATAATTTAATAATAATAATAATAATAATATTCATTTATTTGCACGAATGTAGGTAAACAGTAAGGTGGTTACAAAGTTTTTTAGAATCCATATACATTCTGCCGCTTTATCGTGGCATGCAAAAACATTATGTTGACTTAAGCTAAAGTAGGTGAGACTTAAATTTAACATCATGAGATCATAACAAAATGACTTAGTAACATTAACAAATTTCTTCTATATCTAGTAATTCTAATCTATAAGTAATATTTTTAGACTAATAGTTTACATTTAGGCTATACTAATTAATAATAATAATAAAATAATTGAAGTGTATATAGTTATATTATTTTATCTTGTAAATATTCTGATACTGAGTAGTAGGCTTTGTGTGTTAGTAGTTTAATTAGATATTTTTTGAATAGTCTTAATGGTTCATCTTTTATAATATCAGGCAGTTTATTGTATATAACAGGTGCCATACCTAAAATATTTTTTGTTAGTAAAGCGGTTTTATAGGAACCTGTAGACAATAGACATTTATACTGAGATCTTAAATTGACCGTTCTATTGCGAGTTTCATTTAGGGTTGGGAATAAATTTAAGTTCATTTTTACAAATAAAGATAATTCTAATATGTATATACAAGGAAAAGTTAATAAATTGTATAGTTTAAAAAGAGGTAAACAACTGTCAGTAGCTTTTATATTAAAGATAGCTCTGATGCAGCGTTTTTGGGATTTAAAAATATTTACTCTATCACTACAATTTCCCCAGAATATAACTCCAAATCGTAGTATGGAGACAACTAATCCGTGATAGGCAGTTAGTACTGTTTTAGTGTTGACCTTTTTTGAAAGATTGAATAACACATAGGCAGAAGTACTAACATTTTACATTGATTGAATGTAAATATTATGCACTAGTCCTATTTCTATAATATCGAATGATAAACAAGGAGGGACATGTCCATTGTCTTCCACCTGTCACGATTTGAAACTATACGTTCTATACATTTGGTCGTATAAACTAGAAATAATAACATTTATAACTGTTAGATTGTCTCCTGTATCAGCGAGTGTGTTAAAATGTAGAGTACAGTCAGCATCAGAAGTCGGTTAACTTATTTTTCTATAATATGTAGGAATTGGCACTTAGTATGTTTCAACTATACAAAGTGTCAAGCCTATTTTGCTACCTAACAGCACAACAGTAATTCATTAAATTCAATTGTGTACAGTTTGAAAATCTAAATGTTAATCGACTTTTGATGCTGACCGTACAACGACAGAGACACGGAACAAATGATCCTCATCACACAAACATTCGTCCTGGGTGAGAATCGAACTCACGACCTCTGGTATAGCAGTGCAGGGCCACTAACCACTAGACCAACATGGCAGTCAGTATAGATAATGTCGGTACCGTACTGCACGCCCCTGATTACATGCCATGATCAGGAACATACTGGTATATTACTCTTTCTTTCGTGTCGACACGAGCGTGTAATCCAACGGTGACAACTGTAACGTAGCTAACGTGTAAAGATGGGTTCACATGGGACTTACTATACGAACAATATGAAGGAAAAAAGATCGATCGATTCCGATGTATCTGCTTCATTTAGCTGATGATTACTATTGGATCTAAAATCTGAATCTGAAATCTTTAAGAAGATTAAATATTTCCCTAAAGTAAAAGTCGTATGTGGCCAAAAATCGCAAAAGACAGGGAGGTTTGGTAAAAGAAAGAAGAGGGTTTTGCCCAGCTGTGGGTTCTTATATAGGCTACATAAAAAAAGGTAAAAGTCAATTGCTAAAGTGATCTAGTGGTTAAATTGCTAGTTTTGTATGCAAGTAGTTATAGGTTCGATCTTAAACTAGGTACTTATTCTGAGCTGCAGCTCTTTCAAAGTTCTACTTACTCTTCTAATTATTTCAAAGATATAACTTTATTATAATTAATTGGTGTAGTAAACTGTCGTGAGAAAAAACCTAGATTTATTATGATATAGTCAACAGGGGAGTGAGTAAGCGTGATGATCATTGCACCTTCCTTTATTTAGCTGAAATAGTCTTAAACCAGCAGTAATTCATGATCAGTTGATATGACAGATTCAATTGATTAGCCTTTCTGAAATCGGGAGTTATTGCTTGGAAGTTAAACCGGAGGTCGTGGGTTCCATTCCCACCTAGGACAAATGTTTGTGTGATGAGCACGCTATTTTGTTCTATGTCTGGGTGTAATTTATCTATGGCATGTATCTATTTAGAAATACATAAGTAAGTTTATCAGTTGTCTAGTACTCATGACACAAGTTACTCTCGTATACTTAATTTGAGACTAAATGGCGTTGTGGAAAATAAAACACCCTTTCAAAATTTAGCCCCACCCTGTATAGTAATGTTACCTTACAAATCTACCCCGAGCACATTGTCCGGACCCTCCACAATGTATAATGTTAACGTGGCCTTACTACTAATAATATTTAAACTGTCTGCGCCTGCGCCGCCCGTTACTACTACAGTTACGACGCTAACGGTGACGTAAGGTGACGGTCAACTTAATTGCTAGACAATTATATTAATAATAATTTTCTTTGTATTACAATGGCGTTGACTTTGGTATTATTATGGTGCAAGATAAAGAATATTCTGAATATACATGTCTGTTTATGTTGTGTTTTAGCCATGTTTGGTGTGCAAGGTTATGATGTAATTCTTATCTTAACTAGAGATTTTTTATTTATTATAAAATTTTAGAAAAGCTAATAAAATAATAAAATACATGAATTAGTTGCTAATTATAAGCTTCCAAACATACAATTTTTAATCAATTTTGATAAAAATATCGGTATTCACTGCTTTTTCCTCTTCTTTGCCTCATTAGTAATGAACCTTGTGTCACGATGTACACACTAAATCCAGATTGAAAACATCACTCGCGAATGTATAATTTCTTAAAAATATGTCACACGGAAACCGAAAACAAAACCAGAACAGACTGCAATCCCATCAATCCATAATTTCTTAACAATCGTGTCATTCTGAACCATAATTACTATCTATAACAATAACATCTATATCAAACAATAGTTAACCTACCACCATCTCTTAAAGTAACACTATTGCAGGTGTGGAAGCGAGACAGCGCTATACACGGTGTATAGCGGCGTCTCTCTCTTCCACAACTGCGATGGAACTTTAGACGGTTTGTAGTAGGCTTTAGTTCGTGATCGTCAAAGCTCAGACAATACGGTTTCAACAATACAAGTCGGTCACTCCGTTCTCACTGCCTTATAATTAACGGAGAAAACGTACAGATAGCAACTAAGTTCATTAACACAAGATTTGTAAAGTATCAAAATATCATCTGAAAATAGCTGACAACAGATCTCAGTGGCGTGTACTTGGACAGGCCTATGTTCAGCAGTGGACTGCGGTAGGATGATGATGATTGTTAAGTAATAGGTTAATGTAATTAAGAAACGATACAGCAAAGGTCAAAGTTATAAATGAAAAAATATACTTATACTTTATCACCATGTTTCGGTATTTTGAAAATCTCTTTGTGTTACATTTTCATAGTAAATTGTTAGGCTGAGTCTTAGTTATACTAGCTCTATATTACGTCAGTTTACTCTCGAATATTCATAGGGGTAGCCCGATAAGTTTCTGAATTAACTGGAGTCCTTATTCATGAGCTAATGCTGCAAATGCAAACTGTTGTGCTGAGCTTTTGTTGCTGACGGTACGTGACTAGTTTTTGCTGATTAAGTTTGAGTACGGAAGATGAGTTCCTGTTAGTATATTGTGTGAACTATGGATTGGTTGCCAGTCAGAAACCCGTTTTCTATCGTGATAGAAAAGTGGGAAATTTTTCGGAACGGACTCAAAGCGACAAAAAGTTCTTTCTGTTTATTTTCATTTCATAAAATAATGATAGATTACAGTCAGAGGAACTCGGCGATTTAGTACTTTGCTAGAAGAAGAAAAAAGCTCGAGATATAATAAATCATTTACTTACTACCATTGTTGTGGATATTTAGCTACAAAAGTTAGATTTTAGTTTGGGATACTGCGTTAATTAAACATTACTATCTATCAACTTGTAATTTATTTGCAAATCTTTAAATTCTTACGAAGAATGGTCAAACCTAAAATCACAACCACATAAAAAACTTGCAATCCAACACCCATAAAACACACATTATCAATTCCATATTCGGTATAAAGTAAATACTACCTAGTACCTTGTATTATCCATACTAGGTACAACTTGTAATAATAATATTTCGAAGTATACGTATAGTAAATACTACCTAGTACCAGTCAAAGTGAGAGTTACATACTGCGGTTAGCAGTGTCCGTTAAAATGATATAACGATTGTTACCTATTATGTAACACTGTTCCGAAATACTAGGTAGGTATGTCAGTGTTTTGGATACGTTTATGCATAAGTGTTTAAGTGGAATGACCTAGAGGTTTACTTTACCGGATGGTAAAACCTAACTAAATTGTTGTTGAATAATGTGGGGTAAAACTAGGTTAGGAGTAAGATTTGAAATTATAATAACCGTCACCGTATATCTATAGAAATTGAATGATGATTTCGTAATTGCTATCGATAATAATTGCAGAAGTACTTTTTTGTTTTTTTTTTCCGCAATCTTTGCTATAGCTTTTAAGAAGAACTTCTTTCTTTCTTTTCGTATGGTTGATGTATCTGGTGTTAGATTTTGAGCCGCTCATTAATAGGCCCCTGAAGTTGCGTAACAAAATTCTCAGTTGTGCTGTTTTATCCACGATACTTTCCTTCAGTGTATTTAGCAGATATTCATTCTTATGTAAAACGCACATGAATTCGAAAAAATCTTTGGTACGTGCCGGAAATTGAACCTACGAGCTTTGACTTGGCTGTCCGACGGTCATACTACTTGGTTATCACTAAGATTGTGGGGATATATTTAAGTAGATAACATAACATGGTATGTTGTTTTGATTAAATATAATGGTCGAACCATGATTATCGACCTGAATAAGCAATTCTCTAATGCATTTTTTCAGCTAGTTTTTGCTGCTAATAAATAGAACAGTTGATATCACTTATGATAAAGGATTCCTTAACAATATTATAATATTAATACTGTCTAAAAACGTTATGTATAAAAGTCCCACTGCTCTGCACAAGCTTTTCCCATATAAGAAAGGATTGATCATCACGAAGGCCCACTGCAAATTGGCGATTTCAGATTTAAACATTTGAAATCCAGGTTCCCTCATGAAGTTTCCCTTTTTCAGTAGCGTCTTAGAATAACAAAGAAAGCCCATGTAAGTTTGAAAAAGTCACATTGGTACACACACTTTGCCTGCATTAGGATCGAACCTGCACCTCATGCATACAAATCCATACACAGAACCGCAAGGCCACCACATCAGCTAAAGCCTCACACTTCAGGTATTTATCTCAACCTCAGTGAAAGTAATAAAACCTTTTTCCTGTCACAATGACATAACAGGCTTAATAATAATTACACAATCAGTTACATCAGCCAATGACTGCATTGGAAAAGGTCCGAACTCTTTTGTTTTGTGATTGTCTTAGAAAAGTTTAATTAGTGACTTTTCTTTTGTACCTTTTTCCGTACTGGCTCTATACGTGCTTGTCGAATTTGATGGCTGTTTTTTTGATGGGTCGATGCGAATTTTGTTAATGTCTTTTTGTGAACGCTATTTTGATACCGAAAATTTATTTTTGTGACTGAAAACTGATCTCAGTGGCATGCACTTGGAGAGGCCTAAGTCCAGCTGTGGACTGCGATATGCTGATGGTGATGATTTTTAGACCACTATTCGGTTTCGTTGGTAGTTTATTGACTTTAAGTTAGGTTTTGATCTTGAAATAGTTTTTCAGATAACTAACGTAAGAAAGGAATAAAAAGTACCTACTACCTACTAAAGAATTTTGAATAATTTCTCTTAAGTTTTAACAACGCAAAGTAAATATCAGCAATTTAAAACACAGCCGCAAAAAAGTGTAAGTTTTGTATTCAATTTTAAACATATCGCGAACACTTTAAGCTTGATACATATTCGAAACAGTTTCTGTCAAGTCGAGCTCCCAAAAGATTTCATCCATACATACTCAACAGCGATCTATTAAATTTAAGACTATACCATAAACCTCAACGGCCCATCTAAATTCTAAAATAAAATCAAATGTACACTACAGTTAAATCTATTAGCATTTTAGAGACACCGGTAGAAATCCCGTTACGATGCAATGCACCAACTTGTGAAGCTAAAACACTTCAATTGTTTTTTGAATGAAAACTTTTTGGTAAAACTGTTGGCGTTCAGAAAGTCGCTTCTACGTTTTTTCTCGATAGTAAAAGGCGTCATTTGTTTTATTTATTTTGTTGGTCTTTAATGGCAGTCGGAAGAATAGTTTATTTCCTTCTTCGGTCGTGACTATTTTCTATAATGGCTATAGTTTTTCTGCTTTAAGTCGGATATTATATCCGATGATCGGGAATGACATTTAAAAGCTTCGACAATACTTTAGAAGAGAAAATTTTAGGAAAATTCATACCAGATACTCTTTATCTGCAGTTTCGCCCGCGGATATAACTTTAAACTTGGTAAAAAGTAAAAATAATATTTCACGACTTTTACACAACGCCATCTAGTCTCAAACTATAGTTTGTATTATGAGTGCTAGATAAATGATAAACATACGTATATACTTCTAAATACATAGGTGCATATTATAGATCGATTTAGTCTGTATCTAGTTTTGTTTTAACGTGGATAAATAACAGATGCTTAATAATTAACTTTTGTGTGAAGCCAATATCAGTTTGGCTTTAAATTGAATTTATGTACTAAAAACTTTATTACTGACCACAACATAATTTCCATTAAATTTTATACAAAATAAACTATTCCATGGCCTACAGGTCACGACACAGCGGTATAAAAACGCCCACACATCCATTTAAAGCCAGTTTATTACATACAGCGGTAAAACAATATAATATTAAAACTAACGACGATCAAGTCCCGCAATAATTGAAATAATTATGTCAAACGATTTGTTCCAACGTTACTTAATAATACAGTAACCGATGTCCGTCTGAATGTGGGTTAATACTCTAAGACGGCGGACGGACGGTGTTAGTCTACTAATAAAGATGTAAGGAGAAATAGTTTTACTTGGATTTTGAAGCTGTAGTCGTTCATTAGGCATAAAGTAGGGACCATATCTGGGTACGAAATGTAAAAAACTGATTGATCTGTCAGATAGATAATTAAAAATATGAGACACGTGTTTTTGTAGTTATCTGAACAATAAAGATAAGCTGCTCCAAAGTGTAGGAGACGGGCTTGTGACGTATCGCATTCGTAAAATGTTTATGAAAGAAGTTGTCACGCGTAAGTTTCATTGACTGCACTTTGACCAATTTGAGTTTGAGGGAGAAAAATAGAAAGACTTATCCAATATTATTCATTAAACTACATGATGGACATAAAAAAGTTGTCTTTTCATTCCCTGTCTTCCATATACTCTACAAAAATAATAACAGTACATATTATGTAAATATCTCCTCAATAGCTAAACTGATAGCATACAACCTTCTTTTAAACATCTTGAAATTTCTAAATCCCGTTTAATCATTCCTTGTCTGAGAACCAGAATTTACGATCGTTCTCAGTTTCCGTCAAGTGATTAGGTAAAGACAATCATGGTTGCCCAATTTCATGTTGAGCGACATGTTGGCAACCAATTAAAGTGAGACAAGGTCGCGTGGGGCAACCATGCGTGAGACCAAGATGATTATTCTTTTCTCCGTTTGTTTTTATATCAGCAGCTGAAATTATAATGTTGGTAAAGTAAATTATAAACAGGCATGTATGATGATGATTGTACTCAAAGTTGTTACTTTAATATTGGGTTTTATTTGACGGGCCTGTAGGTCTAGTGGTTAGTGGCCCTGACTGCTGTTAGTACAGGAGGTCGTGGGTTTGGTTCCCATCCAGGAGAAATGTTTAGGTGATGAGCACGATCATTTATTCTGTGTCTGGGTGTAATTACAAAGACAATTTTTGACGTTGGTATCTTAGTAAGCTTATGTAAGATACCAACTAACTGTATTTGTAAACAGCCACTATCACATGGGAAAAGAGTAGAGAAGCACTTCAATACAACACATACGTATTTATACTTATGTTCATTTCTGTTTAAAAAGAACTTCATTCATAATCTTCACACCGGCATCAAGTTGCGAATACCTGCGAGTATTTATCACTACCTTGCGACGTTGCTAAACAACCATTTAGCATTGTTTTAACCATACTATAAGGCTTTTATTTTGTAATACGTTACGTGTATCAGTTTCGTCTACTTTACAATGTACAATCCAACCACAATAATATACGATAAATCGACCTTAAAACCATGGGTCATAAAGACAATTAAATGAAACTTTTGGTAGCGTGTGGTGACATATAACCATGATTATATTTACAAAAATCAACCTTAAATATATGAGACATAAGGACGATTTTTAAGTATTTTTTGGCAATGTGTGGTACTTTGTACTAGTCGAATTATAAAACAATTGAGTGACAAAATTCGACGCACATTCAAATAGAAACGTTTCCTTTCGATCTAGTGAGTGATGAGAATATTAAATAGGTTTTTGGTAATAGTTATTCGATGGGCCCCCTATTATGTATGTTTTGTAATTTGACGAGTGGGTGTAATATGTACCTTTGAGTAAAATAATATCTACGTCGAATTGAATTTACATGGGCTATTCGATGAGATGGAAACAATAATTAAGTATTTTGTACTGCAAAGAGCAATTTGTTTTATTCCACTAATTTTAATATAGCTGCTCAAGTATATACTTTAATTGAAGCATAAAGGCAGTCGGGAAATGTTCCACGACTTGGCAAGGTATAAACTTGATTAGTTTAAATAAATTCAGTTAGGGCTATCCAATTAAGAGATAATGGACTCACAAGAATTAAAAAACATGCCAGAAAGAGAGAGGAAAGGATATTAACCGCGAAGGAATATTCCCAGCTCACAAGATCATGATGATATCAGTAACACTAACAATATTGTCCAAAGTTCCAAAAAAATAACCAAAAATATTCTTTTTGTTCCAGTGCTTTTCCCAACAATGACATAAGCCCCACAAGATGGCGCTCCGGTTGAAAAAGGATATTAAGAAGGCGTCGTACTACGTGTGGTTCCTGGGTGCGCAGGAGTCGCGCGGCCTGAGGGGGGAGGAGTTCGCGCTGCCCGCGATACGGATACTTGAGGAGAGGGCGAGAGACTTGGAGCCTTTTAAGGTCACGTTACAGGTGAGAGACCATTTTCCCTTGTAAAGTTGATGCAAAATTTAGGAATGATATTTGGTATCTAAAATCTTTTATTAAATTAAGTTGGCGCAGGAAGGACGAAACGACGTGACGTGGAAGGATTTGGTGGAAGGTTGTGCTCAGCAGTGGGACGCAATAGGCTAGGAAAAAAAATATTGTACCCTCATTCATTGGGTTTTATCTCGTCCATAAAAGAATACCTTTTCATAAAGGAGTCGCGTCTTAAGGGTGCTTACCCCTTTTTGAAAACCTAAACTTGTCATTTTATCCCCCAGCATCATGTTTAAAAAGACAAAAATTCCGCCATAACCGGTAAAGCAAGAAAAAAAACTATTTTTTTTATACAGTCTGAGATTCCACTGCTGAGAAAAGGCCTCCCCCATTTTCTTCGAAACCTTTCTTATATAATATCATTGTTAGTCTATTTCTACAATCCATAATTCCATAACTTAAATATTTTAACGTAACCTTCCCTAAGGAAGAGTGCGACGTATATAGGCTGATTTATTATTAACAAAGCTCCTAGTAGTTCTAGTACCAGGTTCCATAGGTGTGTGTCAGTGCTATTGAGTTCATTGTGCGAGCAAGGCGCGGCCAACTTCACTTTTGTTGGCACACATACCGAACAACTCTGTTATTGTATTTTATGAACATTTTTATGTAAGGAAAAGGAGTTTTTACTGTTTTAAGGTTAAGTTTTGCATGGATATAAATATTTAAATATATTTTCTATTTAAATAGGTAGGTTGTTTTAATGTTTATTGACTTTTAACTGTGTGTATTTTGTTTAGATAGATTTGACTGATTTACCAGCATAACAATTTTATGGTTTTGTTTAGAAACATACATGTCTAGTATAGTGTTGTTACCAATTCGTACGATACAACTATACTTAAACTTTACATCTCTGACGGCCGCAAAGCTTAGTCAAAGAAACTGTGGTAATAACCTTCAAAAATACAATGTAACTTTTTTTTAAATAATTCTTACAATTCTATCACTATCTTCCGGTACTTTAATGTGCATTTCACTTCCATTCATCTCCACTGCAGGCTTATTAAATCAGTATTCGTTATATCCCAACCTCAATGCTATCAGTTATTAACGATGGTCACGATCCCCAATCTATGGGGAAATGACTATAATGATGATGATGATGTACTTATCACAAACTATTTCTACCATTAACCTTACGTTCTTCCCCAGGTGTCCCACAAAGGCCTGAAGATAGTCCAGAATGTGACAGCTAAGGGCAAGCAGCAGACCATCAAGCACTTTATCCCGCACGGCAGCATCACGAGCGCGGTGGTGCAGGCCGATGTCGTGGCGTGCGTGCTGCTACTCTACAACCCGCTCACTGGCTGCCCCGTGCATGTGCATGCCTACAGGTTAGTTTACCCCTACATTATATACAGACTTTGGTTTTCCGAGTGAAACTGTAATTAATGTTTTTCGCGACTTGTACACATATTTTTTTGGACGACAAAAGGTCTTATTCGTAGGGAGAGATCACAAATATCGAATTATATCGCGAATAACACCAGGATTATAACCAATATCCAGGATTTCAGCTTTGACTGAATGAGTGACAAACATGTATCTATTTATACTAACAATCTTGCGCGTTTACAAAATTAATGGGATAAAGTGATATTATTTATAGACCAATAAAACATAAATAAATTATGATTGGTAGTCACCGATTTGTCTTAGCTTGTTTTAATTCTCTAGTAATGAAAGAAATTTCGCTAACCGATTAATGTTTTAATTCGCTATTAATGCTTTTAAATTTAGCTCATCCTTAAACACAAATATTAAAGGCTCAAGTAGGTAAACATTACGTTCTCTTTTCTGTCAACAGCTAATAAAATGCTCAACACTTACTTGGTTATAAGCAAGCTTGTCCGTAAGATCCTATCATCATAAAGCGTGTTTATATTATACATAGTAAAAATATTGATGTTGCGTCGCACGGTATTTGTTTTCACAATTTAACGTCCACGTGTGATGCCCTCCGGTGTAATAGCAAGATAACTGTGGATTATATTTAATTATAATGGCATGGTTATGTAAGTATATAGGCAGTTTATTGATCTTAAAAATTGATGTAATTCTGTTTGAGGATTGTAGGAAAGACGAGGATAATGGCAATTAATAGTAATTTGAGTTACCCTTTAAATAGTTCATACACTACACAATACAATCTTCCCGCTGTTTGTCCCTAGCTGAGATCGTAAATACTACGCAATCGTTCGGATTGCGATGGATGTTTAAAGTGGAAGTTTCTTACGTATAATAGGTATTTCAGTAGGTATTGCACCCGTGCAAAGCTTTGGCGCTAGTAGTATAAATGAAATATTAAAATTGAAGACACATTCTTAAATATTTTTTTGTGAAGTTCCCTCTTATAAGGAACTTATTAATATTTTTTTTTATAATAACGTGTAATTAATCAATTATATTGTCATGAAATCGGTTTTCATGTAACCTAAGCTTTAAACTTACATTACATTTACCTGTACCAAATAAAATTTCATTTCTGCAACCGGCTGCATTGATTTGAGTCATCGCTATCTATTTCGTCATTAAACTTTTATTAATATTTTAATAATATTCAAGCAAGAACGCATGACATTTAGAAAATAATAAGGTCGACATATTAATGTCACAGATTATTTCAAGATGTTCGACCGGTTTGTTTCCTACTTTACTAAGTATTTAGTAATTTAGAACGTCGCTCTGCAACACTCAGAAATGTATAACTGCACTGAGACAGAATAAAATGCCGTAATTTAGAACATACAACGACTTGGAACCGACTTCTGTAGTATCTAAATTAGAAAGAAATAGCAGTTAATTAAACTTGTCCTAAAAAAAGAAATACAAGTTAATCCAACAGATAGATTTTTTATGCATTTCCGAGATTACTCGCTACAATATTACAAAGTTTTTCGCTGTATAGTATCAGTAGCATATTAGACTCCTTTTCTCAAGTGTACACAAAAAAATATATTATAGGATATTTTTTCTTAAAATGACCGATTTTCTCAGAAAGTTTTAAATTTAGATCGTCAGGAACATTTATACAATGGTACTCTTATAAAAGAGTACAGTCGGCCCATTTCTTGGTGATTCATTTGTTTAATTGTTTAAATAAATAAATCACCAAACCATTTGATCTACAAATATACCATAATGTCTGCCCAGGAGTTATTAAGTCCGCCTTTATTTTCCACCATAGGTTTTAACTCGCAAAACTACCACTCTAGCTAAAAGCGATCGTTAAGATAAACCATCAGTTAATGTGACCAACATAAAATAAATTGGATTGCGTAAGTTTGTTGCGGTCACAATGATTAACTGATAAAGTGCTCCAGAAACAATAGATTGAGGGAAGTAGGTGACCGTTAGGCTATAAACTTGTTTACTTAAACTACAGTTAAATAACTTAACCTTCATTTTAGCACCTAAACGTGTCTTAAGACGAGTTTTAAAATACGAAATTTTACGAAGATAATAACTTTTAACTCAGAAAAAAATATCGTGCTCATCACACAAACATTTGGGGTCCTGGGTGGATGCTGGGTGGGGATCGAACTCACGACCTCCGGTATAGCAGTCAGTGTCACTAACAACTAGATCAACAGACCAGTCATAAAACTAATACGAATTACTAAAACAATAGAAAAAACAATTATGAATACATCAAAACTCATCATCATCTTCCTGCCCTTATCCCATTTTACTTGGGGTCGGCGCAACATGTTTTTTTTTTTCTCAACATGTTGCTAATAGATTTGGCTATGGTTTTATAGTCGGCCGCCTGCCTGACACTAACCCTCTTTGGGAATGCGATTGTTGGTGGTTTACCCGCCACCATTCGGGTGACCCAAGGTGTTTGGTACAATGCACTGGGTCTTAAGGTCCATTAGTCGCCTTTTACGACACCCAGTGGAGGATATGGGGTGGCGCTATTCTTTATGTCCGGACACCACACGGAACTATGAATACATCAAAACTATTTCCTATAAACTTTTTATCGTAAATTTACCAAACCTATATTTCAACCAGGACCTTTAATAGTGAACTGAACAACATAAATAATAAATAATGGAAGGTTTAGTTGCACAAGGAGCTGCGCAGGAGTTGCGAAACGTGTTAAATGTCAGGTGAAGATGCCACAACCCTTTGTACGGAGTTCTATAGGTATTGTACTTAGGACCTATGGGGACATGGCTAGTATCATTACTCTTTTGCAACTATTTACATTCAAGCTTTATTTAAAACTAGCAGTGCCCTACATATTCCCTTCTATAATACTTATCTTTAAAAACAATAAACCCTGAAATCAGTATCAACGACTTTCATTAGACAATTAATTAGTGATAGCCTATTGTTTTAGAAATAAGTACTTTTAGTAACAATAATAGCTAGGCATGTTTAAAAGCTATGTTTAATACATATTAAACACATTATATCTTTACATTTACAATAACTTATAAGTCTTCACAATATAATGTAGCAATGCTTGACATTTCACGTTTGCGCCTGCGCATCTTGAGGTCACAGCGACATCTAGCGGGCACTCCGGGAATCTGTTACGAGACCCACTTGTGTTGTTTATAGACGTATTGACACAACTGTCAATGTAGTTGGGTTTCTGAAAATCACAGGTTCGATTTTAGGAAATTTAGTGGAGACAGACAATATTCTCTCATTCAGTTTAAAAACAATTAATAATGTTATACATGTATATCTACTAATCGTAAATAGTTGAGAAGAAAATCTTGAATATAATCGTTATTTAAGACTCGGAAATATGTTTCAATTATACATTAGTTCCAACACACATAAATTGAACATTAATTAATTTTGTTTCTTAATTTAAACGTTTAAATTGTAATTAAATTGCATCCAAACTTACACACTCAAATTAATTATGTAAAAATAAATGTATAGCTGTTAATTAAAATTCAAATCATATACATATAAAAACAAAATTACGCAAACACAATCAAAGTAAGCCAATCAAACGAATAAACGTAAACCTCAATTTCTAAAGAAAATAATTCCTTTGATAAAAACCACACCCTGTAGAAAACCTGGGTCATTAACCCCTTGGAGTACGCCAGTAAAACAGCACTCTTATTTCAACGTGCTAAGGTTGAAATTCGCAATGTTAGTTTACTTGTCCACTTTACAAATCGTAAGGAATCGCTTGTTTACGACAATCATCTAACCGGGATGATAATACAAGTTTGTGATAGTAAATTAAGAGGCGGTAATAGCCGTGCGTTTGAAACCGGTAGCCTAGCCGTAACCTAGGGCTTAGGCATAGGGCTGTCACGGCCTGTAAAGATAGTAGGTTTATTAGAAACTTATTTTGTTTTTACAATAAGTGTGTTGAGTGGTATTTTAATTTGGGAATACTTTAATGTCGCAGATGGCTTTAATTTCTAATATCAATTATTTAGCAGATATCAGATAATATTTCTCGTCATAAAATAGTTTACAGACCCATTTCTACGAAATCAATTCAACAGTTTAATAGTGAATGTTTAACTTTATAGACTATTAATTTTCTAATAATAATATGTTTAGTTAATAATAAATATCAATTATCGCATTTACATTGCATGAACAACTCAGTGTATTTTTATTACTGCTTATTCCTAAAGAAATAAAATACTGAAAATTGTCGTGAAAGCCCTAGAAACCAGATTCATCCAGTTATCGACCCTAACGAGTTTGCGTTTGAAGCCAAGCATGTAATAGAAGCAGTTTTCATTACAATTCTAATCAAATTCACAAGTTGCATAGCGGTAAAAGTGCAATGTCACTTTTATGTCCACATTAAAAATATCTAGCTAAGAAGTTTCTCCTGAAGTATAAAACTTTGATTATTTAAGCTTGTCTAGTAATATGTCGACAATCGGTAACGTCAATAGGAAACGGTAAAATGTATGGGAATGACATTTCGTCATATCCGACCTGTCATCTCCATACATAAGTGTGGTTAATTGACGTTAAACATCGCAAAAGATTGTAAAAATATCACATGGCTAAGAAGCAGGCAAACAGCTATAAAGATTCTAACATTTTCTCAACAATCAAATAAAGTTTTTTTTATATTGTGCTATAGTGAATACCTCTTACTTGTTCATCTTTTTTCACTATTTCTTTTCAAAATACTTTATTTCACACATTAGCTTTGCTTTCAGTCAGCTATGATTACCGATATAAAGAAATAAGAGACTTAATAACAGTCACACAATCGAAAATGACAACCAAAATTATATTTTACACAATCATTAATCAAATATCCTAACCTCCATTACTAAGTTAATCAACGACAAGGTGTGCCAATACCTAATACCTCATTTAAAATCAAAGGATAAAATAAACTTTCTAATGAATTTCTAGCTCAAAGGTGAAGAGGGCAACAAACAAAGACTCGAAATCCAAATTTATCCACACAAATATGTAAAACAAAATTCATCGATGGTCGGATTAGCAACAAATATACATCTTAACCTTTCACCGCGGCAATGGTAACCTAAAATGTATAATTCCCGCGTTTTGACAGCGCGGCACTTTTGACAGTTGTACAAAAATGGCGGCGTATAAAGAATTACTTTCACTTGTGTTTTGTGGAGCCGAATGGGTTTTGATAACAATGGAACTGCTTTGGGTGGTATAACGTGGCTAGGCACGTCAAGAGAAAATTAAAATGGCAATGTTTTTTTACTTGTGGAGTTTCACAGTAGCAGTTTCGCTCGCCAAAATGTTATTATAATTCAATAGCCTTTTGTGGGCCGTTCAATAAAGGCAGATTTATTTATGTGTTAAAAAGAAAAGTTGGTATAAGGAATTCTTTGAGTGCGAAACGAAATGGAAAAGTTTATTCTACTAAATTTTCACTTATGGTAAAATTCCTCAACTACAGTCACAGAACCGAAACTGAGATTTTTACTAGTTGTTTTTGCAGCCGTATTCAAGCCTGAAAGTGAGCATCTTAATATTGGCAATTGGAATATAAAGACAAAAAGCCATTTTAGAACGTAGCCAAGTGTCTCTCTTCTATGCGACCGCAATTCTATATGCATTAATCCTAAAACGTTTATTATAAGAATAAACGCTTTATTTCATTCAAAAACCCTCTAAAATTCAATTCACAAGATTCTTCTAAATCAAACATTGACATCACAAATGTATTTTGGCCAGTAACATTAGCTATTCCGGTACAAACCGCCATCTTATTAGAGGCGATGACATTGCGCGTCTCATGCCATTATGTCACAGATTATAAAACTAGTTGCACAGTAAGGTCATTTTAAGATCATTATATCAATTTGATCACGAATCTCGTTTTACGGAACTTTATAATATTTGTTTGATTAAAATTATTGAAGTTAGGTGCACTAATATGAGAATAAATTGTTTGTGAAAGATTTTAGACTTTCAGTTTAGAAACATTCCTCATTTGTAACACTTTTTGTATGTTTATTTTAATTGTAAAGCTATGTAAAATGTATTTTTATACATCATACAGAGGTCATATTGACCAAATACTTTTGTTAAAGCCATCTATTGCTTTCAGTATTGGTAACAGTGTGTTATTTTGGACAAACTGTTTAGGTCAAGTTTTTTAGGTATAGTTTTCACTAAAACAATATTTTATTCGATCTCTCGACTCTAAAAACTCCATCTTTAGAATCATACAGTAGGTATCATTAAATTTACACATACCAACTTAAAGTAAATTTAATACTTTAAAGCAATAAATATTTGCTATTTTCATAGCGTTCAGTAACATTGATGCTGTATAAGGTAGGCGTTTCCGAAGGTAAGTGATGCATAGTCATGACTCCGTCATACATTTCTATGATGAAGACCTTCTACACCATATGGTGTCATATGAACTAAGTTCTAACTAAGACTATAGCGATATATTTACTTCATGGATAAAAATTAAAGAAAGTTAGATGAGAGATCAAAACAGGAAGTCCTCCTGCCATCTCTCTCTATCGACGGCTAAGGCGATGTTTTTCTCTTTCAAATTGAGACGTTACTTGAAACTGTAATATAGTCTTCTCTCTATCTACATCCAACTCAAAGATATTGTCTTTAAAAATTGAGATATTACTCAAAACTGTAATGGTATAGCCAATGTATCTGCTGTATACAATAGTCCATCCATTTCAGCCAACCACTCTAGATAACACAGACTTTAAATGTTTTTGTACTACTTCTTCAGAACCTAATGTTACTTCTTCAGTACCTAATCAATTCCAAGGTTGCCTGTAAGAGATTGTTATGATAAGACCACCCATTGTAACCACCACTGTTGGCACCATGTAACTTTTACGTTTGTCAAACTGTTTCTCATGTGGTGTGCAATAAAGAGTATTCTATTTACATGTCTTAAAAAAGATTACGTAGATTTTAAAACATCTTTCCGCTTACCTAAAAATCTCGTAGAAGATACTAACACCTTGACATTCGCACAAAAGAATGTCGGGTCATATGAGTCACACGTGCGCGTCTGAGGCGAACAGGATAATAATATAATTACTAACATCTACGTGTTTGCTTCATAATTATTTGCATACAAAACTTGTTAAAAACCATATCTGTGAAGATTGTGATGATTTTATGACAGTACTTGGCTTAAAGATAAGTTTTGTTATTCTCTGTAGTAGAAATATTAAAGATACTTGCGACGAGTATAATATATTATGGTGAGCAGTGATATTATGGGTTGTTGCAGTTTAAAAAAAATGTTTATTAACACATTATCAATGTCTTTTGCCATTTTCATGCCTGTAGATCATTGCTACCGAGAATTTCCAGATTATACTTACCTATAATCCTCAAAAAACCCATTAATTTAATAAAAACTTTAGGCAAATTTTCGATCAACCGATAAAATTATATTTTTTACCTCATAGCTTAAATATTCTCGATATTTTAAGGAAAATACTTACTTTTTATAGGAGCAAAAATCCAGGAACTGATCTAGTCATCAAAATTAACTAAGGCCCTAGTGTTCCTAGACCTACAATAATTCATATTGTACGATGATATGGTGGAATAAAGAAAACTGTCTCGTCTTTGGTATAGACACTGAAGAAGCAGTTCATTATAACAGTGATCGTTTCTTGGTCATGAGTCGTGTTTTAGCCGGTAATTTTAGCCGGTGAAAAGACCGACACAACCTCCCATCAACTATTAGTAGTAGATCGTCCATAAAAAAATCTAGTAGAACACCAAAAAAGAAAAGTCACCAAACACTAATTTCCCCTTCAACCTACGACCTCCTTTTACTTCCACCATATCTTCCAAACTGACTCACACTCACACCTCCATAATAAGTAGATAGAATTTAGCGAGATCCTACCGTTGCCTTGAAGATGTCAATTTCAAATTAATAGTGACAGACTGTCTTCCCACGAGCTTAGAATTACCTTCACAGCTTTTGTGATGCGATCTGTGGCTTAATTAGGTAATCGATAGGTGCAAATTATGTGTGTATCACTATTTATTTGTGGGAGTTAATAATTTGAATATAACCAGTGTAAGATGAGCTTTGATTTTGTTTGGGATCAATCCACTGTAATGTCTCCACTGTTTGGCTGTGTACCACTACTGTTTATTACGTGTGTGGGATTAGTAATTTGAATATGACCACTGTAAAATGAGCTTTAATTTTGTTTTGGATCAATCCACTTGAATGTCTCCACTGTTTGGTGTAGAGGAGCTTTTATGAAAACCTGTATAAGCAGTGCCTTTGTATCAACTGTATTTGTATATGATTTTACCTTTGAGAGTTTTCTATCCAGAAGTAAATAAAGTCTACACTTTTAAAGCATCAACTATATATTTTTCCCATATAATATTATCTCTATTCAGTTAAGTTAAACACATTTAATCATCTGTTGTGTTTCCTCTCGCCTTTTCTATCCAGCCACTTTCTGCCACCAAGAATTCCTACTAATTGCCTTCCAATCGTTTTCCTTTACATTCAAACATTCTTAGACTAAAAGTTTCGTCTGTCTTCATCCCTTTCACTATTCAAAGGCACATTTAACTTGTTTTTTTTTTAATCTTTGATTTATGTGGGTTTATTTTTATATGGTATCGAAGCTTTAAGTAGGTGGAGCAATTGTATTCTACAAATGGATTATTGTTTATTAAAATGTATGAATTTTCTCATTTAAGCTGTTATTTACCAAAAAATATCTCTACCGTTACTAATTATCAATTCTTTCAAATCAAATTTAACCGTAGTTTTTTTCTGCTTTTATTTCGAATCATCTTCAGATCGATCAAAGTTTGCGAAGGTCTTCCAAATACCATTCAATGCCTTAATTGTTTTGTTATTGTTCATCAAAATGTTTATTCAAAGGAACCGCAACAAACTTAATGATACGCTCACATCTAATATTAAATCTATAGTCATTCAATACATTGCTAAATTGTAATTCTTTGAAGTGTAGGCAAAATAAACAGATAAATTACCTTTTACGAAAGGTCAAAGTTGCAACAGTATTCTGCAAAATGTTGTGGGTAAGGTGTGTCTGCAGTGGGAGAGCTGTTGGTGGGAAATTACTTGCAAAAATTGTTTAAAACAATTGAATCTTTTTCTCCATTTCAAATAAAATGGTTTTTTAAATTCAAAATTTAGATATTTTAACTAACCTAAGAGTGTTTTTACATTATCCAAAACGGAACCCGTATCGGACGATGCTCCGATAATGGCGAAAGCAAAATGTATGAAACATGTACCTACCTCCTATGTCCGATATTGGGTCGGACAATGTGAAGCATCATTTTGAAAATCTTACTTCCTCTGATATTGTATCGTCGTCTGATACTTATACAGGATCCAATAATAATAAAATCGTACGAAACCATGGTCCATTACTTATTAAATACATTAAAAGGAGTTGTTAATGTCTTCTTTTTTTCTGGAGGAAATCCACATGGACTTTCTCAGTGGATGCGATGGGCACGTATCGGAATTAACAGTTAATTCTCCGGAGTACTTCTTCATTTCCTTTGAGACAGGGATCCGATGGATATTCCCTTGCAAAAATAATTATTTACAGCGTTAACTTAGTTCTGATTTCCGTTACATCCTAATGTATCTCGGAAAACTTATAAGAGCACCTCCTAAGGACACATTTCTGCATTATCAACCAATCAATTAACCTATCGCAATCGGCTGCTGGACGGCTGGATCGCCTTCGCCTGTTAGTTTTCCCACACAGATGCATTTAAATGTTTCCGGCTTCATCTCAATGCTCAAAGAATTAGAGTTAATTTATTTGACTGGATGCTAAGCTGATTTAAAACACTTTAGCAAATCCAAAATTTGAGTGGACAATAAATCTTAAACAAAAGGAAATAATCATTTAATTTCTAAAATTCTGAGTGTTGATGAGTTAAACAAGCAATATTGTACATACTCTAATACAGATATAAACTTTTCTACAAAGCTGTTAACAATAAGATGTTTGTAACTTACCCTTGACATTAAAATGTCAACATTCCTCGATCGAGCGAGTTTTGAACATCGGCACCACTCGGCACCACTCGGCTCCGCTCGTGTTACTTCGTTTTTGTTGCGCCCGCGCACGTAATGAGATGCGTCGCCGGTCACACCGAATAGTACGAATTTAAATTGATTGATTAATTAAGATAAGAATTTGTGTGAGGTCACTTGAATGTTAGCGATTACTTTGCGGTTGGTTGATCAGATCATGCAGAGTCAAGGATGTTTAGGTTGAAATCCAGGCCAAATACCCATTATAGTAATATTGCCACTAGTGGTAATACTCATGCATTGCAATGTCATGTAAGATCAAAAGTATTTGGCTGCAATTTTGTATTACTTTTGCTTTTTTTTTACTGGGATGTTAAAATATCCTAATAAAGTTGAATCTGATCATTAACCTATTCATCATGATCTTCCTGCCCTTACCCCATTTTACTTGGGGTCGGCGCAACACGTATTTTTCTTCCATTCTCCACTATCACACTGTCACAGTATCATTTGCTCCTTTTTCACATCATTCCTTAGACAATACATCCATCTTTTCTTTACATTATACCTTTTTTATTTATGTTTTCATATTTTAGTTCAAGAAACTTTTATTTTTCATGTACCCATGCACCTCTGCGTAATTATAACGTACCTACGTCCTTGCACAACGGTGTGACAGTCACCCAATCAACATTGTTCAATTAGCTGGCGTGCCATTAATTTTCACAATAATCATTACAAGCACTTAGGTGACATGTTTTCTCAAATACTAACGAACTGATGTCTCCTTTGGTATGCGACTTTTAAATGTCAATTGCATTATTTTGTTTTTTGATCTAAAAACGTGAATGCGTCGCTACATCTGTCAAATTAACTTTTTTATTTGGTTATCTTTACCAATACCTACCTAATTAAGGATATGGTCTCTTTCCCTTTGCGTATTTGCTAAAATTGTTGTCTGCTTAACAAAAGTACTGTTAAGATGTAACATAAATTATCAGAATAGCTTTGGAAGCGAGGATATTTTAGTGACTTTTCTACTTAAAAGCTTATAGGGACGGATTATTTGTAATAATAATTGTGATTTGTTTTCTTAACTGTAATTATAATCCACCGTTATTTTAATTACTTTTTAAGAATGAAAATATAAGCAAAAGCTAATGATTTTTTTCTGAAAGTTCACAAACAAACTAATAACAACAGATAATGCTAATACAAATACTCGCAAATATTACTATCTCCAATACACAACTACGTCACACGGAAGTCAAAAGTCAAACTTTCTACCAAAAAACAAGCGAAAAGCAATACCGCTATTAAAATACTCTTTCACCATTAAATCATATTTATTGTTTGAACACTGAATATTTATATAAATACCTGTGTCGTGCGGCATTCATTTGAATGTATAATTTAAGATATTTCATGCAGTGCTTAAACTGATTAATTCCGTGTCAAACTGGTTCCTAACCCTATGAATGTTTTTCAAACGGGTTGCTACAAGCGACGTAGGTGGCGAGTTTGAATATGCATGCGGAATTGCCACACTGGTAGCTAGGGACCAACCACCTGGTGATTATTTCATACCTTCTGAAACAGGACAGATTGAAGGACAAATATTAATCTTCTTCGTCTTTTCGTGTTATTAAAATTGATGCGTGCAGTATTTAGCAACGCCAATTGCAGTATTGGCGAGAGTTAAATCGTCCAAAATGCATCAAAACTTTCCGTATCGGTCGTTTGATCCAGCGTGGTCTGTCAGCTCGTTTGAGTTATCTATACGTAAAATATATATCCAGGTAAAAACAAAAAAATAACAGATCCTTTATTCAGAAACTTCGTTGACACACCAGCTCAAAATTTTATGTATTATGATATTAAACTTATGTAACTTTGCAAATTCCAACTAAATCTGTTGTCTCGAAATGATTAGATAATTTAGCTTACAAGATCTGACCTAAACATATTAAGACATTGCAATGTAAAATAGTAAAAAATAACCTCTTATGCAGATACCAACAAGCTACGCTCAAATAGTTTGTAACTTTGTTGATTTAATTCTGATCGATTTCCATAAGGTCATAAGGCGTGGATCACATCACTACACATTCACATCACTAGAACATTGCTTAAACGTTTTGTACTTATATAACCAGTTGTGATGACATAAGTCTATGGTAATCGCAGGGCCGGCCCACACCCGCGGCCCTTGCGACACATCCGTTGTAGGTACCAAGATAGTGATAGTACCTGTTTAGTGCCATTTATAGATATGGTACTCTTGAACCTGACACTTATGTAATATCCAGTCTTGCAAGATGCACTAAATGCATAGAATATTTGATCAGTGTTTTGAAATTGGTAGTTTGATGTTATGTCGATATTTCGAGATCTATTGCGAGAATATTTGAATAAGTGATGTAAATAGCATCATAATATTGGGTAAACATCGATTTAGTTTGTTAATTTAATTCTGAACTTTAGTAATGTGGACTACTGAAGTTGCTCCAAGTGAACTATGAGAGCAAAAGCTCTTCAATTTTAGTAACAGTATCATCATTTTGATGCCCGTTTCCCACTTTACTTGGAGTCGGCGCAACACCTTTTTTTCTTTCATTCTCCCCTATCAGACGTCACACTATCATTAATTCCTTTTTCATTTATATAATTCCTTATACAATCCATCCATCTTTTCTTTGGCCTTCCCCTTCATCTCTATCCATCAACTTACCAACCATTCATACTCATAACATTTTTGTTACATTTCATTTATTGTTTAACAGTTAACAATACCTTTAAACTGATTATTCCGTCTTTTGATCTAAGTTCCGAACAAGTAAAATTTAAGCATTAAACTTAATAGAAATATCAACAACCAGTACAAGCACCTCCGCTATACATTCCTACCATACTCGAGCTAGGCGCACCGCAAATGAATGAACGATTACATCACTATAGAAAACCATTCAATATCAATCACCGTTTGTCAATATTGCTCAATTCTGACAGATGACAGATGAGGTCATCAAGTCAACTCTGACATTTATGAACGTTTACGTTCGTACGGACAGCAAAAGAAGCTAAGAGAATACCGGCCTGTTGAATATTAACATTTCTCCAAATGTTGACGCTGACGGATCTGTCATAAATTTTTAACTGAAAAGTCAAAGTCTCGAAAAGAAACGTCATTAGTGCATGTACATACTTTCTTTAGTCTAGTCCTTTGTTATGTTGTTTAGGCCCTTAGATTTCACAACTGTACACAATATTTAATGAGTTACTATTGTACTTTCAGGCAGAATATTTGGCTTGACACTTAATATATGTAGTTAAAACATACAAAACACCAATTCCCTCACACTTACGATGCTGTTTTTTTCTGTAATTAGGATGTATCATAACTTTTATATGTCTTATATCTTTCTTGGAGCTTACCTCAACCGAAATTTCCTATCTCACTACCCAGAGAAAGACTGTCAAAAATCAGGGGTAAGACATAAATCGGATTGTGCTCGACTTACGTTGCTGTCTGTACATATTCGTGCACTTTCGGGTGCGATCGGGTCGCGTGACGTCGTTTAGCAATACTATAACGATCGAGTTTGTCACGAGTAATGACGGAATGTCGAAAAGGCTCTGTTGCATTGTTAGAACGTTTTGCGTGAATTTGAGCGAGGTCGCAAAAACTTAATGGTTATGTTGTAGTTTTTAGTAGCTTTGATATGTAGGTTATTGTAGTGACTGATTCGTTTTGAAGGGCCTTGAGTTAGTGTAACGTTTAGTGGTAAAAAGGCCACCTAGGCACCTATGAACTTCATAGCTAAAAGTTCTACGAAAACAACCAAGTACCACGTAACAAGAGCGACAAAAATGATAACTTCTAAATACATACTTCTTAATGATAAATACAATTTGTAGCCAAACTATTTCTACAACTCGATTAGAGCCAATCCCTTGAGACATGTTGTATTTATAAAATCACTCTCATTGGTGACGAAAATCTTTGTAATGATCTTTTCTAGTAAAACATCAATAACTTATCTTTCTTTGTCAACAGATGTGACTCAGACCTCACAGCCGAGATGCTTTACACGCACCTGCAAGCTCTGATCGAGAGACCAGAAAACCAGAAGAAATTCGCCGACATCGAGCGCAAACTCCAAATGAGGGGCGCCTTACCTTCGTCCAAGAAACCTCCAGATTCCTCTCTTGGCAGTGAAGTGTCCAGGGAGTCAGACTCCGGGAGTAACGAAGAGCGATGTGTGGCCAATCTATACGACAGTTTGGCGGCAGAACTGAAGCAAAAGTTATCGACAGGTAAAAGGGGAATAGGTCAGTCCGTTTTGAACAGTTTTCGTAGGTAGACGCTTAGTAGAGCACAGGTATTTGGGTATGTATTTGTAGTGCTTTTTTGTTTGATAAACCTACCATGGAGTCTGGAAGTTTAACTTGCAGTTGTGGAAGCGAGACACCGCTACACGGCGTAGAGTGTGTTCTCTTTTACAATTGCTGTACTGACTCTAAGAGGGATGGTAGGCCCTTTGGTTAGCTTTTTATGCGTAAATAAATTCAAAATAAAGTAGGTGATTTATTTTATTTCATATTTTGTATTTAACCCTGGATAAATTATGCTTATTATCGACGATATTTTAGAATATGCATCATTTATGTTTAATTAGATATCTACTGTAGAGCTTTTATATGTTATATTAAGTATCTATAGCCAAGTGATTAATGCTTTGCTTAGACTCAACAGATACACAAAACAAAGAAAATACAAATCAGATAATAAGTGCACATTTTATTTACGAAAAAAAAAAGAAAAGAAATCCTTCTTACTATGATACTTAATTGACTTGAATTTTAATCATGCAACCCTAGTAACTTCATAAAAAAAAAACAAACAAATATTTTACTAAGTTAATTTCCATTTCGAATCATATTACATATTAGCCACTTAGATTCCAAACCATTAAACTCAATAAAAGTTCAAAACTAAACTTCAAAAACTGGTACAAACACAAAAACAAAACACAACACACTCTCAAACCCCCAGTCACCACTTATAACCTCATTTTCATCATTTCTATGGGCTTTATCTTAATTAAATAAATAAATAAAATAAAGTAAAAATAAATTTACAGGCAAGAGCCCCATCCTCCTACCGCCTCGGGATTACGACACAGTGCACAGGCAGAAGGGCAACCTCTCCAATATTGACACACGGCGGTGCCTCAACCAGAACATCGTAGGGGTCAACGCGAGGCGCAAGCTGGAGTCCTCGGGCGGCAGTTCAGGAATAGGCAGCGATCTGGCCCCGTCCCCGGAGAGGAATGAATATAGACAGCATGATAATCATAGTACTAGTGGTAAGTGGATTTTGTTTTACATAATTCCTGTTACCTATTCGGTTTGTAAAGGTAGTGAATGCGAAAGCAACCCCGCACCCCTGGCCAAAGGCAGATGAGGACGCTCCAGTGGTTTTAGCCGGTAAAAGTCAACCCCCTGAGAAGGGGTAGTCCATGAGAATCATTAAAAAATAAGAGAAAAAGAGGCTTAAAACTCTAAGCTCTATTCAGAATAAAAAGCAAGTAAGGCAAAAGTCAATATTTGGAGCACAGAATAGAATCAAATGAGAAAGGTCAACTTTAGGACACAAATTAGGTTATATAAAAATCTAGAATACCGAACTTTACAGGCTTTTCTAGAAAGTACTTTGTGGGTGCAGCTTTTTAACTTCGAATTATTTTAGACTTTTCTATACTTATCTGTACACAATTTCATTCGTTGTAAATCGGAACACATCTATGCAAAACGTTTTAAATGAGCTTAAAATCTTACAAAACATTTGCGTAAAACGCTAAATTTTGCAAGCCAACTGGGCTAAATTACGGACTGTTATTCACATCACATCTGAACTCGAGACGAGTCATTTGCCAGTAAACGGTTTTATTCATAACTTAACCTTAATATGCTATTACAAAACTACGTGCAAACAGAGCGAGATAGAGCTATACAGATAGATATATGTATCTCTTTCTAAAGAGAGAATGATTTGTTTGGGATGAGTACTGGTTTAGTTTTTGCAGTTTTTGGTATTGAAATTTACTGCCCTATAGAGGCCCATAGAAGTTAATACTGACAAAAAACATAATCTTTGGTATTAGGACGTTGTATCATCAAGCAAATTGTTCGCCATCTTTTTTTTACGTTAACGATGATGATCGCTGTAGCTAATAAAAAAATGTTTCCGCATTTTGAACTGTGGTCAGTGGAAAAAAAGTTTTGTTTTGTGTATTATGTAGTTATGTTATAAAGTATGTTTTTTTTTATTTTTTGTTAACTATAGTTTCACGTTTTCAAAATATTTAATTGAGTCCAATATTTATAAATATTCCACGACTTTTATAAAATGCCATCTAGTCTTACCTAAACTAAACAGAGCTTGTATTGTGAGTTCTAACATACAATAAACGTACTTCTAAATACATACACACTATACATAAATTACACCCAAACACTCGTGCTCATCACAAAAACGTGCTCATCATACAAACATTTGTCTTAGGAATCGAACCCACGACCTCCAGTATAAATATTTTTTAATGCGGGAGTCGTTTAAAAAAATATATTTCTTGTAAAAAAGTTGAATAACACGCCCACACAACAATGAAATCATGACATAAGACACTTATTTCAAACTAATTTGAATAAGAATGTCAGATAAAAATACCGAAATCTTTCACCAAAACTTACCTAACATGACATAATATATTCCAACAAATAAATATAAATATAAACCGATTTATATAAACATAATGAAATCGATACGGAGAGACAAATGTCAGGCAGTTGCGCAGGAGTTTACAAAACAACCGCATTCTGTGATATGTTACTTTCATCATAACTCTCTTGTATATTTCCTGGGGCCTACCACTAACATTCAAAGTAAGACTTTTGCAGTTGTGGGAGAAAGAAGGTGGTATACAAAATGTAAAGCGGCGTCTCATTTCCATAACTGCAATACGTTTTCTTGAAAAATTGGTGTTCTTTTTTCGTAGTCATCATTCCCTTGTCCTTCTCCCAATTAATTTTTGGGGTCAGCAGCATGTCTTCTTCTTCCACACGTTCCTATCTGACGTAATCTCGCAAGTGACACTCTTTGCATCTATGTCATCTTTCACACAATCCATTAATCGTTTCTTTGGTCGTCCTCTTTCCCTATATCCATCCACATTCATGTCCAGCACTTTCCTTACCACGTGATTCGCTTTTTTTTGTAGTTTTGGAATTTTAATTTGAAGTTTAATGCGATTAGATTCTGGTAACATTCCGATGTCTGTTTTTTTACAGACGAATCATTAAATTAATAGTCTCTCATGATTTTATGATAGACTATTAGATGTTTGATAAAGATAGATACACGTTTAAACATACATTCTTTATAGAAGATGTTAAAAGAATTTATGATGTTTGGTTGATGGGATAGATGCAATTGAAGTTGAAAACTGTAGGTAATACAATAACTGTCATTATACTAAAAAATACTTAAAAAAAGATTTACTTTCTTCTGCAATCTAAAAATATCCAGAAGAAAGAAAAGCTTTTGAAATAATCTTAATAGCCAGGGCTCGAACCCGCAATTAACAAAGCGTGAATTCCGCCCACTAACCGTTAAACCATTAAGACAAAATTGCAAGAAGTCTAACAAAAATAAAACCTCGCAAAACATCTTAAAAACGACAGGAACTAAAATCTTAATAAACCGTTATAGAATGCGTTTTTCTAATAGAATATTATTCTATTGTAAAGCTACGTATTATAAAGTGATTATCTTCAACATATAATTAATATCCAATTATTATGGCGTTGTTCTTGCACGGGAAGTGACGTCACATGACAGCTAGTTATCTCACTTATAGATGAGAAGCTATTGTTTATCTGTAATTGGTTTGTAATAAAAATGGATGAAAATGGTATTGAAAGGTATATGAAGTCATGATTGAATTGGCTTAGTGTTTTTAGAAAATTAATCGAACTAAAAATCGGAGTAAAACAAAAACCTATCTATCTATTACCTTTAAAAGGTGCAAATTAATAGAAGATTGACTACTAACTTAAAATGTGTTTTTCTCATAACTGCATGAACAGAATTTGATGCGCTTCGATTTATAGGTTACATAGTTATGGGTTATATTGTTATAGGTCATATAGGTTGTCGATTTATTGCTTCACATGTTCGTAAGTAATTAGTTGAATAAAATTAACTGGGTAGTCATTCTGGGCATAACTTATCCCAAACCCTATCAATCTTTTTTTCAACAACAATTTGGTCAATTTTTACGAAAATAATCGGAACTTTGACCGAAAAACTGGAAGTCGCTGATTCTTGTAGTTCAAATTTATGCATATCCCTAAGTAAAAATTTGTTTGCAGATATTGTAGATAAGGCTGTAAAAAAACGTGTCATATCAAACTGTCTAACACATAATAATCTCGTAGTTAAACTCAAGTTTATTGATCTTAAATGGATCAAGATCGCACTTACCTTCAAGGTGCAAGTATCAAAGCAATAAACTAACGACTTGAGAAACGTATCCTCCAAAATTTTAAAACTACACTCAATATACAACCTTAAGTACTAGGAAATAGCAAGCAAATTTTGACTCTGTATTTCAAAAGATAGAGTTGAAAATTGATTGTAGTTGGAATGTAGAGTAAGTCGATGGTTGTTTGCTCTTGTTTTATGGTGAGAGGCTGTTATTTGAACTGGAGCAATTATAGTTGTGGCTGGTGTTATTGTGATACACGTTACGGCTAACACGGCGTTTGAGGGCTGGCAGAGTTGTTAGTAGATGTATGGGAAAACGTTACTTGTTATAAAAGAGATGTATCTTTATGATTGGATTGATATTGATTTGTTCTATTCACATAATGTTTCACTACGTTACTCTTATAAGCTCTCTGTTCTCTGTTAACTGTGTCCGAATTTGTTTAATATGTATTTGTATTTTCTCCAAACTATTTCACTGCTAGTCGTACGTCTTTACTAGGCTCGTGTAAGATTCGTATTTTGTTTATTGGCCTTAGGGCTTTATCATAAGAAGGAGACAAAATAAGAAATAAATATTCAACTGTTACTACATCAGTTCGAAAACCTCGTTATGAATCATTCTTCCAAGGTTATAACAAATTTAGGGCTACGCACTAAGGTATGTTGATAAACCAATTTATGCATTGACCATAATCTGGTACCCTCCACACTCAGTAGGCATATTCAATAAAGTAATTACCAAAGAGGCTCTAGAGTACACAGATTTACTCGTAAAAGAACCTAACCTCAAAAAGGTAGAATAGCAAAGTTTTTCACAAGCACAAATAGGCAGTTTAGAGTTTCCCACGCCTCAGCTATTTAAAACAATACTGTGCGACAGAGACAACACATGTTTTTCCATTATGGAAGTTCAGTTTTCCCAAAGTGGAAAAAATTGTGATTGTCTGGAAGAGATCTTTCAATCAACGACCTTCCTATTCTTTGCGGCTATTCTATTGTTTATGGATTTAAATACTATGTGTTTACGTTTTATGGAGGTATGTGGATATGTAGGATGTACCTATAAAACTCATACTTGCGCGAATGATTGTGTTTCACATGTTCCATTGCGGGGTCAACATGCTATGGGTAGATAAGTGACGGAACATTGACAGCAATGTATTGCATCTTGTTCGTATTTCTCGCACCATCTAGATGAATTTGGTATGGAGGTTACAGATGGCTTATACATTTCGGATACACCAATCTTCTAAGTAATTTGCAGCTGTAGGTTGAAAGGTAGTTAAGCTCTAACGACTCAACCAAATTCGCACAAAAAATGTTTTAAACGGTTGCTCTACAAAAATAATAATTATTGGTCATAATCGTTAGGTTTTATTTCGTACAGCCATACAGGGTGATTGGAAAACGTTTAGGTATGCAGTAGTGTCAATCTACAAACTAGGTACTTCATATGTAAGCAGGATGTGGCAGATATTTAGCCACGTTCAATTTCTTTAGAATTACATTGATTATTTTCTATTAATCTCAATTAAACTGATTTCTATCATTTGTAGTTGTAAACCACGTCATTTTTCTACTCAAGCTTATAGATTTGTTTTAAAAGGTTTTAAGATTGATCCAAAATCTTTATAATTGTAATTTTAATATTTACGAGACCCCTAACAGCGTATAAATTTCGCAGTACGAAAGTTACTTTTACAAAAACATGGTACCAAGTATTACGTATTCCTTCAGTCCACTTGTACCTACATAATGATTGTAAATAAGTATTATTTGGCAAGATAACAGAGATAAAACTCATAAACTTTGATACGCCAATTAGGGTTACCTTAAGAGATAAATATTTTAAGAGGTAAAAGTGAAACCTTTTTCATTTTGAGAAAGTGTTATAAAGATAGTGAAATATGCATTGTTCTTACGTGTGAAGGTCACAGGTTCACATGGACAGGAATTAAATGACGAAGTTTTTTTAATGATAGTACGAAATTGTAACGGTTTCATTGGAGAGCCCTTTCTCATACATAATAACAATCTCATAAGGCAATCGTGCTTGTGTACAAGGGTCGAAAGGTTTTTCGAATCAAGTTTGAAGAAAACATATTTTTAACGGTGACGAGCGGATTTTTAATTAGGATCCTAGAAAGTCAAATGATTTGGTAGTTGCAGTTTGATCCCGGACAAAAGAGAAGGGAGACAATTTCTGGTGGTTTTAGCTCTTGCAAGCTTGAGCAAGGGCTACCTCTGGTTAAGGGATAAACTTCCAAAGGACTTACCCTAATAAAAACCTAAGATTAATAATGAAATTATAATTTGTAATTAATCAATATCTGAGAAAGTGTAATTAATAATTTAAATTTATATTATTCTGTGGGAGCTAAATCTGCCAACAAACTGCACTGTAGTTTGGCAGAAGTCAAAACTGTTTATAAAAATGTATTATTTCTGAGAATAAACACTATTTCATTTTCCTTCATGAAATTAAGATAAAGTCATCATCTAAGCATGAAATCTTGTAAACATGTCAGGTCAGGTCATAGTCATATTTAAAACCACAAACTTTAAAAAGTTTTGCTGAAAAAAATACAATACAAAGCTTTGTAAATTACAAAACAAACTAACACGGAACCAAATAGTTTCATGAAATTAAAGTTCATTAAAACTAACAACAATGAAATGTGAATTACAATGTTCTTTAATAAATCACAACGTGAATCAGAGCAGCTAAACAATAGCAGTAACAGATTCTAGTCGCGCGACTCCCATACAAATTGCGCGCGCTTTTATCCAAGATGGAAGCCAAGATGGCGGCGTGGGAACGAATTAACTGTCAAACTTACTGGTTTTTAAATAAATTTTATTTTGTGATAGTTGATAGCTTAATGCGTTGGAAATTAATTAAATACTAATTATTATTGGTGTTAATGGATTTTTATTAGCTGTTAATGATGTGAATGTTAACTTTTAAACGGAAAACCTTTTAGTTTGTAGTTACGAATTGTTGTAATGAAAGTTGAAATAGTTTTTAATCAGATTATTTTGAAAGCCGGATATTTCAATTTGACGTTTTAACGTTTAAAGTGACAGTAGAACTCGTGATAAGGGTCTGTTTTCATTTAAATCTATGATACTAATACTAAATTATTTCCTGATAGAAAATAAAACAGCCTATCCATGTTTTCAAAGAGACAAGTGAAAACGACTTTCATTCAAACCTAAACTAGAAACTTTCATAATATCTACAGAAAAAAAAAACCTAACAGAAAAAAACTATTTATATCAATAAATGGGCGGAATATATATCGCTGTCATTAACAGTCAAACTGCCTAGAGCCTCATCTTAGAAAACAGACCACATAACAGTATAGAAACCGCTAACATTAGTAAAAAACCTGCCGAGTGCGTGCCGAAAGTGATCATGTATTAGGATCCAGTGGAGATGGACAAAGCTTTCACTTAGTGTCTGGTAATGAGGCTGTTAGGTCCTAAGATTGTAGAAAAAACTATTGCTAAAAACAGGAGTTCTTGTTCTTAACAAGGAGTCCTAAACATAGTCCTAAACAAGGAGTTCTTACTATCCTTAGTAAGAACTATTTGTTTAGAACTCCTTGTTAAGAACTCCTTGAAGATTTTGGTACTTTTTGAGATACGTACGTTTTATAGTCATCTATTTGGCTAAGACCTATTCCAAATAGGCCTAATGTGTAAAGACTTAAAAAATGGTTTCTTAAATAACATTGGTAAATTATTTTCAAATTGGGACGTTAATTTATTTCAGTAACCCACGCAATAATGCAAACAGTTCACTTCAGACCTAAGACATTAATAACATTAATTAAATTTTATATTACAACTTACAAAATACAAACAACCCATAATTACATACGGAACTCAAACAAATAATTTAACAATCAAACACCGACAAACAATAATACCTGTTTCGCGCTTAAAAAAAGCACACACACACACATACACACATGTAAATGTCATCATCTGACAGTTGCCAATGGCAGGTTGTTTTCTATGTCAAATATTAAAACAAGTTACTATGGTTTCCAATGATCCCGTTACTCGTAAAAGTGAGTTTTAAATACAAGGAATTTTTGAGATGACACGCATATCATTATAAATGTAGGCCAGTAGTACGGGCAAGTTTCAGAAAATATTTTTATGAATTCTTGTAGATTTTAAATGTTGAACAAATAGTTGTGTTTGTTTTAATGAATGAGGCCTGTACACTTGATTGTATGTGTGTATTGTGTGTATGAGTAATCTCAAGTGTCTGCAAATGTTTTAAATGTATGTCTGTGGGTCGTTAAGTTTTCTGCGATGCGTGAAATTAGCTTTATTATTTGTCTACGTAATTAAATAACAAATATTAGATTATCCTATTTAGTGTTTATAAGATAACGGACACGTATCAAGTTTAATAATTTTTAAATTTTCTTCAGTTTCTTAACTACATCTTTAGTTTCGAATCTAATTTTTAAAATTTCGCAAATAATTAACTGTATATCGACGGGTCCTACGTATACTGGTGTAACCCGCAAAACACCAAAATACGTTTTTTTGCACCAAAAGCCTTAAAATTACCTTAACTTTATACCCTGTAAAAATTATACTATTTTAGTCAGTAATTTCAGAGATACAAACTTGTAAACTAATATAAGTGACATGATTTTCGGCCACACTACCATCTACACTGATGTAAGTTACTTGCACCAGTGTAGGTAGTCGCGTGCGCCGCGTCACGTACGCGCAAGTGCCATTTACTCCAGTATGCGCGCTGCGACGGAGTCGGGAGCACGTTAACACTGGTATAACTGCGTTAACTGCTAACGTATTCTTCTGTATCAAAACTATTTCGTGGCCTGTTTTTAGGGGTTGTGTTACTTTTTTACATATTTAACAAGTTATGTTTGCTTTGAGTAAGTAGTGGTGAGAATTCACAACAATTAAAGGCTCACGAGGTCAATTATTAATAAATTTATGCGTTAAAAATTGACAAACAAATTACTAAGCTGACAGTGTTAATATTTCTACAAAAGGGTTTAATTAATGTTCACCTAATGCAAGATACAGCTTGTACTGCTTGTAGATTTGTTTGTGCCGCCTGTATTATTTTTTTACGTATAAATTATATAATGTAGACGCACGGTGTACTGCATACCCTTCACACTAAATTATAGAGTTTGTTTTTCCCTTTTTAGTTAGTGGTTGTTTTTTTACAGTCGGGTTTTTTTGTTTTTTTTTTTATTATTATTTTATTCTTTCAATAAATTTTATACATATATCAGTAGGAATACAAAGTAGTAGTATACAAAGTCACATGTGACTTTGTTTTATTTTCTTGACATTCTTTTACATTACATCATTCTTTTACATTCATCTTACATTATTTTAATAATAATATTTATTAACTAATAAAATAAATAGCGATACTACTTTTAATACATTTTTTGCAACAATTAACGTAAGAAGTTACCAAATTTTGCTACTTGGTAACTGACAAGACCATTTTTTTTTATGTACCCAAGTACATCATTTTTAAAGGTGTAGAAATATTTCAGACGTAAACAATATAACAATATTCGCAACCTCAGTTTATTTTGGTAAAGTTGTAGTATTGAAAAAACAATTAAGTTCAATCAAAACTTAAGTACAGTGATACAAAAGACATTCAAATTAAACTTATAAAGGACTTAGTGGTCGCCCGCAACTTCGACTGCACGAGTGTCGTTTTTAACTGGAAAACATTGCCCTCCTCTGACGCAGTCGGTTAAAAAGTCTATGTTTTAATCCAGGTTGTCAGCTAACTCCATACGAAATTTCTTCAAAATTGGTTAAGTCGTTTGAGCGTCAAAGAGTAACAAACATCCAATCCATACTTATGCAACTTTCGCGTTAACTATATTAGTAGGATATTTTCAAGTGTATAAAATGCATATTTAAACAAGTATGACGAGTGTGGTGTAGTGATGAGGCATTCGTATGAAGGGTGACAGAAATCACCATTTAATACAAGTTGTAAAACTGTAATGAATTTTCCATCATCTGATTTAGACTCTAAGGTCTCATTGCCTTGTTTTTAGGGGTTGTGTTACTTTTTTATACATTTAACAAGTTATGTACACAACTATACACTTAATAGAAGCACATAGTTCGAAAAGAGTTGCACTAGTGGACGTAACTGAACAGACGTAACGTACGTAACTGACGTAACGTAACTGAAAAAAAATGGTTGAAATGCTATTTATAAGAAAAATGACATGAAATTCAAGACAGCTAGTCTTAAAAATAAAAAAAACAATTAGGTATTATCGTAAGAAAACCTCTATAAAAATCAAACCTTTTTTTACTTAAAATAAGAAGATTATTTTTTTTTGTTTTATTATTTTTAAGATTGCAAGGCCAATGATTTTAATTTTCATTATTAAGAATGCTACTATCTAATAATAAAGTGTTATTTTGTATTTTAAATGTTTTTATTTAACTTCTTGCCACACTAATTTAAATATTCACAGTTAGTAATAATACAGCAAACTGTTGCAAGTAGCTTTCCAGTACTGAGTAAACTGTTGTAAGTGTTAAAAAGTCGATAAAAGTAGATAAAAGTAGGTATTATTTTTAATATTATAAACTCATATTGGTCAATAACACGGAAACACTATGTTTAAAGAGTAAAATTCTTCAGATTTACTTTATTATAAGTATAAGCAAGTACACTATATACTGGTATAAGTGGCCACTTGTACCAGTTTACAGGTTCTACTGTAGTAAAAAAAACAAGCTACATCAATGCAAGTCAACCTATTTTCCAAAGTTTAAAAAAAAGAAGAAAAACCAATAATGCAGTCTTATTTCTTAAATATCAAAATATAACATACTAAAATTTCAAGTGTTTTTATTGATTTACGACAAAGTTACAAGCGTTTGAACCTTTAAACCGCTCTCTTGAAAAGTTGCATTTTTGCACTTGTACTAGTCTACGTAGGACCCGTCGATATGGACATCTGCTTGTCTTAAAATTCAATATCCTAAATGTAGAAAAGAATCGAACCGCTCTGTATTCAAAAACGATACTCACTTAAAATAAAAAGTCACCTTTTAGTATCATGCTATAGAACTACAAGTATATTTTGACACGTGGATACGCACATTCACGTGAGGACGTTGGTGTGCATTATTTGCACCAAGAAACAACTTAACTGTCTGTTAAAAGTGATAGATTTCATATTTTATTATGATAGCATTAGTTCCGATTCTTCGCCCCGCGCCAGATAAGCAGTTTATGAATACAAATGTTATTGTTACTGTCAATAAAAATAACAAAGCACACGAAATTTTTTATTTATCTAATTTAAATAAACGTTTCTTTATCTAATCTTCATCTAAATTAATTAAAAGTTGCTAACAGATAGATTTATAACCACAAACCTACATACTTTTATATAAAAAAATAACTTAAGCATCGTAATTTATTACGTCGTTTTAACTGTGTTAGTTATATTAACCGTTCAAGTTTGAGAAAACTGACACCTGAGAAGTTTAACGGATGGGAAAATTGTTTTATATCTCCAATCTACTATCATTTACTCGATATGAAAATACTTTGTCTAGACTTTAAAAGAGGCGATGACCCCCTAAGTTTGTTTCGACGTTTCTTCTCAGGGTAGCCAGTTAGGAAATGTCGATTCCAGCGAGCTTATATTAAAAAAAATACGTGTAAAAGAAATAAGATTAATTCTATTTGCAGGATAAACTATGTTATTTCATTTCATATGTACGCTAAACAAAGATATATTTTAACAGTTACAAGTTTGACTCTAAGAATGACCTTACATTTAGCTTTTTACGACATCGGACTATCAAAACTCTTTCGTTCAGAATCCTAATGTATTGTATAAGATTTACTTTGTTTTTAAATGTTTTTGGCACGAGTAACTGCGCTCTGGGCGTGTTGTAATGCAGAGCGAATCTTATCTCAGAATTCTCGACATTTTCTATTAAAACTACTTGATTTCTTTGCTTGATTTTATGCTTGAACTCACATATTTTTTATTAGATTAAAAGTATTTAAAGATTCAGTATTGCCTTCCTGATGTAAAAAGTGTCGATAATGCGGAGTTTTCACGGACGTTTATTGTGTTAAGGTTAATTTTGACAAACTGATATCTAAGTGCCAAATAAATATAAATGTAGATACTGATTATTTTTTTGAATTTATCTCATAATTCCGTGTGGTGTCCGGATATAAAGAATAGCACCACCCCATATCCTCCACTGGGTGTTGTAAAAGGCGACTAATGGACCTTAAGACCCAGTGCCCTGTACCAACCACCTTGGGTCACCCGAATGGTGGCGGGTAAACAACCAACAATCGCATTCCCAAAGAGGGTTAGTGTCAGGCAGGCGGCCGACTATAAAACCATAGCCAAAACTTTAAGCAACATGTCTAGAGGACGTGTTGCGCCGACCCCAAGTAAAAATTGGGATAAGGGCAGGGGCATGATGATCATAGATCTTTTTCTTTTTCCAGAGGAGGACTGGGCCGAGAGCACGGCGTACATGATGCACGAAGCCTTCGACGCGTCCCCCCCGCGCCGCGCCGCCTCCCCCCGCCGCGCGCTCTCCCCGCGCAGCTACGAGCGCGGCTACCCCGACGACTACATCGACCAGTTCCGCGACCAGCTCGCCCCTTTCCGCGACCAGACCTTCGAGCGCCGCTTCCGCCACGAGTCGCTCGAGCGCGTCAGCAAAGACAAGCCCGACAAGTTCCAAGACGACACCGTCAACTACAGGAGACGATACGTCGCCGAAACCAAACCCTCCAACAGGAGCATCGACAGGGTCGAAGAGCGAAGGTTCGGGAAACTACAAAGGGGAGCCAGTGAAGGTAGTCTCAAACTCGCTGAAGCTTCCCCCAAAGACAGGTTCGTTGTAGCCAAGGAGAAGTTCATGAACCTAGAGCGGGAGAGGTTCAACAGAGAGCTGGAGGCGCACATGGCCATGAGGAGGAGCATGCTGGAACGGAACAGTCGCTCGACTTCTTCCCCCGAGGAAGAAAGGAGGGACGAGCGTCAGGACCGACACAGAGACAGCTCCCGGAGAGAGCCCGAGCGCTCTCATCGCGACGTGGAGCGCCACAGGGAGCCCGAGCGGCGCAAGGAGGCCGACAGGATGCGCGAGCTGGAGCCGCGAGACCTGCCGCGCGACCTGCCGCGTGACCTGCCGCGCGACCTGCCGCACCGCGAGATCGAGCGCCTGCCGCGCATCGGCCGCAAGCGCGACGACGCCAAGCGCTACGAGTACGGCGCAGAGGAGTACCTCAACAGGATCGAGCCGAAGCCGCACCGGGACGAGTTCGACAGCTTCGAGAGGCGGCCGCGGCGGGAGCTGGACCGCCGCATCGAGGAGGACGAGATCATCGAGCCCGTCATCGAGGACAGGCGGCGGGACTGGAGCGACCGGCAGCGCGCCTTCAGCCGCTCGCGCCTGCTGGACGACCAGCGCCAGTCGTACGCGGAGGGCGACCGCGACCGGTACTACGAGCGCGACTACCGGGACTACCGCGACCTCGCCGACCGCCAGCAGACCAAGTTCCGCCACAGCTACGCGGAGCCCATCCCCAGGGGCCGCCTCGGTACAGTCAGACCATACTGAATGCCATAATAGATTCATAGATGATAATTTTGGAATATTGAAACTGTAGAACCAAAAACCACAGGACGGGAGTAAGGGAGATAGACGATAGACGATGATAGAGACAGAAGGAATTCGTTGTCAATACCTGATTTAATCGTTAAAAATATATTGTATTATTGGACACAAATAATTTAGTTGACATATCTAATTATTAGGTAGTTGCGCGGGAGTAGGTAAGTATACCCTACCTACTGCCTCCGTCATATTACCTGTAACAGTGGTATGTCAGTAATTAGAATACGTTAATTATAGAGTACTTATCTGTTAGCGATGTATTTATAAATACTCATAAGTGCAGTTAATGTCACAGATTAATAAACGCTTGGAATATGGATGAGCACAATGTTTTTAGGACGTCCGAATAGTTGACGAATTGGAGACAGAATACAGGATGCAGGCAAAGAATAGTAAAACATTATAAAAAAGCTGTCATGTGAACCATACGTGCTCATTTGTATTACAAACGTTAACACTATTTGTAAATATAATTCAAGTACCTTTTGTTATTTTATAGAAAATATACAATTTGAAACATTGTTATAATTATAAAGATATTGTTATTAAAATGTTATTTTTTAAAGATTGATAAAATTATGTTTTAGAACACAAAAAAAATAGAAACCAACCTGTATATCATTTTGTTAAAAATTTTAAATTTATTTTGTAACTTTTGGCCAATTAAATATTTCAATTTAGATTTTGAGGTGCTTTACTGAGAATATTAATATACTATTCATTTTAAAAATAAACTAAATAAGCAAATAAACTGTCTTCTTTATATAATGGCGACCAGAACTCAAATAATCGCTTAGTAGTAACCGCCATTTGTCAGAAATTTATTATTTCTTTATTTTGTCAGCTATTTAGACAAAAACTAAGATAAAGTGTAAAACTATTCTCCTCCTTACTTCTACCAATCTTTAAGTAACGGGGCAAGATAAACAGTTTTTGTATAATTTTATACTGGAAAATAAATCTTAGTAGCTTTCAGTCCAAATGTGAAAAACAAAAGGACAACTTTTAGGACTAAAATAAAAAGATTGCCTTTGGGTCTTTGTTAAAATTTTCAGTAAAACACTTTGAATATGATTGTAATTTATTTGTAAGTTAATATAGATTGTAAATGAATAAATTGTCATATTGTTTTATGAAGAACTTTGAACAATAAAACTTTAAATTTATTTTGTTGTGTTATTATTTGATGAGTATGAATGATGATGGATGGAGAGAAAGGGGAAGGCCAAAGAAAAGGTGGATGCATTGTATTATAAGGTCTGATATGGAAGAATGGAAGTAAAAATCCCTAGTAAAATGGTATTAGGGCAGGAAGATGATGATTATAATTATTTGTTACAAAGCAAACTTACCAAAACCCTTATAGCTTAGTTATTTGTATCACAACCCTATTAAAAGTTTGATTTCCAAAGACAAACTACCATACCCCAAGCATATTTCATATTTGGTATCTAGTGAAATACTACAACAAGAAATTAAAAGTATGTAATAAAATAAGTAACAAAAGAATGGCGACCTGGCATTAGAATCTACAAGTCATATAATCTGCAATTTATTTTTTTCACAACTAAGCAGTTCTTTTATTGTGAGTACTAAACAACCGATAAACCTATTAATATATTTCTAAATACATACAAATTATAGATAAATCACACCCAGAAACTGAACAAATGATCGTGCTCATCACACAAACATTTGTCCTGGGTGGGAATCGAACCCACGACCTCTGGTATAGCAGTCATGGCCACTAACCACTAGACCAACAAGCCAGTCAAAATGAATAACTATTTAAAAGTATTTATTAATTATTCATTTGTTGTATTTCAAAAATACCCAAGCCTACTGTAATCCGGACCAGTAGCCAACGATTGCAAGCGACATAACTCCACGTATAGACAAAATGTAAAGCGCTAAACATTTCCCAATATTAACGCCGGTTGCCAAGTCAATTGCTGAGGTATTTCTACAATTGCCTGCTTTACTTGATCGATTTATTGGTAAACGTGCTATTGATGTTTACAACACAAAACATTGGTACTATTATATTTCTAGAAAATAGAATTGTATTAGGTAGAAGTCACAAGTATCATCTTTTACGTCTTTTTCGTAATTTGTTTTAATTTTATTTTTTCTTTTTCCTTTTTTTTATTTAAATTTTATTTTATGAAAGGGACTTCAACCCACAAGCCAAAAATCTTTCGTATAATGGCAATCAGCACTGCGACACTATCGTCTATACCTATAGAATTTTTCTCGTAAGTGGGACACAAAAGTCTAAGAATAATACTAAAAAATAACCACTAACTAAAAAAAAAAACAAGCTCTATAATTTAGTATAAAGAGTATACAGTACACCGTACATTAAAATTACTGTAGGCGGGACAAACAAACTACTTAATATTGACAGAAGTTTCTACGAAATGGTTTAATTCATGTTCTACTAATGTAAGATATTACAGTTTTTACTGATTGAAGATTTGTTAGGTTAGGTTAAATTTGGTTAAAAGTAAGGTTAGGTTAAGTTTGGTTTAAAGTTAGGTTAGGTTTGGTTTGGTTTAAAGTGATGTTAGGTTAAGTTTGGTTAAATGTAAGGTTAGGTTAGGTTTGAAGTTAGGTTAGGTTAGGTTTAAAGTTAGGTTAGGTTAGGTTTAAAGTTAGGTTAGGTTTGGTTTAAAGTTATGTTAGGTTAAGTTTGGTTAAAAGTAAGGTTAGGTTAGGTTTAAAGTTAGGTTAGGTTAGGTTTAAAGTTAGGTTAGGTTAGGTTTAAAGTTAGGTTAGGTTAGGTTTGGTTTAAAGTTAGGTTAGGTTAGGTTTAAAGTTAGGTTAGGTTAGGTTTAAGTTAAGTTAGGTTTGGTTTAAAGTTAGGTTAGGTTAGGTTTAAAGTTAGGTTAGGTTAGGTTAGGTTAGGTTAGGTTTCAAGTTAGGTTAGGTTAGGTTTAAAGTTAGGTTAGGTTAGGTTTAAAGTTAGGTTAGGTTAGGTTTGGTTTAAAGTTAGATTAGGTTAGGTTTGGTTTAAAGTTATGTTAGGTTAAGTTTAGTTAAAAGTAAGGTTAGGTTAGGTTTATAGTTAGGTTAGGTTTGGTTTAAAGTTAGGTTAGGTTAGGTTTGGTTTAAAGTTAGGTTAGGTTAGGTTTGGTTTAAAGTAAGGTTAGGTTAGGTTAGGTTTAAAGTTAGGTTAGGTTAGGTTTAAAGTTAGGTTAGGTTAGGTTTAAAGTTAGGTTAGCTTAGGTTAGGTTAGGTTTAAAGTTAGGTTAGGTTTGGTTTAAAGTTAGGTTAGGTTAAGTTTGGTTTAAAGTTATGTTAGGTTAAGTTTGGTTAAAAGTTAGGTTAGGTTAGGTTTAAAGTTAGGTTAGGTTAGGTTTCAAGTTAGGTTAGGTTAGGTTTAAAGTTAGGTTAGGTTAGGTTTAAAATTAGGTTAGGTTAGGTTTCAAGTTAGGTTAGGTTAGGTTTAGTTAACCTAACCTTTATATGATAGGCATAAAAGCTAGAACTTGTATGAGAGTGGATATCTAAAAAATATGTCAATTAATAAATAAACCCTGCTAATGAATCGCATACGCGATAAGTTTAGATTAGATTAGATTCAGAAAGATTTTTTTAATCGATTTTGTTTGCCTGCGTAGGCAAACAAACAAAATAAAAAAAATCTATTTCTACACAAGTAAACGCGTAATTTGTTTTGTCCTCATTCCGCACCGCCCAGTTACTTAACGCGACGTAAGTATCATAATAGTATAGACTTCCTCTGCTTAATTACATGACAAGAGCTTTACTTGGCAACTTATCGCGTATGCGAATCATTAGCAGGGTTTATTTAATAATTGACATATTTTTTAGATATCCACTCTCATACAAGTTCTCGCTTTTATGCCTCTCGTATAAAGGTTAGGTTAACCAAACCTAACCTAACCTAACTTTAAACCTAACTTAAACCTTACCTAACCTAACATTAAACCTAACCTAACCTAACTTTAAGCCTAACCTAACCTAACTTTAAACCTAACCTAACCTAACCTTACTTTTAACCAAACTTAGCCTAACATAACTTTAAACCAAACCTAACCTAACCTAACTTTAAACCTAACCTAACCTAATTTTAAACCTAACCTAACCTAACTTTAAACCTAACCTAACCTAACTTTAAACCAAATCTAACCTAACCTAACTTTAAACCTAACCTAACCTTACTTTAAACCAAACCTAACCTAACCTTACTTTTAACCAAACTTAACCTAACATAACTTGAAACCAAACCTAACCTAACCTAACTATAAACCAAACCTAACCTAACTTTAAACCTAACCTAACCTAACTTTAAACCTAACCTAACCTAACCTAACCTAACCTAACTTTAAACCTAACCTAACCTAACCTAACTTTAAACCTAACCTAACCTTACTTTTAACCAAACATAACCTAACATAACTTTAAACCAAACCTAACCTAACCTAACTTTAAACCTAACCTAACCTTACTTTAAACCAAACCTAACCTAACCTAACTTTAAACCAAACCTAACCTAACCTAACTTTAAACCTAACCTGACCTAACTTTAAACTAAACTTAACCTAACATAACTTTAAACCAAACCTAACCTAACCTAACTTTAAACCTAACCTAACCTTACTTTTAACCAAACTTAGCCTAACATTACTTTAAACCAAACCTAACCTAACCTAACTTTAAACCTAACCTAACCTAATTTTAAACCTAACCTAACCTAACTTTAAACCTAACCTTTTTTTTTTTTTTTCGGGGGGAAATCCTCATGGACTTCCTCCGCCTGGGGAGAGGCGGAGGGGCGTGCCGGACTCCTACCGGCTAAAACCCCCCGGTGTCATCTTGAACCTGCGCGCGGGGCCGCGGGAATCCGATTCTTCCGCAGCCCCGCGCTAGTGCTGGCCCGGTGCGCCCGGGCCTCGCCTCGTGCACGGGGTGGTGAGGTGTTAACCACCCCGTGCATCGTCTCAGAGGCGCGTGGCGACAAACCACCCGCGCCTCCGTCTCGGGTCCGTCGAATCGGGGGCGGGGACTTGATTTTAAACCTAACCTAACCTAACTTTAAACCTAACCTAACCTAACTTTAAACCTAACCTAACCTAACCTAACTTTAAACCTAACCTAACCTTACTTTTAACCAAACTTAACCTAACCTAACTTTAAACGAAACCTAACCTAACCTAACTTTAAACCAAACCTAACCTTACTTTTAACCAAACTTAGCCTAACATTACTTTAAACCAAACCTAACCTAACCTAACTTTAAACCTAACCTAACCTAATTTTAAACCTAACCTAACCTAACTTTAAACCTAACCTTTTTTTTTTTTTTTCGGGGGGAAATCCTCATGGACTTCCTCCGCCTGGGGAGAGGCGGAGGGGCGTGCCGGACTCCTACCGGCTAAAACCCCCCGGTGTCATCTTGAACCTGCGCGCGGGGCCGCGGGAATCCGATTCTTCCGCAGCCCCGCGCTAGTGCTGGCCCGGTGCGCCCGGGCCTCGCCTCGTGCACGGGGTGGTGAGGTGTTAACCACCCCGTGCATCGTCTCAGAGGCGCGTGGCGACAAACCACCCGCGCCTCCGTCTCGGGTCCGTCGAATCGGGGGCGGGGACTTGATTTTAAACCTAACCTAACCTAACTTTAAACCTAACCTAACCTAACTTTAAACCTAACCTAACCTAACCTAACTTTAAACCTAACCTAACCTTACTTTTAACCAAACTTAACCTAACCTAACTTTAAACGAAACCTAACCTAACCTAACTTTAAACCAAACCTAACCTTACTTTAAACCAAACTTAACCTAACCTAACTTTAAACGAAACCTAACCTAACCTAACTTTAAACCAAACCTAACCTTACTTTAAACCAAACCTAACCTAACCTAACTTTAAACCAAATCTAACCTAACCTAACTTTAAACCAAACCTAACCTAACCTAACTTTAAACCAAACCTAACCTAACTTTAAACCTAACCTAACCTTACTTTAAACTAAACTTAACCTAACATAACTTTCAACTAAACCTAACCTAACCTAACTTTAAACCTAACCTAACCTTACTTTTAAGCAAACTTAACCTAACCTAACCTTACTTTTAACCAAACTTAGCCTAACATAACTTTAAACCAAACCTAACCTAACCTAACCTAACTTTAAACCTAACCTAACCTAACTTTAAACCTAACCTAACCTAACTTTAAACCAAACCTAACCTAACCTAACTTTAAGCCAAACCTAACCTAACCTAGAACTTGTATGAGAGAGAGTGAGTCTAAGAAATATGTCAATTAATAAATAAACCCTGCTAATGAATCAAGCAGAGCAGAGCATGTAATTAAGCAGAGGAAGTCTATACCATTATGATAATTACGTCGCGTAAAGTAACTGGGCGGTGCGGAATGAGGACAAGACGTATTAAGTGTGGTTACTTGTGTAGAAATAGATTTTTTTAATCGATTTTGTTTGCCTACACAGGCAGTAAAGGTTAATATAGGTTAAAAAGGTTAGTATAATTAGATTATTAAACTATAGATAAGATTATTAATCGGTTGGATGCAGAGTGCTTCCAAACGGTCTTTCTGGAAATCTTTTTGTGAGACCTATGACCTGCAGAGGACGTCCTACGGGTAAATATGATTATGATTATAAGTAACTGTTTTCTTCGGTGATCAATTTTATTTTACTACCAGAACCTCTTATTGCTTTTTTCATAATCTGGAGATATTACTGACTGTATGGCTTTAAATGCATTTAAGTATTAATATTGGTAACGCTAACAGTTAAGACGAATACAGTTTACTAGATTGCAGTAAAACCGATGCCAACGGACGGTGCCATTTATGAATCGGGATGAAAAAATATGTTCTAACTACATAAAGTACGAATTTAAACCTCTAAACTAAGTTTTAGTCATAGCAATTTGAATCCACAATAAGTATTATTTTCATATATTTTATATGTTAACTATATAATCCGCTGGTTTGGTTATGGCATCATTCCATTAATACTACTCGTCAACTAATATTTAAAAAACGATTAAGGGGTAAATATCAGAAGAAAAAACAAACACATACATCATTAAATCAATTTATTTACAAAATATTGCACTAGGCGAGTGTCGACTGACTTATCAACACATATTGCACATACATTGCACGAGTTACAAGATCGACAGTTTATACTATTCATAAATATTCCTTCATGTCATACTATGACAGCAAAGAGGTTGAATAACTTTACATTTTGATATAAACCTCCTTTTATAACATTTAAATGCGAGGCAGACATGGCCAGCATTAATATGAGTTTATATTACATTCTTAATTTACAGACTGAAAAATATAAGGTTGAAAATATTTTCACAATTTTTGTCAATTTCCGCAACAGGAATTAAAAAATGTAAAAATATTTTAAGGTTATATAAATAAGTTATTCTACCATTTAATTACTTAAAATAGATACATAAGTGTATTTTCAAGCACTTGTCACACCAGAACTTTTATTGCTTAAAAAACTTATAGTCGTTTAAAAATATCTCATACTGTGTTCTCTTTGACTATAAATTTAAACATAGCAAAAAGTTTCTCCATAGCACTGCATTGGTGAGACAAGCGCCTAACGTTAAAATAAAACGCAGTTAAGTGAGTTGCTATTAAATTTACGCAGGCGCCATGTACAGTATCATACAATAACAATGTTAAACCAGTCTCGTTACTATAAAAATAGACTTATTAAAGAAAATCTATAAATTAAGTGTTTTATTATTATTGTGTAAGAACAGTAGGTTTGTAAAGTCCTAGCTGAGGGATCGTTGCTTCGTTGGCTACGAACCTCGTAGCGTTTCGTAGATACGCGTAGCTTTAAAAGTCAAAAAAAAATGTTTTACAAAATTGATTTAGTATAGCTTTCGATGTTTTCGTAGCTTCGGTTCGCTTGTCGTAGCTTTACACATCTTCAATAGTATAGTGTAAAATGTTTTAAATCACTTAGATCGGAGTATTAAATTGGCAGATTCAAGTAAAAAACGATGACATCAGTAAAACTTAACGAGAAACGTTAAGTATAAGAGTGAGATAGCTGTAACATTGCCTTGAACTAGAAAGAGATGACACATAACTTCTTTAATAAAAAGTACTGAGTCTGTAGACGTTCTCAACTAGGACATTATATGCTCGTTTTCGCTTGAAGTCGGTAAAATGTGTGTTGTGTTTATCACAATAGTGAAGTAGTTGACAGACTAGCCTTTCTCCTACTGACACTAAAATAACTAAATACAGGATGTATATTTCAAACAAAACTTATTTAGCTTATTATTTCTGTTTTTGACTCTACAATTTTCAGAATTTCATCTCAATATAAAAAAAAATCGAACAACGTAAACAATCCCACTTTTTGTCTTTTTAAAATCAAAATTTTCTCAAAACTGTTTATTGTAATATTGTACGTTTGAAAGATACATCCTGTATATACCTTAATTATCCCACTCTATGTATAAAGGTTATTTTCAAAAAATAAATAACTACATACATAGTTTTACATTAACAATCGATATACTTTATATCCTTATTTCGAAATAAGGTGGTATACGTGTGTGTGATATAAAAATAAAATATGCCCGAAGACAAATGACATTTCTACAAGAGGCATCGACGATCGATATCGCTGGAATGTCAATTCCATACATGAAATATCAAATTCAAACATTTTTTGTATGGAAGTGACTTTTCTCCTTGACATGTCTACTGATGAGTAGTCATTTTCATACATTTGAGCAATTCAGTCATTGCAACACTTGCAGGAATGTCAATTGCCTAAGAGCAGAGTAGTGTGACGAAATATCTTAAACGGCTGTAATCGATTACTTGGCACGCTTCTCGATAATCTATTCGGAATCGATAAAGACCCGAGAGATGTTAAAAGTTAGGGGTGTAAATAATAAATTATTATTGCACGTTCTCTAAGAATAAAATTATAAAAATATTGCACGATCCATTTTGGAATGTTTTCGAAATTAATTTGGTTCTTACATTTTATTTACATTTAGCCAATCGACCTGACATTTTTGAAGAGTGTAGTGCAATTACTCATCGCAAAGTAAAGCTACATTGAGTACTTGCTTGTCTATAGTAAGTCGCCTTGTGTGGACGCAGCTTAATATCTCCTGTATTTTCTAAAGTCGTCTGTTATATTTGTGTTTTGTTATTAATGGCTATATGTGTTTCAGTATAACTTTCCCGTATTTTATATATGATATTATTATGAAAAAGAATCTAGCGCCTTACATGATATCCATGATAATTTGATGCCTAAATCACTGCAACAATTGTCTTTAATGTCTATTTTAGCACAATCACTTCATAGTCACTAGTAAATTAGCACCAAAACAATATTTATATCAATTTTTTCTGGATCCTTTGTATTGTATATTACTCTAGAATCGCAAATTGTAACAACGGTGATATTAAGTTTGATGCAAAACTACTCTCCATTCTCTTCAACAATATTTTTGAGTGTCTAGGCCCGTAACCACTCATGCTATTTATGTATGACTGTTCCAGTTTTAAAAACCTGACCCATTTATTTGGTTTCGCTGGGGGATAATGAATTGCGCATCTCCTCCAACTCGGAGGGGTATGTGGGATTCCCCGGGAGCTAAGAGGCTCCTGGTATACCCACTAAAAACCCCCAGCGTCATTACGCCATAATTATCATCTCTTTTCTTTACACGGTCATCTCCGAAAATAATACCCATTACAACACATTCGATTCTAGAGTAACATATAACACATCAACATCAGCAATCATCTAGAGCTTCTCCAACATCATCAGGCACTTTATTCTTCAACAAGTTTGTAATCAGGGTAAATATCCCAGCGTGTCTTCAAGGCTAGCATTCCTGCTAAGAGGCGGGAGTATATTGTGAGGCATTCCCGCAGCTACGTGCGGTAAGGACAGTGCTGGGGCGAGTGCGGCGCGAGTTCTGCCTGGTGCGGCTCGTGGTAACCGTCGCGCGAGACCTCGCACGTCTGTGCGTTGGGAAAGGCGCACGTCCGCGAATAGAGCGGCCATCTCAGCTGATTTCTTTACGCTTAGAGCGTCTTGTGAGCCCGCGCCTGTGCTGCGGACTGGAGATAAAAATAGTAGGTAAGTTTTGGGACACAATTAATAAAAATATTACAAGTTAATATAGGTAAACAAAGATAGTAACATAAACGTTTTAAGTACATCGTTGAAACATGAATTAATATCAAATGAAAAGTAATACACTTATGAATGGATAACTGCTTCTTGGTTCTAAATAAAGTTTTCGATACTCTACCTCTCCTTTAACAAAGGAACTTAAACTTTAATTTTTCGAATAACCTTAACATCTCAAAACCCTATGTAACTGTTCAGGTATAACCAAAACCAGACAATTTCAAATAATAAAATACCAACATTTTTTTTAACATATACCAACGTAAAATTTACGGGGTTCTCCAAGGTAGTATACTCAGACCAATACAGAGTATCAATTAATAAAATACGAATCAAAGTTTAATTTAATTAAATTTAAAATGAAATTTACTGAGTTCCCCAAGGTAGTATACTTGAACCAATACAGGGTAATAAAATGTAAGTAATATCGGCAATATTACCAGTGAGCCGCTGCATGTTCCTGGCCCGTGGTTTGTTCTGCAGCAGCAGCTCGTAGTCCAGCGCCACGCTGTCGGAGGACCGCGCGCGCCGCGCCCGCTCGCCGCGCCGCCGCGCGCCGCTACCAGAGCCCCAGCGACTGCAAATTATTGTAAGGAATACTTTTATAAAAAAAACTAGGTGTTGCCCGCGACTTTGTTCGCGAAAAAAAGTAGCGATGAAAAATACATAGTAGCTGATTCTCAGTCTTACTGAACGCATTTACAAAATTTGAATCTGAATATCTCATTGCCTAATTTGCGGTCTCTACCCAAAGACGAAAATAACTTAATAGTGTCAGTAATTTCAAAATTTTCTACCTAAAGTTTTCCCATATAACATTGTTTTTTTTTACACATTTGATTCAGTATCATCATCATCTTAATATTATAATCCTTTCGCTGAAAATCATATCCAGAAAACAATATTTTATCGCAAACAATAAACACTATAAAATTCAACGTACGTAACGAAAAGAAAATATCCCCATGAAGATAGAATTTAGACATCACCAATTATTATTATCAGGCTAGTACTGAGGTGTCCCACCGCTGGGCGAAGGCCTCCCTACTCTTCTACCACTTGTCTTTCTCAAGACATCACCAATGTTTCTTTCCAACTCCCAAATATTCTCACCTGGACCTCCCACTCTTCTCATCATGTGACCGCATCATGCGCTCGCAGTAGGAGCTGGTGGGGCTGCGCAGGTACTCCATGCTGTGCGCGGCCTGCACGCGGCGCGGGCTCGTGCAGTAACACTTGTTGCTGTCCGCGCAGCTCTCCGAGTCACACGAGCAGTAGCTGAAGTCGCCGTCGTAGTATTCTCTGGAATGTTAGAAAGGAGTGGTTAAGAAAAAATATCGACTCGCTCGCCCGCCGCCGCGTCAGCTCATGATTAAGGACTCCGGTTGAGTCCGAAACTAGTCGGGCTATCCCGATAAATATGCGTGAGTAAACCGGTATAACGTTTAAGTATGAATCATCCTCACAAAAGTTATTATAAAAAAGAAAAAATATACTTAGAGATAGATAATAAAATAAAAAATCATTTATTTAAATTAGGCTACCATGTAGAACTTTTTGAACGTCACAATTATAATAGACAGCCCACCATATTCCACTCCTAACAGCTAGATGTCAAAGAGCCAGAAGCCATGTTATGAAAAGGATTCTTAAGATTTTAGATATCATCATGATTGGTTAAGGGATTAAAAGCGTATGACCTATGTTCCTAATTTTATTGCAGGGTTTGGACCCGATGTCTGGTCATGAGACCAAGAAAGTTATGAAGATCGTCATCGTCTACTTTTATCACTACCAATCTTGAATATTTAGTGCAGTTAAGTATATACTATGTGTATGCTGTATAGTAATGAAGACAATTATTTAGTGCTGAGTCACGCTGCTTATTATTTAATTAGTCATTACATAACTTTCTTATGTTCAAGTAAAATTTGTGAACTTTTCAGAAAGAACATCTTCAGTTACAATTAAGTATAAAAATAATAATAAATCTTCAAATTACGCGAAAACATATCCAAGTTTCAACACCTAAACATTTCACTAATCAAGCTAAATATTTGGTGAAATTAATTCCTAAATTCAACTGTAAATAACTCTTAATTCAGTTCAGTAACTCGCTACTCGTCCCAGTCGTGCACGCTCTGATTACCCACCACACATTTCATTTCTACTGCTCCATCTTCACAAGAAAACTAACTTTATCACGTAGGCTTTAGGTTCAAAATCATCACAGCGGGAAGGTTTTTAATATAATTAATGCTACACTCTCTGAGATACTATATTGGTGGTAAATGTTGAAGACGTCGAAAGTAGAGAAATTTTTCATTATAAACAGTGAAGTTAATAATGTATGTTGATTGTTTTTATGAATTATAATGATTGTTATAACTATTTGAGTTTTCTTAATTAATAATGTGAGTTATGGAGTGACTAGCGCCCTTTTTAGTTGTGATTATCAAGAAAGTAAAAACCCTCACGATGAACACATCGTGAGGGTTTTTACTTTCTATTATAGTTTTATTTTTCATAATTAGAGATTAATATTAATTAGTAACATACCAATACCCTTAACTCTGCCCGAGGTTATTCTCTAGTCTTGAATCCTCACAATTTTAACTATATTTTTAAGATCGATTTATTTCATACAACATTTCAAAAGTATTTCCAAAACTCTGCGTTCTGTGCAACAACTATTACAACTAAAGCAATCTTAGCATGGAAAATCGATCATAGAGAATTGATAATCTGTTGGTAAAAAATATGGAACGAAATTCATAAAATATTTATGCCACCTTGACTTTACATGAAACATTTTAATTTAGAACCAGTGAGATTTCTTATGTAATCATTATCATTGTAATGACTTAGCACTATTTCTGAAACTTATAAGTAATGATTACTTACCCATAGCAATCTTTACAGCTTTTGCTTTTACTTAAGAGCTTGGTCTTCGCAGGGTCCTTGGCTTCAACAGCTGAGCAGTAACACTTAGACTTACTATCCCCTTTAAGGGAGCAGTAACATCTATCGATACAGCTCTCAGACTCGCATTCAGAACAAGACACATAACCACTTGAGCTATTCCTATTCTGACATCCTAACCTATTGCTCAGGGTAAGAAAATCTGAGTCTTCCGAAGTTGATGTCCTCTCCCCAGGCCGGGATTTTCCAGTTCGTTTTGAAACCTGGACGACTTTGTCTGATCTTTTCGAGTGCCTTTGTCTCGACGCTTGTCGTTTCGGTGGAGGCAGCATGGGCTCTTTGGGGCGAAACTGCCGGATGTCGTAACTGGAGGTAGATACTGAGCTCTCTGATACTGGATCCTTGACTAAGTCTTCCGAGCCCGGAGCTTGGCTCTCTTTGTTCTTTATGTCTTTTCCGAATGGCAACCGAAAGACCATGCGAAGACCGCTGGCTCCTTTTAATATTTTTCGTCTTTTGTTCTGAAACATACTATTCCTTCTTAGTATTTTCTTCTTCTGCTTCTTCATTATTGCTTTACTGTGCTGAAAGATCTCGTCTTTCGTCAACGTCACAGCTAATTTCAATAGAAATTCTTTGTATATCGGTTTGAGGTCATTGAAGGACATGCCTTCTGCATCTATTATGGCGTTGAGGATCTCGTCCATCGAGTGCAAGTTCTCCTGAACTTTGAATTCATTAAAAAGTTCATTGAACCCTAACGGTGAACCACCTCCTTTTTTACCATTATTCCTGAAATTAAATAATAGAAAATGATCAATTGAAGGGCATTATGCGAACAATAAATTATGATCGGAAAACTTTCATGGACTTGGACGACTAAGCAGTTGATTTATTACTGTAACATAATTCATATCGAAGGAACTTGATCGTTCCGGTACCGTTACTGTAACGTGCGTTATACTTATTATTTGGGCGCACAATTAACATAAGCGTGCAATTTTAAATGATTGATCAATTTTATTCATCAACGCCCACACAACATAAGTGCCCAAAAAGCATAAAAATATCAACAAAAAAAGAGTACATTGGCTTTCTCAATAAGGATGTTGCAAGTGTAATGATAGTTAAAAATAGCTCGGCGTCGTATTGGATCAGAGGAATGTAGCGGACGCGGTTGCGTTGCCACAATTACGAGCATGCAAGTACTCGCAACACTCCACTAAGCACGCTCTATTCGTCTCTCGTTACAGCAATTTGAACGAACATATTGATCATGTGAAAAACACAAGATGTCAGCGTGCATCGGATAAAAGGAAATAACAACTCACGCGTACCAACGAAATTGCTAAGAACGAAATTTCAACACTTGATTTATACACGAGAACAATTTAGAAATACATACCTGTGTCCAATTGACTTGTACCTAGTCAGTCCGCCGGCGTTTAGGAAGCTACCCGAGCGAGGAATCGCCACTTTAGTCAATATATCACCAGATTCGTTTATAGACTTTCTTCCACTTTGACTCCTTCGTAAGGGCTCTTTGGGAGGCTCTGGCGGGGCTTCCGAAGGCGGTTTTATAGGAATAGGAGGTGGCAAAGTCGGTGGTCTTTGTAAACTTTTCCGTCTTTCTAACTCTCTAAACAGTTCGATCTTCTCTGATACCTTGCTTCGTACGGACGATTCACTACTGTGTATATTTTTGAGGTTCTGTATTTGACGGATGCTGGGATTTTGGAGTTTCTTTAGTGATTTCTTCGAGTCCTGCGTGTCGCTACCACTCGTGTCGTTGTGTTTGATGGAATCCAGCTTGGCTTTGACTTCTTCCACTGTGATTCTCTTCATTTCGGCGGGGAGGATCGACGGAGGTGGGGGCGGGTGCGGCAGGCTCTCGGAAGAAATCTTCTTGGTCCTTTCCAGTCTGGGTTTCTCGATGAATGACTCGCTAGCAGAGTATCCGTCTGCTCTGTCACTGTCGCCGCTCAGCGAAGACGTGCTCCGCTTCTTGCGCGGCGGCCTGACCGGGATATCGTTTGGCGACATGCTGCTTCCAACGCTCATACAGCTGACTCCGTTTCGATTCTTCAGCTTCTTCTTGTCGTTGTGACCCTGCCGGCTCATGTGCGCCATCAGCGATTTGTATAACGTGGCCGCTACTACGATAGCGTCCTCTGTCGTCTGGCATACAAACCCATGACACTCCAACTGCTTCGCGACGCCGATCTTCCTCATCACTACAGCGAAAAGAGGTGAATGCGAGTTTTCGTTGTGGGAGAGGATATACTTTTTGTCTGGTGACTCTAAAGTTTTGAATAAGGCTTGTCGGTCGATGTTATCAGGATCGGTGATAAGGGGCAAGAAGGCGTAGCAAAGATCGCGGTCGTCGCACTCGGAAGGCTGGACGACGAACTTGACAGCTGACCACACTGCTATCGTGGGGAAGGGGTTGAGTTGCTCAAGGTCGCCTTTGTCTCCTTTGTATTTGACCTTGAGGCCGCTTTTTGAGATTTCTAGCCGGCCGTTAAGTCCGTTTTTATGACGGTAGTTTCTTCTGTAGGTGAAGTAGAGGTCTCTGAGCGGTGTCTGGAGGCCGGAGAGGCTGGTGACTTTGCTGTGGAGCGGCGTGGAGCCGAGGTAGTGCACGTTGAAGATGTGCACGCCGATGCTCTCGGCCGGCAGCTTGGACTCGCCCGCCACGTCCGCGAACATGCGCTCGATGCGGTCCTGCACCGTGTTGTTCATGTTGCTGATTTTGCTCTGACAGTAGCCGTCGTCATCTTCGTATATCGTTATTTTGCCTTCCTGCGTTGAACTGACCTGCAAGCAGCGAATACATTATTTTAATCTTAAATTAAAAAAGATAACAAGACCAGTCTGATAAAATCAGTAATCAAGCTGTTGAGCTTGGTTAGGCCTAGTAAAAACACTCACAACATAAAAAAAGCAACTTAATGTAGTAAAATTTCTTATACGAGTAATTGTAATTAACATGAACAGGGCTAAGATTACTTCATTACCATTCACCATCCGCATTAGGCATTATTTCTGTAACAGCTAGTGTAACACATGTAGGCCGTCTTGTCCTAATAACGTGCAATACCATTACAATTGTAACATTAATTGTATTTTGTTTGTTGCGGCTCTAAAATTACTTAACTTGTAATTATGTACCGTCATTGCAGTGACTACTGTATTTTATAAGTACATACATGTGGTAAAGATTGATGATAACATTTTAGGCAATGGTTATATATTTAAATTTTGTAATTGCATACTTGACATGGGAATGACAGGAGAGGCAACACATACTTTATTATTAAATTGGATACTTTTAAACGTAAACAGAAATAAAATTTAAACAAAAATCAAATGAACACTGACATTGAGAGAGAACTACACTAACTTTTAGAGGTGCTATCATATCATATCACCATATCAAGGTAGCGACTGTCAGCTGACTCTTCAAACCAAAAAAAAAATACTTAAATCATATAGCGGTTTAATCACGCGCATTTATCGGGATCACGAGTCGAACACTTCACACACGGTTCGAATCGCGACCCCGCCGCCGCGTCAGCTCATTTATTATTAAGGGCTTCGATTGGGTCCGAAACTAGTCAGGCCATCCCGATTCACACGCGTGAGTAAACCGTTGTATCATTTAAGTATGAATATCCTCACGAAAGTTACTATAAAAAATTGTATTTTTCTATTTTAAAAGAGTATGAAGTTTCTTGCCGGTTCTTCTCCATAAGAATAACAGTTTGGAACCGCTCAACTAGAGTCAGTAACGTTTTGAAAGTGCCTGAGAAGGCCTACTCGTAATAAAACCCTTTTGATTTTGATTTTGAAATATTATATTTACCTTAGGTTCCCTCTCAAGCGGCTGTACTGGCGCATAATGGCTGTTCAGCGACCTGGTATCGTCGAACAGCGCGTCGATCTTATGCTTGTACGTGAGGGAGGAGACAGACGGCGCACGCGCACGTCGCGGCTCATCCTCGCGCGCGCCCAGGCGGAACCCGCCCAGGGGCGCGCTTTGGTTGTCGCAAGTCACCATCTAAGGGGAAATGGAGCTTGATTAGTTGTCGTTTTAAGGAGTGTGCAGGACTTAATTTTTACCTGACTGCCATAGAAAAGAGGGTAATTGAATTCGACCATTTGGCTTTGGCTGTACTAAGTTAATAGAGAGATTTGGAGATTAATTTGTTCTTATTGTATATGGTGTAATACTAAAGGCCAAGTAAAGTTGTAAAATGTGAGTGTATGCAATTCTAGATAATATCGGATTATGTTGTTAAATATGTATGATAAATAGGAATAGTTACTACTTTATTTTACGCACCATCACGTAAAGAAGACAGCGCAATAACCGTTACATTTTAAAACAAACTATGAAGAAATTATTTGTTGTTTGTATCGGAATCAACCAAAAGTTTGCATAAGATGGTTTAATTGTAAATTCAGACATTGTGTAAGTATCTCAGTAAACGGCGAAGTTCCAAGGTTAGTGTAGAAACCTTTGCTATTAAATGTGTATTTGCAATGTAAACAAAATAAACACACGCAATGAAAATATAAAGTTAATTTTCTTGAAGAAAAGACTTAACTACAAAGTTTCCAATAAAAATACAGTTCTAAAGCCTCCACTGCTTAAAACTTTGTTAGCGAACCTACATTTCTATTAACGTCAACCAAAATCCAATATCAAGATAAAAACCATAAATATTTATAAAGTCTAGACTTCCGATTTTAAATCACATAAAATAATAATAAACACTAATTTGACCTGCTTCTAACACCACCAAATATAAATAATTCTGAGTTGTATAAAAACTAAACGAAAAGAACTGAGGTCCTACCCCAATGTATAAAATTAAGACTGTTACAATTGTGTAACGGAGATGGTGCTCTACACAACGTAGAGCGATGTCTCGCTTTCTCAACAACAATATTTTTGAGCTAAGGCGCCACTCGCCCACGGCGACTTTTTGTAGCGTTTCAGTCGCACGTTTTCCAAACGCACTACTGCATTGCTTCTAACGCGTCTTAGTCGCTTTTGCAACGCCCTACTATGACATTTTACAACAACTTTTGAATTTAAGATCATATTTTACAGTATTTCAAACGTTGTTACATTATATCCACAAAGTAATCTCTCTATATTATATGGGTGAATCGTTGAAGTAGCACCAAAGACAACGTGAAAGATGTTGCCTCGACGGTGTCCATCTTGCATTTAGCAATTCGAGGTATTTTTTTGCCGCGTTTGCATCATATCAATATATCTTGGGACAATATCCACACATGGCCATCTGATCCCAAGCTAAGCAGAGCTTGTGTTATGGTAATCAGACAGCTGATAGACATACTTATATCACAGTCTAAATATATGTGCTTATATATTTCTAAATATATACATATTATAGATAAATCACACCCAGACACAGAACAAATGATCGTGTTCATCACACAAACATTTGTCCTGGGTGGGAATCGAACCCACGACCTCCGGCTTAGCAGTCAGGGTCACTAACCACTAGACCAACAGGCCCGTCTGTGATGTCACAAAAATTGCAACTGCATCGCTACAAAAAGTCGCCGTGGACGAGGAGCATAAGAGGTAGTAGGTAGTAGCCCCCCCGCCCCTTCTCTATTCAAAAGCTAACAATACCGAAATTATATAATGAATAGTGAACTAGATTACACTGATTAAAATTCATTGAACAAATTATTATGTATGGAAAGAGATCGTAAGACGGAATGACATTAGATTTTCGTTGCATATAAAATATCTGCAATAAAAATAACAGACAGGCGGTAATAAAACTTGGGATATCCGATAAACGGAAGAGCTCTCATTTTTATTATTTATTACGAGTTAATGCTGTGGAAGCGGATATTTATTAAATAATCCATTAGACTTCATCGGAGAATCCATTAACTTAGTTGGTAAAGCGTTAGGTGCCAGATGTTGTAACAAAGATTCAAATCCTATCTGATGTTTTAACCTTCCTTAGACAACTTCCTTTTTTTATTTAAATCCTTCACTTTAGGACTGCTCGCATCTTTTCTTGTCTTGGAGTAAAAGTTAATTTGGTGCATAAATAATGATGACCACTGAGCATATTTCATTTATTTTACAAACTAAGATGGCTGAGCAAGTCGAAGTGGAGTTTTTAAAATAGGTACGACTAAGAGATGACAGCCACACCCAGGAATTAAGAACCTCCTCATTTTTTATATCGGTTAAAAACTTGTACAAATACATTTTGGGTCGGGGTCAACCAACCATTCAACCAGTCAGGTTGACCTATTTCGCCAAACAGCTTAGACTAGTTATATACCCTGGGTGTGGGCATATAACTAGTATCAAAAATGAGGAGGTTCTCAATTCCTCGAAATCTTCAGATTAACTTCTTAAATGTACTGACACCGTATCACACACAGAACTATAAAACATAGAAAATAAATGACGATATCGTCAACTAACTAATAAACAGCATTCAACAAAAACGGAAAGCCGTATCATTATTTAATAAAAAACGTCATGTTCAATGAACGACGACTGCAAAAACTGGTAAATTACAGGTATACGGTTGCCATGGTTACCAAGATTATTATACTTGCAACGTAATGACATAGAGCTTGTAGGTTTAAATTTTCTTTACAGGTTGGGTATGTTATAACATAATATGTATGTGTTAAAATAGGGGTATAATGTTTAGGTTTCCAGATAGTAAACTAGCTGTTTTTAAAAACATTATCCTCTTCTGACGAAGTCGGTTAAAAAGTGGTTTTTATGTTATTTAGCCAGTTCCAGCTTATTTAAGCTAACTCCATACCAAATTCCACAAAAATGATCCAGTCGTTTGAAAAAGACAAAAAAAAGTAACCAAGTTTTTTCAAAAAGTAACAACCATCCATATCTATCCTTCCATACTTAGAAACTTTCGTGTGTATATTAGTAGGATTATACTAAAACAGTACTAATTATTTAATGTAATAAGTATAGTGTTACGTACTTAACTAGAATTATGTATCGTACTTTATGTAACTGAGTAGGTGCGGCTCACGATTAGCGCCTTTTTGTGAGTTACTCGTTGATTGAAACGGTTTTTTTTTATGTAGTAGACGCAATTTGAAAACCTTTTATTACAGATAAAATTAATACGAGATCATTTTGTTTTGACAAATGCTGACGTGATGGATATTTTCCGACCCATTTTCTTGAATAAAACGCTTAGATAATGTTACATCGCATTAGAATGGAAAGCACATGAAAACTTCAAATATATGGGAATCTTTTCGACAGGAGATGTGATGTCTTCTGAGGGAGATTTGATCGATTCCCTTACAATGCTACAAGGATCTATTTAGCATGTGGCCGAAAATCTGAACTAATGCCATCATATATTGTAAAGCATTTTTTTGATGCGGATATGCATACTCATGTTTATGTCATCCAAGTTTCAAAATTAAATAATCCATGTAACACTGTGAAGTGAAGAAATTGAACTAGCAACTCAATCACACATTGATTATTGAAGAAAAATGATATTTCAATACATTTAAAGTGTTCTTTCTTTACGTACAGAAAAGAGATGTTAACACTCTATTAGGCCAAGACCCAAACCTATTTGAACCTAATATTTTATGGCACACAAGCGGCATGACACATACGAACTGTAGATGTTTCTTTGATGTAGGTTTGTTTGATGTAGGTGTTTCAGTTTTTGCGGATCCATAACAGCACTAATAGTACCGCTTATGTCGGAACCTGTCTGTTGCACCGCTTAATCATTTAGCTTGATGTATGCGTGACGAGAGGTTTTTGCCTGAGGGCTTACAGCTCAATATAGAGTATCTACTATTGCAGTTGTGGGAGGTACACCAGTTCTTGAATGAAATTTTGGAATTTTGAATCAGTAAATTAACTTATTGAAAGTGGCTGCAAAGCCTAATTGAAAAAAAACTATTTTGATTTTGTGAAAGAGAGATGCTGCTTTATGGCGTGTAGAGCACTGTCACGCTTCTACAATTGCAATAATATTATTTAGAGATGTGACTGTAGGCTCTATGTAAGAATTTAGCCATGTATTTTTCTTAAAAAACCTAATCATTTCAGTGGAGGCTCGAAACGATGTAGGGACTTGTACTGATGAAAACACTCTGGTCCTGTGTCCATTAATCACGCGAGGATTAAAAGTGGGGGAGGAGCTTAACAAAAATCACATGATTTATGGACGGTTCCTTAGCCTGAACTTGATCATTTCGTTGTCAGTCTATCCGTTCTCACTAGGTAACTACGTACTAAATACATTATAATTTTCACACGGTTGAAAATAGTTTCAATGAAATTTTCAATAACTTCGAATGAATGCGCATTTACAAGTATTTTGCCGTGTTTATTGTTCGTACAGGCAAATCAATAAGTAAGGAGAGAGTTCTGAATTCCTCAAATGCCAATAACAGGTCGAGACCGCATAACTATTGGATATAGAAACTGTTCTTGTGGTAGCTCTTTAGGTGTTGAACAAATTGTTTAAAACAATTGAAATCCCAACTGGCTATGAAGCCCGTCATAGACGTATCTATAATAACTACGTACCTATATCACTGCATAGTATATTACAAAGTCCTTTTGCGCTGTCTCTATGTATGCTTAGATCTTTAAAACTACACAATGGATTTTTATGCCGTTTTATATAGACTTTAAGAGGAAGGTTTAATGCATACTTGCGACTGTTCTAGCTTCGCACGGGTGCAATATTAATGCATTATTCTTATACATATAAACATTTATTTTGAAATCTTCTAGCTTTAAAAAAGTTCATAAATGTCTATTGCGCATTTTTTAATATTTAAGCGACACTAAGCGCACATAAGGACGGACAGACGCGGGAAGCAACTTTATTTTATGCTATATCCTAAAGTATAATACATTAATTTTACACCTGGGCGAAGTTAGGCCTGTCGCTAGTGTTATAAATCTTCTTCTTGAAATATTCTATCTATAATAAAGAAAAACCAACGCCGGTCGCGACTGTAAGACTAAATAAATTACCGTGAACATAATAATATATTGACTAAAAGGGCGTTGGAACTAATCAGAACATCCAACAAAAATATTCAAACATTCACGAAACAATACGCAAGTGTGTTAAGCTAGTCTTGAGTAACTTACAACGGACTAATAAAGCTGTAATTAACATCAATTAACTGCCAAATTTTTACTAACTACTGTCAGTTGAAACAAATAATCTAGTTTTTTGTGTTATTGAACGTAATTTGAACTGTTTATAATGTGTACTAAGTGTGCACTGTCGTTTTTTTTCAACACCAATTAATTTTATGCATTTGTTGATTTATTTTATGTTCCTATGTTTCATGTCTTTTCCACAGCCAGAAAGTTTAGGAAGAAAGCTAGGCAAGTTAAGCTTGACGTTAAATGATAAAAGTGCTACTTGGCATCCTAATTTTAACAAATTGGCATTTAAATTTTGAATTGTTCTGAAAAACTAAGAAAAAAATGCTTCAAATATTGATAGTTTTTTATGGCTTTGTGGTTTCGGAAGCTATATCTGGTCGTTTCCAGTCTTGCTGGATTCAGGTTTTTTGTTTTAACCGTCTCAAACTAATTAAGCTTTTCTACCACCTAACATTTTATTTCTAACAGCTATGTAGTTATTGTGAAATGTTATCGCTCTTTTATTTGATACCATACATGGTTACTTCACATTAACGCTAAGCTTGGTAACATTTCTATCGTAATTGCCAAATTTGGCAAATGCCTGGAAGCTTTTAAAAAGGTTTAACGTTTTATATAATAGTATTATTTTATCGTTGGCATTCTTAGTAGTATAAATTCATAAAATTTCTTATAGACATTTAATAGTTTAATATTAAAATGGTGAGCAAGACTAATGTCATATGAGAAGAAATAAATGTTATAAAAAATATTTGATCGAAAGAAGATATTTTTCTTTTTTTTTTTGTTATTAAATAAACACATTTGTCAGTGATTCTGAACGTGGCGGAGTAAGAAAAAAATAGGTTTAATAACATAAATTCCACAAGTAAAGCCTTTCCACAAGTAAAACTTAGCTAGTATACTCTAAGTTACATTAGTTCTGATTGTAAAGTATCGGGGATTGCGAAATCGGACGTCTGCACGTTTTATATGAAGCCATATCTTTAAATCGACGGCGGATGACATAAAGATATTATTTATACGAATCGATGTGTAACATCTAAATGTATCCTGTTCGAAAGGATGTGTTTTGTCTTTGTAATGTCTACTTTTATACTCGAAACTTATAACAAAGATTTGAATGTGAAGGAAAATATTTTATTTTATAGAAAAATCACAAGCTAAGATAGCTTGTTAGTGATTTCGTTAACAAAAATGTGTTACAAGTTTTATAATTTAAAATAGCACATACACTTTTTTGATCATAATGGTTATAATATAGTAAGGGACTTTATATACTACGATAAAAGTTGTATAACAATTATTTACCTTTTATATCTAGAAGTAATTTCATAAAAATTAAAAAGCAATTGAAGTAAACTTACGTCTTGGCAAGCCGGTGGGCCTTGGGCCCAATATTTATCAGCATATTGACGCACCCTTCCTAAACGCCCAGAACACCTGAAACAACATAAATACCACATTAATACACATCACACATTATTACAATACTCCTTTCTCTCTTACAATTATCTTGCAGTGCCCATCAGGGTCCATAATTGTGATAATCGCTTTATATTTTCCGCCTAATGTACATTATGGAATGCAATGGAGTTTCTTGCCGGTTCTTCTTCATAAGTATGACATTTTGGAACCGCGCAACTAGAGTCAGTAACGTTTTGAAAGTGCCTGAGAAGGCCTACTCGAAATAAAAACCTTTTGATTTTGCAATAAACGATATGATATTGATAAAAGGCTTGACAGACAGACAATAAAGTCATATTACAAGGATTCCGTTTTTCTTTTTAAGTACAGAGCCTTAAATAGTTAAAAATACCTATTTCATAATTTGTGAAAAGGTTAAACTAAGCTGAAATATTTATTGTTATACATCATCACACATTATGCATTCAAATCCTTTTAGGCATTTTTACTAAAGCTATAACACTAAAAATTCAAAATCCACAAATTTCACTTTTAAATCTCAAAATTCTTTTATTTTGTTAATCTATGACTATCACTTCCTCTTAAAATATATTTCGTCATTTAGTCGATCGATTTCTATTATTATGCGGTTGAAAGTAAAATGGCCGCGTATCCTGTGAAGACCACAAAATGACGCCATTTTGTATAATATGTTGTGATTGTATCCTTTGTGGAGTATATTATAGGAGAAATGTGACCACTTTAGCTCTCTACTTCTTCCCTATAATTTTATATAGAAAGCTTGTAAAAATAGGAGTTTTACCGTCATTATAATACAGAGAGAATTTCGACACTTGTTATAAAATCCTCAAGTTGTTGAATTCTGAATACTAATCCTAAAATGTCAACAATGAATGACAAAAAAGAACGTATTTAATCCGTGGTCCAGCATTTTAACAGATTCATGTCAACTACATGAATCTGTTAGTTTTTTATTGAGTCTTATTGAAACTCTTATTGACTATTTTCCGTCGATCGAGATGTCGACGAGTGTGCCAGACTTTAACCGGTTAAAACTGCTCGAACTTCTTCCTTTGGAACGAATTTAATTCACCGGACTACAAAACATATAAGCATTCGTTTTAGAATTATAAATATCTAGTTTATTTAATTTTCTGCATAACATAATTATATTAAATTAATTAATACGAAGTTTTAGAAATAATCTATAATTTATTACTTGCTTTTTATAACTTGGTAAAAACTACAAAAACACAAAAAACATAAACCTTAACCTTACATTCAAAATAACTAAATCTATTCCTCCATATAAACAAATTAAACTAAAACTAATTTAAGTGAATATTATCAATTAACAGCAAAGGTGAGTGACCTGCTAACCAGTAAACCAGAATCGTATTTATATGTAAACACAAGATAGACAAACTTTACTTAACTATGTAAATGTGATATAAAGGAGAAAGTGAAAGTCTCACGAAATGTTGCAGATTGAATTAAAACAACATAATAATGTTTGTGGCGTTTCAGTGTAGGTGGCGATGTGTTTTTCCTCTGGTTTTAACTATATATTAAAGCTATCGAAATACCATTCGAGATTAAATATAGTAAGTAGGTACTATCCCAGGAATGGGATGGACGCGACATAAATAAAATTGATACCCAGCTGTAGGTTACACAAGGCTGAAAGATCATAAAATCTAATTTATGATTTACAAACAAACTAACAAAACAATTTAGAATAACTGATAGTACTTAAAATGATCTGTTAACACCGAACCTACTTTATACTAAAATACTTTAATTTTGTTGATCCATTTGCTTCTGAAGTTGTTGGACGTATTATTTTTCAAAATCACATATCAAGAAAAACATATTTAAGTTGATCAGAAATCGGTTATCGTATGATCAACGGAGTTGTCTTAGTGACTTTAAAACCTACATTCCCCGTCCTCATTGAGCCCAATAAAGTCAAGCGCCTTTATAAGGCTTCCCCTTGCAAAAAAAATACATATTATATTTAAATAAAAAACGTAACTTTCAAAAAGTAATTAAAAAACTAAAAACCATCTAAATTATTACAGTCTAGGTATTAAAAACCCCATCGAATTACCACATAAATCACTTTTAACCTTGATTTATATAGTTAATTAAAACATATTAATACCAGCCTACCTCGCACCACAAATCACGTAAATGTCAACATTCTACAACACACTGGGCGCGGGGAGGACATGAATATTGCAATGATTGCATGATTCTAAATCGTTCGGAATGACTTGATGCATTCAAATATCAAGGTTAAGTCGCTAACTATGTTTTTAGATTCGATAGGGTTGTCACAACTGTAATAAGAGCTTTTCTTATTAGGTTCCTTTACCTAATTTAATGTTTAGTTGGTCAATCTATTTAATGAGCGTTATTAAGATTGCTCTCAGCCAGAGTCACACAGAGTATGCGCGAGCGATTTTGTGACTCTTTCTTAGGGAGAAGAAAGGGCACAGAGTGATTTTAGTCGGTAGGAGTCCCATATATCCTGACGCCGTGCCCTCGGCGTGGGTTGAAGTCATTAGCGTTTCACCCCAGAAAACAAACAAAAATCACCTTTATTCATATTAGCATATTACATGCATATTATGATAAAAATAATGTCATAATTAGCAGTTTTAAAAGGCCAGATAATAGCACTTCGCATTGGCCACCATTTACCGCTTCTTAAGTGCTCTGGCTGTGGAAAAGAACCAATATATCTCCCTAAAACCTTCTTGGGCATTTTTAACTAACTTCAAAAAGGAGGTTTCTCAATTAAACCGTTATTTTGCTTTTTTTAATATTGATCGCTGACCTTATGTTAGAGTTGTAAACATTTTATACGTAAAGTGAAATAGTAAAATTATAGACAGATAGATAGATATAATATTCTTTATTGCAGACCACATGAAACATATATACAACGTTGATAAAAGCGAGAGGCATTAAATGAAACCACATATTCTGTATATCATTATAAGGCTACACAACAAAAATCAAATCAATGTAAGCAATAGTTTAGTCACAGGATATTTTTTTAGTTTTTTTTTAGTTTGAACATGCTGTATCTTCCTGATTAGGTGACTAAGTTTTATAGGCATAGTTATCTAGTTGGCTCCGGTTGGGTCCGAAACTAGTCGGGCTATCCCGATAAATACGCGTGAGTAAACCGTTATAACGTTTTAAGTATGAATCATCCTCACGAAAGTTATTTTAAAAATATTGCTTACATTGATTTGATTTTTGTTGTGTAGCCTTATAATGATATACAGAATATGTGGTTTCATTTAATGCCTCTCGCTTTTATCAACGTTGTATATAACATCAAATATTTTTTCGCAAACAAACCTCAATTTAAAATTTAATATCGATAATACATAAACGCGCCGTTTACATATCCACCAACCCTATCAAAGTATAGTTCTAGATTTCAACACAAAATCTAAATTGTATGAAATAGATTTATAAGTTACTTCCGGGTATATTATAATTAATAAATTAATGAATAGATAATTAAAGGTCAGTCTGAAAATAGGACAATATATTGTCCCGGTCGATTGACGTAAAAATCAGGTCAAGATCGAGATGTCAAGGTTTTAATAAGCATTTTAATTTACCTGCATTATCATCTGAAATGAGAAACAATTGCGTGTAGCGGAGATGAGGATGTTGAGATGAATATGTGGAGTGACAAGAATGGATGAAGTAAGGAATGAGTTTATAAGGGGAAGTTTGAAAGTAGTATCTGTTACAGAAAAAAATGAAAGGAAATCGTCTGTCTTGCTATGAACATGGTATGCGGGATGAGACTCATGTGACTAAAAGAGTGATGAGAAGGAGAGGAAGTCAACTTTTCTATCGTCGTCTGCCCATCTCAGCTTTGGCCTACCGGGATTTTTTAGGTTTTAAAAAACGCATGCCTTGCTACGCGTTTGAGAATCTGAATCACATTTAAACTAACAGCCATTCTTAAACGGGTACCCGTCTCTAAAACAGTATGAGATGTATAATTTTCATCGATTAAGTTTTTTGCCATGAGATTTATAATTACTAGGTAGTTGATATCTAAATCTATAGATATTAATACGTTTTTAAAATCCTGAATGAAGAAAGTTCAATGTAAGTCTAGAAAAGCGTATTTCAAGTGATTTTGACTCTCAGAATGATTTTACACCAAGAGCTTTACTTTTAGTACCAAGTACCAGTTGTATTTGTAATTGCAATCGTACGAACGACAGAAAGTTGATGGGTTGTTAAATTAGCAACACGAGCTATAAAATTAGGCATTTATGCTAATCGCTTACAAACTTATATTGTTATGAGTGAAAATGTATGAAAATTAACTAGAAAACCTGCGACTCTCGCTAACAACCGATTATTATTATTTATGCACGGGGAAACCTTTTGAACTTAAGTAACTTAAGTTTACAATACTAAAACTATGCGTATTACCGTTCTTTACGTGTACCACCTTCTCCTAAAGTCTGTTGCAGTTGTGGAAATGAGACAACACTCAAAGCTACACAGATTTTTAACTGCAACATTGTTTCCTTGAGAGTTAGTGGTACTGAAGCTTCACAAAGAAACGTTCGGCCTCTTTTATGTAATGTCCATTTCCTCCTGATTATAAAGTAACTGTGTGTAGTCCCAGAAAATTTGACGGGCTTTTTGGTCTAATGGTTAGTGGCCCTGACTGCTATACCGGAGTTGGTGGGTTTGATTCCCACCAAGGACAAATGTTTGTGTGATGAGCACGATCATTTTTTCTTTGTCTAGGTGTAATTTATCTATAATATGTATTATACAATTTTTTTTATCAGTCGTATAGTACTGTACAACACAAGTTACTCTCGTATACTTAATTTGAGACTAGATGGCGTTGTGCTAATGTTGAGGAGTAAACATTAAAACTTGATTTTCTGTATTTTTTGCTAGCAATATTGTTGTCGCTTACGCATAATGAGTTAAACTTTGTGATTGTCTGATGATACGATAGAAGCCGGCACTTAGGATAGCTATATAGTTCTAGACACAAAAGGCACTTTGTAAATCTAATCTTGTTAAGTTAACCTACTCCAATGGTTATACTTTACAAATCTAATCGTATTCATAACTTTTCTTATCGAAAGTACCGAGATTACTTTTATATAACTTCATATCTCCCTCAGAATATTTCGAGATAATTATAAATTTTCTTCGAACATAATATTTGAGGTATTTTAATTGCTTACCACTTGACCGAGTTTTATGTACGCATGTCCACTACCCGGCTCTAAGTACACAGGCTAACGGGTGTTACGACGATAAATTAAATATTATTATGAACGAATATTTGTATTACGTACAGTTACGAGCAAAAATATGTATACGCGAACAAACAATTGAAGTTTAAGTCCTAGTCAAATGATTTATGATATCGTGCATTCTTTTTTCAAATTAATCATTTTATGTTTTGTTTACAATATCAGGAATATTCCATAACAACTTCAGAAATTTCGTATAAAAAAATGACTGAGTACAAGTGTGGGGTAGGGTATACATGTTTTGCTCGTGACTGTACTTAAAGGAGTAGATACATAGATTAAAAATAGCCGTTAGTAAAATATTGTTCTATGTCTAAACATGCAGACGGACCACGAAGTGATCCGATAAGGTTTAGGTTTTTTTGGGTACGGTACTTATGATTTATTTTAATGTAAAAGTAATAATCATTCTAAGAAAAAGAGCACAAAACAATAAAATGTGACGCGTAATGTAAAGAAGGAAAACGACAAACGTAAAATTATGTATCATTAAAAAACGGTCAATTGGGAGTCTGACTAGCGACACTAAGGTCGAAAATTTGCGACATAAATGTATCTTAACATAAATCTTTTGATTGAGATGGTTTTACAGTTTGATTACTCAATAAATTACCGCCTATAATCGTTCCGTTTTTTCTTTTTCAGGTATGAAATGCTAATTTGGGTATCAAAACAAATCCCAAGTAATAAATGTTTACTGCAATCTTTTCGTTTATGACAGTTTACAGCAAAACACAATTCACTATAAAATAATATATAAATCCACAATAATATATATCTTGAATGGGAAAGTGGTCACAGAATCAATATATTATAATCTAACACTAAAACCTGATATATTTACTAGAATGAAATGTAATAATTTCAAAGAGAGCGCCTTTCTATAGCTAATCAGTTCAAACTGGTTCGTAAATGTCAATGTTAACGATTTTAACAATTCATTTACATATGCTTTACTAAGAGAGAGAAAAATGGATTCATAATTATAATTTATTACTATTTTATATATATTAATACTGAAAAGAAAGTGTTGTATTTATCTAAAATAGGTGTTAAATGATTATGTATGATGGATACGATTGTAAACAATAAATATCTCTATTTAAAACTATTTTTATACCTACATAACATGTTATTTACGAAGTGACAAATAATATGTCGTCATCTCTGTTAACTAGTTCCTGTAAACGTCCCACGGGTGGGCAAAGGTCAGGATAATTTATCTATAGTGATGTCAAATATTTTTAATTTAGTTAGTGTTTCTAGTAGTTTTAGCGTAAGAGAATAATATTAATATATCCTGATAGACCTCTTTAAGATATTACCGTAAGCAAGAACAATATTTATCGAAGTAACGTTTTTAAATGTCTTTGCCCTTTAAATTAAAAATATCAAAGGCAGTCATTATCATTACTATCTTCCTGCTCTTATCCTATTTTACTTGGGGTCGGCGGAACACGTTTTTTTTCTTCCAATTTCCCTATCAGACGTCACACTATCATTTACTCCTTTTCCATTCATATCATACCTTATACAATCCATCCAGCTATTCTTTGGCCTTCCCTTCCTCTCCATCCATCAACATTCATACTCATTACTCTCTTAGTCACATGAAAATTACAAAGGCATTATACCTAAAGACGATACTTTCATATTCATATCATTTATAGCATTCCATAATGTACATTTGGTGAAAAATATAAAATAATTGTCACAATTATGAACCCTGATGGGCACAACAATATAGAAGAGAGGAAGGCAATTATTTATATAATATTATTATGTACTATAATTCATATTTTTAACTTACATTCTATTCTATCATTCTATTACATACAATAATAATTATTAGAGTTATGTTTGTTGTCTGTCGTTTTAAGTACATCTGCAAATCTCTTATCTTTAAGTTGTTTATATAAAACGCTACAAATAAGAATGATAGCCGTCGTTGCATGTGGTAACGGCGCGGGTCCGGCGCACCGCTACCGTGCGCATGCGCAATGTACGTGAACAGTTACGCTTACCCCACTTGCCTCGATCTGACGAGATCAGCCTATATGTGAGGAAATTAAATCGTTAATGTTATTGGCGTACTAAGGATGTTCGTAAATTGTTTGTTTGTTAAGTACGGTTATTCATTGACCATTGGATTATTAATATGTAGCTTGAGCATTAAGATAAGGTGCATTTCGCCGAGAGCTGCATTTGACTGCACGGATAGGCGAGTGGTATACACCAGTGGTGGTCACCAAGCCAATAGCCAGTGTTGCGGATTTGCAGATGCTTGTTTCGAGTCTGGGTGTCTTTGTGCATGTGAATTGAATGTCTGTGAAACCCCCCGCGATACAAGGATTAAATGCTTTACAGGACACAGTACAGACACAGTACAGGAGTAGTAGTTGTTGTTAGCTGTCTGTTTGATCCCGCTTTTTTCTGAAATGGCTAGACCGATTTCGACCGTACTTTTAATGACGGGCAGCTTAACTTAGGTTACTTTTATTTTAGATAAAACCTTTTATTTCAGAAAGCAAGCTAAACAACTTATTTGTTAAATTCTATACGGACGAAGTCACAGGGACAGCTAGACAAACATAAAAGAGAGAACCAAAAATAAAGAAATTAAAATTTCTCCTAAAACGAGTCTATGGCTAACAATATTACCTAAAATCTACATAATTTACTTAATAGTACAACTGTTGCTACAATTTCTAGATTACGCAACAGAAGCTATAAAAAACACTATTTATTTAAATGAGAGTAAGTTTGGTCACTAATGGGCATCCTGAGAAAACTAGTATTAATATGAAAGTCTATTTATTTATGACATTGAATTTAATAAAGCTCGACCAATAAGGAAAACCTGTATTATGAACTCTTAAAGTAAATCTGTTGTTGTTACAGAAGCGAGACAACACTCTATATTGTACATAGTGACGTCTCGCTTTAATAACGGTAACGACATTACTTTAAAGTCGCATAGTACAGGCATAGATCCGTTTGTCAATTTGAAGGAGGAATCATTTATCATAATGTCTTTCTTGTAATATTCTGAAATATATCAAAGTCAATGCTAGTCATAGATATGATTTGATGGATCGATGCTAATTTAGAAGAGTCAGAGAAATTGCTTTTACTTATATGACAAATTACACAGTAAAATTTAGTAAAATACAACTTCCTTTCTAGGATAGTGAGATTTTTAGAAATTAAGCGATCTTTATCGTCAAAATTATCGTTCTCGTGAATTACGACGAATAAAACGTATCCTGTACTAATCCAGGTCAAAAACTATCTAAATAATATATGAGATTGTACATAGAGCTTAGACAATGTTACATTGCATTAAAGAGAAGACTTCAAACTGGGTATAACATTCCATTTAGATAAGTGTGACATCGACTTATCAGTTCAGTACATTAAAGCAATTCTATAGTTTTGACGCTCGCAGAAATTTCCTTTGTCTACAGATTCTGAATTCTACTCAACATTTTCTGAACATCAATATCACATGTTTAAACTTCTATAGCACTTCATAAACCAGAGTATACTCATCCACTTTCGTTGCTTAACGTACTACGATACCCCAAATAGTCCCTTTTCTTCCATTCTCCCCTATCAGACATCACACTATCATTTACTGATTTTTCATTCATATCGTTCCTTATACAATCCATCCACCTTTTCTTTGGCCTTCCCCTTCCTCTCCATCATCAACATTCATACTCATTACTTAGTCACATGAGTAAACATTTTAAAACAAACACAAAATGAATTATTAATGCAATAAAGCGTCTAATCCAATTTTAAATACCTTTACAATGCGTATTTAAAGAGCATTTCTTTCGGTATCACTGTCACCGGACCAATAAATTGTTTAGAACATTCGCAACACCTAGTTGGAGTAAAAACGTATAAATTGTTAATTTCTCGTGAATACTTGCAGCATCGCGTTCGGATATTCTCGGCTCGCGGCCGGCGTGAAAACGACATCGCGTGTGGTTAGGGCTGCTACACAATACATTGTATCTTTTAAAGGAAACTAACCCACCACAAATACCCAATATGCCTGTAGACTAGGATTTATAATGATGTATGATGATGATGCAAGTGAAAAGTAACGAATACCTCCCAGCAACACTTTGACTGCCGAGCAACAAAATGTGTATTGTTTTTCGGTCACCGGTGACCCCCACAGAAAAACTTAAGCCCTGTATGTCTACGGGAAACGGTGACTATCTTGGAAATCACTACGAAACGTATCGGAAGTCGCAAACAGGAGAAGTAGGAAAAATAATTGCGTAATGTGTACTAGTCCGTTTGATTTAGGTAGAGTTTGAGTTAAAAGAACACAATACAGAAGAATTAGAAAAAATGAGTGGCTTCTATCCAGCAATATCAGGCTGGCATTACGATAAACAATGTAAATTTAAAGCACGGAGAATTATATGTATAAGACAACATAAATTAGCATTCACTTACAACTCTATTTACTCACATGCAAAACCGTCTAATCAGGTTTAATAATAAACATTTATTTAATAACTTAGCGATTGAGATAATACCAGTATTAAAAATAATTACTGTATCATTAAAAGAGACGTCAAGTTATAGTAATTAAGTTCAAGTCTTAGTGTAAACCTGTGACCACCTCTTGAAGTAAGACGAGACATCGCTCTAATGTAATGGTAGGACGCGTATTATGCCTATAATTATGTATTGAACTAGCACTTCGTAACTTTAAAGATATACTTTCTTTGGAATAGAGGCAGCGGTGTCTTTCTTCCAAGACTACGATGGAGGAAGATCCTGTACTATAGTTTGACCATTACCGCTGTACCGCGCCTTAGGAAGGCGCGGGGTGAGACGGGGGAAGCATCGGCCAATGCGATTTGTCTGTTCGCTAGTGTCAAATTCGAATTCAAATTCAAATTCAGATCGAACTGTCTATGTCAGAAACACATGAGATTCATATTCAAAAATGGTTCTCGCGATATCTCGTAATGTTAAGACATATTGAATAAATTGTTTACGGCATTCAATAAATTATTTTTTTTAGTAAACCAAGTTCTAATTTGAAATAAACTCAGTTAAATCTGACTATATTTCATTAACATTTAATTAAATAAGTAAAATACATAATATATAGTAAAACGAAGTGAAATATTTAGGTATTCTTATTTAATTGATTTTAAAATAAATAATAAACCACAATTAAATAATTTAATATTGTCGTGCTTGTAGAACAGTAAACTGATATCGTAAGATCTATCCGACAAAATGAATCTCATGTGAACTCGTGCACTTTTTTTCCCGGCCCCCACCTCACCGCGCATACCTAAGGCGCGGTACAGCTGTTGTGGCCAAGCTATACAATTATGTATTTACTTGCTTAAGTGATATTCAAACTAACACTTTGTAATTTAAAAGGTATACTTATTAGTAAATGCCTAAGTATTAGGTTAACCGCTGGTTTTTGCCCAGTTAACTTCTAAACAAGGTAGAGTCTTGTCATTAATGCAAGTTGGTGTATATTACACCGGTCTAACATGTCATGTCCGTTCTCAAATTAAGTATACGAGAGTAACTTGTGTTATGAGTACTAGGCAACTAATAATAATATTTAGATATTTCTACATATATTTATATTATAGATAAATTAGAACCAGACGCAGACAAAATAATCGTGATCATCACACAAACATTTACCCTAGGTGGGAATCAAACCCACGACCTCCGATATAGCTGTCAGGGCCACTTACCACTAGAGCAACAGGCCTGTCAAATATTTTTATAAGACTCTAGACAGACTTAATCATAAATTGTAATATACTACCATAATATGTACTGAAAACTACACTACAAATATACCAATTTAACCATTGTTAAGTTAGCTATTTGTATCAACCCTAGCTATTAAATAATAAATGGCAAGTCAGTTAAGTGGTCATAGTTATTATATCTGATGTTAATGTGTTGTTTTTGCTAAGTATCTTTGCACACGAGCTGTTGTAGGCATTTGCATGTTTTTACTGAGTATCTAACAGCTTTATACTTAGTGTAAGTAACATCCAGCGGTGGACTGCGATAGTAGAAGTAGATACATTCTATAGGACTCGTGATTTTTGAATATTATAATCGGACTTAGCAGAACGATATTAAAAGTCGTATTTTTTTGGTATTTGCTTTGCTTGTATTATATAAAAAATTTCTAGTTGTTGTTCGCAACTTCGTACTTAAAAAAAAGAAATTAGGGGTGAAAAATAGATGTCGGCCGAATCCCAGACCAGTAAAGACCGAGCTGGAGATTGAACCTGCATCTCGTGCATACAAATCCATACATAGAACCGCAAGGCCACCACGACAATTTATCTTAAACAATAACATAATTATGATACACATCTTTACAACCCACTTTGTCGAGACCAGTGTTAATACTTAATGACACATGCACAAACTTGCAAATTATAGTATGTGTGAGGAATTACCAGTTAAATAGCTATAATTGCTCGCGTGTCAACAACACATCAATTGCTTGAACGTCTCACACGGGGCAGAGATTTGATACGTTATTAACTATAATGACATATAAATGTTTTGATTAAACTGATAACTACGAACATTTCTTTTGAAATTAGGCTCACTTTTTTTTATTTGTCTTAAAAAATAGAGGTACGAAAGATGACTGACTAATGCCCAGTTTCTAAAACCTATTTGATTCCAATTAAACAAGTTACTTTAATTCATTTCTCCAATTCTTTAGTCTTATGGCTCGGATAAACATTGTATTGGTATTGAACTGATAAATGTAAGTCAGGTGACTTGTCCTTGTAATATCAGAATTGTACCTATTTAAAATGGTGCAACTCTGATGATAAACCTTTCTCTTTATACAATCTACCTATAATAAAACCGCTCTAAAATATTTGCGTAGTTATAAAGATCTGATAATAATATATAGCCACGAGCAGCGATATTGTTTTATACTATGAAGGTTAGGATTAATACAAAATAATCTTTAGATATGTTCTGTTTCTGAAACATAGTTTGGGTTGAAAATCTGCATCCGATTGTGACATATTGATGTCATTAGCTATACCGATTGCTTATTAATTTCGATTTGTTAGTAACCTCTTGTAACCTTTGGGTCTGTTTAATTATATTTTCATTAATTTTAAAACAGAAATATGTTAAGGTTGATTTGATTATAGAAGATTTTTTAGCAGATAGACAGGCCTATTGGTCTAGTGGTTAGTGGCCCTGACTGCCAATACCAGAGGTCGTGGATTCGATTCCCACCCAGGACAAATGTTTGTGTGATGGGCACTATCATATTTTGTTCTGTGTCTGGGTGTAACTTATGTATGGTATATATGTATTTAAAAGTATATTAATATGTGTATCAGTTGTCTAGTTTTCATAATACAAGCTCTGTTTAGTTTGAAACTAGATGGCATCGTGTGAAAGTCGTGGAATATTTATTTATATTTTTCGAGTCATCTTAGCGTCTTCTGCGAGTTTATAAAACACTAAGTACTATTAAATTAAATGACCTAAGACATAACATTTTATCTTCACTTTATCTTTATGTATTATTTATTAGTCATAAAATAATTATTTGTAAACAAGAGACACACCGACAAACGATAATTTTGTATAGGAGAAAACGTGCAATTGTATAGAAAATATCATTTATTTTCTATGACTTTTCACGTCCATACATTTTTACGTCCATACGTTATTGCTAACAAAAATATTACTAATCGAAAGGGACTATATTTATATTATATTTATTACCTATTATACATTTTATAGGCTTTCAATCTTATTAATATACATAGATACTAAACTTTTTACGTCAAACCATATCTAAATAACATTATAATTTAAATAATACACCAGTAAGCCACAAGGTCATCGACCACGTGGTGACGCCATGCCAAAGTGAAACCTAACACATTCCTGTATAAACTGTAATATTAAATACATTATGTAACTGTAAAGAAAATGTAAATAAGGTTCAAAATCGAGTGATGTATGGTGAATTAACTTTCTCGATCGATTTATTGCCCTTTAATTTATGCATTTGATTCGTTACTTGAAATTTGTTTACTCTATTAAATCAATTAACTGATGTTTGTAGAGTATGTAAATGTATGGGTTTTTCCATAAGTGACATCACAGGCTTGTTATTTCTATATATTTGAGAAATTTCATAAAGATCTATATGGATCTTTTAGCTCCTGGTTCACATTAACACGAGGGCGCTGGTGTGCATATTCGCAACCAATACCAACTCTACTGTCTGTCTAAAGTGATAGTATTTCATATATGACGGCATTAGTTCCGATTTCAGCCACGTGCCAAAAGATCCTTGTACCACTATAATTGTTTACAATTGTATAAACTTAAGTTGTCTTGGAGATCACCGATTCTAAAAAGTCACTCAATTGAAAGCCCTTAGAGCCTTGCTATCTCGGTCAACCTAATAAGAAATATTTGAAAATCAACTGTAGTATTAGAATTTAACCAATAATCTTGTCATTTTACCAATGAGGTTCTTGATAAGTATATTATTATACCTATACGAATGTGAAAATATTGCTTAAACGCTTAACAACAACTTGAATATTAGAGAATTACAAACTCTTTTGTTTACTAAACATTCCCCATACATTCACATCGTCGACACTGCACAGCATAAATTACAGTTACATGCATACATGAGCAATGCGCATACGCATATTACAAGCACTTAACTTAAGCATGCATTTCCAAGCAGCCATTACGAGCGACCATAATATTTTATTAAGTAGATATTACTTGCTGCAAGACTAACGTGGAATGTCTCCATTTATTAGTTCGCTTTTGATGACAGATATACGGTTGTTTACCAGATATTCTACTACAGATACGCCTTTATTAAACACTTTTTGAAGTCGGCTTCTTGCTAATAATTGTAATAGAATCGTTTCATTAGTTTTGCTTGAAGAATTTATAAACCATTCCATATACGTCCCGCTGACTGGCTCAGGCCTTTTCCCGTACAGGAAAGGTTTGAGTTTTGATCACCACGCTAGCTCGCAGCGAGTTGGCGATTTCAGATTCCAATATTATGATTCAAGGAACTATACCGAAATACAAGTACTTAGTATAAACAGAGGAAATTCAACAACCGAGACACCAATATTAAAACAATATGGTTAATTTAAGCTATACTCAAGATAACAACTTACTATTTTTTTTTGTTTAGTACAGTTTCTTTCACACATTGTTGATTGTAATGTAGTTTAGTTAGAAAATGCTTATTGAATAGCAAGTAGGCTACCGGAGCCCTAGTCAGCAGGCAGCCGGCGGCCAATCACACAAGCTGACAACTCACAAGTCACATCTCTCGAGACTTTCACGAGAATGACTCGAAGTTTCTAGCCGTTAACATTGCTTTTTGGTCATTGCGAACTGTGTAAAGTATGAGTATTTGTGTGGTATATAAGGTTAATGTAGAGTGCAGTTTAGAAGGAATTTAATAAGAAAGAGGCATAGTTTGTCGTTGCGTTTTGTTAATTATACATTTTTTTTTCCTAGCTTATAGTGTCCCACTACTGAACAAAGGCTTCCCCAAGTCCTTCCCCAATTTTCTCTCTTGCTCCGCTTTGTACCAGTCCTCGCGGTGTAATTTTAATTTATCCTGCCACCGGCTTCTTCCTTTTTCAATTTTAATTAGGTTACTAATAATTCTGGACCCAATTTAAGATTATAACTTCCCAGTTGGGTCAGAAATAGGCGTTTTTAATTGACCTGAAGCCAAGATATTGTCAAGATATCGACGGGTCCTACGTAGACTAGTACAAGTGCAAAAATGCAACTTTTCAAGAGAGCGGTTTAAAGGTTCAAAAGCTTGTAACTTTGTCGTAAATCAATAAAAACACTTGAAATTTTAGTATGTTATATTTTGATATTTAAGAAATAAGACTGCATTATTGGCTTTTCTTCTTTTTTTATACTTTGGAAAATAGGTTGACTTGCATTCATGTAGCCTGTTTTTTTTACTACGGTAGAACCTGTAAACTGATACAAGTGGCCACTTATACCAGTATTTAGTGTACTTGCTTATACTTATAATAAAGGAAATCTGAAGGATTTTACTCTTTAAACACAGTATTTCCGTGTTATTGACCAATATGAAGTTATAATATTAAAAATAATACCTACTTTTATCTACTTTTATCGACTTTTTAACACTTACAACAGTTTACTCAGTACTGGAAAGCTACTTGCAACAGTTTGCTGTATTATTATTAACTGTAAATATTTAAATTAGTGTGGCAAGAAGTTAAATAAAAACATTTAAAATACAAAATAACACTTTATTATTAGGTAGTAGCAATCTTAATAATGAAAAATAAAATCATTGGCCTTGCAATCTTAAAAATAATAAAACATAAAAATGTAGGTAATCTTCTTATTTTAAGTAAAAAAAAGGTTTGATTTTTAAAGAGGTTTTCTTACGATAATACCTAATTGTTTTTTTTTTTTTTTAAGACTAGCTTGTCTTGAATTTCCTGTAATTTTTCTTATAAATAGCATTTCTACTATTTTTTTTCAGTTACGTTACGTCAGTTACGTACGTTACGTCTGTTCAGTTTCGTCCACTAGTTTTTGTACGTTGATGTTTCTAATTTATTTCTCCCTTTCCAGATCCGCTAGAAAAGGTATTTTAAAGAAATTAGTATAACCTTTGTGCAACTCTTTTCGAACTATGTGCTTCTATTAAGTGTATAGTTGTTCTTAACTTATAACTTGTTCAATGTATAAAAAAGTAACACAACCCCTAAAAACAGGGCAATGAGACCTTAGAGTCTAAATCAGATGATGGAAAATTCATTACATTTTTACAACTTGTATTAAATGGTGATTTGTGTCACCCTTCATACGAATGCCTCATCACATCACCACACTTGTCATACTTGTTTAAATATGCATATTATACATTTGAAAATATCCTGCTAATATAGTTAACGCGAAAGTTGCATAAGTATGGATTGGATGTTTGTTACTCTTTGACGCTCAAACGACTTAACCAATTTTGAAGAAATTTCATATGGAGTTAGCTGACAACCTGGATTAAAACATAGACTTTTTAACCGACTGCGTCAGAGGTGGGCAATGTTTTGCAGTTATAACCAACACTCGTGCGTTCGAAGTTGCGGGCGACCACTGAGTCCTTTATAAGTTTAATTTGAATGTCTTTTGTAAATAAATAAATAAATAAACTATACTTAAGTTTTGATTGAACTTAATTGTTTTTTCAATACTACAACTTTACCAAAATAAACTGAGGTTGCGAAAATTGTTATATTGTTTACCTCTGGAATATTTCGACACCTTTAAAAATGATGTACTTGGGTACATAAAAAAAAATTGTCTTGTCAGTTACCAAGTAGCAAAATTTGGTAACTTCTTACGTTAATTGCTGCAAAAAATGTATTAAAAGTAGTATCGCTATTTATTTTATTAGTAAATAAATATTATTATTAAAATAATGTAGGTTACGTCAGATAACCATATCAAGAAAATAAAACAAAGTCACATGTGATTTTGTATACTACTACTTGGTATTCCTACTGATATAAGTGTAAAATTTATTGAAAGAATAAAATAATAATAAAAAAAAAAAACAAAAAAAACCCGACTGTAAAAAAGCAACCACTAACTGAAAAGGGAAAAACAAACTCTATAATTTAGTGTGAAGAGTATGCAGTACACCGTGCGTCTATATTTATATAATTTATACGTAAAAAAATAATGCAGGCGGCACAAACAAATCTACAAGCAGTACAATCTGTATCTTGCATTAGATGAACATTAATTAAACCCTTTTGTAGAAATATTAGTACTGTCAACTTAGTAATTTGTTTGTTAATTTTTAACGCATAAATTTATTAATAATTGACCTTGTGAGCCCTTAATTGTTGTGAATTCTCACCACTACTTACTCAAACCAAACAAAACTAGTTAAATATGTAAAAAAGTAACACAACCCCTAAAAACAGGCCACGAAATAGTTTTGATACAGAAGAATACGTTAGCAGTTAACGCAGTTATACCAGTGTTAACGTGCTCCCGACTCCGTCGCAGCGCGCATACTGGAGTAAATGGCACTTGCGCGTACGTAACGCGGCGCCCGCGACTACCTACACTGGTGCAAGTGACTTACATCAGTGTAGATAGTCGTGTGGCCGAAAATCATGTCACTTATATTAGTTTACAAGTTTGTATCTCTGAAATTACTGAATAAAATAATATAAATTTTACAGGGTATAAAGTTAAGGTAATTTTAAGGCTTTTGGTGCAAAAAAACGTATTTTGGTGTTTTGCGGGTTACACCAGTATACGTAGGACCCGTCGATATACCGTATGCCTTACTCACCGTAAAAAAAAATGCTGTATAGAAGATCAATCATTTCAACTTCATGGTAGAGCAAAAAATAGAGCTACTTTAATGCAGCCGTGGTTAATTACTAAAAGAAATGAAGGTAAAGTTGTGAATACTATAACAGTCGGGTAGCTTCAGTTTACAGCTAAATTCAAGCCAAAATCCGCACAAACTCAAAAGCAATTAGTTACCATTTGTTACGATACAAAACGCACGTCACTGTAGATAATTGTTCTAACAGTTGCATCGTCTGGCGTCAGACCTTGACCGCTAAGTGAGCTTCTATGTTATAATAATGATACGTTATGATCACATCCGTGTAAGGAAACCGGTGAATAGGCTTTGAGTTTAATACCACGAATTTTGTCTGCACGGATAGCCGAGTGGTAGCGGCGGTTCGGACTTAGTCAGTAAGAGTCTAGCACTACCCACTTGGTCCCTCGAAATGGTGGGTGTCCATGAGGAATCGCCCACCTTACCTTAAATAAGGATGTGGCCGAATATCGAACTAAATGTGGCTTACCATATGTGAGCGTTCATTTTTATACTGTTTTTGTCACTTAAAGTTGTAGACTTTCGTGAGATAGATATTTAAAGATTTGTTTGTTAATTTTAGACAAAGTTTAACAAAATCTAGCTAGATACATGCCTACAGTTTCTTATTTCTTTGGAACAAAGATTTATCATTTATATCTCTTTAAGTTCTCGGGATAACTTTAAGGGAAGAAACCCGGTCGGACGAAAGCGTTCCCGTGTAAAACTTTTAAAAGGCTTACACGGGGACGCTCATATTATTATTAAGAACTTTTTATTAAATCTTTATTAATCTTGATATTGATCTTGATATTTAAGTTCATGTATTCTTTACATCAATATGTAAGTATGCACATTTTAGTTCAACTAACTGTCAATGTAAACGATACCCAGTTACTCGTTAAATATCAAAGTTTATCGTACTGCCCAAGTTATGTTTAAACAACAGTACTTTTAATGCTCTGAAGGACATACTTAGCCTAAACGATTTCTACTTAAATACAATATATTGGAAAATAAAAAGCGGCTTTTATTGACACATTTTTTTTAATATCGAAATTATTATTATGCTACGAATTATGTTTTCTTTTATTGTAGTGAAATATTTATAAATACGGTCTACTTTATTTATTTATTCTGGCTGTTTTTAAGCCTAATTACTTTTTTATTAGACTGAATTTCTTAACGCAAAATGTCGATCGTAGATAGGTGATAATACTGATACATATTTGCTATATACCTATAGGTTTAACAATTCATCATATTCATCTAATTTTTAACCACATCTAGTAGTTGAGAGAGACAGCGCTCTACACAGCATAAAGCATCTCACTCTCACATCAGCAACAGTCTAACTTTAACTAGTTTGTTTTTGCGGCTTCTGCACTAAGAAATTTAATCCTTGTATCTCGGAGGGTTTCACAGACATTCAGTTCACATGCACAAACACACCCAGGCTTAGAACAAGCCGCGCTTGTGGATCGCACAAATTCTTGTCCTACACGGGGATTGAACCCGCGACACGTTGTGTATTATGGTAATTGGCGTGGAACCGCTGTACAACGTCTCCCGCGTTTAGCCGATGCATGCGTTTTAATCCATCATGCACCGATCGCGGGATTGGGCCATATCCTACTTGAGTTTATTTTCTCTACATGTCGTTTCGGTCAAGAACACAAGTGTCCTGGTATCGACAATCTTGTTACAAACCCACGATTCCCATGTCTAGTCATAGAGCACATTACCGTTTGTCATTGTTCTCGAAAAGAAATTAGAAATTGAAACATTTGCATTCCTTATTCTAGTGGTTTTGGTAATTTTCGTGGCAAAACGTGATATGGAGAATTATGAATTATTTATTTGACCGAATATGTAGAGCAACTAAGCATAAGGAGAAAATTGTTGCGTGTTGTCAAAAGCTTGAGTACTATTGAGTAGAATGAGCTTTTATGAACTATGTATAACTACAAAGGTTATCTAGAATTTAGGTGACTTAATCAATGTCATACTGGAGTGTTAGGTATAACCAAACTTAGTCAAAATTTTGGTTTTCAAATGCAAGAAACAAAAATCATAATTAGCATGCAATACTTTGCGCTTACCTCAATTCCGATTTAATTAGGAGATCACATCTTCTTCAATCGTTTTTTTTTACATGAGTTACCAAATGTCTAACATCCGGTGTCTCAACTAACTACAACTTAGTGTCTGAAAAGGGATTACTTGACATAAAAATATTTTCTCAATAATTTTGATTCAAAAGAAGAAATCTAAATCACAAATCATTTATCCAACCAACAACTGAACAGCTGTTCAAAGCTCATTCAATCTATCAAAAGGACTAACTGCTAACCTAGATAAAACTAGATGATACCAAATCAGACCGAAAGCCTACCAAGAACTTAAAGCAAGACCGTTACTGCAGAACAGAGACAGCGATACACGGGTGTAGATCGCCATCTCGCTTGCACAATTGCAATAGCCAGACTTTGAAAGGTGGTAGGAAGATAAAGTATGGTAGCAATAACGGTATAAAGTTTGTAGGCTAGACGGTAAACCCACTTATCTTGTGGATAATTTAATATGAGTGATGACGAGGATCTAGGCTTGCTAAGCTGGACCTATATAGGTCAGTGAGCTATGAATGAGATTAATTGTTGACTGCAGTTTGTAGGCAGGGTACTTTATATGCGCAAACGGTAATTTGCGAGGGTAAATGTATAGTAAGGTATTGAATTATGACTAGTTTTGATTTAGTACCTAAGTAGCAACTAGAGTCAGTAACGCTTTGAAAGTGCCTGAGAAGGCCTACTCGAAATAAAAACCTTTTGATTTTTGATTTTGTAGGTAAGTACTGAATAGTTTTTATGTTAGCTATGATTTTCTCTTAGGGAAAATTTCTGGATAGCCGGTAGTGAAATATTGAGTCCTGTTTTATGTCTATAATGTAAAGCAGTAATTATTTTGTGTTCGTATTAACCCTTTTCTTTTATACAATGGTTTTGTGTTAGAAAAACAGCAGGTTTCTTTTTAATATCGTATCGATCGATTCTAAAATCGTACAGTATCTTTAAATGAAATTATGAAATAATTATTAAAGCGGACTCTTAATTTGTGTTCGAAAATATTATACAATGACTTACAAATCAACCAATACAAAATATATTAATTAAACTGTGTTAAAAATAAAGGAAATGCCAACAAACTAATAAAGATTGATGATTAATATCAAATTAACGAATATAATAGCTTTATTAATAAAGTAATTAAGTGAGAGACTTATGAAATACATTATGCAAAATATATTCAATAAGCTAAGTGAATGATAGCAATCTTGTTAATCTCACGCTTTGGTTCACACAACATTACTTATACAAGAAGCTTTGGTTTTCCTTAAGTTTAGAACATCTAATCTATTTAGGATAACTTTATTGTATTCTAATAATTTCGCATTTTGACTGAAAGTATCTTTTTATTATTTAAATTTCTGTAAGCATTAGATTAAAACTCGCATTGAAGTGTTTTTGTATACTGTGAAGCGAATTTTTGAACGTGATAAAAATGCAATCAATTCGATAAATAAGTGAGATAATTGGAGTATCAATAAATATGTATTCACGCCTCCCTCTGTGGCCAATACTCCTAGGTAAAGGACATTTTCAGAAACGCTTGCCGAACTAATTCTTATCTCTCTACACTTAAGCGTTTTTAGCAGAGTAGCTTATTATACTTAATTATTCTCGTCTGCCTAAGCATCTCAATTTTATTTGTTTTAATTTACAAGCAATTCTATCGTTCTTCTATCTTTTACATCTGCTATCTCAACACTTTCTTACACATATCACCTCGTCATTCTTTTACGAGTATATTTCTTCGTCTCACCGCTTATACATGCAACGTCATACATTCCACATACAAGTAAAACTATGATAAAGTCATCGACCAGTTTTCACCATCAAATCCCAAAACCGGTACACCACAGATAACCGTAACCCATAGAAAACCGGTGTTATGCTAAATTAGGCAAGTTACATCACTATTATTAATTCAGTTTCGATTTCGTCGGCCGTAGTATTAAGAAAAAGTGTGTTTTAATATTTATTATCTAAGATTTTGTTTATAAAATTTTATTTCAAGTTACAGTGAAAGTTTTTGCCGCGTATAAACGAAATTTTTAATGTTCTAATTAATTCAGTTTTATGTGGCTTTGTGTAGCGAGTTGTAATCGTTACTTAACCGACTACAAATAAGGAGGTGTTGCTATCGTGTGTTATATGAGTAGGTGTTAATGACTAATAAATTGTGTTTTAATATATCGATAACATACAGTGATGCGTTACATTCAACGATCAACTTATAAAACCAAATGTGCCTAACACCTTTTTAACAAAATAATGTATATTATTTTACTTCTTATACTTATATTTAGAAGCGCAGAGGGTTTTAGGGTTGCTCTTTCTAAGAGGTCACAGAAACCTTCACTTTGTGCGAATGATGACCAGCGGGGTTGTTTGGTAGGATAAAAATCCTACAATCCCCAGCCTTATTAGACTGCCCTGTTGGTCTAGTGGTTAGTGGCCCTGACTGCTATACCACAGGTCGTGGATTCGATGCCCACCCAGGACAAATATTTTGTGATGAGCACGATCATTAATTTGTCCTGTGTCTGGATGTAATTTATCTATAATATGTAAGCATTTAGAAGTATATAAGTATGTTTATCAGTTGTCTAGTACTCATAATACAAGCTCTGCTTAGTTTGAGTCTAAATGGCGTTGTTCCCCCATTAGGCGCCTTTAGTTTACCGTATAGTATAGTATACCGTATAGTATAATATGATACCTTAAGTATACCTTAGCAGTACTGGAATTTACTGTTATGACATATTCTGTTAAAGAGATTGGTGGAATAGACTCCTTGTTACCAAATGGTGGGATGTAGTCAATTTAACAAACTCTTACTTTAGACTTACGAACTATCTACATACAATATTATAATGCTCACGGCTATGTATTAACCCAAACCTGATTTAGTTTTTAATAGAAATAAACTGTAATCTCTCAAAGAGACATTTATCGAAACGCTTAACGAAATTCGTAATTGTGTGAAAGTTTTGGAGATTATTTATGATGATAAATGCGTTGCTTTTAAAATCGCTGATTGATGTAAATCTGGTATGATTTTTTATGCTATATTTAAAAATGGTTTTGGCATCTTATTGGAATGGAATCGCCTCGAATTGAGGATAACGACTCCCGCAATAAGGATTTAATCAAAGTTTTTCGGTAATATAATAATGTAAAGAAAGAAATTATTTATAACAGACCTTTAAATTTCTTTGTAGAAAGTTAATCCAGATAAATGTATGAAGAAGTACAGTTAAAACTTTCGCAACATCTGCATCATAAGTTATTACTTGAATAACGGTAGGGATTAAATATTGTAATACAATATTCCACTTTGTTGGCTACGTAGGTGAGTATAAAAGGGGAATATGATCAAGAACTAGGAATAACCTGGACGATCGACTTAAAGAAAGAAGATTAATGTGTTGCTTAATTATTCCAAGACGATTTTGATAATTATATTTGGCAAAAAAAAAGCATCGTAAACTCGTATTTAGAAATTGAATCTGAGAACACCAATACTCAAGTAAGCAAGTGGTGGTCAATGCTCCTTCTTTCTATACAGACACATTTCCGTCACTAAAAGCTTTTAACATCTAAACATAAATTAATTAATTAACATTTCAATCCAATCGTCAATTAAATAATTATTAATTATCGTACAAACTTAATACAATGAAAACGGTACTTTTTATTACAGTGATGAAACTTTAAAGCAAATAAGATATTCAATGCACAGTATAAATACATACAGTAGATTTACTCGACCGTTTCTAAACAATAAATGCATACAGCCACGCTGTACGTAACAGCAATAGGGTTGTCCACCTACAGCATTTTGTAACATTAACAACACACCGTCCGTTCGTCACTGCGACACGCTCGCGACTGTATCATGCCACGATCAGATAGCATATTCTATATTCCAAGACTTTAACACAATGCCATCTAGTCTCAAATTAAGCAGTGCTTGTATTATGAGTACTAGACAACTGAACATACTTATATACTTCTAAATACATACATGTTATACATAAATAACAATCACACCCAGACACAGAACAAATGATCGTGCTCATCACACAAACATTTGTCCTGGGTGGACATACGTTGCGTTGCGCCCGTTTGTATGAAGACTTCATACTGTATTATATTATTATACTGTGCTTACAGTTTGTGCCACTTAAAGCAAGTGAGTATTTCAATTTCAGATACTTAATTCAATACAAACTACAGCATTGATTGCAAATACGTGAAGCGTAAGTACTTGCTAGAGATTAAAGTAAGTCAGTACTCTAGCCTAGATTTTACCAGACAAAAACTGTTTGTAAGTGCTCTCAACGAATTTAGGTCTTTGTTTCGGTTGAATGATTTATGATTTATAAGTTGTTTTTGATAGTTTTTGTTGTGTGTGGAGACCGATATGAATATGCGATTAGACTTTTTGTGAACAGTGTCCATATAAAGAAATGTTTTTGTATTTGTTTTTATGGTACGGTTGGTTTATAAACTGGTGTTAGACCTTTAAAGTCTCTCTTTGTCTTCTGGCTTAACACACCTTTGAATATTTCACAGATATTCTGGTTTCCTCAAATGTTTTTGTTCTCAGATTTTAGCGAGTGATAATTACTTTGTTATAGCACATGAATTCGAAAATACATTGGTACCTGGGATTTGAAGCCACAACCTTCGACTTAGCTGTCTAATCGTCATACCACTAAGCTATAACTGCTGTCGATTTTTTTACACTAGCCGGTAAAATTTTAAGTTATCATAGCAAAGTAAGGGTACGTTTCCATTGATCCTTAGTAGGGGGGAGTGGAGAGAATCGAAATGTAAATGACTCGATCAAAACTATAAATAACGTGAAAATATTTCGAAGACGTATGATTAAGCAATATCCTAGTCCACTTACTGTCCATTCCAGTTAGCTTCGCATCAATAAAAGTCATGCGCAGCTCAAAAGCATGAAATATTAGGTCCTAAAATACCCCAGTATTTACAGAAAACTTTAAGCAGAAGAAAATCTAATTGGACAGCCGGAAGATTTAAAAGCAGTTCCTATTATGGCTATGACATCAATCTCTTAAATCAATCAAACTAACATAATACTCATGTACAGCTGTGCCACCTTTCATGGTACCAAATTGGTTGCTCCATTGATAGTCCGTCCCTAAATAGAGGTGCAATTACTCCATGTAAGTGATAGTGCAATTAACATGGTTTCAAACCAGGTCAGAGATGAGTGATTCGTTACACGCCATTTGAAAGGGCCGGGTGAAATTGATCTTGTGTTTTGATATTGTATAGATAATAGTGGTTGCTGAAGGTGACGAGACCTTTAGCCATTTTCAATAGCTTGTATTTCTTTTCGTTTTTATCTTATGTAGATGGTTGGCTTTTGCTAGAGGTTAAGAATAAGCATCGTGTAGTGAAATGTCACACCGCGATGGATATGAAGTTTTTTGCCAGTTCTTCTCCATAAGAATGATATTTTGTTTTGAAAGTGCCTGAAAAGGCCTCCAAATAAAAACCTTTGATTGATCCCTTCCTATTTCACTTCCTTCCCAATCGTATGACCTACTAAACCTTTATTTAGATATTTGACGGATAAATGATAACAAAAATCATCAGAGTGCATTAAACATTTGTCATGGTTTATCTGGAGAGAGTTGTCTGAATCTATTTGTGCTTTAGTAAATATGGCGATGCAAGCTTGAACTAATGTGACTTTTTATAGTTTTATTGGTTGTCCGTTTCCCGAACAATACATTGGAGTTAAAAAATAGATGTTGGCAGATTTACAGACCTACTAAATAATACAGAGATAAAATTTCGTAAAAGTTGGTCAAGCTGTTTCGGAGGAGTATGGTAACTAACGTGTCTGACTGCTGTTTCCTCTGTTTGATTCTATAACAACACTGATGACCACACGTGTTGATCAAACAGTTATCAAACGCAATATCAGAAAGGGGGTGCTTTGTCCAGTAGTGGGGTGTTCAGGCAGATATTATAATGCCTTTTGTTTAGCAATTGACAATGGCTAAAATCTGCGTCATCACACTCAATATAATGAATCCAAATTCATTCAAACAATGTTAATTTAGTATTTGAATAAACACGCAAATATTCATGTTAACTTAAATAGAATCAATAGATATCGATTTCGGAATTAACCTTGAATTTAAGATTAATATGCAGTTTCACAATTAAATTTATTTTGCCACGCTTTCTCTAAATATTCTCAGTGTCAAGCTCACAGTCCAAATAACAAAATTCAATAATGCATGTGACACGATTAAATATTTGAAATGCACTTATTGATGCTAGATATTTATAGAGAGCTGTCTGACAGAGCGTCTGGGCCTGTTATTATATATAGCAATATTTTTTTTCGGAATAAAATTGTGATAAGCACAAAAAAATACGAAACAGTCGTTTTTTTTATTGTTAAATTATGATTTGGTTTACGCACCATGGATCTTTGCTTTTCCTTCACACTATAACTAGTTAGGATCGCATGTGCAATTCACGGTATATACGATACTCTTTTTTTCGGTATCCAGTGGAAATCCTTCATAGACTTCCTCCGTTGCGGGGAGGAGGCGGAGGGGTGTGTCGGACTCCTACCGGCTAAAACCACCGGAGTGCTTCTCCGTTCCCTATTGCCAGGGGCCAGATGGGAACGCTTTCGCTAACTACCGCGACCAGTAAATACGGTAACCTACCTCAACCGACTCATTTGCACAGGAGATATAACTTCTAAGCGTGGCAAAATATTACAGTTTCTATTTCCTACTGTCATAGCCGAAGGTGTAGTTATGGTGTATCAATTACTGTTCGATATCGACTCCAGTTGTAATAGACGTTGCGCTGACAAATATACCGGCAATTATGGACTCGGAGTTACATTATGGTATCGTCAAGTGCAACAGTCTTGTTTCATATTAATGTAAGTGGTTAACCGTGCTAATAAAAAAATAAAAAAAATAAAATAAAATAATGTAAACATAAATTGATTTTCACTCGTCTGTGAAGGGAACGAAAGAGACGGTATAGAAAGATCGGGTGTTAAAGAGATTGGTATATGCTAGGGCAGAACTTTGGCAAAGATAAAATATGATCAGAGAGCCTAGACAATTTCAAATCGCATTTGAAAAACGAACGAATGGAAACCGGAATGACATTCCCTTTTTTAGAAAAATAACGTGTCTTCGACTTATCAAATCAGTACGGTCGGAAAGGAGAATTGTAACTTGTCTACAGGCCAAGTTTAAACTTTTTGAAGGTAATAAATCTAGAAGTCCCGTGAATAAGAAATGTCATTTGTCGTTTAAGGCATAAGAAGAATATTATCATCTTCGTTTTTAACGCATTTTTTATCTAAACAAACATCCATAAATTCTCTCAATGATGAAACATCAATCAGGAAACACAAACCAGGAATGAAATCTCTGCGATTAACTTTATTCTGAATTGTTAGCGATGTATTGTTGTTGTTACAAAAGAAAATTATAGACCATCTGCTGTCATACTTAACGAATTGTGGGAATTGTGCTAAGACAATGATTCGTGTTACGTTTGAGCGTAAATTATGTAAGTTATGTACTAGTAAGTAGCTCATAGTAAGGTGACTGTGATGCTGGGTTGTTCTTTTTGTCCGGTTAAGATAGATGGATTTGGTTAGAATTCATTCAATGATGTATTATCGGAATGTGTCTAACAATGATTTGGTTTGAATTTGTGGAGGTGTAATATTGATCCGAATTATGTTTTGAAGAAAAGCTGTAATGTTGGTTTAAGTAGGTGTTATGTTGGTCTGTCACTGCAAGGTGTGCATTAGTGGCGACTGGATATCCATGACCGACTCAAAGTTATATTATGTTTTAGAATTCAGAGCTCAAGTAATAACCTTACCCATGATTGCAAGAAACACCATTAAACATTCAGCTATATAAATACTAACCAAGATATCTTCTCGAAACTTTATATATCAAAATAGGTAGCTAAAAACATAATAATTAGGCATATAATAAACACTTACACCCTCAAAACCCTGACCTTCTTAAAAACAAAGTCATCAAACAAAACAATAAGTATTATGTTCGCGACAGTACTTGCGCACGCGCACACAGACGTCGCCTCGCTGTACTTCCTACCAGGAACTGCCTCCAGCCGTTATGTATGGATGAATGGATGCAATATGTATGGCAGGCATTCATTATGATGTACACTTCCAATCACATGAAAATGGAGTTGGTTAAATGGAGTGATTAATCTTTGCCTTCGTAAGTGTATTTATTTAATTATTTATTTATTACTTCTGGGAGTTTAACATAACCTCAAACATTATTTCGGTTCGGTCTATTTTTAGTTGAAAACTTAAGTTTTGAAGTTTTTTAAGCAGTTTTTAAGATTTTTGTTGCTAGAGTGGTTAGTGGCCCTGATGCTGGAGGTCGTGGGTTCGATTCCCACCCAGGGCAAATGTTTGTGTGATGAGCACGATCATTTGATCTGTATCTGGGTGTAATTTATCTACAGTTAATATTTATGTATTTAAAATATATAAATACGTTTCAGCTGTCTAGTACTCATAACACAAGTTACTCTCGTATACTTAAAAAGACTAGATGGCGTAGTGGGAATGTTGAGGAATATTTAAATATCCAAATAACCACAACTTTCAAGACTGGTCTAATTCAGACGCAGCCTCTCAAATCTCAAGGCAGATGACCGCGTAAAGGGCAGCCTTTCATTACGCGACCTTTAGTTAATATCCTTATAGTATTTAGTTTAAATAGATATGTGAATGGAATGTTGTGGGTGACATTTTAGTTAGTATATTCATCGAACATCGAACTTGAATAGGTTATTTTTGTACTACATTCTCGTATTAAAGATTTTCGGTTGTGTAAGGTCTAAGGTTAGAAATTCCAAGTTTGCCAAATGACAATAACATTTATTGTAATTACGATCCTGCGGGTTTCATGGGCTCATCAAAGTGTCATTTTTCGACCGCGTATTTATTTTCTTGCATAAATATTTTTGGTTAAGATCAAAATCAAAAGGTTTTAATTTAAGGTCTTCCCAGGCACATTCAAAACGTTACTGACTCTAGTTGCGCGGTTCCAAAATGTCATTCTTAAGAAGAAGACCCGGCAAGAAACTCCATATGTTACTCTTTTAAAAACAGAAAAAATAGCAAATGAAGAAATTGCCAAATAGGAAAATAATCTGAGAACGATGAAAAGCAGATAAACAATGTTCAAATCATTGATAAATTGATTCATTAGCGTTATAATTTGATAATCAATTTACGCAGGCTTAGAGGACAAACATTCATTTCTGCGAATATGATTAATATCTTGACCAACTGGTCACGGCCAAGCCGTTTATATAAGCAAAACTATTCACAAATTATAATACACTTTCCTTTATTAATACAAAAAAAAGCCTAATCGTTTCACGGCCGAAAGTTCACCTTGCCTAGCCTATGCAAGAAAGTAGTTACGTAAGAAGTGTAAGATTATTTATATTTAGAATATTGATAAGTTTTCTATAGGCTGCCTGCGCATTTGATCTGGAAAAAGCATATTTAAATAGTAATGTTAATGTTTTGTAGATTTGTTATTTCGTCATTTCAAAAGAATGCGATGAATAGGTATGTAATTCGTTTTGCAATATTTAGAGCTCTTTCTTGATCCGGAAAAATATGTAGTAGCTTTTTTCGCCACTGAACATGGTGATGAACTTGACTTTCCAAAACTATTTGTGAATAACTTCGATTGTTTTCGGAGTATAGACAAAAACTTAGACAGCGTTTACCTAGGTGTTTTTTTTTCTTACACTTTCAACGCTCTAAGGGAAATACCAGAAACTTTATTTGATAAACCAACGAAAATCTTTACTTATCATGTGATAGTAGACCATTTAGGTACAAATTACTTTAAAGTTCGGCAATGTACCTGTGTGCTTATAATCTAACTAGCATGTTATGAGTTTGTACCTAATGAACTCTTTTTCCTTATGTTTGACAGACAAAGTAGGCAGTATCACATCCTCTGGGACAAAATCGTTAGCAATAGTGAGCAAAAGCTAATTATAACAATAATATTACCAATCTATATAAGTCCCATTGCTGGGCACAAACCTCTTCTCATATAAGGAGGGTTTGAACATTGATCGCCGCACTTACTCACTACGGTTAGGCGATTCCAGATACCGATATTATATTTGCCTGTGTTGGGGACAATATGATTAATATCTTATGGAACACGTTTCTCATGCATACAAATTCGCATATAAAACCGCAACGAAAAGCTAATTAACTAGACTAAATAATACCAGCCGTCAATCCTATATCCGTTTGAAAGACAAAAATGTCTTCCTAAACACATAAATCAAATGCAACTTTTACTAATGTCTGTTATTGTTTACAATGATAGATAAAATGAACTTTCTTTCACTTTCATATCCAAATACTAGTTTCAAATCAAATTCTAGTATCCTAGATACTGTCTGAATAAATTACATTGATTTAATGTTTATTACTAATTTATATTATATGTTTTATTAGCCTGTAAAACATGCATAGATAATTTAATTAAGATAAACGCAATGGTTAATGATTTTCGAAACTTTTTACTAGTTATTACGTAATGTTTTATGATAATCTCTTCTTATTAGACAGAGCTTTCAATTAATGAAGGCAGAATCCGGATTTTTTTGTCAATTATTTCGAAATTAACATTTCTAATTTATTTAATGAAAGTGCTTTACTTTATTATTAGCTAGTTTGAATATTAATCCTGGTCCATATAGAAATTGTTTAAAAGTTAACTTACAATATAGTTAGTTATAGTATAGTCAAACACCCAGACAACAACATGCATTTTTCTAAACGTCAAGTTAAATTCCAACACTAATCGGCTTATGCACAAATCATTACATTTTAAACCCTAACATCCTACAGCAAAGACAAAAGCCTCTCTGTATTATCTCCACAAATTACAAAAAAAAATGACTATCAATAAAACAAAAAAAAACTAAAACATACACAAATTTATTCAACAATTCTACCTGCACTCTTTAAACCACAAACAAACCTCTTTGGCAAGAATTTCTAACCACCTACCTGCTACACTACTAACTAGGTAACAAACATATAATCATATCATTGAGACAGCTATAAAACCCCATTTGTACATTAAGCCTATGATCACACGCCATTTAAATTAAAACTTACGTTGTTTATATTTCTTCTCGTAATTTCTTTGCAGAAATGCGAGTTATATACTTGCATTTCACGTAATCTTTATCTGGTAGAGTCAGTAACGAACATCTATTAACAAAGAGGCGTTAGAACTTAGAAGAACGTTCTTAATACAAGCTAATACAATAACTTAGTATTGGTACTAGAACATATTGTAGCTTTAACACCAGACAACTATAGATTATTACACTTGTGGAAGAGAGATACCACTCTGCATGGTGTAATGCGCTATCATGCTTCCACATTAGTAATAATATTACTTTAACACATGGTGGTAGGCCTAGTAGCCTGTGCCTGATCCGTACGGAAAACTTCTTGTCATAGATCTTTTAACAATATTGGCATTTCGTAAAGCTGAATGGGTCCATCAACTTTCATTGCAGACCGTACAGACGGGGAGATCCGACGGAAAGTATTAATTTCCGACGTTATAGAAAGTTTCGACTGGACACTGGAACAGATAATCTAAGACAACTTCAGATAGGTTAGAATGTTACACCGTAATGAAATCTCATATCCGAAAGATTAAATCTAAATAACGAAAGCAAAATCGAAACGACCGCGACGCGACGGTGAAAGATGACCATAACTATCTATTGTGGGATGAAAACGTAAGTAACTTTTACAAAGTTAAAGCGTCTTGTTAGCGCGACCTTCGACCTTCACTTTCGCTGTTAAACATAATACTAACAATACAACTTCCTTGTCATTGTCAATTTAAAACAACGTTTGGCTGAATGTGTTTTGTCCTTGGCCACGCGCCCGCCAAAATGTGACAGTGACATTATTTGACAGCGCGGTAAAGATGGCGGCTTACCGGCTCTCTTGAAGAGAAATTGTATGTTTTGCAAACCTAAAACAATGGTCATCCATTTTAACAAGCAGGTTTTAAACACTTGAAATTTAACATAAATTTTGTTGGTGTAACTGTTTGTGTGCAGAAATGACAAGATGATAAAAGCAGGTCGCAAAATACTCTTATATTCAAGCTTGTTTAAAAGTACATTGAGGACAGTTCAACTGTAAAATATTGAACTGAACATAACTTTGAAATATACTGCACTAGGTGTTTGAGACTAGATTCGTTGATGATAAAATAATAACTATATGTATAGATACATCAACACTACGTCCTCATAATACAATCTAGGACAGGGATTCAATTTAACTGGTTATATACTGTTTAGATTTACTACAATTTTAATAGTAAGAGACGAAATAAATCAGTGAGATATAATTCAAAAGATAATTCGTATACATTTATAAAAACCACTTGATTGTAAAAATGGTTTAATAATGATTTTAGGTTTGTTACAATTATTGATTCATAACACTTATTCAGAAAAAAATTTCGTACCAAGAAAACACATTTATGAATATGTAAAAAAATCCAGCATTAAACTGTTTTTATCTGTGGTTATTCCCATTCCATATATCATTATTACAATAACTATAATTATAAAACTATTAATAACAAGCTCTTCATTAAAATATGCATATTAAATGAATTTAAGTCACGCGATATTTCAATCACACTGAATAATTAAGATGTTTACTCTCTTGCATATTAAATTGATTATAATCAGGAAATGTGTTATTTTGGCGGCTTACTGCCACCTCTCAAACTAAGTCTGTCGCAGTTGTGGAAGAGAGACAGCGCACTACACGGCGTAGAGCGGCGTCTCGCTCTAACAGTGCCAACAGTTTAAATTAAAGAAGAGGTGGTAGTAGGTCCCTAGTGCTATATGACTGTATAACCAGTTGAGAGGGAAGATATGAAAATAAAAATACAGTAACATTTGCATATTGATATTTGTTTTACTTACTGCGTGTAAGGTCTGTGTTTCTGAAGGTCTTACGCCTGATCTCTCTCCGGTTCTATCGGGTTATGAGAGTAAAGGAATAGAGAGTGCACCTGTTTTTGCGCATACGCGTATCTCTTTATGTAATTATATGTAACATACTACAACGTATGATAAAAACTATGTCCAATAAAAATAAAGGTCATTGGGCGCAATCCGACCCAGTTAACGAAAGTTTTCCTACAAAAACCAAATTAGTTTTAAATTGTTAAGTATTAACCTACATTAAAATTTAGATAGTTATTTTTTTTTTAAACCATGGGAATAAAAAGTTATAAGTAAATTAAAAATAGGTAATAAATGTATTTTTAAAACAATTCCAGTGAAGTTTTCTGTTAAATAAATAAACAAAATAAACGTTGAGTGCGCGATTAGTGGCATGCATATGTCGTCTCACTCGCACTAAAGAGTAAAAACCGATTTTGACGAGGCGCTCGCGTTGCGCGACCCGGCCAGGTCGCAGTCGTTCGTCATTTATTGTCGTTGCGATCTGTGTATTTCTTAGGCTTTTATTGTTTTTACCGATTACTTTGGCGTGTTTATTGGATTATTAGTTTGCATTTGGATTTTGAATTCTGGTTTTAGTTGATAATATGGAAAGACAAAATAGTTGTGTTTCATGTAGCCACGGTCGCCGCACTATTGGATGCTGTGCGCATATAGCCAGCATAGTATTTTTTTTGTCTTGGGCCCGATAATATATCAAAATCAAATTGATGCGCCTGCGGCGTTTTTAGACGACACAATTATTCCTATAGACATTGATCATGTCGAATAAAACTTATAAACTCTTCTATACTTGTTTTATTTCACTTATTTTATTTTCAAAATCATGTTTACTATCAAGAAACCAATAAAAATGTACTAAGCCTTGTTATAATTAACCTTATTATTGTATTTTTATTTTTTAGGTTTCTGTATTTTTCCCATTGTCTGCGTTAATGCCACATATATATTCGTAAACTAGAGACGTTTATCTAAACATACTACCTATTTTTTTTTCTGTAGGCCGTGGGTATAGTTTCCATACTTAGGTGCCCAATGACCTTTATGTTATTGATTTAATACTTTTGAATATTTTTGACAATACTCCGAGAAAATAAATCTTGGGCATATAAAAGTAATACTTATACATTTAAAACAACATCATAATATTTAAACCAGCTCTTAGCTAACCTGATGTAAATACCTAAATCAAAACGCGTTTGTGCAACACTTGGATCCATCTTTTCATAATAACTATACCATTACCAGAAAAATATGACTACACAAATTAACATACAAAATTATACACTACAAAAAGATCTTTATGGATAAAACGGATCTTGTGCCACCCAACAATTACTGTTTGCAATTCGGCAAAGTTCAATCGCCAATGCATCTTGTATTATAACAGTCAAATTTATAAAAGGAACGCCATTTTAAATTCTATTTGACACTAATTGTGATATGACCGCAGACTGTTACAAAAAACTAGACAGCTTTGTGCTTAGCAAATAAATATGCTTAGTACATTGAAATTTGTATTTAATACGGCGTTGGGTTAATGCTTTGTAGGTACTTATTGAAGCCATAATGTGAGCTTTGAAGAATGTTGTATCCGGATTTAGCGGTTGTGCTATAAGTTTCTTAGTATTTTAGTTTCAAACCAAATTATTTATTTGCTATAAATTTTGGGTAGAATGTACAAAGTTTATTTTAGTTAACCTACCTAGATAGTCCAATAATACAAATACAATATGTGATGTATAATAAAAAAATCTTGCATCTATATTTGAGATTCTTAAGATTTTTAAAACTCTACAGTTAAGCTTACAAAAGCATTTTATACTAACCAACATATTCATAACCACACATGGTTTAGACTAATAATATCATTATACGAATCTATAGTATTCAAATTAGACACTAAGAATTTGAATGAAAAAATGTTGGAATCTTAAATCACCAACCCATTGAGTTAGCGTGAAGCTCATTCTTTTCCATATCTTAAAAACCGAGCCCAGCAGTAAGGCATTTGCAGGCTACACATACCTACACCACATATACAAGTTATACATTACAGATTTAACAAGCTGAAGGTTTATAGCATCACATACTCGATATAGCGGTCCGAACTAACTGTGCCGATCGCATTGGAAACGCACGCGACGACCCACTTCATACGATCTGTAAGACAGTACCACAGTATTATTACATACATTAGTTTTACTCGGCCGTTTCTCAAAAATAAATCCTACAGCCTCGCGGCATGTAACACTTTGGCTGCCCTTTGTTTTGTATCCCAGTGAAAATCCTTATGGACTTTTCCTCGTCAGGGGGTTGACGAGGGGGCGTGCTGCACTTTTACCAGCTTAAACCACTGGAGCGTCTTCATCTGCCTATGGCCGGGGGTATTGGGTTCGCTTTCGCTTTCACCACGCCCGCTAGGGCTGCCCAAGTACAGCATTTTAATTACTTCAACAACAAAATCATCCGTTCGTCACTGCGACACGCCCGCAACTGTATCATAGCATGGTCATGTCTCGATCCGACAGCGTAGTTAAAACTTACGTTGCGCTCCGTTTATATGAAGACTTCATACTGTATATATTATTATACTGTGAGAGTACTGCTCGGAGATGCCGTTAAATTATTACCGAAATAATGTACTGAGAAATGGAAAGTCGCTTTATTACCTTACCTTGTAAACTATTGTTTGTTATGGTATATCAAAGGTATTGTAATGCTAGAATTGTAGAACGTATGAAAGGTGAAAAGATTGAAGGTTTGTTTTCTCAAGGTGAAATGAAAATTAATTAATGTATTTAACTGCACCACGTCAATTACCTCTGTGCGCGACGTGTCGCGGGATCGATCCCCGCGTAGGACAAGAATTTTTGCGCTCCACAAATGCTTGTTCTGAGTCTGGGTGTCTCTGTGCATGTGAATAGAAAGTATGTGACCCGCGATACTAGGATTAAATTTCTTAGTTTATATTATTTGCGCAGAAATAATTTGTTACTGTAGGTTTGTCCCAAATAAATAGTTCTCTCTATTTCTCTCTAAGAAGAAATGTCAAAACAAACTCGAAAGCTCAGCCTAGGCACTTCATTATTCGCAAGAAATATTAAGTAAGTAATGAGTTAGATACAGGCAGGTCTAGTTTCTTATCCACGTAGTTCTATAGGTAGATCATAGCAACAACAATACTATTCGTATAAAAGTTACAGTTATGCTCAAGTTTGAGTTGCGTGTAGGTGCGTACTGCGTTATCCACAGACTCTCAATACCAATAGGCATGCGTGAATTAACACATTGTCTTATAAAGGTCAATCACTGTCGTATACGCGTTACAGTAACTGAGAAAGTTAAATTCTAGAAAGCCGTTTTTGTAGTACCCTTATCTTACAAACGTGAAGATGTATTTTGGTTATTTGTAAGCATTTGTGTAGAACTGTAAAATAATATCGATTTAGGAATAGTTATTTCGAATTTAGGAATATTTAGGATATAGCAGACAGGGCCACTAATCACCAACAGGTTCGTCGTTATGACTTAATTATGCTTGAAATGTTTATTAGCATGTGCTGTCAAATATTACTATTATTGGTCTGTTCGGACTGCATGAAATCCAATCTTGTCGATTACCGATAGATAAGATTACCAAATGAAAAAATAAATAAAATTAAAATAAATAAATAAATACCTACGTTATTTTACGATTTGCCGTTAACACAGCAAAACCTTTAAGTATATTTTGAATGTAAATGGTGTGCAAATATTTGTAGCAAAAATATACGCTACTAAAATAGTTCCCAAGAATCCTTCCGCATTCCAAGGCCTCACAAATCTATAATAATATCAAATCGTGTTACAATTAACATTTTTATATCCACAGGTGTCACACAATGTGACATGAGTTAGAGTTGCGTAAAACTGTCGGTCACTCCGTAAGTGGGGCGACGAAATGTATCCTATGTAGCTACACATCGCTTTTACTAATAAATATAAAGTTGATATAAAGTTTAGAAACTTACTTGTATACAGTGTATCGTACAAGTTTGTAATAACGTTTAAATTGATAGACGTTTTTTTTTTAAGAATCAGGCATAATGATGGTATTTTAAACTTTCGCATCTTGTACACTGTACATATTTTAGACGACAAACGGGTCTTATTCGCGATATAATTCGATATTTCTTTTCCCCCGACGTTTCGGTCGAGTTGCACCGACCGTGGTCACGGGTGGGCTCTGAATGTCTGTCATCTAAAATATAATGATGTAAGTAAGAATTTTGTGTGAAGTATTTATTTATCTGCTACTGGTGAGTTTGTTGCGCCATATCTTTTCCCGTAGCAAAAGCACAGGAAGCGGTGAAGGGTGGGCGAGAGGGTGCTGCCTATTATCATTTTGACGTTCAAAAGTGCTACATTGTAGCCTAATTTGAATAATAACTTTTATTTTAAAACTTAAACTTTTTACGACATTGATTTAATTTACTTTATGCAATAGTAGAGTTTACTTTATTTTACGTAAACCTACAATTAGTTGCTGTAATTAAAACTTATAAGTACAGAAGGAGAAAAATAAGCGCATAGAACATTTCTCTCTTCCAATGTAACGATAACTTATTGGCCCAAAAAGAGTGAAAAAGGATCGTAGGACCTTTTCTTCAACTTGTCATTTTCTCGACAGGATATACCTACCTATATTATTGTTATTTGGCTAAACACAGATCTCAGTGGCGTGCACTTGGAGAGGCCTATGCCAAGCCGTGGACTGCGATAGGCTGATTGATGATGATGATGATAAATTAATCATCACAAAAAATGGTTCTTAATCATAATTTATTGATACAATACTAACAATGATTTAGATTAACTTTCTAAACATATTTACCAATACAGTTTCCTTAAAGATTAATTCACTTATAGATTTGCAGCAGTCTTCTGGTCACTAGCTTAAGTGTTAACATGCCTTTTCAATCAACATTTTAATATACAGAAGAATAAAAGAAAGTTTAAATAATGACCGTGCGTTATCGTAATGGCTAAACTTTCAATATTTGGGCATTTTACAAACTCTATACAGTGTAGTCATCATTTTGATCGTTAGTCAATGAAAGGAGGTTCTATATGGCTTTTATGTTGTACTAATTATAATTTACAAGTTGTTTGAATTGTGGTCAATTGAGAATATCTCGTTGAGTTCTTTCTAAGCGTCTAGATGTATAAAATTGAATTGCTATTCGTTAGTTTCGCTAGAATTTGAAAATGGTTCGATTTGGGTAATTTTTCTTTTAAATGAGTGAATCTAATTGATTGATTTTGGTTTTTAGTTGAGTGGTAGTTTTTGGGAAAGTTTAAAACCAAGCTGCGCTAGAACGTGGCAAATAGCTATTAGCTGAACCAGCGGAAAGATGTGAAAATGAAAAAAAACTTGATATACCTTGGTATAAAGTTAAATCAAAGTTGTTTTTTAATTTTCTTACGACGTTCCTGTAGCGAAAATAAGTAGCTATTTAACTTGCGACATTAAATTATGTGTATTAAAGTAAATTTACCATTGACGAGATGAGATAATACACATTTCCTTCAAACTGAGTGACTACCATTATAGTTATATTTCCGGGACTGTTACCAAATACACAACTATATCCAATTTCGTATTCTTGGGACATATCTCACATAACTGTGTCTACGTCATTAACATACCTTAACCTCTTATGAAATTAGTATACTTTAAATTATTCATCAACTGTTAACTTCTCAAATGTTTCCGTGATATTTAAAAAGGTTAACTTTTGCTCTTATATTTAGGTCTGAAGGTGATGGTTTATGATCCGTTAAATTACGTAAAAGCTTTTAAAAAAATTCGAATTTTAGAACCTCCCACACTTTTGATTAGTATAATTTGACTAGCGGTTTTATGTGTAGATTCGTAAGCACGAAATGCAAGTTCGATCCCCAGGACAGGCAAGTGCCAATGTGACTTTTTGAAAGTTACCTACTTGTACTTTCTTAATTATTCTAAGACACTACTAACAAACAGTAAAGTGCTTTTCTGTCTTGTAACAAAAACAAATACTTAGTTTGAAGACTTAAATAGAAAGTTTGATTCGTTTCTAATATTGTACTTAAATTATTATAAACATACCAGGAAAGTCATATTAATTCAATTATAGCTAGACTTATTACAGTAATTTTTAAAACGAACATTTAAACTGCATGACTTGTCATCCTGATAAACACATTGACATTATTAGTGAAAATAAATATAAAATTAATCAATTACTATATTTTTGAAACTCTTCAATGTGAAGTTATTTGTGTGCTTATAAAAATATTGATGGTTCAATGACTGCGATTTGTTGAGTCATAGATGAGGATATTTCGCATTTCGCTAGAGACGTAATCCCGTTGCTAGATAAACTTAAATTGCTAGAGCCTAACTGTGTTAGCGTATTATTTGAAGCTTATGATGATATCATCAAGAAATGTTATGAGATTATATCTATGCTATATTTATATTTTATTTATACGAAATATTATGAAATTATATTTCTATATTTGTGTATTATTTATGAAACATTATTTTTATAAATTATATATTTTTTTTTATATTTAATTTAAATGGAAATGTTCTCGGTTAGAAGTCTTTCGATCTCGATTTTTATTTCCGTTGTTCGTTGATTTGTGTGTCCGTCTAGTGATGTTAAAATTATCTAAATTATGTGATTTTTTTCATTATAATATTCATTATGAAATTAATGGTGCATTTTTTTTTGCAAGCATAATAATTTTGATATTAGGTATATCATGAAATAAATAATTTTAATAATATTAAGGTAGGTAGGTACCTTCTGCTATCTCAAATAGTGTGATAAGGATATTTTCGCACGTGGTCAAAATCGGAACAAATGTTTATTGTCATAGTAATCTGTCACATAAAAAACCATGACTAGACACAGATAGTTGCGTTGATTCTTATTGCGAATACGCATAAGACCCTCATGTTAATATCATCCACGTGCTAAAAGATTCTTGTAGCCAAAATATACCTCGTAATATTACACACGACAAAAAAACATTTTATTTTATATATTTTTTATCGTACGTGTCATATTAACTTTAATTCTCACAGCCATTGTTATCTCAAACATCGAAAGAGGACAATTGCGCAAATATTTTTAACAACAGGTTATATGAAAGTGGACCTAAGCTAGAACCAGGCCATTCGCGAGTAAATGTCATTGTTTCAAAAATTACTGTGTTAGTATAACAACACTAATGTACCTACTTGTTATATAGATATACTAGCTGATGCCCGCGACTTTACCCGAGCGAATGTTGGTATAGGTGCAGAAACATTACTCCCCTCTGACACAGTCGGTTAAAAAGTTGCGTATGTGTTAATCCGGGGTGTCAACAAACTCGGTAAAAGAGCTCCCCTGTCGTGGTTCGCGGTAGGTAGTTTGCTAAAGCGTTCCCGTGGCCCCCGACAATAGGGAACGGAGAAGCACACCCGTGGTTTTAGCCGGATGTCTTGGAAGTCCATAAGGATTTCCACCGGGTAACAAAAAAAGGATGTCAACAAACTCCATAATAAAATTCTTCAGCCGTTTGAGCGTTCGTAATAATAAATTCTGATTCTGATTCTGAGCGTGAATGAGTAACAAACTTCCATACATACTTACAAAATTTCGCGTTTAGAATATTAGTAGGATGTCCTCATACGTTTGTTTTTAGTATGTCGAAAGAGGTGGGTTACTAATAGCCTTTTTTATTATATTATTATGCTGACAATTTAATATCCTTTTGTTTCATATTTACGAGCTAACGTGAACTTGTGAACTGAGATTAGGAATGAATATTTATGAGATGCTTTTATTTAGCAATGCAGTTATATTCTGGGTTTTACGCTAAATGTTTCCTAAGCCTACGTTTAATAGGCGCACACGTGATAAATAAATACACTTATATTATAAAGGCTAATATAGTAATATGCGTATGTTTGTTACCTTTTCATGCTGAAACGGCAATACCAATTTGGAAGAAATTTAGTATGGAGTTAGCTGAGACATCCTGTGGATTAGCACATACTTTTTACTACGATGAAGTTTTTATTAAAATTCGTAAAATAATATAGAGGATAAAAGCATATTGGTACGTTAGACATAAAAGACCATCAGCTGAATGAATATATCAATTAACTATTTCAAATTCCTAATTCCTAAAATCAATCAAAGCGCTAATAGCTACTGTCTACCTAATTTACATTAAAAGCTACAATCAATCTTTAGATCAATCAATTTTGGTGCCATCGGGCCATCAGCAACATCATCAGTCCGATGTCAGTTAGACTTACGTAAGTCAATCAAAACATGTAGGTTAGAATACGTGTAAGACACGAAGTATATGACTGTGAGGTAATTTGCGGCCATGCGAGTGAATACATTAGAAATCCATTTAGAATAATTTGGAAGATGACCCTTCGTCCACGAAGATACGCAAAGGACCTACCGCTACGTCTTAAAGGAGACGAGTCAACGCAGGGTGTCTTTTTTGATATCCGATGGAATTCCTACATGGACTTCCTCCGCCGTGGGAGGAGACGCAGGGGGGTGCCAGACTCCTACCGGCTAATACCACTGGTGTGCTTCTCTGTAACCTATTGCCAGGGGTCAGGCGGGAACGCTTTCGCAAACTACCGCGAACCCTGACAGGGGAGTTTCTCTTAAAACTGCTTCTTATAAACAAAGCAGCAACGGTGGGTGCCGCAAGTTCGCAAATAATTACAATAGCTTCAAGTTAATTATACTAACATTATAATTTCGAATATTGGTTGAAAACTCTTAAAATGTAAACAACTTAACTTACTCATAGAGGTTTTATTACATAACTAAACCGACCTAAGCAAACTCGATAAACGACTTTCGATCTTCGGAAACGTAAGCAAAAAATATCGTGAAGTTGAGTAATTTCTAAATCAAATTATAACATAAATACGAGTCCAATACCTTTGCTTCCATACATATTAACATATATAAATATTAATATATGTTATTAAAACTTTTGACGAGAAGTCAATCAGTATAATAATATTATGAAACATGTCATAGTCTACGAAATAAAGATTGTATTTTATGAGCATATCTCTGCATTAGAGAAATCCACTTTCATAAATATAAAGTAATTATTTGTTATTACAATTAATCTTAAATGTTGTATGAATCAAATGGGACCTGTTTTGTATACTTTGAGAGAAAATTTGTAATCAAACGAAATTGATACCGCTCAGAAGTGATACTTACAGGTATTACCCGACTCTGCCAGAAATATCGTTTTACGAGTATACGCAAGGAAATGCTTTGTACAGCCTGTAGCCTATAAGACTTCAAAAAAAAAATTAAGTGTACTGCGTAGATAGATCAAAATAAAGAATGACAAATTCATGTCGTTTGCTACGTCGCACATTTTTGCTAAAGGTAAATTATTTAAAAAAAACATGCAGAATATTGTAGGTTGAAATATTTGTATGTTTAATTGATTTATATAAAAAAATACAGATCCATTAAATTGCAGAAATTCCAAGGATAACTTGTTACAAGTAAATAATTGTTAACTGTAATCAACTTAATCCTAGTACCTATTACATAAAAAGTTATGTCTTATTCAGCCACGCGTATATAATAACTTAGAAATTAGTTGCAGTTGCATTGCGAATATAATTACAGCAGAACATTTAACTAATAAACCAGACAGTTTTATTATCATGTAATAATATTTTTTCTGTTTAAATATCTTGTTATCATTCCCCTGCCCTTATCCCAATTATTTGGGATCGGCGCAGCATGTCTTCTTCTTCCGTACGTTCCTATCTGACGTCATCTCGCAAGCCACACTCTTTGCATCCATATCATCTCTCACACAATCTATCCATCGGTTCTTTGTTCGTCCTCTATTCCTATGCCCATCCACGTTGATGTCCGGTTGTTTAAATACAAGCCGAATATAAATTGATCTCTAATGGTTTTTATAAATCAATACTTAGAATGATATTAAGATTAGAATTATTCAGTCCTGTCCTTCAGTCCTCACGCTTACCACCAAGTCTTAATGTAATATTATTACAGTTATGGAAGAGAGACGCCGCTCTATGCTGTGTAATGCGCTATTACACATCTACAATTACATTCATATTATTTTATGTGATTGTGTTTGACCCTCTGTTTATAAATAAATCATATACTTAATAATTGGTGACAGCTTACTACAACGGAATAACAAGTAAATAAAAAACGAATTTACTCGCAAAAGGTTTTGAATTAACTTAAATTACTTAGCGTTCTAAATCAAAACAGACTACAACGGTTGACTGCAAGAAATATAAGAACTAATAGAATAAAATAAACAGACTTTTCTACCAATCAATATCATGAACTACCAATCAATATCAATATCAATACCTTATCAAAAAGAAACAAAGAGAAAGGGTCAAGGAGAAAGAAGGCCTTTGCCTAGCAGTAGTGTCTTATAATTAAAGGCTAAATAAAAAAAGAATATCTAATGTAACAGTTTTCTATACGGAGATGCCAGTAGCCAGTAACCAATGTGGAAACGTAAATGGCGCTCAAGCGTAACCGGGACACATCTGTAGTTGTAAATCGGTTTAATAAAACTGTTGTTAGCAGACTTATGTGTATTTGTTTGAATGTATATTTGTATGGGATGTATAATCTGTTGGCCGCGACTTCACCCGCGCGGTTATGACTGCAAAAATAATACTCCCGTCTGACGCTGTCGGTTAAAAGTGACTAATGTGATAATCCAGGCTGTCAACTAACTATACCAGATTATGTCGAAATTGCTTCAGTCGATAGAGCGTGATAGAGTAACAGACATCCATTTATTAAAACTTACAAACTTTCGCGAAATAACCATATATATCACATAACAAAGGGTATACCAAAAGTGGGATAGGCAAGAGCTGTTGTTTATAGTAGGTACACTATAATTAAAAATTACTGAATTATGTCAATAGTATCACAGATTAGAAGATTGGTTCCCTGTATCTGTACCTTTGGGACAAATTCATGCAATTTCATGGGTTATTGCATGTTTTGCGTCTAGACAATTCATCAACGAATAATTGTGAGAGTCAAATATTGTACATTTTAAAATACAAATTTTAATTTGATGACATGATAAAAGTAGAGTCATAATTAATAAAACACATAGACTAGAAGAAATGCTACCTAATTTGTATTTTGTATCTTTCAGACGTTTCTCATCAATCAAGATTAAATACTAATCTTTCATTCGTTACGCAGATCTCTATATCAACATTAATTTGTAATTAAGTTTACAAAAAATCTTGAACACAGCTTCTGTATTTTTTTGCGCTTTCTAATACATATAGCTACTTAATCAATTAGTGTGATGCGTCAATGATTTAGAAAAGCAAATAATTAATCTGGTTAATTTCCTAAGAAATGTTTAGTCATTTCCGGACATATTTTATTTGAAAATCAAAATATAAATTAACTGATTTTAGTTGTAATTCTTTCATCTAGTTTTATTAACTAACATTTCGGTATAGATTAAAGACTTTAATTGAGTTTACAACAAGTGAATACCCGATTTCTTAAACTAGTTAAAATATTTCAGACTCATATTTAACAGTTTGTCGTCTGATAGTTCGATCTTCCATCACTACGATTTTACTCAACATTGATAAACTTATTTAATATCCAACCAAACTTACTAAAAGCCTACATTAGAAAAGAATACCAAACTTCACTGAACTCTTTTTACGCAACCTGCATGGTACTTAACTAAAACCTATTCCACAAAACCTCATTCATAACCAACGCTCATCTATTCTCTATTCAAAATTAAATAACGTCAACATTATGTCAAAAACATCATTTAGGCGGGAGAGCACACTCTCTAGCTTCCACTTTCATAATTCTTCATGGACGATGAATTAAGCATACGTTACTGTAATAAATATTTATCAGAGGCAATGACTACCTGCAAATTGACACTTATAGCCAAAATTATATCATATTGAACCTTATCTTGAGGGCAGAAGGTTTAAATTTGTGTACTTGTTTGTTATATTTAGGTACTCGGGTAAATCACGGAGTGTTCGCAACTTTTACTTGACGAAAACTTTCGAGAGATATGTGATATATGGTAGACAGTTGTGGAACAAAGATATTAAGAGAAGAATGCAGTTATGATTATTTTCATATTTTTTTTGTTTAAATAGATATACTTTTAAGATAATAGCGTTAATTTCACTTAATATGCGATTTTTTTATCCGACTTAAATTAACTTATAAATGACGTTTATTATACGCTTAGAATCATAAATAATTATGTTAAAAACTCACCATAATTAATTCCAAAGCGTGCACCATAAAATCCAAATTGAATATAACTTAATAAGCAACAAAACTTGCAACAAAATTTACAGAGCACTACACATCACAGATTAGCTAAATTAAATTGCGCGCGCAAGAACCATAGATGTTTTTTTTTTTTTTTTATCGGTGCAAGGAGGTGTGATCGCGAATGCGTGCGGCGGTGAAGCCGGCCAGTGGTCAACTGCCTTCGAATGCGTTTCGACATATGCGCATCCACGACGCGCATCTCAAAACGAGTGAAATTCGCTGTTTATTAATTTACTTTATTATTTTTATTTTTTAATTCTGTAGTCGTCAAGGATGAAGACATGGTTGTAAACTTTTTGGTTTCGTTTTCTTGACAGTTCATTTCGGTACATCTTGTGTTAACTTATAAATGTTTGATTGTTTTAATTTTGTTTTATAACTACATAATTCGAGTTCATTGTTTGAGTTACACGTTCTTAACTAACGTCGTTAAGTTACCTTAGACTTTCACTTGATTATTTTGACAATATTCATAATTACTGACCGCAAAATAAATACTTTCTTAGATGTTGAGTGACGTAATGATTTTTAATGGAGAAATCTATGGTTATTGAAACAATCGGTCCTAATTGCGATGTTGAATCGATAACTAATCGTTATGGTATGAAGTATGAATATATCGTTCGTGAAAGCTGTTGGAGAGTTAGTTTGTGTGCTCCTGAGACCTGAGAGCTGGGGCTTGGGGTTTGCATTGAATGGTGCGATGTGGAGAAGCAACATAAATTATACGAGTTACTCTGTATGCTGGTACGGCCGGGGAAACGGTGCGGGTTACTTATGAGGCCAGTGCCGCTGTAAGGGTGGCTTCAATGCGGTTACACGCACCGTTGTTTAATTCAGAGAACCGTTAGGTACTACTTATGTCAAACCTGGATATTTGGAATACTGACGGCAAATGTCTCTAGTTTAACAAAAGGAACATTTACCAATATCAAGCTCATCCGCGCTTGTAAGTTTAACTTCTTCTTCTTCAAATGCCTCTCATATTTGACTACGTCTTTACATCCTTTTACGGCTCTACATTTTTTGTCTTATTTACAACAGCTTTAGTTTGATATTGTAGTACTCTTATTTCCTATCTCGTATCTTATAGTTCAGAAAAGTTTGATTAAGTAAATTAGAAGTTATAAACAAAGACTTAAACGCTGAGCTAAAAGCCAATCTATTGTAATAACTATCGTGAGGTGGATTTATCATAATTATATGTTAAAAATTTACGAACGTACATTTATTGGAATAGCCCTAGTTTCGGAACCAACCGGAGTCCCTTATCATGAGCTAATTCGACGGGATCGCGAGTCAAACTGTTCGACTCCTGTTTGGTCCGAAACTAGTCGGGCTATCCCGATCAATTTATTTATTAATTAATAATAATAATACACGTGAGTAAACCAGCCGTGTGCATTAACCGTTAACATACAATTATACCAGCCATTCCATTCTAAACCTCCCCTAAATCCATGAAATCTATTACATTTTAACGTACAACTAAGTCATACGAACTATCTACAAACTACTAATATAACCAATATAACCAAGAGCTATAACTAATATAACCAAGAGCCTGACTTTCTTCGAGGCCTGGTGGCCCGCAGCCGGGAGACGGCCGTCAGAGCCGGAGTGACGGACAGAAAGCGAGCCGCTATCGCCGCAAATATCCGCCGGTACTCGCGCACCGTGTCAAGAACATGCCATAGATTAATGTTGAAGACTCGACAGATATATGTAATGTTCGTTTATCAAAGCGTCGGTTATACTTTTATGGAAGCTGATGATTTGATTTCAATGAAAATTTGTACTGAATGAGATACACATACCTCAATGAACAAAGTAGAGTATAAATAGACGAGTCACTTTTTGTGATCTGTAGAAATGGAGTCAACAGCGAGCAAAGGTAACTTAAGCGTTCACGCACAATACATTTTTATTCCTTATTTACATGTAATTTATTAAATCATACGTTTTTATATCATACTATTAGTATTAGTAAATACACTATATTTTTGAGAAAACAGCAAAATTTGTTTCCAAATCTTTGTACATTATTGAATACTTCTTATACAAATAATCTATACTAATATTATAAAGCTGAAGAGTTTGTTTGTTTGTTTGTTTGAACGCGCTAATCTCAGGAACTACTGGTTCGAATCGAAAAATTCTTTTTGTGTTGAATAGACCATTTATCGAGGAAGGCTTTAGGCTATATAATATCACGTTGCAACTATTAGGAGCGAAGAAATAATGGAAAATGTGAAAAAAAACGGGGAAAATTGTTCATCCTTGAGGGTTTCCGTTACGTGTGCTGCGAAAACGGTTCAAGATACACACAATATAATAATATGTATGTAAGAATAATTTCTATTGAAATGATCTAAAAAAATGTCCGCGACAGTATATGTCTATCTTTTAAGATTAACTCACTAGAACCGTTTTTATGGTAATCAAATTCGATCGAAATTAATGCATTAACGCACAGCCCAAACTACTGGACGGATCGGGCTGAAATTTGGCACGCAGGTAGATGTTATGACGTAGGTATCCGCTAAGAAAGGATTTCGATAAATTTTACCCCCAAGGGGATAAAATAGGGGATGAATTTTTTTATGAAACTTTGTTAAAATTAAACCAATCGGGCTGAGACTTTACATGCACATAGGTACTATAACGTATGCATCCGCTAAGAAAGATTTTGATAAATTCCACACATAAGGGGATGATTGTAGAAATCTTCTTAGATTTTTGACTAGCCATGACTATAAACAAGTCTCAGGGGCAAACTCTCAAATTTGCGGGTATTGACTTGAGAGAACATTGCTTCTCTCATGGGCAGTTCTATGTTGCTTGCTCACGAGTAAGTTCTCCCAGTAGCTTGATAGGTTTAGCGCCAAATGACAAATTAGTTAAGAATATTGTGTACAAGGAAGTTTTGTAGGCCCTAATTTTTTACACTAACTTACTAAACAATAATACTTCTTAACGCGTGCGAAGCCGCGGGCAAAAGCTAGTAATATGTAAAATGGCAGACCTAAGTTTACTTTTGGTTATCAATGATTCAATCAAAGCGCAAACTCTTTTCATTAAAGATCGATCACTAATTCACTACCTATTTATTCTAATACACACCAAAATAACAAAAACAGCGCAAAGCTTCTCAGAGGCAACAATAATTTTCTCCAAACCCCGTCAGTCACATCTGCACCATACTCTTTGCCGCAATACGCTCTAGCGGTACTGTTATTAATTAAATATACCACCTATTTGCTCGGTGGGTAAACGCGACGCGAGTTATTATTATGACAGATGACGCGGGTGTGTAACCAGATCTCCGTGATAGAGATCAGAGTAGAAGGAGGCTGTGTGTTTAGATAATTACATGGATAGTATTGATTGTGATGGTATTTAAGATAAAGCAGAGATAGGTTATTACTTGCTCAATTTACAAATACTAAGCTAAACAAAAATATCTATATTTAAACTAAACTTATATGTATAACTATAAAACATACGCTTGAAAAACATTACCCTCCTTTCTTGAGCCGTCGGGTGTAAATTCTTCTTGTAAATGACATATTTACTAAGTGTCAAAAAATATGTCATCATCTCCTTCAATGGCGGAAAACGTGCCCAGGAGACTGGCGCCATTACCACGTTGAATGGTAATTTTCCTGATAAATATTTAATTTGAAAATTAAGTCAAGCGAAGGATTTCATACAACGGGAGGTTGAAGATAGACATTGCCGTCTAAGCCGACCTGATGAGACTGCGGGTTGATTTAGGGCGCTCGAAAAAGACATTAGACGAAATCTAACATTGAGACAGTCTCCTAGAAAAGGAAATAGAAAGAATGGAAGACTGCAACAGAAACATAATAAGGATTTTGGGCCGGTTGCGCACCTACAGCACGTCACCGTATCTTCCATTTCTACCTGCAGTTGGTAATGTCATCTTATTAAGCAATCCATGCAAACAAATTAAAGTATCACTTGCATCAAGCGCATTAAATCTCCGATTTCTCATCAAAACTACAGATTTACCATCATTAAACTTGCAAACGAGAGCAAACTATACTTAACCTATATACAAAGACACATAACCACCGTAATTACAACCTTATTGAGCAATCAAGTAAAAACATGTTGTGCTAGCTATTAATTTACATAACCCTTCCGCGGCGCTGTAATCGGGTAAAAACTGAGGCTAACGTTTACGTCACTGCCATCATAATCTTGTATTATGTTCATAATACATATTAACACTTTCCTTCAATCACGTCTTGACGTTTGCTGTCATTTAAACGTCATACCTGACAGTTAAAATAGTAGTTATGGGGCTGTCAAGGACGTTATGACAGAATCGTATGTATGACTAGCTGTTGCCCGCGATTCACCCGCGAAAATGTAGCTCATAGCTGCAAAAAATATCTCTCGCAGTCGCAGTTCAGAAAAATTGCCTGTGTGTTAAAACGGCGACTCAACTCCATGCCTACTTTCATGAAAATTGATACAGTCATTTAAGCGTCAAAGAGCACCTTACGAACATCCATCCATCCATACTGACAAACTTTCGCCTTTATAATATAAGTAGTATTTATTAATTAGTAGGTGAATCTGAGTTTATGACATCATCATCATGAGCCTTGTTTAGGACTTCCTTTGTTTACGTCATTCTCCTGTCTCTATAGAGTCACCTTTATTATATTTACGAATATAATAAAGGTGTCATTTATATTTTCTTTTCAAATGTTTATGGAAATACCATTTCCGCATTAAGGATGTTAGAAGTTGTTTGTTTGTTGGAAGAATCCTTGTGTTGCGGGGAATTTTACAGAGATTCAATTCACATGCAGAAAGACACCCAGACACCGAACGAGCATTTGTGGATCGCATACATTCTTGTTTGACGCGGGGTTCGACCCCGTCGCAAATCTATAGGAACCCGCGCACAGAGGTAGTTGGCGTGGTGACCTATACCACTCGGCTCAGCAGTCAAACTTATACAGACCATTTTTGGTATCTAAGATAAAATCCTCATTTACTAGATGGTCTTCCGTTAGAGGTTGACGAAGAAGTTGTGCCGGACTTTACCCGGCAAACACCACTGGAGCGTCCTCATCTGCCTAAGGCCGGGGGTACGGGATTCGCTATCGCATACACTGCACTCCGACAGAATTCCAGTAAGCCAGAAACACTATCCATGTAAAGAAGTTGTGGTTACGTTCGACGTTCTCGCTCTAACTTTAAAAGCTATACGCTATACAGCAGAAATAATAAGCTATACAGCTTATTATTTCTACCTAATCAGAACAAAATCAAAAGGTTTTAATTTCGAGCAGGCCTTCTCAGGCACTTTCAAAACGTTCCCGTCTCTAGCTGCGCTGTTTCAAAATGTCATTCTTATGGAGAAAAACTAGCACGAAACTCCATAATATGTTAGGTCCTCTACAATGTTGTGTTTTGAATGAGTTAGGTTCAAAGAACGCAACTAAGCGAGAAATTCTACCACAAAGCATTTCATGTCATAACATCTCATTCGACCACAATGGTAATTTATGTTACGTTATATATTATCACTCTGCACTGCCATGGTAGGCAAAAGTGACTATTGTTGGGGTACCGCTATATCAGGTATTTGGTATTAAAAAATATTAAGGATATTAAAGAGCGCAATATGAATTCATCAAGACTTTTTCCACCAAGCTTCTAGAAAGCCAAACAATTGAATGTCTTGTCATGTCTGATTACAACTGTGAATGGTAAACCATAATACTTACACCAAATCAAAGCTTCAGAAATTTACACATTTTATTGACCACATTTATTTCTAGAGAATAAAAGGTTTTTTGACAAGTCATGTCAAAAGTTTCCTTTTATTACAGTTGGTCTTACAAATGCGTAAGCCCTTAAAATTACCCACATTTAGATTCTAGAGCAATCTAACGTGTGCATTAACTAATCAGCATGTTATAGAATGTTAACCGTTTCGCATTTTGAAGTCTACACTAACTTTCAACTTTTAAAGGCATTAGATATTTCGCATCAATCACGCCATCTACATTGCAACGATAAAAACGTTTTACCAGATAAGTGGCATGCTTTACGACTCATGCGCATTAAACTTTCTCTTGTTTTAATTTAGCACTCGACGACTTTTCTTAGGTTCTAAAACGATGATCTAAGTACAGATGGCGTTAGTAGCTAAAGAGAAATATAATATTAAAAATAAATTGTCGTTTTGGAAGGTAATTGGTAATTTAATTATTTCATAAATTACCTGTGTTGGTATGCCTAGCATAAAATGTCTATGTAGGCTAAGGACATGTGGTTACTGATTGTCAATCAATGTCTAAAAATCTTCGCTGATTTCAGTCTCTTAAAAATAAAGTGACTATATTTCGTATGGAGCGACTGAAATACTTTGCTGATGCTAGTAGGATCAGCAAAATAGGTAGATATAAATAACTACAACTCTCTCTATCTCCGTCTTTCCTCATACTTATACTATAAAGAGCTAGGTGTAATAGACATCACACCTAGGTGTTATAACACCTAGAAACTAATTACTGCCACTGAGAGGACTGGTTCGAAGCGACGCAAGATAGAGAATCTTGGAAGGACTAGGGAGAGGCCTTTACCCAGCAGTGGGACACTACAGTCAAGGAAAATGAAACAAATATTTATATATTACAGACTACATTTAATTGAATAACTATAATAAAGATACATCGTTGTCTGTTCGTTGAAATATACCATACAATATAAACAAATAGAATATTTAGCGCGTATCTACGAGATATTGTACAATTTTCAATCCTTTGCATTGAGTTTCGATATAATATTTTATAAAACACATTGTATTTACGACATAACCTGTATTAGTTGTATTTCGATTATGATTTTATACAAAAAAAAACCTTATTATTTTCTCAGAGTCAGTAATAAAAGCTTAGGTACAACTAGCCGTTGTGAAAACGAGATGGCGCACTACACATCGCGTAGTGGTGTCTCGCTCTTTAGGTATAATAAGCTCTATTACGACCTTAAAAAGTAAAAAAAATAAACTATGTATAACAAGGAAGACAGAAAGTGATAATAGTTGATATTTCTAAGAAAAATCTTATTAATTTTTAAAACAAAAAGGTTTTTGTTTAAAATCAGATTTTTTTAGTACAGGTTATGTATCTGTTCAATGCAGACCATATTATGCCCATCGAACATTAATAATTAAAAAAATAAACTAAAAATGATAAATTCTTTAATGGCACCCATAGCCTAAAATATGATGATAAATTGTCGTGAAAATTAATAAAAATCCTATTTACATTCTCCCTTTTTTATAATAATTAAAATTCTATTAAAATATGTATTTATTCTTAGTCCAAAAATCTTTAAATTGATGAACGTTGATAATTTTCATTAAAAGAATAAAAATTAAATAATATCGTTGTTATTTAAAAGTATAACAAATGCTTGTAACATATTTAATCTGTGAATAGTACAGTGTTTTTATTAAATAATTAGAAAAATCATCCTAAAATTAATATTTTCTAGACCAGTCGCCGCATAGTACAGAAATCTCTAACTCTATCACGCACAAACAGGTGGATCAATAATTAATAAAAAAATATATGGAGTTACTTCACACCCTAGGTTAACACATAGGCTAGACTTTTTAGCCAACTGCGTCAGAAAGGGGTTTATTACTGCAGCTAAATATGTTATTTTGTAGTTACATAAGTTTATTTTTAAACGTAGATATTTTTAGTTTAGCACAGTTTATATCACCCTTGTAAATAAACATACGAACTCATTTCTTTTTGCAGCTAAAACCGACATTCGCACGGGCGAAGTCGCGGGTACCAGCTAGTCTTCCAATAATCCTAAAGTGTATATGCAAACTCTTTCTAATATTACACATTTTAGTACCTTTAAAAACTTGTGAAAGAGAGAAGCGGCAAATAACTACTCATCCCTTTCTATCTAGTCTTTCCACAATCTTTTCTCTCACACGGCGACTGGTGTAATTGAATTTCAGGATGTTTTCAATGCGATCGACAACTAGTGTTTTCCCCTACCTACTTTACACATACCAACTATTTTATTTCCATCTATATGACTAATATTTTTGTTTTGTACACACGTTATATCAAACATTCAAACTGTATATTAAGGTACATTTAGTGCTTTTTACAAACATGGTTTCTATACCTCTTATAAACTAGTACTGTACCACTACGCTCTTAGTACTAGTACCACATTGAGAAAGCGAGTAAATGCTCTACACTCCGCATAGCACTGTCTCCTTTCCACAACGTCAATATTCCTGCGTTGAGAGTTCATAATAACAGAATAATATCGTAAACCCAAAATCTGCTAGTGTTGAAAACTTGTTTAAATATTCAGGGTAGATACAAAAAGCTCCCTGCATACAGAAACCACGTTTGTAGAAAGATGATACATAATTTAAAAACGTCATTTCTTATTAAAACAATCGTAAGTCAGACGTATTTTTTACGACGTTTAAAACCTTTTTTACTGCTGACAAAGCGGAATAGAAATATACAGATATCTCTTTTAAACATAACTATCTTTCTTTGAACGTACAATAGTTTTGGGGTCTATCATCATCTCTTAAAATGAGCAAGATAGCGCGCTACGCGGTGTATAGTTGTGTCTCTCTTCCTCAACTGCAATTGTTGTAGTACTTTAAGAGATATTGGTATACCTTCACAAAACTACGTCAAAATAATTCCACAATAACTACAGCACGATTTAAAAAACAAAACCCAATTAAAAAAATAACCATTTCCAAATAAATATTAAATGAATTACTTTACTTTTCGAAAATATGACAATATGATCATACACGATACTGACTCGCCTTGACGGATAACTCTAACTTAATTTTCTCGATATTAAGGCACAATTAAATAGGTATATAAATGACTATATAGTGCTTATACTAACAGGCAGGAATACGTTTTATAACAAAATATATTTACACTACAATTTTACGAACTTGGGCATTTAATTTTAACTATATTATTATGTCTTTAGATATCTTCCTTCACCAAAGACCAAATGATGATGAAACATGTTAATTTTAATGATGAATCATAACATGCATAATTGAATTAGTAATAGAAAATCATGTTACAATAAATACAATAAACAGATAAATGTTGACCCGTTAAAGGCAAAGTGAAACAAAAAGATTAAAATCTATGTAATGTTATTTAACCCAGTATAAATGAATACATAAACTAAATGTATATACAAAGAATAGTCCAGAAAAAGGCTTATAAATATCTCAGTTTGCTACAATTGACGTGAGATTGTTCATTGTCGAAACACGATTCTCATTGAGTTGTCTGCGCGTATATTATGTACAATAGTCACGAATTCGTGATTTCTATAACATTCAACTATATACAGATACTAACAATTTGATTAAAATAGAAAGAAGTATTCGATGATTCAATCTAGATACAAAAATTACAAAAAAAAATGCTACTCAGTTAATAGTAGTAGTAGTTAAGAAGTAGTGTTTTTAGCCCAGAAATAGCTACCTTTCTCAATTAAAAAGTGAAATCTAGACAGCTATAAACCAGTGAAGAAATGTTATTAAAAATTGCATTTATTTTCAAAAATGTCGAAATGTAGGTTAAATAAAATTATTATAAAACGTATTCTTGCCCACTAAACATATTAAAATTGAAATATACAAATTATATAAACAACATTACCTTAATATTCTTATTTGTTACAATAAAATCCGAATCTCGCGACTCTTAATTAAACTCATGCAATCATTTGTTCCAAACGATTAATTAACACTCCGATATTAATCGATATTTAATTACTAGAAATAATTAAATTACAGTTTCTCAGGTACCCTGTTTAACGTAGGTACGGATTTCTAAAGTAATTTATCGATTATCGGATACAAGCCGAGAACGTTCGTGACAAATCGATTTAAATCGAACCTCGATTCGATTCCACGATCGCTTTTATGTTGCGTTCGCAGTTTCAATTTTTGGGTTGTTTAACGGCTCGCACACGATGGTTGAAATCACACTTTGATATTCATTGCTGCATTTGTAGAGGATTAGTTGCACGTCATAATAAGTAAAGTGCCTTACTAACGAGTGTACTGCAAAAATAACGTCTGCAGCAACTTAAATGAGTACGAGTGCAGGAATGAATCAAAACGTGGCTACCACATGCACAATGGGACGACTCACACTTTCTGAATTCGTCCTGCGTCCACAGGCGGATTCCCAGTAATAGTGCAGCTTACTACAAAGTGTGATCGCCCTGTGACGTCATATTTGGTTGTGTTCGTTTAGCTTCATCTCGAGGTATGCTGTGGCTCCGATGGTGCGCCGCTTTCGTTCAGCCGGCAGATGGCGCCTAACCGATGGCGTTGTGTTATCTGGAACGTTATACAAAAATGTTGTAGTAAACAGGTATCTAATTATGTAGAAAGTACTTAGTATTTTGATTTTCCTCCCATTTACTATTGCATACCACGGTTCTTCCTTTCCTTAAATAAAGGTGTGTGAATACAAGCGCCTACATATTTTATGTGACTAGTTCTTTAAGAGTTAGTGTGACTCTTAAAGTGGGAGAGTTACAGGGTCTCCAGGTCTTTCCGGCCCTATTTTCCTTTGTGATACAAAAAAAACACCTCTATTCTTTCCACAGATTGAAAATCTTGAACTTAACCTATTACGTTGAGGACCTCCCCGGGGGAGAAGTAGGAGTTGAACCGACTCAAACCAGAACTCGTCCTTGTGTTTGCCAGATCCGTCCCTGGTCTACGCAGCCCTTTTGAACGCACAAGGTATTTTAAACTGGCCTGTTGGTCCACTGGTTAGTGACCCTGACTGCTATACTGGAAATCGTGGGTTCGATCCTCAACCAGGAAAAATATTTATGCGATGGGTACGATCATTTGTCCTGTGTCTGGGTATAATTTATCTATAATATGTATGTACTTAGAAATATATGTATGTTTATCGGTTGTCTAGTCATTACACAAGCTACTTAGTATGCTTAACTTGAGACTAGATGGCGTTGTGTGTCGAGGAATATTTATTCATCTATTAAAGTACGGCAGTTACCTAGGAGCGTGTCTCTGTCGCATGACGTGCGGCAATTCCCGGCGCTCGTCCTCACCGAGCTGCAGGCCCGCCACCAGCTGCATGATCTCTCGCTCCTTCTTCAGCTCCTCGCGACCTGACTCCACCTGCAATGGTAAGGAATATCATGAGTACAAAGAGAATAGTGTCAGCTAGAAGATCAGACAAGACCAGTGGGTAGGCAAAATTTTCTGCAGTTGAAATTTTGAAAAACAAAATTTTGTCGTTTGCCCAATTGTAGTATGTTTTTTGGCGTCACAAAAAGAGCATAAAATGCATTGTCCAATGTCCAGAAACTTTGTCCTGGACTAAAAAGTATTTATAATTTATCAAAGTTCCAAGTTAAAGATTATTTAAGTTAAGGTTATTTGCAAAGGCAGAGAAGGGTCTAAGCAAAAAACGGAACCAAATAGGTATACAAAAGCTAGTATTTAAATGACATTATAAATCGCAAATTTATCCTCCACAGACAATAATAATAAGTAGTATTTCCTAGTAAACAAGGGCCAAGGTTACCTAACATCAAAAGCCACATGTAAATCAATACGACTAACATGTCACCCGCAACTATGCGATACCTAATAACTACCGACGTAACACATTGCGCAACAATCGTAACGCAATAACTTTGCAATAGCTATCGCTTCCTCATAGGCGCACGTGGGATCACTCACGCACAAATTGAATAAACCTATTACTATAAAATGTATTGCGAAATTTACGCGTTGTATAGTCAGACACAAATTAAAGAATCTATAAACTGTTAAAATATTACCTTTATTTTTGTGTATAATGTTTTGCAGCCTCAATGAAAACTTATTTGTTGTCTTTGACTGTATACGAGAGGCTTAAATTGTAAATCTGGCAGAATGGGTGTTTCTTGCTAACAGTACATAAGCTCTTGGTACTTGAGAAGGTACCTACTTACTGGTATTGTGTATTAAGTTTTAAGAATGATTTCTTGACCCTGTTGTTGTATTTGAGTTGTTTTTTTCTTTATTTTCCTTCTAGAAGTAGTAAAACACTTATAAATTACGTATCCATAATTAATTTATACTCTTCTTGTTAGCTACTTATAACACTAAAACTAATTACTTTATTTAACAACAATACAGTCCAAGTATCTTTGGTATACAATATTTCGTTACTACGTTAAAAAATAATTAACACTTTACTAATTCGCACCGCCTAAATACTCGACAGGACCAAAAAAAACTGTACAAATAACGTTTACTAACCAAACAGTTAAAAAACAGTAGCCTTTAAACAAAAGAAAGTGAGTTGGCGACAACACAACTGCGGGCACATAACAACCAGCGATACAAGACCCGTCTGAAGTTCGCCAACTCTTCGCTATAAACGTCAATTGTTTTAGAATTACTAACTTCAGAGGGGTCAAGTTATTTGGTGGTACGTGTTAGAAGAAAAACGAAGTTATCGGAATGTTGATAGACGTGTAATTTACGCCTTCGCCGTGTAACAATGTAAATCATTGTGATTGCTAGATAAGTGATTAACGGACATAACGCACGTTTTACTTATGTACGCGTTTCACGGAAACTGAATGAATCGCTTGTTATTAATGGTCTTTTGAATTTATTAGGTGCTGTTTAATTTGATTGAGAACTGCGTATGATTTGGTTTATGGTCCATAATACAATCTTGGATAGAAGTTATAGGTGCCTAGGCTTCTTACAAAAAACAAGTTTGAAAATGGTGAACATTGTTTACTGCTTACAAAATCTGGTCGATAGCATTTTTAGCCATCATCCTCAATGGTCCATCGTAGTCCACGGTTGGGCATAGACCCCTCCAATCTCACGCCCTTTTGGTCTATTTTCGGCCATACAATGTCATATTTGTTGGAGTCTCAAAGTTATCTTTGTTTTAAAAAACTTAAAACTCGCCAAATTAGCAGTTATTCATTAAGTACGCTACTAGACTGATTTATTAAGAAACGAAGAAAAAAATTTAGTTTTTTCTCGAATATCAGAAGGATAAATTAATGTACGACAGCCACAAACATTTTGTCATTATAAGTTAAAAAATATGTGGATTAGTTCATACAACTTCGTACTAAACATAAGTTCACACTACACCATAACATTGTTATGGTGGCACACCGTTAATGCCGCCATATTAGTTGACGGCTAACCTAGAAACAACTCAGCTCTAAGTTTGATAACCGACTGTGATATGTAGGCGTTAGCAAAGAGTATTGAACTAATATCGAGGTAAAGTATGCTCAATGCTGTGAGGTTTATACGCAGTGTTATTTAACTTACTTGAAGTACAGAAATTTAAGGCTAGGTGACAAGTTGGTTCATTCCAGAGATGCTCATCACTAAAACTGATTTGAAGTTTTAAAAAAAAAAAACAAATTAATGATTTGCAGAACAGATCAATGATCAGCTATGAACTATACACATGAAGTAGATAAGAACTATCAGTACCGATGATTTATTTAATATAGCAGTAACCCTTCTATGTTACGGTCAAGAAAATCTTCGAGTTTACTTAGAACCTGTTGCTTCAAGAGGTTTATTCTTTAAAATCATAATCCCAAAATAGTCCCATATATTTCAAATTTCATTTGTTCTCACAACCAATTCTAGATTTAACAAATGCCTAACTAACAAAAGAATCCAGTGTCCCCAATCCAAAGTGCAACTCTAAATATGCAGCCAGTCAGCAAGTACGGGGTGACCGTACATATAAATGCGCGTACGCAAACGATTAGCACACAGCGCATGCGCGGGGCAAATACACCGAGTTTGCATAGCTGGCTGTGGAAAGTGAGACGCGCTGTACCGGTTGCGATAGGCGACGTTCATTTGACTTCAAGTTGATTATAAAGAGTTTTGTATTAATTATTAAAAGCCTAGCCAACGACCCTTAAAGGAATATTATTGCAATTGTGGAAGTGAAGGACAGTGCAATAGGTATACGACGTTTATTGATTGATAATAACTTAGTAATATGCTCATGAATTCGACGAGATTCGAAAAGACATTGGTGCGTGCCGGGATTTGATATGCCTCTGACTTGGCAGTCCAACGGTTATATCACTAGGCTATCCCAGTTACCGCGAGTCATTCCAAATAGTCTTTCAAATACAATTGTATAACCCTAAAAAGCTAGGAACAGTGACGTTTTACTACCTACACTACTACAGTACCATTTTATAAGAAGCATATGGTCGCAAAATTTGCCTACCAAGCAAATAATATGCAATATTCGCACAACAAGACGTAAGAGGAAGTGACTTAGCTAAAACATTAAAAGAGATATGATTGAGCGTGACCACGAGAGGCACGTTTCCGCCTATGACGTGACAGCACTATAAATGATATTATACCAGCCTAACACTACCTATTGAAGAGGCTTTTGTAAGAGAAGGTGCGTATTGTTGGGGTTGGTCTTTGATTTCTGAACCAAGGAATAGAATAAAGTAGATCAACTATCCCCAATATCATTTTGTTCATAATACTTGACTAGAGTTAAAGCTATAATGCGAAACATATGCCAAAGTTACAATTTGCACATTGTAGTGAATATTTGTAAGCATTTGACTAGTGAATAGTTAAAAAGGGAAGATTCCCTTTGAGCCACTATTCATATAATATCGTAAGGAAATCTGGGCTTTAGAACAACTATTATGCTTAACAATTATTATGCTCAAGGTAAGTATGCCTTGAAAATTATGCTTATAAATCTATGCCAATCTAATAAAGCGCGTAACTACTATTATGATAAATAGAATTATACCATGTTAAGTCATATCATGAAATATGCTTAAAAAAAGAGAACCGCAAAAAATCTATCCCAAAATCTGAATATTGCTCTACATTTCGTTACTTTCCGATCTCCAATACAAATTCTAAGGAATGATTGCGCAATGTCACTCGATATCACAAACGGGCGACGCATGCGCACACCGTGGGAACAACGCACTTCCTCCGCAAATTGACTTGGAATTGCTCGCAGTTACCTGCAGCTGTTTTGATTTTATTTTTCTTGTAATACCGGCTATCATTGGTGTTAGTATGGTTGTGGGATTCTACTTAATCTTGTTACCTGGCTATTTATACTGGCAATTTTTTACTTTGATTTTAAATAGTTATGGATTTTACTATCACAACTAAACTGGGAAAAAGATAGAATTTGAACTTTTTTCTACGGGGTAAAAATAAAATCTCATAGTTTTGCAAAAAAACACAGCGACCTTTTGACCATAGATAAATCAACATTTACAAACCTAAATCGTAACACAAGGCATTCTACAATGTTTAAGTCTAGAAAATATAACTGGATATCACAAATATGTCTAATATGATTCACAAAAACCAGCCAAACAAAAAAATACCTTCTTGTTAATCACTAATATCCATATCCTTATACCTATTTGCCAGTCATACATTATTTTAACCTGTCTAAAACATCCCACATCCTAAATTAAAAAGAAACGTCGGAAGGATCAGAAATAATTAACCCAAAGAGGTTTTGTTCGAGCTCCCGTCTTAATAAGTGTTATTACAGCAGACCTTCACATACCGAGTCACGGACAGTGGAAATATCGAGACCTGGGGACCTACCACAACCATTTAAAGTAATATTATTATATGTGGAAGAGAGACAGAACTATACGGCGTAGAGCGACGTCTCTCTTCCACAACTGCAATATTTCTTTAAGGCCGGCCTCAAACACTTAAGCCTGTTCTTTATTTCAATCTAAGCCACTTTTAAGTTACAGGTGAGTAATACTAACCAATTTCTAATATATTTGCAATAAAGAACAGACTCTCAGATTCTGAATTCCAGAGTGTTTGCGGCCGTCCTAAGAGATAATGGTAGGTTTCCTGGCCAACAATTAGCGAGATTGTTGACTGCATTGTCAGTTGTTGCGTTTAAGATAGAATTGATGTTTAGACCTTGCATTCTTTTGTATATCTTGAAGATATATGCTGATTTAAAAGGTTCTTGCAATCAATGTAATCCTTTTTTGTTTTCGGGGTGAAACGCTAATGACTTCAACCCACGCCGAGGGCACGTCGTGGAGATATGTCGGACTCCCACCGACTAAAAACAGCCCTTCTACTACCTACGCAAGAGTTCAATGTAAACCTAGGATAACCCATTACTTTTATTTCCAACCAAGTATTGCTCACACTCCTACATATTTGTAAATAAACTCACACGTGTACGAAGTGCCTGAAAATTATAATAGTTTATCACGTGTTTTTGTTGTCTGCAGACTTTTGCTTATTATAAAAAACTAGGACTTGTTCCATTTGCCTTTTTATAAATAAACCTTCTCACAAACGCAGTAGTAGAATCATTTAAGGAAATGAGCCGTTCAAATATTTAGAATGGTTTGACTGAATGCCAAGGCTCGCCCTAAAAAGGTGAACAACGACAGCAAACGCCCACGCAGAACTGGCCGACAGGGTTATGATTTTAAATTACCATTCTCACAATGTTATAGGCCACGCCATAAAAAAATTAAAGTATTTAGTCCTCGTATAGTGCTATAAGGATCTTTCAGCACGTGGACGACATTAACATGAGGGCGTTTGTGTTCATTTTCGCAACAAGAATCAACTCAACTGTTTGTCAAAAGTGGTGGTTTTTCCTAATATATGATGACATTAGTGCCAATTTTGGCCTCATGTCAAAAGATTTTAGCACAATACATAACATTAATTCCATGCGGGAATTGAATAGGCACCACTCGCGTAAAGACTTGGAAAGGTACAATTCAGTATCTTAAATAGGCATACAGTAAAATTAAAGCCTTCTTCATACGATGCTAAACCATTTATTCACCAATATATCACACTAGCTATTGCCCTCGACTTGACCCGTCCGAATAACGGTTATAGATGCAAAAACATTACCCCATCTGACGCTGTCGGTTAAGAAGTAACTCCATACTAAATGTTATCAAAATTGCTCCAGCCGTTTAAGCGAATGAGTAACAAATATACATACATTCAAACTTTCGCGTTTATAATATTAGCAAGATTCTAAACTCGCACGACATTTTACACCTAAACGAGACTTTAGCATCGATTCTAGAAATAATCGCGTGTCTAAGATTAGTATTACAGTCTCGCGGCTGTTTAACGCCGCCATTTTAATTGTAATGTCAATGAATGCTGCACGACTGTATGTGTGTATGTCACGCACTCGTCTCGGAAGCAGGACATGTCGCAAGTCGCCACATACCGGTATTTCGTACCAATATATACTGCCTGAGCAACATACCTGCCTTTCCTACTAATACATACCTACTACCGGGGGGTAAATATATTGTCCTTCTTTTACTAAACGCCACCATTGGTCATTCATAGTACCTACTCTTTTTTTAATACGTTTTTTTTGACTGGTACTTTTTTTGATAAGGTAAATAAATAAAATAAACCAGCCTATATACGTCCCACTGCTGGGCACAGGCCTTTTCCCATATAGGGAAGGTTTGAGCATTAATCACAACACACCACTCTGCGGATTGGCGATTTCAGACTCCAATATTTGGAATCATAATTGAGAACATATAACATTGAAAAAGTCACCATGGTACTTGCCAACTCTAAAAATGTTATCATAATTTATTTAAATCCTCATTTCTTAGAGATACTGTTATAATATCAGAACTGTCAAAGTCTCGCGTGATTTGTGTCACATTAGTATGCATAGATTCTAATTCACCGCTGCGGCCTATAGACAATTCGACAGTGACTTTTGTAGGTCGCGCTAGTCCATTCACGTCGCGACGCAACGCCATTCAAGGTTATAGCTTTCACACAATCAGCTGGCTTGGTTAGTTGGTCTCATTAAATGCATTCAATCATTCAATGCTTGAATGATCTGATGAATGAATGAACGAATATGATTTAAATTTTGTGATGATGATTTAAGTCTTTATAATGTGGAATTTAAGAGAGTGGTTTTTATATTTATATCTTGAAATGTAGACAGGTGTGATTTATGTTATAAGAATATAAATGATTTATGAGAATATTCAAATTTTTACACGTAGGTAACAGTTTTGATGCAAATGAATGAATGATAATCAAATTACGCAATCTAAATCGAGGCTAGGCTGAATTCGAGGAGGCCTGTGCCCAGCTGTAGGATATACAAGGCAGGGCATCGTGATATAAAAACTTTTTACAAACATAACCTTCTATCTAGCCTAGTCGGGTATACATACAATAGAAGAAGCTACACGACTATATTAAACCTGTTTAGCGTTTTACTGCGATATAACAATGGCCCGGTTTTTTAGACGGAACAAACTATGACCTAGACATTTAGTCTGGGTCTGCCTAGGCTGGTAAACGAATGATTCATATTACAAGTTATAAGAGAAATTTAGACGACCAATAATGATGCAACTTGATTTACGTTTTATTTGAGCTTGTACAGTTGCGTGCAAAAGATGACACCTACTTATCGTCGTAAAAAAGATGCTTGAAGTTTTTTGTTTAAGGCTTTTTTGTTGCTAATATGCTTGACTTAAGTATGAGATACATTATAAGAAAATAAAATGTGTATGACGCATAAAATATTGTTTTACAGGCTTCTCTTCTCGTGTAGGGTGAAATATTAATATACATGCTTTGTTTTCTTTTTTATCTACATGATGAGTAGACAAGCAGTAAAATAAAATACTCTACAACTGTCACTGGCTGAAATTGTTGTAAATGACAGCAGAATAGTTCTTTAAAAAAAACACCAGGAAGACATTATATTTACATATTATTGTTGTACATTTTACATATTATTTGCAATCTATCATCGTTTCTATATGTCTTGGTATACAATCTTAAATCCAAGCATTTTTTTTTCCATTCGTCTAAAACATTTGTACACAAGCATACACACATAACATCCGTCATTTCTATTGCTGTGCTAAAAAAGAAAGTGTCGAGATATATTACTCGTAACTTTTACCTGTTAATCATTTACCAATCACTGCTCTATGTGGACATTATTACGTGGATCATATAACACTTGATATAAGAGTGAACGTGGTTACAGACTCATTTATTATGCCTGTTTGTTTTAACACTAAGAATAAAAAAGAAAAGAATTTTTCCTGTGCTATAAAAAATGTAATATAATTATGATATTTTTTTTTGTGATTGGCTGTTGTTGCTAATAACAAAACATCCTGTGCGTATTTATTAAAAAGTGAACTATCAAATTGACAGCTGTCACAAGAACGATTTTAAAAAGTAAAATTAAAAAAAATACACGTGTTTAAATCGTTCGATGAAATTCGAAAACTGTTTCGAAATTATTTTAAAACGATAACCAAAAAAAACAGTCGGTAGTCGATACTGAGTCAAATCAAATTTACGCGATTCGTTTCGTTTCCTTATTTCATTCTCGATGCGACATTGGCGGCCTCCGAAACTTGTGTGCCGCGAGAAAGTAAAATGCAAAGAAAAAAAGCTGGTCCGTCGAGTTTCTCCCGCCAAAACCGAGGTCATTGACCGATTGACATTCGATAGTCACGCCCAAATATCGACACTAACATTTCGGGAAATAATTTTATGAGTAAATTTAAATTATGCATGTTATTCATATAGGCTTTTTATGTTTATAGTGGGTAATTTCTAAGAATATTTTAATATTTAATTGTGTGATTAAAAATAGACCGTGTATTTCTACTAATTAGCCGTTTTCACTAATGTTAATTTTGAGATTAAGCCGTTGTTTTATCAGTATTACATAATGGTCTTACAGACTTGTTTATCAGTGCTTAGGGTCAAAAGTTGTTAGGTCACTGACAGGCCGTAGGGTCGACTACCGGCAGAGGTCTCTATGAGCCACCATAGTGACACCATATTAACCTCGTTACTTCGTCACGACCGACTGCAATAAACGAAAAGGTTATTTTTCGCCATCCAAGCGAAATTCTAGGGCTTACTTTCATAGAAACTATTTAAATCATAAAGTAATTATAATTCGGAAATGTAATTCTAGCTATGTATGTCCTCAGGTTTGACTCGCTATGTTCTTTTCTCAAGAAGCGTAATGTTAAAAGATAATTAAAAAAAGGTTAAAAAAGAAAACATCAAATAATATTTTAAAATCTTTTTTCAGAATAGATAAAAACATACTTGATCAGTATAACATCGTTTTATAGCATAGTTTTTTTCCTCCAATAACATTTTTTATAAAATACAACTACCAGCGATGATAAGATTTCTTTTTTAACATTGAATGGAACTTAGCCAGCATGTATTTTTTATGAACGCAAGAAAGGCCCACCTGTGAGCAGCATACAGCCAATAATTTAGTCTGTGCCAGAAACGACCGGTTTTCACAATCGGATAGACTGATCGATTCGATAAATTTACATATTATCTCATTTAATAACATAAGTTTGTCTCTCTAACTCTATATGAAATAGAAATTAATGAATCTTTGATATCTTTTATTGGTAAAATAAATAACGTGTAAAAATTAATGATTCCAATTTTATCTTACCGTCATACTAATTAAATTTGATACATAGGTAATTAATTTACTTTTTAAGATGGAATATGAAGTTTTTTTTACGATTAAATACTTGAACATCTTAAGGTGAACGTACACTTACGCGAGCCGATCGTACGACACGAATATTAGTTTTATGATATACGTATATGAGATCTCATGGAACTTTGCACATTTACCCTCAAGAAATTGTCTGAATCTAAAAAAGATTTCATTAAAAAAATCATTTATATCGATGCGTTCGGCCCGGATAAGTGTGTGTTCACCTTTAACATATAAAGCTATTCATACACAAGTCTCCAATTACCGACATTTATGACTACTGCCAGTATTAAAACTCCATGACAATTGAAATGATTGAAGTCTAAGAAAAATAAATAAATAAGAAAGTGAGATTGCGCTAACTCCGCTAACTACAGTAAAATACGAGATAATATAAAACCACCATAATATTGTGAAGTTAAAATAACGTAACCATTTCGTTTCGTAACTACTTGTAAGTAACCATGGCACTAACCAACTTACTCAGAAGGTTAACGTGTTTTATTAACTAGTTATACTGTTGAATATTATAATAACTTAGAAGTACGGCTAAGTTAAAAATTTGCAATTTTTATAAGTGAAATCACGTGTAAGAATAGCATTTAAGGATCATAAAAAATCCAATCGAATAATACAGAGATACTTTTAACATTTATTCGCGTATAAATGACATAATCCTGTCAAATTTCTTGAATATTTATTACATTAATGTTGTTTGCAACTAGCAGCATCTAGCAGCAGCATCATCATGCAACTAGAGTCAGTAACGTTTCGAAAGTGCCTGAGAAGGCCTACTCGAAATAAAAACCTTTTGATTTTGATTTTTGATTTTGATTTTGTTTTTAACTAAACTTTTATTAAATTACCTAGTGTTATTTTTTAGTAACCAACCAAAATACTTTCACACTAAACTGCACTATCATAAAACAGACAGCTTATAAAAGGCTATACAAACTAAAATAATATAAAATAAATAATACAAACAAACCTTCTACCTTATTCTTTTACAGTGACCTAACGAACACAGGTACCCAACCATATTATAATTTGTACCATTGATATCTTTTATTACTTTTTACATTTTTAAAACAGAATTATGAGTTGTAAATCATGAGTAATTTAGAGCCCAGAGTTGAGTCGAGAAATATGTTTTATACCTACTCTGTTAGTTGGTTATATAGCTGTATTTTTATAGCTTATATAGGTTTTGCATATGGAACGACAAGCAGCTACACGTATTGATTTAGATCTAAGCAAGCATCTAGGAATTAGAATTGATAAAAAATATCACTATTTATTAGAATAGAATAGATTTATTTATTTGCTTAGAATGTAGGTGTTACAGTGTGATAAGAAGCCTTTTACATTCTGCCTTACGGCATGCTAAATTTTAATGTTTTTAATTAGAATATTTTATTCAAAATCAAATACGTATGTTTTACTCAACCCCAAACTAGTAAATCATTTTTTTAAATATGACTTGATACGGATAAAACTTATCATAACGTATCGTATACAAACAATCAGAAACGAGAGTCACTAAACACTTTTAGATTGACATAATTTCAAAACATCTGTAATGTTTGTGTTAAGCACCTTTATCAGCAAAACTCTTGTGTTTGCTTCGAGTCCCAATGACAATACTAAATTATTACATTAACTTTTATTCAAGAACCTTGCATATCCCTATTAATATTCATGATATTCAATTCCTAACTAGACCAATAGACCTACACCATTATCGAAACTTAAAAAGGTTACATCTCAAAAAAGCCTCTACAATCTATGGTCGAAGGCCTAACGGAAGAATTCGGAAGTCTATGACGTGTCTATGGCAACCGGTCTCCGTGCCTCGCATTAGTAAAACCGGAACAAGGGGCCTGAGAACTGTTAACAGAACCTTTTAACGGTCGCTGTATTGTAGGCTGTATGAAATTCTCACCTTGGTCTGTCTAAACTATGTACATTCATTTTTTCATCATTCCCCTGCCCTTATCCCAATTTTTACTTGGGGTCGGCGCAACACGTCTTTTAGACATGTTGCTTAAAGTTTTGGCTATGGTTTTATAGTCGGCCGCCTGCCTGACACTAACCCTCTTTGGGAATGCGATTGTTGGTTGTTTACCCGCCACCATTCGGGTGACCCAAGGTGCTTGTTACGTTGCACTGGGTCTTAAGGTCCATTAGTCGCCTTTTACGACACCCAGTGGAGGATATGGGGTGGTGCTATTCTTTATATCCGGACACCACACGGACGTCTAAACTATGTACATTATCTATCATTAAACTTTAAAATTTTGCCTGCACGGATAGCCGAGTGGGATAGGTCACCACGCCAATTATCATTGTGCGCGACGTGTCGCAAGTTCGATCCCCGCGTAGAACAAGAATTTGTGCACAAACTACAAATGCTTGTCCTGAGTCTGGGTGTCTTTGTGCATGTTAAGTGAATGTCTGTGAAACCTCTCGCGATACAAGGATTAAATTCCTTAGTGCTCAAAAAAAAGTGTACTACCAATGTAAACGAGATAGTTTATAAGAATAGATGGTTGGATGGATGTTTGATGACGAAGATGTCTCTTGGCTTGACCGATTGTAATGAAATTTGATAAGAAAGTAGCTCATACGCCAGATTAACACATAAGCTTTTTAACCGACTGCATCAGAGATTGGTAATGTGTTGGTTGCTTAAACAAGTCGGGGACAACAGCTAGTATTCAATATACCATAGTGATATAATATAAAGTAGCGAACTTACCTTAATAACATAATTTATAAACAACGGTATCGTGATAATTTAAACTAATGCAATAATCACGTATCGTTAAATTAATAATCTGATAATCAATTAATATTAACTTTCTACTTAATGTACATTCAGTGTAAAAGTTATTTAAATACCTTAATATACATTTCATACGAAAAAATCTTCTCATTTATTCATAAATACCTACTCAGTAACATAAAACGTACAAGACATTCCGTCATCATATTAATAAAAACACAAATTCCATTCTGTTTGCTGGACGCCCTACCACATTAAAAACTAATACTACTGCTAGTGTAGAAGCGAGACAGTGTTCTACGACTTGTAGATCGCCATCTCGCTCCCACAACTACAACAATCTTAACTTAAATAGAGGAAGTAGGTGTGCTTGATAGCAAAGTTTCCCACGTACAATGATAGTTATCGGATCGGTCGACAATTAATAACTAACAATAAACGCATTAATCAAACACATTGTTTTAGAAAGTAAAAACGCTGTACGTGTAGCTACTGGGCTTAAAAGGCATACTTTTTATTTGAGACGAAGGAATGTTGTTGATTGTTTGTAGAAATCGAAAATTATAACCATAGGTTCTGAATACGTTGTCAATTTAATATTTTTTAACATCGTGAGGAAACCAGCACAAATTTGTATTTTCAAGGGTGTGTTAAGCCACGTTAGGGTCTCACGGGGTGCTTTAAACCTAGACACTAGATTTTAAACTAACTATATGATAAGGGGAAGACTAGTATTGGGTAAACAGAGGCCTAATGAAGTAGTACCAACAAATTAAAACGAATGGTTGATATTATAAATACGTGGATTGAAATCTGACATAATTTTCCTTTTTTTTTACTTTCCGAAATTTGGCATATATTATGTATTAGCATCAATTAAGACATAAAAAACATAATTGTATGGTGTCAACTGAACTAAAATCAAACAATTTTGTGGAAAACATGGTATTTAAAATTTCTAGTAACATTTTTTTTTATACATGTTTTAACATTTTGACCATGACAAACGTTTGTTAGTGTCTTTAATTTCATAACTATTACAAAATAAAATGACACACTGATAGCCGATTAACTTACTAAATAACCTTAATTAAGATATCTATGACTGACGCAATTAAAACGTAATCAAATAGATGTCCAACCACGAAATTAAACGCAACAGCACTTAAGAAAAATAATTATAGTGAATAGTTTCCTAATTATTGAACAACTTAACGATAATGTTGTCGTGGAAAATACCGAAATATCTTTTGACATTTTCATAAAATAAATATTTTCTAAAAACTTAATGGGACCTTGTAATGTGAAACATTGGACTAAAACTTGAAACATTGGACTAAAACTTGCGTAGGTAATTATCTGGGCCATTTGTTTAGATATTTAAACCATTCCATTAATTCATGTAAAAAAAAATACGAGTCTCTACTCAACCGCCAAAAATGGTTTAATTTAAGTTTCTACTCCCAACACTGTTTACACATGAGTGCTTTCAATACCTAGATAATAAATGTAAAAACTTCATAAAACACTTGCCATCGAACTCCTTTCAAACAGCTCGAAATATATTACTATACATTTTAATATGTACCTATGTGACAAGTCAGAAAATAGGTTTAAAGCAAGTTTTATATCGTAGGACAAGGATGGTGAACGAACATTATATTAGACACGTTAGTGACTTAATTCATTATGCACTTATGTCCATGACCTCATTCAATGTTTTTTTAGAAAAACGCCACATTTATACGTAAATAAAAGAAATCCTTTAGAATTTATAATAGCGAATTATTTTTGGAATGTTAATACTTAGCTCGCTTGCTTGCAGGCAGAATACAATGACTTTTAGACTTTAAGATCTTTTTTTTTTGTAAAATATGTATTTCTTGCAAATAAATGAATTTGGATTTGAGGCGGGGGAATCCTCATGGACACCCATGGAAGTGGGTAGTGTCAGACTCTTTCTGACTAAACCTGAACCGCCATGCAACGTCTCCTGCGTTTGGTGATTCATCACGCACCAACCGCGAATAGTACTTAGATCTTGGGACAATATCCACGCACGGCCATCTGATCCCAAGCTAAGCAGAGCTTGTGTTATGGTAATCAGACAGCTGATAGACATATTTATATACTTCTAAATATATACATATTATAGATAAATCACACCCAGACACAGAACAAATGATCGTGCTCATCACACAAACATTTGTCCTGGGTGGGAATCGAACCCACGACCTCCGGCTTAGCAGTCAGGGTCACTAACCACTAGACCAACAGGCCCGTCCTTACGTCACTTAGATGAGGGCCTCTACAAAAATAATTATATTTTTTTTTGGCATAAAAACGTCTACGGGTCAGTTAGTTATTAGCTTCTACTTAAGTAACACAAAGTCGGCTCAAACAAGGGTCACGATGAGTCGTTTCTTGGTACCCAGTGACGCATACCAACCGGAATCGATGCGAGTCGATGCAAGTCGATAGACTAAACACAGCTCTACTAAACACTCTCAAACAGCTCTACTGTTTGTTTTCCTGAGCTAGTATCACTAACTTTTAGACTAAGACAGTCGCAGTTGTGGAAGGGAGATAGCACGCTACACGGCGTAGAGCGGCGTCTCTCTTCCACAACTGCAAGTCTTTCTGTAAGAGGTGGGAAATACACAAATAAATATTTTACGATTTCACACAACGTGGGAATCGAACTACCTATAAAAAAAAATGCATCAAAATCCATTGCATAGTTTCATCGATCTAAGTAATTATAGGGACAGACCGATAGCAGAAACCGACTTTATTTATACTACTAAAGAAAATCGCTAACTGTATAATCTAGCGATTTTCTTTCAATATTTTAAAATAAATCTGATTTATAGAATTAAACACGTGATTTGGTTACAAAAACATATTTACTCGAATCATCATTATAATGAGACCTACGTGGGAATCGACCCGCGACCTTTGCAGACATCCGAACTGTTCAATTACGAGTCTCGTCCCAACGCGACGTAACCATAGCGCGGCACTTTCGTAAGCAAAAGTGTGACGAAATGACAAGACAAGAGAATTCAATGACTTTATAGATAAATGTTAAATAAAAAACGTTTTTTGCAGATACAAGAAAATTGTAGTAATCTTTCAAATAAATGTTATCACACCCACGTAATAAAGGCGAAAGTATGATAAAAAAATTGTATTTAAGAGATATATATCGGGATATGAGCTGACACGATGGCGGCTCAGTTCCACTCGCTCGCCCGTCGCCGCGTCAGCGGAATTAAGGACTCCGGTTGGGTCCGAAACTAGTCGGGCTATCCCGATAAATACGCGTGAGTAAACTGTTATATATCTCTTAAATATGAATCATCTCACGAAAGTAATTATAAAAAAAAAATAGTAAATAATATTATGTCCTAATTCTAAACCAGTATTCGAAAACGTAACCTCACAATCATTGTTTATGCTGTCTGTATCTGATGACGATGTAATAAATATAATTAGTAGCCTAAAAAATACTCCAACTGTCGGCTTTGATGGTATTTCAACTAAAGTAGTTAAGTATGTTAAGGAAGTAATAGCAGCGCCATTTTCTCACATTATTAATCTATGTATCACTAATGGTACATTTCCGGAAAACCTAAAAAAGACTATAATTAAACCCCTTTTTAAAAAAAATGATAAGACGGACATAAAGAACTACAGGCCGATTGCAAAAATTCCCATATTTTCTAAAATTATTGAAAAAGTCATTTATAATAGTATTAATAATTATTTTGAAAAATACAATTTATTCTGTAGTGAACAAAACGGATTTAGAAAAAATAAAAATATTAACAAGGCATTATATGATCTGCTGTCTAATGTCATGACTTCAGTAGATAAAAGGCAACCAGTCTGTGCTATCTATACCGACATGTCCAAAGCTTTTGACTACGTAGACCACAAAATTTTACTACAAAAGCTTTATGCTTATGGTGTAAGAGGCAACATTCTTAATCTATTGAAATCATACCTAAGTAATCGATGTCAATACACAGAAATATTTAGAATTTGTCCTATAAAGAAAACTGAAATTATACACACTTCCGAACCAAGAGAAATAAAGTATGGCGTCCCACAGGGCAGTGTGCTGGGACCACTTCTCTTTCTCATTTATATTAATGATCTTCCTAAAAATAAAGATTTTAAAATGGTCTGCTCTTTGCTGACGATAGCACGGCTATAATTAAATGCATAAATCCAAAAATATATCAAAACTACATAAATAACTCACTAAGTGAAATAATAGCGTGGCTCAATAGCAACAATCTAGTTATTAATTTAACAAAAACTAAAATTATGTATTTCAATCAAAGATATAAAATGTCAGATATTAATGTTGAATACGATAATATTAAAATAGATGAAGTTGACAACGTAAAATTTTTAGGTATAACAATAGATAGTAAATTAAATTGGAAACCTCATTTGGATATAATTTGTAAACGCCTAAATAAAGCTGCATATCTTCTTTTTCAACTTTCCAGAAAAGTAAATATTGAAACTTTAATAACTGCATACTACGGACTGGTAGTTTCAATTTTGAGATTTGGTTTAATATTTTGGGGACAGTCAACTGACAGAGATCTGGTTTTTAGAATGCAGAAAATATGTATCCGTTCAATGTGTGGTCTTAAAACTACAGACAGTTGCATCCCATATTTTCAAAAATATAAACTCCCAACTTTTCCATCTCTTTACATATTAGAAACCGCACTGTTTGTCAAATCTAATCCACAACTATTTCTGAAAATATCTGATGCTAAAAAAATGCCCACGCGTTCACAATACATAAATAAATTATGTCACGTAAATTGTAAGACCGCTTTACTGAAAAAGAGCTTTTTTGGTTTGGCTCCCAGAATTTACAACAAAATTCCCACCTTACTCAAAGACCTACCCCTAAATAAATTCAAAAAGGCTCTTCAGGCAGTATTAACCGAAAAATGTTACTACTCTTTGGATGAATATTTGAATGATATGTTTCTGTGAATACTTATTGTTTGTTTTTCTGATAGTTTAATTGTTTTTCGTGTCAATTTATTGTAAAGTTAGATTTTATTTTATTTTCTTTACTACGTTTGTACGTCTTAATGACAAAACATAGCGTTCTAATTATATATACCTAAGATCTTTATTTTGTCAATACCTATGTTTTACAAATAAATATATTCTATTCTATTCTATTCTATGTCAATGTTTATGTTTTGTTTACTTTGTAAGTTTATTATTATTTTCTATTTACTATTAGTATTTAGCGATTATAATAATTAGTAGCATCGATTTGGTAATAATTGTTAAAGTGTTATTTTTTAAGAACAAATAAATGAGTTCCCGAAATTGATTCAGTGGATCCTGAGATTTCAACCTTTTTTACCAACTACAACATCAAAACTCACAAACTTTTCTATTTGTAATGTAGTGTAGATATAACATTCAAGAATTCAATACTTACATACAGTAATTACTTGACTAAGTGCATTATTAAGAGCTCTACAAAATTGATAGTCTTTTAATATAAACGACGAGTCGTTTATTTAATGTTAAAGACGATACATTTAATTTATGGTATTCTACACTGTTTATTAAACACTAAAAATTGCACGTTATTTGTTTGGAAAACTGTTCGAACAGAATACGGCCTTCATTTTAATGTTTTCTTATTTTATGAGTACTATACAAGTCTTTTAGGACACAGTGTGACAACTCATAAATTATGTAGTAATATTGTCTTATGGCAATATTATTGACCATCATCATTTTCATTCCCCTGCCCTTATCCCAATTATTATTATTTGGGGTCGGCGCAACACGTCTTCTAGACGTGTTGCTTAAAGTTTTGGCTATGGTTTTATAGTCGGCCGCCTGCCTGACACTAACCCTCTTTGGGAATGCGATTGTTGGTTGTTTACCCGCCACCATTCGGGTGACCCAAGGTGCTTATTACAGTGCACTGGGTCTTAAGGTCCATTAGTCGCCTTTTACGACACCCAGTGGAGGATATGGGGTGGTGCTATTCTTTATATCCGGACACCACACGGATTATTATATTATATATGATATATTATATATTATATATTATATGATATTATTGACCATTCAGGAAAAAAACATCATTATGACTGATCTGTTGGTCTAGTGGTTAGTGGCCCTGACTGCTATACCAGAGGTCGTGGGTTCGATTCCCACGTAGGTCTCATTATAATGATGATTCGAGTAAGTATGTTATTGTAACCAAGTCAAGTGTTTAATTCTATAAATCAGATTTATTTTAAAATATTGAAAGAATCGCTAGTATAATCGGTAGTATAAATAAAGTCGGTTTCTGCTATCTGTCTGTCCCTATAATTGCTTAGATCTATAAAACTACGCAATGGATTTTGATGCGATATTTTTTATAGGTAGGATGATTCAAGAAGAATTTAATTTATAAAATATTAGTGGGGTCGAAGCTAGGGCGGGTCGCTCCTATAAATATAATTAATACAGAAATTTAGAAACTGAAGTCTTTGTGGACCTTTTTACGTAACGGAAAACAGTATTTTTAAAGAGCATAATTGTCAATTAACTTCTCCACACAATTATACTAAAACTCTATGTTTTATAACTAATAACTTAAGTATGAGTTCAACAAAACAATGACGAGTAAAAATGACATCACTGTGCTTAAATTAAAAAGTTGAATACATCACAGAACCAAGGATGTTCAGTACACGACGCCGAAAAAACATATTACTATATAATGTTATTGTAGCCTTAATTATACATAGTTATATCTTATATCTTCTAAATATCTTGGGACAATATCCACACACGGCCATCTGATCCCAAGCTAAGCAGAGCTTGTGTTATGGTAATCAGACAGCTGATAAACATACTTACATATATATTTCTAAATATATACATATTATAGATAAATCACACCCAGACACAGAACAAATGTTCGTGCTCATCACACAAACATTTGTCCTGGGAGGGAATCTAACCCACGACCTCCGGCTTAGCAGTCAGGGTCACTAACCACTAGACCAACAGGCCCGTCAAGTTATATACATAAATTATAGGTAAATACACTAGCTGTAGTTGGTGACTTCGCCCGTGCGATTGTCGGCTTAACTGCAAGAACATTACCTTACTGATGCAGTCGGTTAAAATGTATGTATTAATCCATGGCGTCAGCTAACAGCTTGACTTAATTTAATACAATATCGTTTTTTAATATTGTTATTAGCCTTACGCTTTTTGAGTATTTAAAGTTAACTTTAGGGCGTTTCTTCTCAGGGTAGCCAGTAAGGAAATGTCGACTCCAGCGAGCTTACATTTAAAAAAAATGACATGTTGTTAATATTTGTCTTATTTAGTGAATAAAATATTTTATTTCGTAACTATCATTTTCCGTGTGGTGTCCGGATATGAAGAATAGCGCCACCCCATATCCTCCACTGGGTGTCGTAAAAGGCGACTAATGGACCTTAAGACCCAGTGCACTGTACCAAGCACCTTGGGTCACCCGAATGGTGGCGGGTAAACAACCAACAATCGCATTCCCAAAGAGGGTTAGTGTCAGGCAGGCGGCCGACTATAAAACCATAGCCAAAACCATTAGCAACATGTTTAGAAAAAAAAAACATGTTGCGCCGACCCCAAGTGAAATGGGATAAGGCCAGGAAGATGATGATTTCAGAACTATCATATATTTATAAAGTGGTTTTGAAGTCACGTTGGATGTTTCGGACCATTAATTGTTAGCTCTTAATAGAGATGTTGCAAGTTTGCTCTCTGAATTTCAAAGTCTGTAATAAACACTGTTGCAATTTGAGTTTACTTGGAATTTGAGATAGTTCGACGTCGGTTAATTGATGTTTGTGTAATGTTATTCTTATTTGCTACAGATTTTGTTATTGACTTCATTTTTACTTTAATGGTTTTAAAACAAATGCCGCCTGTACAAGCTATTATCGTCGTATAATTATTATTACTGGAAAATGATCAGACTAACACCAAATTATTATCACAACTTGATCGGTTTTCAAATTTTTTTATGTCATGTGAAATTAAATTATTTTTTATCTTTAATATAACTAGTCATTATGTTACAGCTGAGCAAAGGCCTTACTACACATTTTTTTTGCCAATTCAAATGATTATGTTTTTTCAGTATGATTAAAATTGTGTTAAAATCGAACTACATAAGCAACCAACATACACAATATAATTGCAACTTTAATTACACAAATCTATGGTCTATTATTGCATAAGGCCCGTTACGACTGCATTCCTTAATCTAGTAATGTTATATTTACATAGCTGTAACGATCGATGGGGCTCAACACTTGAATCAAGGCCTTAATATCGATAGATTGTGAAATTACAGTACATTTTTTATAAATACTTTTATAAGTAGTTAAAATTTAATATATTCCTCAACATTAACAAAACGCCATCTAGTCTCAAATGAAGCATACGAGAGTAACTTATAAGTACCTACTAAAGCTAAAAACGACCTAAAAACTGTTAACATACTAATGTTTTTCTAAATACATAGGTACATATTATAGATAAATTGCACCCTGTAACAGAACCAATGCTCGGACTCATCACACTAACATTTTGTCCTGGGTGTGAATCGAACCTACGACCTCCGATATAGCCGTTAGGGCCACTAACCACTAGACCAACAGGCCCGTCAATTTGTTTAAAAGTAATGGTTCACTCACGCATTTTTATTGGAATCTCCCGACAAAGACCTAGCTGGAATCTTTACACTAGTCGGGCAATCAGTAAAATATGATATAAATATTACAGTCAACTAACAAAAAATTAAGTGTGTGACGCTACTTTCATGGACGAATGACATGAAAAGTTAAGCCGAATTAGATGCGGCAGGCAGAGGATGAAGTGTTTAGCGCTACGGTGAACGTTTTACGGAATATTGAACTTTTTCTAGTATTGTTTTAAAATCAAGTATGTTGAGGACTGGTTCGAGTTGGTGTAGGACAGAAAAAAATGATTTGGGGGAGGCGTTTGCTCAGCGGTGACACACAATAGGCTAGGGAAGAAATTGTGTAAAAGATAATTGTTGTTCAAATTCTTTTCTCTAATTTTTAACAATTCATTATTTGATAGTCAGAATTTAACAGCGTAATAATAGGTTACATTTAAGATGGGTTAACGCGGTATAATAAACATTAACTTTGTAATATTATGCAGTTATTTAGTTTGCATGTTACACCTACTCTTTGGAGTCTCATTAAATCATCAATAAGCAACCCAGTACTCTACGGCAACCAAACGTAAATAATTAGGTATAATATTTGTATTATTGATAAGGTTAAGTAGGATAGTCTTTTGTTATTTAATTGAAACTTCCTTTGGTGATTAAATTATATAAAATACCACTTATACCATAGTGTGAGGACAATGTGTAGTGTAGGTAAAAAGGCTTGGGGTGGCGCCAAAAGTATTTTGAAAAAAAAATCACGGTGTTTGGCTTGAGTGATTGTTCGCAACAACTTTATTTAACAATCAGCATTGATATAAGTCGTATTGAATCCACTGTCTCTTTACCTCTTTCAGCACTTTGAATGTGTGTACGGAAAAGTTATAAATATCCATTATTGTGAGAATGTTTCATTGATTTCCAGTACATACGCTAAAGAAAAGTGTTTTCCCTTTAACTGGACAATGGTGTTTTTAATATATTAAAAGTGTTTGGTTTCTGAAGACCGATTCAATAAGCTTTATTCTTTATTTAACTACTGTCTTACTTTGCTTACTTATTTGCCTACTCTTTTCCTGCTTTTGATTCGATATATCCTTTGCGTTTTCCATTTATCCAGATTTATTCAAATACTACCTAATAAGAAACTAAAGTTATTACTAGATTTAATTGATCAATCTTTCAATCACTGAGGTATAAGCATTCCTTATATATACTTTATTACTTTCGAAGGATAAGTATAAATGTTGATGGGTGGAGAGGAAAGGGAAGACCAAAGAAAAGATGGATGGATTTTCTAAGGAATGATATGAATTAATGGGTAAATGATACTGTGACGTCTGATAGGAAAGAATGGAAGAAAAAATGTATTGAACTGACCCCACGTAAAATGGGATAAAGGCAGGAAGATGATGATGATGAGTTCATGATTGACTATCAGTACCATTGGCATTTAATCTTCTAGCGATTTAGTAAGAGATGAGCAACGAATAAAATTGCAATCAAAACCTTGACCTAACAGAAACAAAACACAAGTTTGCGAGTACATCCATACTTGGAGCGTGAACTGTGACGGGTATAAAAAAAAGGAGTCGTTAATCCGAACTAGTTTCTACAACCTTCGTATAGAAACAGCCTAATTTTCCACGTGATTAACTTTGTAATTAATTCATAACAACTTAGTTTATCGGCAGACATTAAACATTGATTTCCTGAATGATTTCCGAACGTATTTTGTTTTAATTGAAACGGATTATGAAATGCAATTACGAGCAGTTCGGTATTTAGAAAATTATTGGTAAGGTCGGAATGCTTGGCCTCCGAATTGATCAGTTTCTTCTAGTTGAAGACTTCATTAATAGTTTGATGTAATATTTTTATTGATAACGTCTCTATTTATGTTGCAAAATACAATTCATCAATCTGGTTGAAACATATAATCTGTTGACAAAATCACAACTATCGTAGCAAATGGAAAGATGTGGTCTCTGCCCAAGGGAAAGAGGCGTGACGTTTATGAATGTATGTATGTAAAATCGCGACTAAATCAATTGTGTAGTTTTAAAGATCTAAGCATACTTAAGAGGGCAGACAAATAGACGCGGGAACCGACTTCATACTATCGTTTATCATCATCTTACGATTACTTAAAAGTATTGTGATATCGGTTCTTTTCTTTTTTGTTTTTTTCTTCTTTTCAAGGATTTCTGTTTTTTTAAAGTACTTTTCATTTCATTTTTCAGTATTTTATCCTCCTATTCCAAGAAGTAACTAGTTAAAACAACCACCTAAACAAAACCATTCAGTTTATCGTTAAGGTAAAATAGTAGAAAATGTAGCAATCACATTTCAAAACATTCATTTCAGTAGATAAGGAAAATCTTGTATCTTTGCATCGAGCTCCAATAACTCAAGGTTAAGTAATGTATCTTGGCAAGAGAATGTATCTGTCAAAGCAAATACTAAAACATACAAATCATACAAGTACTTTAACCTAATAAAAAGTGTTTCGCCAAATTGTATCAAAAAAAGGGCCAACAAAAATTAAAACTGCACATCGAGGTAAAAAGTAGTAAAGATTCCCTCTTCTATTATCTCTTTCCAATCAACCTTTGCTTCAAATTATTTCCGAACAAAACAAAGAAAAAAATTGCTTAGCTTATCTACTTATTTACTTAAAGACACGTACAATCATATTAAATCAAAACATCGCTAAACTTGAAAAAATAATATTTTCGATTACACAAATATTAGCAAAAATCAGTCTCAGATTCTTCATCTTAGCAATATAACTTTAAAATAGAGTATAAACCTAGTAAAATGTCTTTCCACAACTCCCAAGCCTTAATTATATAGATCTACAGCACATGTAGTGCATACCAGCGGGTTGCGCAACTACGCATGCGCGCAACTCGCCTATGCGCTTGCGACTGCAAAGATAACAACACCAACAAACAAAAACCAACCCTATGTAGTAAGAATTAGAGGTGAGTTTAGAATGAAAGCAAAAATCATGAATAAGCAATACGCCAATGAATGTGGTTTATAATACTAAAGTGGAGTAATATCGAGTTTTTATGAAAATCGTGAAGTTGTTACGTTATTTTAAATAATATTAGGTATGTTCCGAATACTGTGAGTCATCGTTGTGCATCCTTGTAACATTGGCCCCTACTTTCGATTCAGTGTCTTCTTAACTTTAGATGACCTTCAAAGTATTAGATTAGTGAATATTAGCTATTTCCCGCGACTTTACCCGCGTGGACGTCAGTTATATGTATAATAGTTGCAACAGCATCACCCTTCTTTGATGCTGTCGGTTAAAAAGTAGCCTCTACGATAATCTAGAGTATCAGCTAAATTCACACCAAATTTAATCAAAGTTGATGCAGCCAAATTTACAAGCTTTCACGTTTATACATTGCTAGGCTATTAATAGATAATACATGATCTTCGTAACTGCATTAGTCTCAGAACATAGACTAAACAGTCATAACTTACTGCATTGAAACGAGACCGATTTGATCGTATATTGAATGAATTTTAAACGTAACGATTCTGTTGATTTGATTTCGATTTAAACTTTGTAGATACCTGATAAACTGTGAATTTTATATAACTTATCAGTAGAATCATTAGTTAATACGATCGAGGTCTAGGTCCCATTACTGTTTTAAATAGCTTATTTTATTTATTTACATTTAGTTATGTACTGGTTAAATGCCAGCACTCAAGAAACCACCTCTTAAAATAAGATTCATCATCATCAGTGGCCTCTAGCATCTATGACAGATGATTGAAACAGTAGCCGTGTTAATTTATTTGCTTTTGGCACTGGCTGGTGGCTAACAAGGCCTATACGGGAGCGACAACGCCGGGCGCAAAGTCTACACAGGAGTTGTGTTCCCGGTGACGTTGGAGGTTGTGTCATTCGTTGGTGACGTAGGTCGCGCTTTTGGGAGAGCATATTAAACCAGGCATTATCATGTGCAACTATTCCTAAGTAAGATTACATTTGTGGAAAAGGGACGCTGCTATACAACGTGTAATGCACTATCTCGCTTCTACGCCTGCACACTGCACTACATCCAGTTATTACTAGACCGTTCTAACGCAATCTAAGTATAATATAAGTGCGACAAATTACAACGAAACAGATTCGCAACCGCAGTTTTCGTAACGCGGGTTCGAGTCCCGTTAGCGTGAAAGTGACGGAACGTGATCGAGTTGTTGCTTTATCTTCATGCTGTCAGCTGTGCTGTAACTATAGAATTGGACTGTTTGTATTGATTTTGATTTATTTTGTAAAGTATGTGATCAATAATAATAATAATGTCTCCGGCCACGGCGAGTAGTGTTACTATGACACCAGCCAGCTACACGGGACATATTATAGTGCACAAGCGTGTGCGCAAACAAAGGTGCACTCTCTGTTCTTTTACTCTCATAGCCCGATGGGACGGTAATCCGACACGACCGGAGTCTTCGGATGTCTTTTTCTGTGGAAGTCGGTTAAGTGCGGAAGATGTTTAAAAAAACAACTGAAATAGTCGTGAAAAACGATAGTAAGCCCTCTATAACGTGCCCATATTAAGCATCATAATCATATCTCTTATACCGATTAAAAAAACAACAACACATTTAACGAAATTAATAATAGTATTTTTCAGCAGTTACAATAGAAAGTGTACTAAAGTTGTGGCAATTGAAGAAATCGTTACAATGATATAGCCAGTGGTTATGTAAATATTTTATGCGTTAACGCGATTTGGCCACGGTCTGCCCGGGCCCCGGCTTTCGAATGCTAGGACAATTACAATTCTGTTAATAGCTATAGAAACAATAAAAACCAGGGTCCGGATATTCACTTTTATTACACTAGTTGAAAACATGCGTAGCAAAGCCGCGTGATTTTTGAATCGCAGCGCTAAAAGATTTGGCCAAAGATTCATGATGTATTTATTTCCGAAACGATGTCTTAGCTAAATTACACAACTCTACAACACAAATAGACAAGTGGCTTCGATATTTCTTTAATTTTATTTATATTAAGGATCTCCAACAAAGAATACATTCTTAGAGAATAGAGGACGGTATATTTGGGTTGTGCTTCCTCAATTTGAGGAGAACACAGCATTCGTACGTAGGAAAAAATTACAAATTATAGTTATTAATGTATTACTAAATACTATGCGCCATTTTTATAATATGTAAACTTAAGATTTTGACCTCAGGATTAAGACTTTAGAATTTCGTAAAAAAAGTTCGAACAAACTAATTAAATCTAACATTTATTAGCTTACCTATGATTTTGCCAGGTTTAACTCTCTTAAATATAATAAAACATATTAATATTACAACTACAGCGATCGGATTATGTTGTAATCCAATCTACAGATATTTAAATAATCAAATCTTAGAGCCAATGTAAGCTTAGGTGTCGTAAGAAAGTTGCCGGTGAGGTCAAAGTCGTACGATCAAGGACAAGCCAAGCATAATAAGGATATTTATAATATCCATATGTATGTATAATTAAGTTTATATAAATATATCTGATGTTACGTGACGATAGATAGATGTAAAGTTTTAGTATTATTTTTTGGAATGTCGTGGGATGAAACGGTAGTTCGATATAGTATTTGGATTTTCCATTATATAGGGAAAGTCCTAAAAAAGGGTCAAGTCAGGAGTACCCTAACCCGACGGGCATGTATGAAGCGATTGATGAGTGTGGATGAAGCTAAAGTGATATGCCAGGATCGTAGCAAATGGAAAGATGTGATCTCTGCCTACCCCCAAGGGAAAGAGGCGTGACGTTTATGTATGTATGTATGTATTTTTCACTATTTAAAAATATACGAATGAAAATTAAGATTAATTCCCTTTAGATGTATTTGTGATTGTGTTATTAAAATTAAGAGTTGCCTGAGAAGGCCTACTCGAAATAAAAGCCTTTTGATTTAGTGTTTTAAAAAGTGATATTAGCTTCAGTAAATACACTTTTTTAACTAGCCCACCACACATGCCCGTCATTGCAACTCCTGTAAGCCAGGATCTACAATGAGACCAACGAATACCACCGAAACAGTGAAGCTCGGTGTGTCCCAGGGGAAATGATTGACTGTCTTGGAACCCGCAACGAAATTAATCAGAAATAGAAAAAAACAGGAGGAGTAGGAAAAATATATGTTCCACTTCCCTCCATTGCAAGCGGGAGACAAAAAGAAATAGCTAATATTAGCAAGGAATAGAGATTTCACAACTGAGTTAGGCCCAGTTGCCAGGCACCACGGATTTAAATTTACAATTGAATGGGTCCTATGATTTTAGGAGCTGTTATTTTGATTCCAATAATAGGTATGGCAAAAGCGTCTGAAAGCACGGAAATTTGCTCTGGTGGCAACAAGATCCTCATAGTAAACAACACCGGATGTCGGTTGCAAACTATCTAGTAAAGCGTTATGTTCGTCATGCCAAAGACCACACTCCCACAGAATATGATGTGCACTTTGCTCATATTCACTGTTTGCTGTCGAACACTGACACAATGGTGAAACGACAAGTTTAAATGGAAATAATTTGCTTTTAAAGTTACCATGTCCCGTAAGGAACTGGGCTACACAATGGTCAATCTCTATCCAAGTCCTCTCCAGCCGCTCATGTACGGATGGAAAAAAAAATACACTTACTACTTCACTGACACACTAAATAATTCCCATAGTGCTTGATACTAGACTAGGCTATAGTTAAAGGTAAAAAGTAAGCGATAATAACCAAGTGAGCCGTTAAACAATGTGGCGCGGCCTGTGGCGCACACCGCTAGATTGATTGGCCTCTGTGTTAGGGCTGCCAACAGATAATGATGGGAATGTCTAGGCAATGAGAAAATAATTTAAATAGATTAACGTTCAAATTTACCACTGACTAGTAAATAAATTTAAGAGAAAAGACCAGACAGTGTAAAGATTCCTCATCATCTTCCTGCCCTTAAACCGTTTTAATTGGAGTCTGGCGCTAGCGTGTTTCTTTTCTTCCTTTCTACCCTAAACTAACGTCACAGTATCATTAACTTCTTAGTAAACAGTATTAATATATTTAAAAAAATATCAATCTTTTTCCAGACAACAATTTAAGAAAGAATGACAATATAAACACATTGTGTCTATGTGTCTTCTTGTTTTCTCTTGTCGCAGGTCTGCTTGCAAAAAAATACTTAAGAAACACGTCACAACCTAACCTAACCAACTAACCAAACACAAACGTCACAACCTACAAAAAAAAAACAATTTAAATGTCACAGAAAGTGAAACTGGACCAAGAAGCTGGTAACCCTAGCTCACAATGACACGACTTGCCGTTACCATTAATTGAGGCAAAGACACGCACATTTGTTTTATAGAACAAGACTCATTGGCTATGGTAATACCACACTAATTCTATACCAATCCCATATATACCACTCAATATTACTTACTGTGTTAACTTAACTAAACATGGAATAGTACAGTTGAAGGAAGTGCCATTTAAGGCTACGAATCATAAAACCTTTTTTCTTTGTTAAAGCGGGGTTCCCCCCCCCCCCTTTCTCGTGGCAAATCATCAAATGACCCCGCCTGCTATGGGCGCAGCGGGAGGGGTTCAGGTTTAGTCAGTAAAAGTACAGAAGTAAACCTGAACCGCTGTGCAGCGTGACATTTGGTCAGAGCGAACCTAGACAATGTTACACTGCATTAGAATGGAAAAGGAATAAACTCTTTTAAAATATCGGATTGATATTCATTTTTGACAAGGAATACAACAACATTTTGGAATTTGAACAATCCGTTAACGTTGGTGACAGATGAAATGAAACTTAACATTTCGCTCGCTCGCTTGTCAACGCTTAAGGATAAATTTAAAGATTTTAAACGAGTTATTAATTCTTTTATAACCAATCCCGAAATACACATTTCGTGGAATTTACAAATAGACACTATTTTTAATACTGCACTCACTTGGGAGTCATTTCTTAGCTACGTTACTTTATTTATTGCATTGTTCGTTGTAATTATACCTCTTTCCTTTGTTTTTCTATCCTTCCTTATATTTGATCGACAACAAAGAACGATACGAATCAGTCAGCGAATGTTTATAATAAGTGAGTTTGGTGACACCTAGACTAGTAGAAGCACTTCCCTTTACTTTCTTATCTTCTCCGTATGTAAGTAACAGTAACACAAACCTCTGATTTGTTGGTTTAATAACGTGTGACAGTTTAACTGCTGTACACGTTCTTAATGTGGATAATAGACAACTGACAGTTCTTTTATAGTCCAGTGAAATTGGCGAAAGGTAAAGAATATTCGCGGGTTGTTGCGGTTAAATCATAATTCTCTTTTACTATTATAGTTTCTAAGTGCTGCTTTGATTTTATGACTTGCCTTGATGAGTTTGAAGTGTCAGGAAATAAATTATAATCAGTATTAAGCTGTTCCAGTTTAAGGTACATATTTTCTTATATTTCCAACGTCTACTGTATATCCTTTTTCGAAGATTGAGAAAAAGTCTTTGAAGATTTTTCACCCTACCAGAATTTGAACTCAAGACCTTGTTCACGCTAGTTCATACTACACCAGTAGCTCACACAGAGCGAGGAGGCTAGTTGAATCATTTTGACATTAGATTTAGTTATTAAAAATAATCATCAGAATATTTGTTACATTTTACCTGACATTTCAGAGTACCAAATGTCAAATCAAACAAAACAGTTTCATCAACATTTAGTCTTAAAAATAACCAAAAAATGTTTGTTATTAAAATTACAACCGACCTCATAACATTGGAATGCACAAAGGCACACAATTATTCAATACCTGGGCGTTAGACCCCTGGGGTCTGTCTCTTTGAATATAAGTACCTTTACATTTAAATACTCAATACTTTATAGCATTCCATTATAATATTTTACCTGAGAACACAAATAACAAAAACAAATGAATGACGGTTTTTTTGGAGGCCTTCAAAGAATTTCATTGATTTTTGTTACTTGTGTTATTCTTAAGTCTTGTCGTGTGTTTTTTTAAGTATTCTTGGTAGGAATTTGTGTTGAAACAATAGTCTATCTCAATACGAACGTCCTTGGAATGTCCCCACGACTCGCGGCTAAAAATGTAATGACAACTTTTCCAATTTAAAGTGTAGCAAAAGGTTTGTAGTTTAAATGTATCAAATATACGTAGGGGAACTAATTATAGAGTTAAAGAAAAAAGAAGGATAACTTATACCACCGATTTAAATTACAAAACATTTTTTAAGTATAAGAAATAACGTGGCCAGAAAATGCAAACGATAAAAAGGTTTGCAATAAAATAGGAGAGGCCTTTGCCCAGCAGTAAAATTAACGTAAGTACTACTAAGGGGTTAGTAGTAATATATTTTTTGTAAGACTTACACATTGTTTGCTTAGTATGTCTATGGCGATCTCAAATCCAGGGGCGTAGCTACCGCCGTATCTGCCGTATCAATTATACGGGGTCCCCGGGCCACGGGGGCCCCCAAAGATCATCATCAGCCATAAATGATTTAATAAATCAGTTTGCCGAAAAAAAAGCAAGAGAATGAAAATTTAAAACTTTTATTTGTTAAATGGTTAAATTATGTTATAATAAATAAGTATTATTTTCTTTTGTGAAAAATCTTTACCCCATATAAGGCCCCCAAACTTTTTTTTATACGGGGCCCGCCAATGCACGCTACGCCACTGCTCAAATCTTATCAAATCTTAACGATTTTAATCAAATCTTCAAAAAAGTTATCAAATCTATACTAATATTATAAAGCTGAAGAGTTTGTTTGTTTGTTTGTTTGAACGCGCTAATCTCAGGAACTACTGGTTCGAATCGAAAAATTCTTTTTGTGTTGATTTTTGTGTTGTTGTGTTGAATTGTGTTGAATCAAGGAAGGCTTTAGGCTATATAATATCACGTTGCAACAATTAGGAGCCAAGAAATAATGGAAAATGTGAAAAAAACGGGGAAAATTGTTCATCCTTGAGGGCTTCCATTGCGTGCGCTGCGAAAACAGTTCGAGATACACACAATATATGTATGTAAGAATTATTCCTATTGAAATGATCTAAAAAAATGTCCGCGACAGTATATGTCTATCTTTTAAGATTAACTCACTAGAACCGTTTTTATGGTAATCAAATTCGATCGAAATTAATGCATCAACGCACAACCCAAACTACTGGACGGATTGGGCTGAAATTAGGCATGCAGGTAGATGTTATGACGTAGGTATCCGCTAAGAAAGGATTTTGAAAAATTCTACCCCCAAGGGGATAAAATAGGGGATGAAATTTTTTATGAAACTTTGTCAAAATTAAACCGAATGGGCTGAGACTTTACATGCACATAGGTACTATAACGTAGGCATTCGCTAAGAAAGATTTTGATAAATTCCACACATAAGGGGATGAAATAGGGGATGTTTGTAGAAATCTTCTTAGATTTTTGACTAGCCATGACTATAAACAAGGCTCAGGGGCAAACTCTCAAATTTGCGGGTATTGACTTGGGAAAACATTGCTTCTCTCATGGGCAGTTCTATGTTGCTTGCTCACGAGTAAGTTCTCCCAGTAGCTTGATAGGTTTAGCGCCAAATGACAAATTAGTTAAGAATATTGTGTACAAGGAAGTTTTGTAGGCCCTAATTTTTTACACTAACTTGCTAAACAATAATACTTCTGAACGCGTGCGAAGCCGCGGGCAAAAGCTAGTCTTATAGAAACTCGATAAATTGACCTAACAATCTCTATATAAAAAACCTTCTCTGACCTAGAGCATTAGGAAACGTTTTGCGTCCACAGCCTACGCTTAACAACTGTAGTATTAAACTAGTTCTCGCGGCATTCCAGCATCAACTATTACCATATCATTATCATCACGCTAGCTGTGGTAAAAGGGACCGACAGAGGACATGGCATTTTAGACGACAAACGGGCCTTTTTTGCGATATCATTCGATATCTTTTTCTAGGGAGGAAAGAAATATCCAATTATATCGCGATTAAGTCCCATTTGTCGTCTAAAATATGTGTACAAGAAGACATGTTTTTTACGAAAATATAGAGATCAATACAAAATGGAGTGATAAAAACTGGTGTTTATATCTAACTAGCTGTTGCCCGCGACTTTGCCCGCGCTAATGTCGTTTATAGTCGTAAAGGCATTACTCACTTCTGACCTTTTCTGACGTTACCCATTTTGTCTATGTCGAACAACTATCATTATACATTTAGTCAATATTACACAAAAACTTGAAAAAGTATACACTAATTCTTCTTCGAGAATTTATCTATACACCGTGTAACATAATTAACGCACATCCTGAAACTACTTTGTTCAGAATCTATAACAGAATCCATTTCATTAATAAAAATAAATATTTTTTTTTACCAAAAAATTATTTAGAAATAATTAAATTGTAGACACTATTTTCATAAAGCACTCGAAGTAAACGAAAATGAGCCTTAAGTCGATGCAATAAGGCTATAAGGCTATAGTCTATAAGTAACGTATTGAGCAATAGGGCGCCCACGCGTTTTGCCAATTATTTGTACAAATTATTCTGACAATATGTAATAAAAACAAATATCTAAGAAAATGATAAAAATGTTTCAATACATTAATTGTGGATAAAAAAGGATATTCTTTTTGGGGTGTCTGTGGATGTGCGTTATTTCCGTTACACGTTGTATATTGGAGAAAACAGCATGAAAATTTATATCATCATCACAAAGTGAGTAAGCGTATAACTAGAAAGTATTCAATATTTTAATAACTAATAAAGTATCAAATTCTTTTGATAAATTTAAAATCGTTCCAATACTTTTAATAGAGGTTTGCATATGCTATTATATTTTGACATAAGGCATCTAATTAAAAACAAATTACCATAACTTGCGAAATACGGAAAACGGAATATCTCCAAACGGTCAACGTATTGTTTACTTATGAGATGTTACTACGGCCAGCCGAGCGCGACCGCGAGAAAAACAATAGCTTGTTAAACTGATAATAACTGGAGAGACTTTATTATTATGTTTGGACAATGATCTATTTCGTTTTGTCTGTTTGTTTGTTTGCATTCACTTCTATGTATTGAGGCCGAATTTCGTTAGTTATATTGAGTTGATAGAGTTGCGATGTTGTTAATGCCTTTTTGGGTATTTCTTTTTTTATTTACAGGCTATCTTCAAGGGAAGATCTCATTCCTATTTAAAGGCTTACACGGGGACACAGGTCCAACATGCAGAGGCCTTGTTAAGAACTTTAATCTAAAATGTGATGGGGTACCTACCAAGGGCCATCCACCCCTGCTCTATGGAAGAATAGAAATGGACGGCCCAAGTTAGATATACAACTATTGAAAATTATGGAAATGAAACTAATTTGGACTATTGATAGGATTTGTTAAATGTAAGTGTTTCATTCTTCTTTATTGTTGTACTTTAACGTAACATTCAATAAGTGTATTTTACATATTTGAAAAGATCAGCTAAAAACAAAAAATCTGCACAAAAGCTTATTTCAAAAATGACTCTGTGTTAAAAATAAAATTTGTTAAGTTTTACCGTGATTTTTTGGTATATTTAAATTAAATAAGTTTAAAACTGAATCTTTGTTAATGAGTATAATTTAGACGATAAAATTCAATGACACATTGTTTGTGGCAATAATTCGCAGCTTATATAATGGGAAATTTCTTCGTGTGAACCACCCCTTATCTCTAGTCTACATTCAATAGTTGGGAATGCTAAGATTTAACAAAAATAAGTATATTTATTAAGCCTGAAAAGATACGGGTTCAAAAGACAGTAGCGCGTACCAGCAACCAGCGGTCGCGGGTTCGATTCCTATCCGAAGTTAAAAATTTAATAATATTATTTGCATTCGATTAAAAATATTATATTATCAACTTCACAGCGTTTACTTAGTGATTAATAAATAAAATTAGTGTGTATTAAATTTAACCGTCTATAATTTTCTCTTAAATTGAACTATTAAATACTTGTGTTTAATCTTCTTTATTAATTAACTTTCATAATAAGCACAAAAAATACCATTTAGCTTTATACCTGTCAATATAAACCAGACATATGCGTATGCGCAGGAAACATGCAATCTTTCAGCGTTTTTATCCGTAAATCAACATAATGACCGTAGCTACGTTTAGTGCTTGCAAAAGTATAATTACCGAGTAATTATACCAATCGAGACGTCGGGATCGTTCTCGTATGAAACTAATCGAAAGTGATAATTATGGGATGCTACCGAGTGTTTAGCAGCCAGCCGAGTGGACACGCGGTTGTTATGAAGACTTTAATAAGTGCTACAATACATCAAAGTTAATTAATAATCTGCCTATATATATTTTTTGAAGCTGTGATAATCTTGTGCTGAGATCGTAGGACTGCTAAGTCAAAGGTCTCGAGTTCGATCCCCACGGTACGCAACGACTTTTTGAATTTTATGTGTGTTTTAGAAATGAATATCACATGTTCCTTGTAAGTTACTTTTAAGAGTCAAGTTATTTTTAGAACAAGCGTGGCGATTAATGCTCTTTTCTACACTATATTGCAAGACGTTTGTATCCAGCAGTTTCTGATGTATATAAACCTAGTTTCCTCTATAATTCCTAATAACAGTTTAACTAAAACCTAAGTTAAATTAACTTTAGTAAGGCAACATGTCACCCTGTAGTTTTAACTATAGTTACAATTATCACTCAACACCTCTTCAACCTTTACGCCATGGCAGCCATCATTACCTACCATAATTAAATCATTTAATTACACCTTTATATAACCACAAGCAAAAACCTTCCCCTTAAAACACAACCTAGGAACATTGACCGCTTATAGCGTGGGACTACCCAAACAAATATACTGAAACATTTCCCAACACACTTATCACAACGGAATACGGTTCAAAATCGCTTGACTCATGTACCATATATAATGGTGGTAGAGTAATTTGTTTGAGTATTCGATGTGAGTTTTATGCCGTTGTGATAGGGTTTATTTTCGCTTGTAATTTTGTAGTTTTTTTGTTTGTTTGATTGACAATGGCTGTCTCACGTCGTTTCCAGTGAACTAGACCAGTGCAGTGTGTAACTGTGCTGTTGTATGTAGGATTGAGTTATTTGGAGTAAAACCATGGTTTTGTATTAATGGTGTGAGTGTGTTATACAAGATGATTTAGTTTGAGACAGTTTTTACAGTTCGCTTAATGTGTTTATATTGTGAAGCAATGTGACTGACAGATTGGATACAGAGGATGGGTGCGAATACTGCATAGAGGGAAACCTATGCCCAGCAATGGACTTCAGTAGTTTAATTGATTCATTCATATTATGTCAGATATATCCATAGTTTTTTCCAATACAGTTTTTATACATACTTTAGAACGAATTGAGTATATTTTAAGAGAAAATAAAGCAAAACTGTTTGTGTTTTTGTTTTTGTATATAACTGAAAATAAACAATATTGGATACGGAATGTCGTACGTTTTTTTTACTACTAATAAAAAAATGTTGGGGTATAACCAAACGTATAATTGTTTCAATATTTATTATGGAGAATATATCCTATTAGGTTTCTACATAATCATTTCCATATCATGGTGGGAAGATAGATATTAGCAAATGGAAATTAATGACCTCTTTACCTACCAATGAAATAGGTGTATGTGTTGTGGGCGCGTACACAAATACAATCTCATAAATAAATATTACAGTGTAGGCCAAACTAATAATGAATATTTACTTGCAGTAAAAGTGTTGGCTATGACAAACTGGTAATATTAGTGAGAAGTGAAATTTATAAGTGTAAGGCTTAAATCGCCAATTACCAATGTACGCGACGTGTTGCGGGGTCGATCCTCGCGTAGACCAAGTATTTGTGCGATCCAAAAAGTCTTGTTCTGAGTCTGGGTATCTCTGTGCATGTGAATTGAATGTCTGTGAGACTTCCCGCAAAAAAATAATAAAAAAGAAAAAACTAAAATGCATCATTTTCTATGTATGAAATACAAGTCTCTGTAATACTGTGTATTGAAGGGCACAATGCCAAAATCGTCTTGAAAATTAAAGGGCAAATTGCCCAAGACTTGTTCCCTTATAAAAGACATCAACGCGTACATACCAAATAGGTGACGTATGATATTTGATTTATATCTTTTTAATACATGGAAAATAGTATTTATTATGATTTCCTTTCGTTGAGTAGAGTAGACGTTCGTTTGGAGTAAATAAATTGTCATTTGGGTTACTAGAGAACCACTGTAGCTTTGCACGAGTGCAATTCTGATGTATGAAACACATAAATCTTCCTCTTGAAACATTCCATAACTATATTAAAAAAAAACGCATTTTGCGCGTTTTTTTTTTAATTTTTAAAGATCTAAGCTAGCATATAGACAAAAGGACGAAGGAAGGGACTTAGTTTTGTACTATATAATGGCAAACTTTTACAAAATTAACATGAGTATAAAAGTACCAAACACATTAATTCTTTTACCAAACAACTTATTTAAATCTACCTACCTACCAACAAAAATACCTACCCCATTTTTCGACAATTCGCAAAGCAATCAAGTAACTACTTAACCGAACAAATTACTACCTACCTATAAACTACCTCTCTATCGAGACTACCCGGTAGGTACCTACCTACCTACATATAGCTCAAGAAACTAGTTACGGCGGCAACTGGTTTGAGTGACGCCTAATCGATGTTACATGATACTGCGCTTGCGACACTCGCTATCTTCGCCATAACGGTGAACTACATCATTTATAGCATACGGTAAAACTGGGGGATTCGAGATTTTAAGGGGTGAATAAAAAAAAATCTTATATATAAAAATCAATTGCTGTTTGTGTTAGTCTCGCTAAAGCTCGAGAACGGCTGAACGGATTTATCTCATCTTGGTCTTGAATTGTTCGTGGAGGCCTAGGGAAGGTTTAAAAGGTGCGACTTTTTTTTTTATTTATCGTTGGGGCAGTACGAAGTCTGCCGAGTCAGCTAGTATATAAATAAATATCTTGGGACAATATCCACACACGGCCATCTGATCCCAAGCTAAGCAGAGCTTGTGTTATGGTGATCAGACAACTGATAAATATTTATAAATATATACATACAAACTGGTTTGCTAAAGTATTTTTTAATTGCTGTACTTATAATTAGAACTGTTATCCTTAAAAGCATTCTATTTATACTCCCGATAAGTATGCGTGTATTTCAAGATAAGTGCTCGATAAATAATGTAATTGAATGTGTACAAGGAGTCTGAACTAGAATATTAAAAATAAACTTTTTTCTTTTTGCCATGTTAATTATTTAAAAGTTTAGATGTTCCATAGAATATATACTCTTAGATGCAAGGGTTTTTTAGTAATAAATCATGAAGAAGTTTAAAGACACCTTTGCCCAGCAGTGGTACGTTTCAGGCTAGTATTAGTAATAAGAAAGCCTTTCATGTGACTCTTAAATAATACAGGACCTTGTTTAAGGCTTTCAGTAGTTGCGAATGCTTTTACTTAATATAAGTTCATGTCTTTACACATCATACAGTCATAACAGGTTTAAAATGCTGTTTAAACTTCAAATAATAAAGTTTAAGTTACACATAAATTTCAGATGTGGTTTATGACCACATAGAAACCGTGATGTTTCCACATAGTATTTATGCAAAAATCTCGAACAGAGTTCACCTGACACCGGAAAAATCTGATACCTTTATATGGTAAAGAATTCGCGGAAAAACAGTACTACCTAACTACTACTTATTACGTAAATACAGTTTGCTTGAACATGGTACATCGTGCATCTTCGTGTCATTTCGTCAGTGGTCGGCAAATGCCTACCGAAATATTTGACTTAAGTGTATGCGAAGATTTTAAACCGGTATTGATACACATAGGCCGCCTTGTTTTTTAAGTATGTGTAAATATCGCTTTCGTACGTGTTTTTAAAAAGCTTTTTATGTTAAAGAGGTTGTGATTTGTAGAATTTCAACACGATAGATGTGAATAGTTTCATTGATATTTCAATAGGTGATGATCTTACAAGTTTTTGTCCGCATAACATTACAATGATGGTGCTATTGTTGAAACGAACATCAGTTAATTATCTCGCACAAACACATTCCTATAAAGGTCACTCCGATGATGTGGTGTCATCAGAAACACGCCCGGATACCTCAACCTTTGCATACCTATTGCGCAAAGTATGGAATAAAAAATCAGCAAAAAATCCGCCGAGTAATTGCATACCGAGTGTTCAGCGTTCAGCAAGCAATCGACTTATAACGTGTATTACTTAGTTGTAAATATATACGGTGGTGACGTAAGAGCTGGGAGAATGCCGACCCTTTGTGAGGCTCCGGCGGCGCGGGCGCGGGAGAAAGCGCTGTCACTTATTTTATTATCTTGACCCTTATTTACAGACTTCGATAGCCCCATACATATTCATCACGAAGGTTAAGGGGTAATTTCATTAATGTATCGCGCGATTGGCAACACTCAGCGCCGGAGCGGCAACAGCTGGCTGCGAGCTGGCGGTACCGGTTGTGGAATGCGGACCTTACTGTGCTTCCTCGCCCAGTCGCCACATCCTCTAGGGACCAAGCGCTCTCGGTACTAACCTTTTCTCGATCGTAAAGTCAAATAAGTTCATGAATTCGCAATACGTGTACAAGAGTTATAGTTATAGAAAACATGCATCGTTGCTCACCTCGGGTGGAGCGGCAAACTTGAGGTTAGCGAGCGAGCCGTGCGACCGGCTGCGGTGCTCCTGACGGATGCTGTAGGAGAAGGCGCGCTCGTTGAGGTGGCCCTTCTTGCGGTAGATGCCGCCGGCGTCGTCCGCCGCCTCCAGCCCCGTCATGCTCTGCGCAGCCTTGAGCGCGGGCGGCGGCGGCGGCTTGGAGCGGCGCGGGTCCACCGTGGCGTACTGCAGGCGCGCGCGGCCGCCGGCGGGCGGGAAGCCGGCCAGCGCGGGCGGCCGGCCGCGGTGCCCCAGCGTGGCGTGCCGCGCGTGCGGGAGCGTGGCCGCCGGGTGCGCCACCAGCAGCATGGGCTGAGCCGCGGCCCAGGCCGGGGGCGCGCGACCCAGCGACCGCCCGTTCATCACGGGCGCCGGGCCCGCGTACAGCTCGTCAGCTGACGCTGATGATTTCTTTTTCATCTTTTTGGTGGTGGCCTTCTTCTTGGGCTCCTCGGGTGGCGGCGGCGGCGGCGGCACGGACGCGGGGCGGGTGATCTGGCGGGGGCGGGGCGCGCGCGCGGGGTGCGGGATGTCGTCGCTGGCATCGTCGCGCTCGGTCTCGCCGACCCACACCTTGTGGTTCTCGTCACCATCGTACACCTCGAGCTCCTCGTCCTGGTCGGGCGGCAGCTGCGGCGGCGCGCGCTCGGCCTCCAGCCGCTTGGCGTACGAGCTGTCGGCGTACGCGTGGAAGCAGCAGCGCACGAGCGCGTTGGCGGCGGCCTCGCGGCGGCAGATGAAGGCGTGGCACTCCAGCACCTTGATGCCCTGCGTGCGGCGCAGCACGGCCGCGAACAGCGGCGGGCGGCGCGGCGCCGGCGCGCGCGCGAAGGGCGAGTCCAGCGGCAGGAAGCGCGGCGCGCCCTCCACCGTCACGCGCCGCACGGCCGCGCAGTAGTGCAGGCTGGAGATGGGGAAGAAGCGCGCCACCCGCGACCCGCTCTCGTCGATGTTCTCGAGCAGGATTCCGTTGGACCACACCGAGAGCCACGAGTCGATGCCACTGTTCGTCGCTCCCTTTTCCGGATACAACTCGCGCAGCGGTTCCTGGATGCCTTGCAATCCGTCCTTGCTCTGCTGCGGCACTGCGGAGCCGAGGTAGAGCACGCGGCACCGACATATCGGCGTCGACTCCATTTCGTCACTACACTATCACAACATGACACTGAATCACTTGAAAACACAAATATGTCGCGGATCGCTCGGGCGCGGAGGCGTCGTGCTAGCCGCGAGGCGGGCGCGGGTCTGAGTGAGCGGAATTCAAGATGGCGGCGGCGAGTGCGGGGGGGGCGTACCTGCGCGCACGCACCTGCGAAGACGGGCCGCGGCCGGGGACGGGTGGGTACACGAGTGCCGATGAACCGGCATTGTGTCAAACGAATCGTCGCGAATTTGGCCGCGTTTCTCTCCACGTCACCACATCAGCGGCTCACCCGCGACGTGACGGAATGCCGAGCTCCGCCTGCTGCAGTGAAACCTGAAGGTCGCACGATGCAGCGATGTGCAGATAGCTCCCTGCGGGCGCGTCCCGGGTGGACGTCACTCCGACGTGAATAACAATATACAGTTTTCCTTCAATAATTGGGGCATTGTTTTCGAATGGACCTTCAGAGAATGGCATGAATCAGTCTCGCCGCGGCGGCAACACTCCGCGATTGTGTGAACGCTTGATACGAAGTATGCACATCATTGGAGCTGAGAACAATGCCTTTATCTTTTTATTAGCTGCACAATTAAGATTGCACGTGGTAATTAACATTCTTTTTCTGTTGTAATCATGAGCCGGTTTGTAGGATCAAAGGTTAAACAATAACTACCCTGCAAATGAAATGTTGTATGAATAAGTAATTTAAAGTGTCTACTTAATCGTCAAGACGTTTTCAATTGAAATCTTCATCGTTTCTGGGAAATAAATAATGCTTATTGCATTCAAAACTAAAGTTAAAATAAGATAACAGTAAGAACGAAATTATAAGACGGGGAATCCCAATGTTTTTGCATATAAATCCATACACGTGACTACAGCGTTACTGGGTTATCCCGATCATTAATCATTATCTGACTGAAGAACAAGAATGACTGAAGAAAAGAACATCATTTTTCTGAAGCTACTAGACAGATTTAAATGCGGTTTTCTCTATTCAATAGCTGACATGTTCAAATTTGTATCCTTCAAGCTCGCCCAGTTTCATAAACTATATTATATTTAAGACACCTCTACATAGGCGCGTTATTATAGGTTGATAAAATCGCATGCAGTATTGCGATAATGTGGCCGATTCCTTCTCACAGCCTTCCTTCTCGAACACAGTTGCTGCATCTTTATCGATCGATATAAATAAAACTGTGTGCAAGGAATTGGCCCGCATTATCGCAATACCGCATGCGATATTATCGACCTTTTTTACACCTACAATACTATAATAATGGTCCTTTTAGATCCAGTACTACGGCAGCTGTTTTAGCAGTAGTTCCACTTATCTCTGCGTATCTATATTCTACAGTTCATACTCTCATCATATAAAGCAATTTGTAGTTCGCTGCGATACGATGCTATCTTTTAGTAACTATCTATTGGCAGTCGTAATACACAGAGGGCCTAACACCAAATCTAAAAGATATATAACTTGCGAGTGTGTAAGAGAGACGCCGTTAACGCCGTGTAGCATGCTGTCACGCTTTCACAACTACAGTAACATTAGTGGAAGACGTGGTTGTAGACCCGCTTTACAGTATAATAATATAATACAGTATGAAGTCTTCATAGACAGGCCTGTTGGTCTAGTTGTTAGTGGCCCTGACTGCTATACCAGAGGTTGTGGGTTCGATTGACACTCAGGACAATTTTACGTGTTGTGACCATGATCATTTGTTCCGTATCTGGGTGCATGTTTATCAGATGTCTAGTACTCATAAATTATTAGTACTAGAGGAATTATGAGAACTAAGGAGAGCTTGTATTATGGGTCATAATACAAGCTCTCCTTAGTTTGAGACTAGAATCAGACAGCGTTGTGTGAAAGTCGTGGAATATTATTATTATCCATCATAATTATAAACGGGCGCAACGCGATTTACGCTTGCACTATCGGATCATGGCATAAAAATCGCGATCGAGTCCCACTGTCCAACAAACGGTGTGTTATTGATGTAATTAAAATGCTGTAAGTGGGCAGCCCTATCGCTGTTACGTACCGCGCGACCGGCGCGGATGTAGGCATTTATTTAAAAGAAACAGCCAAGTTAAACTACTGTATGTATTTGTACTGTACTATATTCGCTCGGTTCTCAGACATATAATTCCACGTTACATACAGAATGACTGATCACAGCAATGATGCGCGTATTGAATTCTAATCACCATAAATGATGAGTGATATAATAAAGTGATGATTTGAAGTCTTTTGCGTAATGAAAGGTCGTTTATATTCCATTTAAGCTGCACTAAGTATATGTCGTTTGTAGTATCATTAATTAATTAGCTTTTAATGCTTTTTTTTGGTGTTTAAATATTTCCTCTTTTTTCATTTAAAAAAAACGAATCCCGCATTAAGGAATTTAATCCTTGTATCGTGGGGAGTTTCACGGACACACCCAGACTCAAAACGAGCATTTGTGGAACGCAATTCTTGTCCTACGCGGGGATCGAACCCGCGACACGTCGCGCACAGTGGTAATTGGCGTGGTGGCCTATACTACTCGACTATCCATGCAGTCATTTTAAGTGGAATGTTAAAATATTATTAGTTTTACCGACCGTACTACAAATATGGTTTCTATAGTCTGTACAGAGAAATGCACAAGGTTATTCAAGAAAGTCAGACCATGAAAAGATAACGAAATTAGTATAATAAGACCGCAGTCTTAAAAAAACAAAGGCGAATGTTTAAGAATGTGTATATTTGTGATTTCTCTAGGTAATCCCTTTGTATCAAATTTTAATTAAGTTGTGTTTGAACCCCCAAGCCACCTGCCACTCTAAAATAGCTACTACTATTATTTACTAAAATAAATAAATATATAATATGTCGTGGTGGCCTTGCGGTTCTATGTATGGATTTGTATGCACGAGATGCAAGTTCGATCTCCAGCGCAGGCAAGTACCAATGTTATTATAAAAAAAAGTACCAATGTGGCTTTTTCAAAGAGTGTCGTAGTGTCTTAGAATAATTAAGAAAGTACTATATGTTCTTTCTTAATTATTCTACTGACAAACGGTGAAGGAAACACATCGTGAGGAAACCTGGATTCTAATTTCATATTATTATTGGAATCTGAAATTGCGTGAAGTGAGCTAGTGTGGTGATCAAACCTTTTCTGTATAGGAATGTGCCCAGCAGTGGAACGAATATAGGCTGGTTTAATATTTTTTTATTATATTATTATAGTAAATATAAATTGTAGGCAACGCCGCGGGGCACAGCTATTATTATAAGAGAGTAAATCAAACAAGCGTATGTCAATCATCACTGTATATTTCATATTGTTAATATTTACAATACAGACACTATCCTATAGATTTTCCTATCTCCGTATAGGATTTTACCAATATCGACTGAGCCTTATAAATACAAAATACTTATATAGACTAATTGCAAAAGGAAAAACTGTTACCTAGATATAAAACTAGGAAGACTTATTCAGTTTTATCGTTGCTTATTTTTATTATTGGGAAACTATTTTTTCCCATATGTTGCCAAGGTAAAAATGTATATTTTTTTATAAGTCTTCCATTTTTTTCCCGTAATATTATTGAGTCCAGCGAGCTTATATTTATAAAAAAAATACATGTAAAAGAGATACCATTTATCCTATTTGCAGAATAAACTATTACATTTCATTTCCTATAAATATAAAGGCATTTCACACTTCAATTGATATTTAAACCGACTAAAACAAGGAGGTATTGCGTTTATGGGCATTAAGAACATTTCCACCTATTAATGATGTGAATTAATGTATAATTGACTTATGTCTTTGAAATAAAGACTAAATTATTTTTTATTTTTTATATGTCTATTTTATGTGACTATTCCCGCCGACAAACTGTCACACAGTTTGATGGATTTTATTATTATTTTATCTTAAGGCCTATTGTAAACTAAGCGAAACCCAATGGATGTGCAGTTATGTATTTACACCAGAGCGATTTTGCTGCCATAACACCATAGGTAGAATATTGCATGTATACTACTAATGCAATAAGTACATCTTTCCATAGTGACACCGAATAACGCCCATGTTTTAATAGAATAGAAAGACGTTATACACGAGTAATATTGGTGCGCAAGTTCAAAACAAGAATCAACGACTGTCTGTCAAAGGTGGTAGTTTTTATATATTTATTATTTCCGATTTCGGATTTTTATTATATTATTATTAGTACACAACGTCACTGTACATTTACGACCCACACATGACGACCAGAAGTATACAGGTGTAAAGAAACTACTATTATGATCGTGAAGGGGCATATGTAGTCTCGTGTTACAAACACATTGCTGCGACTTTCATAATGCTAAATTACCCTACCGCTATTAATAGCAACACTAAACTTAGATAAAGTTCGGGTCACGACCTGAATTTTGAACGCTACTGCAAGCGCAATGTATAAAAAGTTGCAATCCAGTGTTGCCAGATGTGATTTAACCAAATTTTAGGGTAAATATTTAACTATACACTTTATTTAGGTATTTGCTTGGAGACTAAAGTCCATGTAGGTGTAAGGCTAGGGTCATTAGGCCTTAGCCCGCTGGGTCCGCGCGCCGTAGGGTCGTGGGCCCCAGTATCAGCTGTCGAGGCCCCCCGACGGTGCTACAAGAACTACCCACACATGGCGACCAGAAGTATATAAAAAAATCGCGATCCAGTGTTGCCAGACGTGATTTAACCAAATTTTAGGGTAAATATTTAACTATACACTTTATTTAGGTATTTGCTTGGAGACTAAAGTCCATGTAGTTGTAAGGCTAGGGTCCGTAGACCTTAGCCCGTGGGGTCCACGCGCCTGTTCTTGGGCCTCAGTATCAGCTGTCGAGGCCCTCCGACGTCGCGTGGAACACAGCCGTATGCTAGTATTTCGCGGACTTGTAGTTCGGCTCGTCCGCCGCTTGGGGCGCTTTCCGCTTCTGAATTATATTTTGGATCTGTAACAAGAGATTAGAGTGTTTTTAAATTTGAATGGACTTCACGGATAGCCGAGTGGTATAGGTCACTACGCCAAATACCACAAAGCGCGACGTATCGCGGGTTCGATCCCCGCGTAGGACAAGAATTTGTGCGTTCCACAAATGATTGTCTGAGTCGGGGTGTGTTTGTGCATGTAAAATGAATGTCTGTGAAACCTCCCGTGATACAAGGATTCAATTCATTATGCGGGGGTCCATACGTTAAAAATCTGAATAATACTAATTTTATAATGCCCTAATCTAAGGAACTACTCACTGGTCCGATACAATCAGAATAGATTGTTATTGTAAGTGTTACTATATTACATATATACTCCGGGATACTGCCATGGTACCTATATACATTTCTCAAAAAAACTACTTGATCGATTTTAATGAAATTTTGAAAAACTTACCTGTACGAAAAAACACTTGCCCAACAACCCAAATTAAAATACCCAATTCTAATGTCACCCTCGTTATTTTTGTAGTCGGTTATAACGGGACATATTATACACACGCGGCGGCGGGGTAGCGAAACGAACTCGCCACCCCGCCACCGCGTCAGCTCATGATTAAGGATTCCGAATGGGTCCGAAACTAGTCGGGCTATCCCGATAAATACGCGTGAATAAACCGTTATATATCTCTTAAATATGAATTATTCTCACAAAAGTTATTAAGTATAAGAAAAATAACAGTTCATGTTTACCTGTTGCCACTCCCTGTCGAGTTCTGCCTTCTCGCTCTTGTCCTTGGTCTTCCTTGTCTTGCGGCCGTCCTGCGTCTTCACGCCGTACTGGAAGGCGGCTTTGGGCAGCGCCTCCTTACTGCTCATATACGCTGAGTACTCTTCCTGGGTGTCGAAATCCCAGCGACCTATTGAAATTATTTGTTAGAAATGATCTATTAAGTCGAGGTCCAAGAAACCGGCCAAGTGCGAGTCGGACTCGAGCACGAAGGGTTCCGTACTATCATCTATAAATAGCGAAAATTTGAAGCGTCTACCTATTACCGCTTTTAATCTTGAGCAAAAAATACGAAAAAACACGTTTATTGTATTTAGACCCCTCTTTCATTTTTTTTTAAGTTTTAGTATTTGTTGTTATAGCGGTAACGGGAATACATCATTTGTGAAAATTTCAGCTATCACGTTTAATGGGGTACAGCCTGGTGACAGACAGCGGAGTCTTAGTAAATGGGTTCCGTTTTACCCTTTGGGTACGGAGCCCCAAAAAAAAATTTTTTTTTCGCTGTTTCATAAAATACAGGGTGTTAAAATAATATCATACCAATAGGCCCCTTCTTATTGCCGGCATCCATCTTGGTGTAGTCGACCTCGTCGTCGGAGTCGTCGATGGCGTCGTCCATCTCGCGCAGGCCGGGGTAGCACTCGGCGTAGCCCTGCGGCTCGGCCGCCAGCCGCGACAGCAGCAGCGCCGAGCGCGCCGAGCGCAGCCCCGCAGCACCCGCGCCCAGCCCCACACCCGGCCCGGGGTCGAGCTCTGAGGGGAACACACACATACAACCAATCAACTTAATTTAGACGACAAACAGGACTTATTCGCGATATAAATACTGTGGTCATATCAGGAAGATACAGCATGTTCAAACTAAAAAAAAACTAAAAAAATATCCTGTGACTAAACTATTGCTTACATTGATTTGATTTTTGTTGTGTAGCCTTATAATGATATACAGAATATGTGGTTTCATTTAATGCCTCTCGCTTTTATCAACGTTGTATATTTCTAAATATATACATATTATAGATAAATCACACCCAGACACAGAACAAATGATCGTGCTCATCACACAAACATTTGTCCTGGGTGGGAATCGAACCCACGACCTCCGGCTTAGCAGTCAGGGTCACTAACCACTAGACCAACAAGCCCGTCATAATGATGATGATGAAGGCTATATGTGCACTGACCGTCGTCCTTGCCGCCGGCGCTGTGGAAGTACTTGTGCGGCGGGGTGCGCAGGGCGTCGCGCGCGCGCCGCTCGCCCGCGCTGTACGAGCCGATGTCGCCGTAGATGTAGACATTACTATGTAAGGCTATATGTGCACTGACCGTCGTCCTTGCCGCCGGCGCTGTGGAAGTACTTGTGCGGCGGGGTGCGCAGGGCGTCGCGCGCGCGCCGCTCGCCCGCGCTGTACGAGCCGATGTCGCCGTAGATGTAGACATTACTATGTAAGGCTATATGTGCACTGACCGTCGTCCTTGCCGCCGGCGCTGTGGAAGTACTTGTGCGGCGGGGTGCGCAGGGCGTCGCGCGCGCGCCGCTCGCCCGCGCTGTACGAGCCGATGTCGCCGTAGATGTAGACATTACTATGTAAGGCTATATGTGCACTGACCGTCGTCCTTGCCGCCGGCGCTGTGGAAGTACTTGTGCGGCGGGGTGCGCAGGGCGTCGCGCGCGCGCCGCTCGCCCGCGCTGTACGAGCCGATGTCGCCGTAGATGTAGACATTACTATGTAAGGCTATATGTGCACTGACCGTCGTCCTTGCCGCCGGCGCTGTGGAAGTACTTGTGCGGCGGGGTGCGCAGGGCGTCGCGCGCGCGCCGCTCGCCCGCGCTGTACGAGCCGATGTCGCCGTAGATGTAGACATTACTATGTAAGGCTATATGTGCACTGACCGTCGTCCTTGCCGCCGGCGCTGTGGAAGTACTTGTGCGGCGGGGTGCGCAGGGCGTCGCGCGCGCGCCGCTCGCCCGCGCTGTACGAGCCGATGTCGCCGTAGATGTAGACATTACTATGTAAGGCTATATGTGCACTGACCGTCGTCCTTGCCGCCGGCGCTGTGGAAGTACTTGTGCGGCGGGGTGCGCAGGGCGTCGCGCGCGCGCCGCTCGCCCGCGCTGTACGAGCCGATGTCGCCGTAGATGTAGACATTACTATGTAAGGCTATATGTGCACTGACCGTCGTCCTTGCCGCCGGCGCTGTGGAAGTACTTGTGCGGCGGGGTGCGCAGGGCGTCGCGCGCGCGCCGCTCGCCCGCGCTGTACGAGCCGATGTCGCCGTAGATGTAGACATTACTATGTAAGGCTATATGTGCACTGACCGTCGTCCTTGCCGCCGGCGCTGTGGAAGTACTTGTGCGGCGGGGTGCGCAGGGCGTCGCGCGCGCGCCGCTCGCCCGCGCTGTACGAGCCGATGTCGCCGTAGATGTAGACATTACTATGTAAGGCTATATGTGCACTGACCGTCGTCCTTGCCGCCGGCGCTGTGGAAGTACTTGTGCGGCGGGGTGCGCAGGGCGTCGCGCGCGCGCCGCTCGCCCGCGCTGTACGAGCCGATGTCGCCGTAGATGTAGACATTACTATGTAAGGCTATATGTGCACTGACCGTCGTCCTTGTCGCCGGCGCTGTGGAAGTACTTGTGCGGCGGGGTGCGCAGGGCGTCGCGCGCGCGCCGCTCGCCCGCGCTGTACGAGCCGATGTCGCCGTAGATGTAGACATTACTATGTAAGGCTATATGTGCACTGACCGTCGTCCTTGCCGCCGGCGCTGTGGAAGTACTTGTGCGGCGGGGTGCGCAGGGCGTCGCGCGCGCGCCGCTCGCCCGCGCTGTACGAGCCGATGTCGCCGTAGATGTAGACATTACTATGTAAGGCTATATGTGCACTGACCGTCGTCCTTGCCGCCGGCGCTGTGGAAGTACTTGTGCGGCGGGGTGCGCAGGGCGTCGCGCGCGCGCCGCTCGCCCGCGCTGTACGAGCCGATGTCGCCGTAGATGGACTCGTCCGCACGACCCTTCTCTAAAGGCTTGTCCTGCCAAACACACGCGTATTATAACAAACAAACAACATTTTATTTATCATTTTATACTTTCGCGACTTGTATACACATTTTAGACAACAAACGGGACTAATTCGCGATATAATTCGATATTTCTTTTCTCCCGACGTTTCAATCGAGTTGCACCGACTGTGGTCACGGGTGGACTGATGTGGACTGACATCAGTCCACCCGTGACCACGGTCGGTTTAACCGCCCGCTCGACCTCCAGAGTTTCGGTCGAGTTGAAATCCGCCTTATACATTTTTATGTATGTACATTGTTTTCTTATTTAAGAGCTTTTATTAATGTAGCTGTGTACATAAATTGTTAATTAAATAAATAAATAAAACACAGTACCGTCGGTCACTGGTGACCTACGGCTTAATTAGAGAAAGGATAAGCAAATGTTGAATAAAATAATACATACCCCTGCCTTCGTCTTCTTCAGCTTCCTATGTCTTCCATGCCGTAAATAGGAGAATATTTGCGCGAGTTTATCCAGTACAACGTCGTTGGCACTGGAGGCCGCTGTCCGTCGGTCAGGCTCGGGCACGTCGGCCTTGGAGCGGGTCAGCGTGGTGGGGATGTCGCTGTCTATGGCCCCCTCCTCGTCGAGCTCCACAACGTAAGCCATGCGGCCCGGACCGAACATCTCGTTGCGAGTCACTTTTTTTGTCCTGTATTATAAACAAGTTAAAATTGTAATAATAATGTATGTTACCGCCAACGCCATCTATCGATATAATGACAGGTGTGTGTGAAGTTATGACGCGCAACGCAGGAATTTAAAAACGTTACACAAAGCTATGGAAAGAGTAATTTGTCGAGTCTTATTTTTTTCGCATTATTTTAACAATTTTCTGTAAAACTAAATAAATAATTATTTTCACAACAAGTAACTATTGAAGTCCTGGAGTAAAAGAAACAATTTGAAATTCCTTTCCACGCACGCAATTTGACTTAGCAGTCCTGCTGTCTTACCACTAGGCTAACATAGGTTTAAAAATGTATTGAATATTACGTTATGAAGGGCCTGTTGGTCTAGTGGTTAGGGACAATGACTGCTATACCGGAGGACGTGGGCTCGATTCCCACTCAGGACAAATGTTTTGTGATGAGCATGATCATTTTTTATGTGCCTGGGTGTTATTTATCTATAGTATGTATGTATTTAGAAATATATAAGTATGTTTATCGGTTGTCTAGTACTCATAACACAAGCTAATAAGTATGCTTACTTAGAGACTAGATGGCGTTGTGTGAATGTTGAGAAATATTTATTATTCATTTAGTTATTATTTTATAGGAATTTACCTTTGCTCCTGGACCAAGTTGTATATGTTCTTTGCCATTGGTGTCTCGAATTGCATTTCTTCTTCCTGGGAAATACATTAAGAAAATATTAAATAACATGTCACGCCACACAAGATTAATTCTGTGAGTAACTACTGAAATCACGTGCATATATTGCTTTAATTTTTTTTTATATTTTACGAATTTCAGCATTCAGTTCAGACGTGCAATATTCGCTACCTTTTACGGTAGAGGAAACCAGTAATATTACTGACACTTACTGAAAACAATATTAGACACAGATGCAATATGAAATTGCATACAATGACTTTGTATAGCAAGCATTTTGAATTTATTGACACTAATGTACTCATTAGTAATAACTATTTTATGACAAAAGATAGCTATTGTCTTTCTAATTATTATAAGGGACAGATAGCAAATTCGCTATCTTATTGTATTTTAAACAAAGCCAATTGCTTGGCTAAAAACACAGCTCCTATTGAGCAGTTAAATAATAGCAACTTTTCTTGTACAACCTTGGAATTTGTTTCAAGTAATTTAAATGAGATATTAAGACAACGGAGTCAACCTCTGGCAATAATTGTCAACTTTATTTACCTGATCCTTCAATCTCCGTGAATGTTAGTAATAAAACTAGTAATAAACACATTTTAAGCATTGTTCATCAAAACATTCAGGGTTTGATGGGTAAGGAACTGGAGTTGGAGTTGTTCATGAACTGTAATAGTGTTGATATTTTATGTATTACCGAACATTGGTTAAAAAACTACCAGTTCATGTTCAGTTTCAATAACCATCAGGGGGCAAGTTCGTTCAGCAGAGTAAACTTGATACGTGGAGGCTCATTAATTTTTATTCGTAATAATATTAAATTCAAAGAACGCACCGATATTGTGAGCTTGTCTGTTGAGCGGGTTGCTGAGATAGCATGTATTGAGCTTGAGCAGTTTGTTGTATTGAGTGTGTACGGGCCCCCATGTGCCTTGTATGATGCATTTGAAAAAATACTAGAAGAAGTATTATTTAAGATCTCTAACACTAACAAAACGATTGCTGTCTGTGGAGACTTTAATATCAATTTATTGGAAAAATGTATTATTGTAAATAGATTCTTAACATTATTTAAATCATATAATTTACACTACACATTTCTTGAGCCAACTCGAATAACTGCGACTAGTGCCACCTGTATTGATAATATTTTTACAAACATTAAGCCGGTTTCCTATTCAATTATCAATGTACTTGACTCTGATCATTGTGGCCAGCTGATTTCTTTTACTAAAGATGATATTAAAAATACAAAGAAAACTGTAAACTTTGTTCCGGTAAATAAATATCGCTTGGAACTTTTCAATGCCAATTTAAATGTAAGATTGCCGGGTTTGCCCTATCACAATAACCCTGATCAAGCTTACTCCTTGTTGTTTAATTTGATTAATTCTGAGTTTAAGAAAGTTTTCACATCAAAATCAGTATCTGTAAGCGATCGTATTGTGTTTAGTGATTGGGCAACACCTGGTATTTTTAAAAGTAGAATAAGATTGTTTGAATTGTATAATGAAAGGAAAAGTAATCATAGTAATTTTTTGAAAGAGTATGTTAGGAATTATTCTAAGATATTTAAGAGAGTCTGTGCCGCCGCGAAATCAATGCACATTAAAACTAAGATTAAGTCATCTGGAAACAAAATTAAAACTACATGGAATATTATTAACTTAGAAATTGGTAAAACTGCTTTTAAGAATAAGGACTTTCACCTTAAAATTAATGACTTAGATGTAAGGGCGGATATGGAGGTAGCAACGGAGTTTGAAAAGTTTTTTACTAATATTCCTATCCAAACAACTAGAACTCTGTTGTCGTCTTCCAGCTCCGCATACTCGATACTTCAAGAAAGTGTTGAGGAGTGTGGCACAAGTTTTGAATTTACTGTTGTTAGCCCCAAAGACATTTTAGATTCTTTTAATGATATTGAAGTTAAGAAAACCGCTGATCTTTTGGGGACTGTCCGTACTTATTATATCATCGATTATAACATCAATCTCACCATTCCTGGCAATTGTGTTCAACTCTTGTGTCGCATCCGGTGTGTTTCCGGACCTTATGAAATTAAGTAAAGTGATTCCACTATTTAAATCAGGCAGTACAACCGATCCTACTAATTTTCGACCGATCTCAATTTTGCCCACTCTGAGCAAAATTTTTGAGAAACTAATTTTAAAACAAATGCTGAGACATTTTAATAGACACCATCTTCTTCACTCGAAGCAATTTGGATTTACCAAGGGTCGGTCTACTGCAGATGCGGGTGTGGAGTTACTCAAAAATGTGTATGAAGCTTGGGAGAATTCGCAGGACGCTTTGGGTATATTCTGCGACTTGTCCAAAGCTTTTGATTGCGTATGTCACGACACACTCATCAGGAAGCTGCACCACTATGGCATTAGAAATAAATCGCTACAACTTTTAAGCTCTTATTTAGGCAATCGAGTTCAAAGAGTAGATGTAAACGGCAAACAATCTGAGGGATCTGTGGTTACAATGGGTGTTCCGCAGGGCTCAATATTAGGACCTTTTTTATTTCTTATTTATATCAATGATTTACCCTTTCATATAAAGGATAATCATAAGATTCTACTATTTGCAGATGACACTTCTCTTGTCTTTAAAATTAAGCGCCAACTTAAAAACTTTGACGTCATTAATACTGCACTGGCTAAGGTTGTACATTGGTTCAATATCAATAACCTTCTTTTAAATCCGAGTAAAACGAAGTTAATAAAATTTTCTACGCCTAATGTGAGGCACTTAGATACCAATGTACAACTGAATGGACTAAAATTGGACCCTGTTGAGTCAACTGTATTTCTTGGTATAACTGTCGATGCCAATCTGCAGTGGGGCCCTCATATTAATAAATTATCCGGCAAGCTTAGTTCAGCTGCCTATGCTGTAAAAAAAATCAGACAAATAACTGATGTAGATACAGCCAGAATAGTCTATTTTAGTTACTTTCATAGTGTTATGACGTACGGCATTCTCCTGTGGGGAAGCTGTGCCGATATAAATTCAATATTTGTGTTACAAAAAAGGGCTGTACGCGCTATTTACAATTTGGGCCCAAGAGTTTCTCTCCGAGAGAAATTCAAAGAGATAGACATTCTGACTGTAGCTTCACAATATATATTTGAGAACCTCATGTATGTTCATAAAAATGAATCAAACTTTGTAAAAATGTCTGATATACACTCAGTAAACACAAGAAATAAACATAATTTAGCCGTTCATGCTACTCGTCTCCATAGAGTAAGCAACTCGTTCATGGGTCAATGTATACGCTTTTACAACAAGTTACCCATTAGTTATCGTAAGTTACCTATAAGGAAATTTAAAACTTGTATTAAATCTAAACTATCCAAAAAAGGATATTACACAATATTAGATTATTTAAGTGATAAAACCGCTTGGGATTGAGCTGCTCGCTTATACAGCTATCGTCTCCATGACTTGACATGTTTTGTGCTTTTGCATATATTCATTTACAATCTTGACATGTTTTGTGCTTTTGCATATATTCATTTACAAACTTGACATCTTTTGTGCTTTTGCATATAATTATTTATATTTATACAATATGTATTATTATTATTTAATTATGTACCTTGTTTATAAGGGTCAGGAAGTATGCAGTGAATCAGTGTTTGGATAAAGATTTCATTTGTTTTTATTTATTAACCGGCAGCAGATGCGTCATGCTCCCTTAGTCGCCACTGCCTGCGGTGGCGTCTCGGGTCGGGTCACCTCCTTCCCTCAAATATGGCGAGGGAGGTGATGGCTGACCCCTGCGTCATACTCGTGAACGGGTGCTGCTTGCGGTGGCTGGTCGGTCTGCTGACCTTGGGTTCAGTAGTTAAGATTGTTTTTTTATTTATTTTTTTGTAGTTCTTATCGACCTAAAACATTGATTTGTCTGGCACGGTTCCTACCTTAATATTTGTCATAATGTAAAAAGACAGCGTGCTGCTGGGGAGTTTGTTGCGCCGTTTCTTCTCCCGTAGCGAAAGCACAGGAAGCGGTGAAGGGTGGGCGATGGGGTGCTGTCTATTGTAATTTTTGACATTCGAAAAGTGCTACATTGTAGTCTAATTTGAATAAACGAATTTTGAATTTTGATTTTTTTTTTTTTACACACAGTAAAGCAGAAATTTGATACTAAATACCTAAGCGATATCCGCGCCTTATGGATCCACCTACAGCGGTAGCGAATACCTGTTAGGTATGAATAGGACTTTATAACCAAGTTTTCGAACCGATTTCGGCAACGGCGGCTAGTGTTACTATGACACCAGCCAACTACGCAGGACATATTATAGTGCACAAGCGTGTGCGCAAACATAGGTGCACTCTCTGTTCCGTTACTCTCACAACCCGATGGGACGGTAATCCGACACGACCGGAGAGAGATCAGGCGCAGGACCCACATTTTTACGTGCCTTTCGAAATACGGAAACTGTGATATTTATTTCTAAACCGCACACTCGAAAAGTCGGTGCGTCCCGCGGGGATCGAACTCGAGACCTTTGACTTGGCAGTCCTGTGGTCTTATCACTAGGCTATCACAGCTTCAATAGAACTTTAAGCACATGTAAGAAGTGATCATGAGCCAATCAGTTGGAGGTACGTGTGATACAGAGGAAAGTAGAAGAAAGAAGGGGGATAATTCATATTTAAGAGATGTATAACGGTTTACTCACGCGTATTTATCGGGATAGCCCGACTCGCTCGCCCGCCGCCGCGTCAGCTCATGATTAAGGACTCCGGTTGGGTCCGAAACTAGTCGGGCTATCCCGATTTATACGCGTGAGTAAACCGTTATACAATCTCTTAAATAAGAAGGAAGGGGGGCTTGTACCCAGCCCCCGTGACCCCATGACCCGGTGACCCCATGCTGTAGTGAGTACTTACAACGGGGACTTCCTTCTTCTCCTTGACGGGCTCCATGGGGATGGACACGAGGCGCTCCATCTCAGCCTCCTGCTCCAACTCCCGCGTCTGTATCTCTGAGCGGACCTGCATAGATAACACAACAACTTAACACAAAAACAAATATTCTGATGTAAGTACAGTCAACATTACAAGTCAATTAACACATTTAGATTTTCACAAACTGTACACATACATACATACATAAACGTCACGCCTCTTTCCCTTGGGGGTAGGCAGAGATCACATCTTTCCATTTGCTACGATCCTGGCATACCACTTACCACAAACTGTACACAATTAAATTTAATGAATTATTGTTGTGCTATTAGGTAACAAAATAGGCTTGACACCTGGTATAGTTAAAACATACTAAGCACCAATTCCTACATGTCGTAGAAAAATAATGAGACTGTAAATAATTATGTTTGTGTTAATCGACTTTTGATGCTGATTGTACTTTATATAAACGCATATGCATATAGTAAAAAATGGTTATTATATTTGAAACATAACAAACATACACTTTAATTTTATTTATATGCATAGATTAATAAGTGAGATAGCGCATTACATAGCATAGTGTGGCATCTTGCTTGCACCTCTGCAAATTTATTGTCTTTAGGTAGGCTCTTTGTAAAGGTCAAGTATTTCGATAAATATTGAAACAAAAAAACTAGCAAACGTTAGTAGAATATTTATACATAATAGCAGCTCATCCCAGCTGTACTCGCACCGTTGTAGTACATGCTATATATCAGAGATGGCGCTGTATGTGAAAAACGATTTTACCTGTTTTCTGTTAATTTTTTTCCTGAATTTTCATTGCTATATACCTCACGGAGCCTGAGACCTTTCTAACGAATGCAAAACCGTTGAAATCGGTTCGTGCGTTTTGTAGTTATAGCGTCAGGAAGGAAAACCCGACTTACTTTTATTTTATACATAATATTGAAGTGGAAATTAAATTACCTTTTGTAATAAAGCATAGTCGAGGCCTTTCACCAAATGGGTGTGTTCCATATCACCACCAAGGTACTTGGATTCCTGAAAACCAAAACAATATTATAAATAAATAGCTACTGTTTATTCTTTTTAATGTGTAATTATTTAAAATATAATGCCATTGTAGTTTAATAAAATAAATATTTGTTAACATGCATTTAGTTTGAGTTGGGCACTTGTTGTAACAACATCTATTTGACCTCTATAATAGCTCTTTGACCTCTCTGTGTATCTATGTGTCGGGGAGGTCGTATACCTATCGCACCTCCGTGGAATCACGCCGATGACAGCGGCAATATGAAATTGTTTAGTGGAACGTCAAATAAGACAGCGGTGACTGAATTACTTGGGTGTGGTCTGTGCTGAGCCATGAGCAGGAGTTTAGGAAGATGACCCTGATGGCTTGCCGCGTTTCACAATGTAATTTGTTCTTATCTTCCACCCGTTACTACAATTTGTTAAACTAATCATGTAATTGTAATAAAGAATAATCAAGCAGCGTGTCATTTCGACAAGACATTCAAAATGGCTGACGAAGACCATCTGGACGCTCCGCCTATATCTATCCCGCCCGTCTCGCCGACATATATGTATGTCGGAGAGGTCGTATACCTATCGCCCCTGCGTGTAGCAATGCCGATGACAGCGGCAATACGAGATTGTTTAGTGGAACGTCAAATAAGACAGCAGTGACTGGATTACTTGGGTGTGTATCTAGATAGATAGATAGATAGAATATTCTTTTGCACACCACATGAAAAAACAGATTACTAGATACATTCTTCTTGGTCTTCCTGGGATCCAACTTTACAATAAACAAATGACAATCATACCTGGATAAGCTGTCTTCTTCTTTCTTTGGCGTCCATTCCTGACTTCAAATCTGGTGCTACAGCTCTGTAAATATAGAAATATACCATCAGATTAAGATACATATATTATCTTATATGTAAATTTCCCTGTCACTATGTTAGTTACCGTACTCCTCCGAAATGGCTGGACCGATTATTATCAAAGTTTATATGGATATTCAGTGGGTCTGAGAATCGGCTACTATCTACTTTTCATACTAATTTTTTTTTTCGCTTATGCATTTGCGGGCAACAGCTAGTTATTATATACATTATATTACTATAACTAGCTATAACGGTTTACTCACGCTTATTTATTGGCATAGCCTGACTAGTTTCAGACCCAACCAGAGTCCTTAATCATGAGCTGACGGGGCGGCGGGGTCGCCAGTCTAACAGCTAGTCGGGCTATCCCCATAAATACGCATGGGTGAACCATTGTATCATTTACATATAATTACAATGATATTTTTTATGATAGACAGTTTTACTCTCTATAGGTTTTTAAGTTGTACCTGTATGCACTGCTAGTGTTGCTGGTGGGATCCGTGGGTCCTAGCTCATTGGTTCCGTCCCGCCGTTCCCGTGCCCTGTCCCTGTATTTCTCAGCCAGTTCTGCCAATTTATTGTCCTCCTGCTTTTTGAGAGCCGCATAATATGATTTCTTTTTTCTCCGGAGTTCACCCTTGTTTTCCGCTGGTGGAGGCATGGAACTGAAATTATAAGTGAAATATTAATACTGAGTTTTGATTTTGAAGACAGTCTAGAAAATGAAACTAAGTAACTTGAATCATAACATTGAACAAATATTCACTGTATCTGCACATTATACAGTACAGTCCAGCAGCGGAGAAGTTTCTGGTAGATATTATTCTACCCCTATTAGCACTTCATTCAACCTACAGAAACTTGAGTGGTCACTTTTTTACAGTTTTGAATCTAATGGCTACATCTTAATTGCATATTTTGGCTCTCTTTTAAGTAATGATATGAATAAAAAAGGAGTAAACGATAGTGTGACATCTGATAAGGAAGAATGGAAGAAAAAAACGTGTTGCGCCGATTCCAAGTACAGCGGGATAAGGGCAGGAAGATGATGATTTTGGCTCTCTTTTAAATCTTGAAGGAAAAGTCTTCAAAGCATACCGTAAACAAACGACTACACAAACCAAAGTACTTCTGCTTTAGGAACATTACTTACCCAGAATTGGCCATGGCTTCGCGCACGGAGCCCGCAGGGTGCGAGCCACCACCTGAGCCCCCGGGCGTAGCTCTAGGAGTCATTAGCAGCTTCCTAAAATCCTCATTTGTAAGCCTCTGAGAGGCAGGCGTGTGTTCCACGTTATTGTCATCCATTTTGACGAGTTTTATTCAAAACTATATCAGTACAAGTGTTTTTTACATGTAATTATTACAAAAACTATTTGTAAACGCAAGCTACAATAATTATTAGCTTAATCCACTCATTGCCACACGATTTCTCAGGAACATCAAACAACATTGATTGAAACTTTGACAGATCTCTATTACGACCACAGATTAAATTGTCAAGTGAGCATAACTCACCTTTTTGCTTGTTTGTATAAGCAACATTCATAATTCGATAATACACAGATATGGTAAATACGCTACACTATAAATAATTATATGCGATAATCACTATAAGTTTTACAAAATTAAGGAGTATATTTTTTTATTTCTTTTAATAGATCGAAAATGCAAATTCAAAGTACGGAGATCCAGATCCATATCGTTCTGTATTAATTAGACACCTTTTAAGTAAATTAAAAACAACAACTGTATAGGTATTATTCTTTATTAAATTTTATGTCAGATATTTTTAAATCTAAATAACACCAATTTTCTTCTTATAGCATGTTTGGTCTACAATAATAACACCTATGAGACTAACTATAATAATAAATACTAAATACAACAGTAGGATGAAAAAGAAATGCAAAGCTTAACCAAACAGGGCATGGAAGGTTGTGCCCTTATACCCAACGTTTCCAGTTGGATTATCTTGGAATGTTATGTACATCCTGGAACAAAAGACAACATTATAAATAAACCAAATATGTATAAAATATATTTTAAAATTACTATCTACCATTCCTGGTCAAATCTTAGACGTCCGATCACAAGATACTTAATAGTTATGCACGAGAACTGGAAAAAATCAAATATTTAAGGAAATCATTGAAACCTAGGTTTGTCATTCGTACGGGTTCGTCCCGAAAATGTTCTAGTCTTAATTTCGTTTGTTATTCCGGATTTTAATCAAAGCTATTTGAGAAGTTCCCACTTTACTTTTCTATCTAAATAAAGCTGAATAAAGGCGCTGAGGGCATTTGCCATGTGTGGGTTCTAGGCTTAAAGTCAGGGGGTTTTCATCATAGGTGTTCACGCTTCGGTGTGCATTTGACGTTATTGCTAAAATGTCTTACAAAAATAATCCTACGTCTTATAAGGGCTTAGCTGTCCTTTTGTCAAGTAATTCCGTTTTTTATGCCGTACGTGCCTACCGAAACACGGAAGCTGTGATGTTTACTTCTAAACCGCACACAACATTCGAGAAGTCAGTGCGTGCCGTGAAGATCGAACTCGCGATCTTAAACTTGGCAGTCCTATGGTCTTACCATTCTGCTATCAGCTTTAAGAAAAATAAAATGCAGATGTAGCTGAGAGTCTGAGACATTTGAGTAATAGGCTCTATTATGCGACTAACGCCGTGGGACGCTAATCGCAGCTTTTTATCATAACTAATTAAATAGACTTTCAACGTATCTTTTAAATTGCTGGCAACACCGCGGGGTAGAATTAGTTATAATAATATTATAACCAGCTACATATTAGTATACTTACATTATGATTAGTACCCATGATGTAAACCCTTGATAGTTATATAGGTACTTAATGTGCCTAGCCTAGCAGCATATGAGCTAATGTGCCGATGAAATTTGTAGATACCATGAGCAATGACTATAGATCTAATGTAACATGAAATTTATTTAGTCTTAAACAATATGTAAATGGATGTACCTTTTTCATTTTCTGTAGGTACGAAAAAATTTTTAGTAAATGTCAAAAGCAGAAAAGAAACAACATGTTATACAACAGAATTATGTTTTATTTGATTAGATAAATACACGAGTTATCTTATTTCTTTTAATTAACGATTATAAAATAAATTTTGCTTACAACAATAACAGAAAATAAAAATACTTTTGATAATGGAAGACCTTCGGTTCGCTTATTGCGTAATATATGAAACTGGCGAAAATGACAAGAGAACTAACTATAAACTGCAAAAAAATTGCCCAGATCTCCCGCCATTTCCGATGTCAAGTTTTTTTTTTATACACTATACTTGCTTTTTTATGAGTAATATGTTAGTACGATTTTTTTTATTTTGTATATGCAGCTTTTAAGTGACAGATGACCGGCAAAGACAAAAAGGTTTAATTGTAATTTAGTATTAGATGAAATCATGAGGAAATACTGGTGTTAAAGGGCGTAGGTAAAACCAAGAATAATGGTGAAGGCACAAGTATTAGAATAAATATAAAATGTTTATCCGAATATGGCGTGGAACGTGGTTCCTTTGAAGCCCACGTTCCCTGTTGGTTCGTCTTGGAAAGTTATGTACATTCTGAAATAAAATTAATAAGATATTAGTATAATGGAAAACACATGAACAATGTTTAGCTTTAGATAAGCAGCTATCAAAATGGAATAGTTATAATTAAATTAGAATTTAGATCTCATGGATAGGAAACGGAAGGAGGGGAAAGAAGTAGAATTAGAAATAAGTTTTTGGCTGCCTACTATATCAATTTCTACCAGTAAGACCCAAAAAGGTCAATGCTAGTTAAGCAGATAGTGTAATTTCAACGAAGGTAAGTTTGTAGGGGTACCTAATTACCTATATCATAAGTACGCAGAATGAATTGCATACAATCAGAAGCAATCAAGCGATAGCTTATCGCGATAAAACGCATGAGTATTAGTAAATAACGGCCCGTTGTTGCCCAGTTTCACTCCTAAGGCACAATATCCCACAGTCGGCAGTCCACATCATTTTAGTATGACCCATTGATAGATATCCGCATATTTCTAATAAGTAACACGTTCTCACGTATATACCTATCAGCATGTTTTTAATTTTCATGAATAATATTGGACAAGTATCATGAATAAGTTAGGAAGTTGCTGGACATGAATGTGGATGGATATAGGGGAAGAGGATGACCAAAGAAACGATGGATGGATTGTGTAAAAGATGATATGGATGCAAAGGGTGTTGCTTGCGAGATGACGTCAGATAGGAATGTATGGAAGAAGAAGACATGCTGCGCCGACCCCAAATAAAAATTGGGATAAGGGCTGGGAAATGATGATGAATATTGGCCAAGTATTTTGTAACAAAAAAGAGTATTCGCAAGACGTACTCTTTGCTATAATTTATGCCACAACACCATACCCCACTACTGAACTTTAACGGACCTCATAATTATTTTTTATTGTTATAAAGACGCAGGTGTTCCAGGGCCAGGTTTTAGTGAGAGGACCTTGACCTGGATTTGTTCTTACCGAACTGGTCTACTGGTGGAACTAGTAATATGGTTCCATTTTACCCTTTGGGTACGGAGCCCTAAAACCATCACATTTGCCAGACAGTTGCGTTGATACTTATTGCGAATATACACACCAACGCCTTCGTCTTTATGTTACCACGTGACAAAAGGTCCTTGTAGCTCTAGGTATACTTAGAAATGTAAATTACCTGTCATTCTTAACTCCCAACTCTTGTTCGACCAACTCGAACAGTATTTTGGCGTGTTTCTTGTTCTGTTCCACTCCTAAGGCGCCGATGGACATGAGGTTGGCGATGGCGCAGGGGTCTGTCGTGCCACCGAAACTCATCGGCACGTCCGGGATTACAGACACCACGCAGTACTGAAAAAACATAATACTTTATTATCAACTAGCACAGCACACCCTTCGCAGCGGTGAAATACTGATGTTATATACATAAGATACATATAAATCTTCCTCAATTATAGCTAAAAAGATGAAATTTTCACAAATGATGTATTTCCCTTGCCGCTTCAACAAGGAAACATATTAAGGGCTCCCATACAACAAACGTATTTTTCAAGCTATTTTTACTCGATCTTAATAGACAGGTAAGAAATTAGTATACCTAAAATAAATGTGATTTTCTATAACAGTACGGAACCCTTTCGTGAGCGAGTCCGGCTCGCACTTGGCCGGTTTTTTATATAATGTGTTAATAGTTGAGACGAGCTCCTAATAGTATAATATTTAGTTGAAGTGTACCTACAAATTGATAACTTAAGTAAGACAAGCTTATTCTAGGATCCATGAAGTTTGAAATGACAAAGGTACTTGTATGAAAAGTAAAATAATTATTGTATTAAATATGTTACATGTACAGACTAGCTTTTACCTCTGGCTTTGTTTCCTTTCAATAAAAAAATCAAATACACATTCCTTTCTTTAAGTTTGTTTTTTTTTTAAGTTTTATCTAAGCAGTTCATGCTCTACATAATTTTATCAGTTTTAGCTAAAATCGTTGCTAAAAATGGCTAGAATATGCAAATAACTATGCTTTTTCTGTCTTCAAAATAATTTTACGTTATTTAGCTATGTTTAAAGCTAGTTTCTGGTGAGAATATTTTAAATTCAATATTCCATTAATACAATAGCAATAAGAATACCCACCCCATCTCTAATTAACTATAGATCATTAGTTTTGCAAACTATATTATTATTCAAGCCTACATCATTTTCTGAATTCAAAAATATAAGATAAAAATTATTAAATAAGATATCATGCAGATTTAGAGTTAGATTACTGGTCATTTAACTTAATTAGTCTAATTAATATATATCGACGCTGGAAAGGCAAAATGTATTAACAGCCACTTTGGTCGAAAATGAGTTATATATATCGTTAGAATCGCCTGATTTTTCTCCTTCGAATGGTCTAGGTAACGACTCAATCGGAGCACTTTTATGGTGGTTAATACACCGGTGATTTTCGACTTAGTCGTATACTTTTTTGTATTAAATCCATTGATTTTTTGCCTTTGGTTCATAAAGCGTACATGATAGTAACAAACTACTGATAAGTCATTTATACCTGCTTAAGCTTAAGACAAGATTTTTTTTAAAACACTTTACCTTTCCATTTTTTTTAAAAACATCGCAATGAAACCTTTTACCGATTGGCAATTATTTTAAAATCTAAACTTAAATCAATTTTCTTGTAAATAAAATATATGTTTTCGTCGTTTAAAACGTTTTACTTTTCTGCATGTTACAATTACTTGGACGTTAAAACAATTTTATCGAAAACATTTAATACTAAAATGGTCGATAATACAATTTTACCTGAAGTTATTTTAATGTGTTTATGGCACTTAAATTAATTTACTTCATGCAAAATTTATTGCATTTGTGAGTTAAACCTACCAAAAAAGAATGATAAATACGAAACTATGGTGGTTAGACGGTAGTTCAAGACTGACAATCACAAAGACCGCGGCTGTTATTTCGCGCCGAGAGCGTTGCGCGAGCGCTTAAGTCATCCGTGCGCTGCCGTTGAGGGAGATCACGCTCGCTGTCGAAATACGCTCGTCGTTAATAATTTTACCAAAAAGTGTTCGTTGTTTAAAATGTCATCTGAACGGTGTAAGAGGATACTAAAGAATGTTTTGTTGAACGTTGAACCAGAATCTAATGAATAGGTATGTATTTATTATTATTTATGTATTTTATAATTAACCCAGTAACATTTTCAATACGATAAATAACTAAGTACTAACGGGTGTTTTACAATAAGCGACCAAAATGTTTGAATTCGTATGAATACTTAACTAAAATACCTATTTTCTTTCTTATTAAAATGTTTAAACTCGGAGCTAAACAAATTCAGAGGTGCGGATGGAAGTATAATGAAAGGAGAAGCGTGTGTGCTAAGTAGATGGAAGGAATACTTTGAAAGTTTATTTGAAAGAGATAATCCGACTGTGTGTAAAATAGATGATACAGATGAAAGTATTAGGGAAAGTTGTCAGAATGAAAATATTGATATGGTTGAAATTGTGTCAGGGTTGAAAAGTATGAAAGTGGGGAAAGCTGCGGGATATGATAGGATAACCGTCGAGATGCTGAGAGCTGGAGAAGGAGTGGTGGCTAGCCAGCTGCACCGCCTTTTTAACCTTAGCTGGACAAGTGGCCGAGTGTCGAACGATTGGAGTAAAGCGGTGATAGTGCCAATTTTCAAAAGAAAAGGGTCGCAGCAAGAATGCAAAAATTACCGCGGAATTAGTCTTCTCAGCGTCGTCGGCAAATTATATGCAAAGATTTTGATTGAAAGGGTAAGAAAGGATACGGATGATGGATTGTGGGATGCGCAAGTGGGATTTCGAAAGGGAATGGGATGTACGGATCAGGTCGTTTCTTTGCGGTGCTTAGCTGAAAAATGTTTGGCCAAGAGTCAAAAAGTCTATTGCACATTCGTGGATTTAGAAAAGACTTACGACAGAGTGTTGAGGAATGAATTGTGGTCGGCGTTGTGTTCGCATGGTGTGATCAGAGCCCTGGTGCGGGCGCTAAAATCCCTTTACGAGGGTTCTAGCGCTTGCGTCAGGATAAATGGCACGTGCACTGATTGGTTTAGCATCGATAAAGGTGTTAGACAGGGATGTGTTGCGTCACCATGGCTGTTCAACCTATTCTTAGACAACTGTCTGACAGGTCTGAAAGAGTGAGATAAAAGTTTGAGAATGAATGAGGTACTTGTCAAATGCCTCCTGTATGCTGATGATCAAGTTATACTAGCCTCGTCAGCTGAGGAGTTACAAGAACTTATTAATATGACTGTGTTGTATGAGTTTTTGAAGAAAAAAGGAATAAATGTGAATGTTTCTAAGACAAAAGTTATGGTATTTGAAAGAGATGAGTGTGTGACAGCATGTAACGTAATGGTTGGAGGTGAAAAAGTAGAACAAGTGAATGAATTTGTATATCTGGGCACGAAATTTACGAGAGATGGGAAGTATGATAGTGACATTGAAAGAAGAGTGAATGCTAGAAATATAGTGAATGGTGCACTGCATACCTTTATGAACAGCAAGAAAGTGTCCAATAAAGCACGTTTAGCAGTTCATAGGGGTGTGTTGGTACCGACGCTAATGTATGGGAGTGAAAGTTGGGTGTGAAGCATGGTAAAAAGCATGCTTGGTAAGAAGCATGAAAATAGAATAAATGCAGGTGAAATGAAGAAGAATCTAAGAAATATACTAGGACTGAAATTGAGCGATAGGATTAGAAACGATGTGATAAGGGAAAGATGTGGCGTGAAAGAAGATATAGTCGCAAGGATTGAGAAAAGGATGCTTAAATGGTTTGGGCATGTTGAGAGGATGAATGAAAGAAGACTAACGAAACAGATATATGATTGTAGTTTGAACGGAGTTGTTGGGAGGGGAAGACCACGACAGACGTTCCATGACCAAATAGGGAAAGTCCTAAAAAAGGGTCAGGTCAGGAGTACCTTAAACCGACGGGCGTGTATGAAGCGATTGATGAGTGTGGATGAAGCTAAAGTGGTATGCCAGGATCGTAGCAAATGGAAAGATTTGATCTCTGCCTACCCCCAAGGGAAAGAGGCGTGACGTTTATGTATGTATGTATGTATTAGAATGAAATACAGTAAATGTATTAGAATTAAATTTCATTTTTTTTAAGACTGATTGATCTCAGATGTGTGTGCTTTTATATTTAGTAGATGCATAAAGTTGTATGTTGTATATATTCTTGATTTCGTGATTAAAAATCCTTATAAAAAAATGTTTTCGTGTTATTTAGTTTTACCCGTAACTTCCATTAGTCGTTAATATTGTGAGATAATACTTACAGCCTAGCGGGTATATTTAGCTAAATGCAAGATAAGACACTTTAGTTTACATGGTCTGACTTGACTGGGTCTAATAAAACATTTAACTTAGACGTGTTAGTATGCTGTACAGAAGATAACACATTTTTCTAGTTCATTTTATGCTGCTTTTTGTTCGTTAAAACACGTTTTACCTGAGCACGGTGAGTATGGTTAACTGACTTAAGTCAATTTTACCTTACCAAGATTATGTACTGCATTGTATTATCTCCAAAATCTTGGTCACGAAGAAACCTAGATATTTTTCTATTATTACATTTTATAGTAAACGTTATTCGTAATAACTATTTTGATTTTCAATGAAAACGCTCAAGCAATTAATTAGTTATGATTTTTTTTGCGATATTTAAAACTTCAAATCGCTCTACTCAACAATTCATATAATGGCGGTTAATACATTTTGCCTTTCCAGCGTCGATATACGAGATTATAGATTATCGGATTCAGATAAATACCAAAGAATACAGAGTTACCACCTATTCTGACCTCTGTCAGATTTTTTATATGATTTTCTATATGTATTATACATATTTAATTGTTATTTACTTTTCAGCTGCAGTGGAACTTGTGATTAAAATATTCTTCTTACATTCAGTAAATACATCATCACCTTCCTGCCTTTATCCCATTTTACTTAAGGGCTAGGGTCAGCACAACACATTTTTTTTCCATACTTCCCATCAGACTTTACAGTATCATGACTGCTTTTTCATTTATTAAATATCATTCCTAGTACAATTCATTCATCTTTTCTTTGGCCTTCCCCTTTCTCTCTCAAAATATATATTACAAGCATTAAATGTGTGGTGTGCTAGTTAGAATTGCACCTTATGGCAAATATAGAACCAGAACTTTCATTGAAGTATATAATTATAATTAGGTTGGCATCAGGATATTTTTTTTGCAGAAATCTTAAATGTACAAATAAATTTAAAGTAAGAGCAGGGAATGAACTAAGAAATTGATATTATGTTGCAAACATTAAAGGAATTTTAAGAGAATATAGCTTTAAAATACCTGTTCCGGTTTCCCGAGGGCCTTGGCCAACACCGGCACTGCTTTTAAAACAAAATCTGAAGGGATTTTGTTCCTAGGAACATTTGTTTCAATCCTAAAGTGCGGCATCGTTGTTTATTAATGAATAAAACTTGGGATCACGTAATATACTACTATAGATTTCCACAAGTATCTTGATCTCAGCTGCAAGTTGAAACTGAAAGACTTTTATAAACACACTGAGGTCTGAGTGAACTGTGAAAGACTGTATGCATCAATGTCATACAATGTCAAGTCAATACCTAAATGTCAAATTTATGTTATGCAGTTGCAGCATAGATGGCGTAGGTAAATAAAAATAAAAATACTGGTTTCTTTCTATATTTGTTAGATTCCTGATTTTCTTAACGAAATAAATTTGAAATTGTCTATGGTGGGGGATTTTCGGATAAAATTATTTAGTGATGTGCTCAAATTCATGTGTAAAAGTTCCAATAATTTAAGCGACTCACAAAAATAAAACACTTCTACATAGAATAACGTAATTTCGATTATTGTTAGTAATTTGAGTGAGCATAAAATAATTTGAAAATTTAATTGTAGACAAGTTTAACTTTAATCTCCCAGCTCGTAATGTAACATTTTTTTATTTAAGTTTTTTTTTAAGTTTTTAACAACCTAACGATGTAAAAGCCACCTAATTCACTAAAATCAAAAGTCATTTATTCAAATTAGGCTACAATGTAGCACTTTTCGAATGTCATAATTATAATAGACAGCACCCCATCGCTCACCCTTCACCGCTTCCTGTGCTTTCGGTACGGGAGAAGAAACTCGGGAAACTTACAGATTTTTGTAGACATCTGTCACAGTTAACATCCGGGAAAGTTGTAACTGTTTTACGGTTACGTTCCGACTCTGCTTTTTATCGATGTTTTGATTTTTATTCCACACATCCCTAAATTTTAGTGGACTTTACTCTCTACTCTGCAATCTGTGTCAGGATTGTCTCTGGTCAGTGCAACGCGCAGTTGAGGCCTCAGCCTTTATCATAGAGTACCTTATGCCTTTATTTTATGTTTGTGGACAAAACGTAATATAACTCAACACATGTGAATTTATTTAAATAGTGATTCACGTCTGTTGTCCTGTCGTTATAAGCTTGATTGTTTAATAAGCGGTTGGGTGCAACGTATAAAAACTTTGTAAAGTTGTTTATAAATAGTTTTCTGGTGATAAAGTAACAATGGGAAACGATCTATCGTCAGACGAAACAAGGTTAGTGTTTATCATTAGTTTTGACTTGGCTTAAAATATTTTTTTAGGTAAATTAGATAGCGCGTTGATCTTCCTACCTACATACCTACTATTTATTGACGCACAAAGTTAGGAATACCTATGTTAATTTATTTAATCGAGGAAAATCTAAGTTTTGTATATATGTATGTATAGTGTACTACAAAACACTTTTAAGGAACTAGTTGTACGTAGGTATATTATAAAATACATATTTAGAACTGATACTTAGTACATATGTATATGTATAGCTAGTATAGCAGCAGATCTTTAAAAACCCTTGTCCTCTTGTCAAAGTGACGGGACAACGACGTTGTTAAGTCAGATCCAGTAATATTGGACCGGAACGAAGTAATCAAATAACATAAATTAAATATGTTTAATCATAATGAAAACAACCGCGTTAAACATGACATTTGAGAAGTATCTTGTTGTAACTGAGAGAGTCATATGACGCCGGTAGCGAACCTATCATGACACACATTTCTTAGATTAGCGGTTCGTAAGTTGTTGTAAAATTCGATGTTTGCGAGTTCCCTTAGGCTAAGAATGACGGCTTAGAATGATTTTTACGTTTACCAGACAGAAAAACATTTTTGAATGTCACAAATGCTTGTCATTCGCGGGAATCGAATCTGAGGTCGTATATAGCGGAGTGGCAAAGGTGACCACCCCAATTACCACTGTGCGCGACGTTATGCGGGTTCGCTCCCCGCGTAAGACAAGAATTTGTGCGCTCCAAAGATTTATTTATTTATTTAAGATGCTTGTTCTGAGTCTGGGTATCTTAATTCATGTGGATTGAATGTTTGTGACCCCCCCCCCCCCCCCCCCCCGCATACAAGGCTTAATTTCCTTCGTGCAGAAGCAGTTTAAAAGTAATGCTTGTCACAGAGGCCGGAATGCCCAGAGAGTATCGCAGCAGGAGGTTAGGAGGCTCCTTGAGAACCAGCGCCGGGAGTACGAGCGGAGATGCCACGAGCTGTTGGAGAGCGCCGTGGTGGCGGCGGAGACTGCACAGAGACCACCACCAAGGTATGATTAGTGACCCTGACTGCTAAGCCGGAGGTCGTGGGTTCGATTCCCACCCAGGACAAATGTTTGTGTGATGAGCACGATCATTTATTCTGAGTCTGGGTGTAATTTATCTATAATATATATGTATTATAAAAATATATAAGTATTTTTATCAGTTGTCTAGTACTCATAACACAAGTTACTATCGTATACTTAATTTGAGACTAGATGGCGTTGTGTGAATGTTAAGGAATATTTATTTATTGTAACAAAATGTGTAGAACGCAGAGTAATTTGTTTCCTGATGTATTTTTCGATTGTCGCAGTATTGAGAGGAACCGCGCCCCTTACAACTATACAACGGAGGATCTACGCAACATCGACAGGAGCTCCTCCCAAACACCATCAGGATCCTCGGGCGCGCACAATTTGTCAAATAAGCCGAACTCGAACCCAGCTCATGATTTTGTTTTCGTGAAAAACCCTCAAAAAGAAAGGTAATAAAACTGTCTTAATAATATCGCCTTTCTGGTGCTGCGATTGGATTTTTTCAAAATTGGTTTAGCCGTTTTAGCGTGAAAGAGAATAAATATCCATGCGTCTTTATTTACTGACTTTTGCATTATATTAGTACGGAGGCCATCTATGGTTTTTTTTTAATTAGCCTATATTGTCCCACTGCTGGGCAAAGGCCTCCCTTTTGAAATCGGTTTTGTATTTTTGTAAAAAAAATATTCAATTTCTTGTTGACAGGCAACAAAACAGGGCTCCGTCTGCTCCGCCGGCCCCCAGGCAACGATCCCAAAGCAGGTATTTAATGCTACATACTTAACATGAAGACTGATGAAGAAGAAGTGTCTCCCTGGGCTGTCATTGTCAAGTTAAACAGACAAAATTCACTCTAAGTCAAAGGTCTCGAGTTCGATCCCCACGGCGCGCAAAGACTTTTCGAATGTTGTGTGCGCCGTGCGGTTTAAAAATATATTTTAATATCACAGCTACCGTGTTTCGGAAGGCACGTTAAAATCCTGGCTGTTTTTGATAACGACACTGAGTAGAAGATGACATGCTGTCGTTACTACTGTCAAGTGGTATAAACAGGGAAAATAGACATCATTTAGCCGCCACTTAGCTAGAACTGCTTCTTGAGTACCTACTGCCTTATTGAGTGCCTACTGAATGATTGTATTATTATGTTCATCAAACAGTCACATTTGAGTGTAATTAAACAGTCGTTTTAACTCAGTGCTGTTTGTTTTGTTTGGTTTTTGTAAAGCGATGTCTCTTTGCACCAGACACCGCAACAGGAGCGCGGCAGGCGGCGAGCTGGACTGCAAGACGTGCGGGGCGCCGTACGGTGTGACCATCTTCCAGTGCGGGCAGGGCCACAGCTCGTGCGAGCTCTGCAAGGCCCACGGCCGCAACTGCGGGCTGTGCGGTATGGCCCTCACTGACATGAGGAACTATGTTCTCGAGGACTACGTATCTCAGGTATTATAAAAAATGTGACTGTCCGTGTGGTGTCCGGATATAAATAATAGCGCCACCCCATATCGTCGTGTCGTAAAAGGCGACTAATGGACCTTAATGGTGGCGGGTAAACAACCAACAATCGCATTCCCAAAGAGGGTTAGTGTCAGGCAGGCGGCCGACTATAAAATCATAGCCAAAACTTTAAGCAACACGTCTAGAAGACGTGTTGCGCCGTCCCCAAATCATAATAATTGGGATAAGGGTAGGGGAATGATGATGAAATGATGTGACTGTCTGTGACATCGTAGCTCTCGAACGGGTTAAGCGATTTTGATGTTTTTTTTTTTATTTGAAAGATTAGTTAGTCAGGAGTGATCAGTCCAAAATTGCTTCCACAAAATGCTGGTGGAGTACATTTTTTTTTCACAACTCTCTGAATATGGGTATTAAATGATAGAGCTTAAATAGCGGACTACAATTCACTATTACAAATTTCAAAAAAGTTAATTAAGCATTCTTACAATGGAGCGTTCTTGTCCTAATATTATTGTTTTACACGTAAAGTAGTTTATCAACTGGATAAATAATTTCAGTTTATGTCCAGTGGTTAGTGGCCCTGAATACTAGGTTATGGGTTCGATTCCTAAGTAGGTGAAATGTTTGTGTAATAAGCATCATCGTTTATTCGATTCTGGATGTCTATAAAATGTATATTTTTATTTCATATAATATATCATACTGCAAAGTTTGCACTCATAATGCAAAACTTTGCCAAGTTTAAGACTAGATGGCGTTGTATTTTAATGTGAAGGAATCTGGAATAATGACGGGCCTGTTGGTCTAGTGGTTAGTAACCCTAACTGCTAAGCCGAAGGTCGTGGGTTCGATTCCCACCCAGAACAAATGTTTGTGTGATGAGCACGATCATTTGTTTTGTGTCTGGGTGTGATTTATCTATAATATGTAAGTATATATTTAGAAATGTATAAGTATGTTTATCAGCTGTCTGATTACCATAACACAAGCTCTGCTTAGCTTGGGATCAGATGGCCGTGTGTGGATATTGTCCCAAGATTTATTTATTATTTTATTTGCTTATGGAGACAAGATTTCATAATTTGCATGTGTTTTACAGACGAAGGGGAACTGTCCCCACGCGGAGGACGGTTGTAAGCTAGTCCTGAAGGTGTCTGAGATGGAGAGTCACGTCCGAGAGTGCCCCTTCAGGACACATCGGTGCCCCCTTCATCCCCGCTACGCAAACTGTGTTTGGAGCGGTAACTATTCTTTAACCTAAATTCCGGAATTGGGTTTTTGACAAAAAAAATCGAATTAGTCTCTCACATAGATTTTCAAATAATATTACATAAGTATTTTTTCTTTTATCATATTAAAAAAAAAATAAAGTGATACGGTAAGTGGAAATCTCGTGTGACGTCACATAAAAGTACACTTTTTACTGGCATGTGACGTTGGTAGCCCTCACTTTCAAATGTTTCATCACCTTTTTTGCTTTTTACCTTTGTATTGTGTTTAATATAGCTGACGGACTAATTAGAGTATTTAGTTAAATAGCCTATTCCAACATATAATTTGACTATACAGGCCCTAGTCTTCAGACCCCCCCGCCCCAATCAAGCCATTCTCAGATATAATGATTTTTTTAAATAAAAATATCATCTGATGACCTTTGTAAATGACCATGCTACGTACCGTAAAATGATCCTACTCTGCTCTAATATTTGCTCCAAAATAGAGAATTATGAATATTGTAAAAACTATTAATTGTAAAATATACGTAGATGTATTCATGAAAGAAAAACTTGTTATCTAACGTATTTTTTATATGAATCGATGTAACTAAGGATTCTATAGTATATACAAAAGTATGAATAAAGAGCAAAGTTACCTATGGTCATAGCTAACTTTGCTCCTGGGTATACTTCACACGCCGTCTCCACTGTAGAAGCATTTTGAGCAAAGTTATGCTTATAAGTAAAATATGCGCCGATTTAGACATGTTAGCTGATAAACCATTTAAAAGATTTGGAGCATAATTAACTCAATAGGAGCAAAGTAGGAACATTTTACCGTATTAGTTATATTATAGACAACACTTAGTAATCTCTTTGGTTTCAGGTAAATTGAGGCAGCTGTCAGACCACTTCGAAAGATATCATAGGGACCAGTGGCAAGGTAATGTTGGCTTATTATTAATGTACAAAGACGTACTGAGCACAGTGGTAATGTAACGCAACGTGCTAAGATATGGATATTTTATTCAAATTACTAATTGAAATAGATTAACTATATTTACAATCGTAATTCTACCTAAAGTAAAAAAAATTACTAAAATTAAAATATTTTAGCAACAAAAAAAAGAAAATCCCAAGGTTAGCAGTTGTGGAAGTGAGATGACGCACTACACGACGTAGAGTCTCTCTGTCCCATTAACAACCTTACTTTAAGCGATGTCGGTACCCTCAAGTCCATAGACCCTTTTTTAATTCGTACGTCACTAAGCAATTGTGAACTACAGCGCACTTTTACAATACCAGCCACTTATATTGTTGCTCTTCTATTATATAATACATTAGTCAGTAATTAATACAGGATTATTTGCAAAACAGATCGAAAAGGCGAGGAAGGGCCAGAGATGCAGCTTCTTGACATACTCAGCAACAGTCGTGAAGTGTTCCTCATGGTACAGGGTTTCTTCAACTTCTTGTTTCACATTGAAGTGTCGGAGGCAACCCGTGAAATATACATGGCCGTGCAACTCATCGGCACGAGGAACAGCGCCGAGAAGTGGATATACGAGATACACGTGTTTAATAAAAACGAATGTCGCAGAAAATACACTTTCATAGACAATTGTACCTCTAATATAGAATCTGTGAAGGACATTTTTGAAGAAAAGCGATGCGCGGTGTTGCCAGCGGCTTACGCGTCGACGTTTGTCAACAACGGTAATGTCTCGTTTAAACTTTTTATTAAATGTATCAGTGAACGTAAGCCTGGCTTTAATAATAGCCAGCGCGGCAGAGTTAGGAACTAAGGGAAGTTTGTTAAGAGCTTTCATTTGAGGCAAAGGAGTTTGGTATTAGTCATCAGTTTGAATAAGGGGCCATGTATTAATCACGTGGTTTTTTTTAGTTTTTCTAACTCCGCACTCCTGAGGCTTAAGATGACTTTGCCTTCATAGATCGCTCCTTCTAAGCATTGTTAAAAAAATATTATTGGCTGATTAATTCACAAATATTTCGAATAATAAATGTGCCATACTAAATTATATTTCGTTTAATGTCGTAAAAAAAATCTTTCAACTGTATGATCTAATTGGAAAGTATGATTTATTCGCATTAATCAATTTAAGTTTATGTTTAGCTTTTAATTACTAAATATTTGTATTAATAATTTCTATAAAAAATATTGCTAATGTTTACGATAATTAGGTATGCCTACAGGAAAAGAGTGCGGAAGTATATTACGATGATTCAGTTCAATTGCATGTTTTTATAATGAGTACTTGTTAATTACAATTTATTCAGTCATATTGTACTGAGTCTGGTACCTAAATTGAATATTTTGCATATAACATGCACCTCGAGTCGCTTACTCTGTTTTATACGATTCATGGTTCAATTGATAATTTAATAAATACTACACTTTTAAGGATGAGCATCTATATCATTAAACTCTCACTAACTTGTGGGTGTATATGTTTGTATGTTATTACCTTTTGACGCTCAAACGGCTGGGCCAATTCTGATAAAACTTGGTATTGAGGTAGCTTTCAACCTAACATCTATAAGTATAATGTCGTGTCCATCTACCGTAAATTTGCGTACTCATGCTTAGCTCCATTTCATGAAATTGTCTAGCATTATATGAAGTGAGATAATTTACGGTAAGGCCACGATATACACCTACATATTCTCGTATATTCTATAGCTATACATTAAAACATGTAGAAGAAATAGCAACAATCATTTATAAAGCTTTTTAATGAACAAATATTTTGTCTTGCAAAATTAAAGTTTAATAAAAAAATGTTACAAACTACATGATTTCAATCCAATTACTGTAATATTCTTGAATTATTTTATGCGTTAAAAACGACACTATTGTCTCAGCCAGCATGGGTTTACCACTGGTAAAATAATAAATATTAATACTTTGTATAATACAAAGTCCCTTCACGCGTCACTAAATCTTTAACCATGGTTAGATCTGTAATACCTACGAAAAAACTACGAACTGGATTTCGAAGACGTAATTTTTTTAAATAAGTGATGATAGTAAGTTTTTCATAGAGAAGGAACACACATCTAACATATCCTATCCATAGCCCAAATTCGTTTCATCTCCATAATTAACAATAGTTTTGTAGCTACCTTGGGCCGTCCATGTCTGTTCTTTCATAGAGCAGGGGTGAATGGCCCTTGGTAGGGAGGGGTCCAACACATTTTAGATTAAAGTTCTCTACAAGGCCTCTGCACGTTGGACCTGTGTCCCCGTGTAAGCCTTTAAAAAGAACCGGGTTTCTTTCCTTGAATATATCCTGAGAAGTAAAAGAGAAGTAATAAGTTGTTGTACGAACTAAATAACATTATCATTCGTTGGATGGACCACATGTAATACAATGAATTTGTGTGTAAAGTGTTAAAGTGTGATTCTGTGGAAGTGTATTTTACGTAGATAGAATGTTTTAAGAAAAAGGTTTATATGTATAATTATAATAAATCGGTGTTTTACCCGTGCGAAGTTGGGGTATGTCGCTAATTTCTATAAATAAATATCTGGGTACTATAAGTTACTGTATAGGCCTTGTTAGCCACCAGCGCAAGTGCCAAAAGCAAAATAAATTCACAACTATGTCCTATGTTAGAGGCCATTGATGATGATAAGTTATAAATAGTACTCCTTTATACTGTGTATAATTAAGAAATGAATAATGAGTAAGTTTAATCAGTAAATTGTAAGTTTGATGTTAATTAAGTACTGGGGATGGAAGACGAGGACGAAAAAATATTATTTCTAATACAAACCGTTTTAACTGCCGCGACGTAAAGCATACAGAAACACATTGCACGGCCAGACGCGGACTGTTTTATCATTTTAAAACGACAAACGAGTCTTATTCGATATTTCTTTTCTCCCAACGTTTCGGTCGAGTTGCACCGACCGTGGTCACGGGTGGAGTCCACCTGTGACCATGGCGTATTTGTCGTTTAAAATTTGTGTACAAGTACATAACATTATTTTATCATTTATTTAATTCCGTGTCCTCATCTTTCATGTTTTCTATGAGTTTCGCCTATAATTATTAATTTTGATGTTGTTACTTAAAATTTTGCTCTAAAAATGTTCTAAAAGAGATGTTTGACTTTCTATGCATACGTATTATTGCAATTGAAGAAAATGGTGATCTAGGGATACCATATGATTAATCAATCTGTAATAAGATCAGAAAACTATTACTAGTTTTAATTAAGAAAAATGTATAGTTCATTAGTGTGATCGCATGTGCCTTTTTATTATTAAGTTTTACTATAAAAATAAACAAAAAGACTATTATTTCCTTTCCTCTTTTTTGTGGTGGATACGCAGGTTTTAAAAACATTCTTTTGATAGTTGTAGTGACTAGATGACACAGTACTGATGATGTACCAAAGACTTGCAGTTGTGGAAGAAGGACCACTGCAACAAAATTTAGGTGACGGTTGGAGACCTCATGATGTTTTACTAAACCTAACGTAAATTGTTATTTTATAAGAACTATTTTATGTCATTCTCTTTACAATAGTATGTGTCCTATGTGTGTATGATAAGTTTTTTTGTTTATAAAAATAAAAATGAATATTTCTTACTAATCTTCTTTCTAATTGTTTCATTGAAGTCAAAATAACTTTGACAGTCTCAGGCCAAGAAAGAAAACTCCGGTGAAAAAAGTCTGGCGTAGGTACCTACATCTAACTCAACATTCACACAACGCTATCAATACTCTAAGTATACGAGAGTAACTTGTGTTATGAGTACAACTGATAAGCATACTTACATATTTCTAAAAACAATCATATTGTAGATAAATTATTATTATGTACATATGGCGAAGCGTAGCAAAATAGCCTTTATATGCCACTCAAGCAGTTGTTTAATCAAACCCATAGTTTATAGTATGGCTAACACATATTTTAGACGACAAGCGGGACTTATTTGCGATATAAAACGATTTCTTTTCTCCCCGAGACGTTTCGATCGAGTTGCACCGACTGTGGTCGCGTCCCGTTTGTCGTCTAAAATATGTGTACAAGTCGCGAAAGCTTAAAATCGTTTATGATTTTATCATTAGCGCTACTGGTGTGAAAGGGTTTTGATACATTCAAACACATTTCACGATTCAAATTACAGCATGAAAATCGTGTTGTTTTTATATTTCAGCGGTATATGCGCAAAACGTCTCTTTCGCAGAATATCTCTTTCGCAGATTGTCTATTTCGCAAATTATTGTTGAGGAAAAATTTTTTTCAAAACTAGAAATCATTTATTAAAATTATAGTGCAATTGAGATGTTAACATTTTGGTACTTATATTTACATAAGTTTTTATTTCAAATAAAAACAATGTCAATATAGGTATCAAACGGTTTACACACATTCAAAATTTAGGTCAAAAGAATCAGTACTCTCAGTAACATATCCACAGATAAAATAATAGGAGCTATTACTACTAGAAACTAAACATTAACATAGCATTGTAAATCGTTTTCATAAATAATTAATATGATAATTGATAAAATAAAAATATATGAATCTTGTTTTGAAAAACATTTTTTTTCTTAAGTCCCTTGCGCGACAATTTGCGAAATAGACAATCTGCGAAAGAGATATTCTGCGAAAGAGACGTTTTGCGCAAGAGACATTCCGCAAAAGGGACGTTTTTCTACCTTGGGACATTTTGAGAAAGAGACGTTTTGCGCATATACCCTCTTGGGTACTTGCTACTTTGCTATCCTAGCTTAATAGTTGATAGTATTCTACTATTGAAGCCATATTTAGTATTCATTTGATTCTTATATTTCTGATGTAGTAAAAAAATATCAAATACGCCATTTTGTGGCGGAACGGCAGCCGCCATCTCTGACCGATTACCATCAATAAACAACCTTTTTAGAAACCAAAGTACGCCATCAAAATCGGTTCATCCGTTCAAGAGTAATGATGTCCGAGACACCGAGACAAACACACTCACAAAAGCCTCAAAGTATGATTCCGTCGTTTTTGCACCGGGGGTTAAAAATAAATCAATATTTGACATTCAATTATGTAATTACTGCATATAATACAATTATAAATATGTATTAACAAAATACTGATAAATTACATAGCGATGTCATTTACATGTCATCATTAAATATCGTCAATTTTTAAGGAGACAAACACCATAGACTCAAAGCATGAAACAAAAATTTGTCTATGGTAGGGGAATACCCGTATTTTATAATCTTATCGGGAATAACCCAGAAATAATATGACTAGAGCTGTGTCTTATAAAATACTTGTAAGTAGGTATCGATTTAATAAGATCTAGTCACTAGCTAATATAGAGCTACAAGGATCTTTTGACACGTTGATGACATTAATATAAGGCCGCTTGTGTGCATATTAGCAACAAAAATCAACTCGAGTGTCTGTTAAAAGTGACAGTTTTGCATTTATGACGGCATTAGTTTCGATTTCGGCCACGTGCCAAAAGATCTTTGTAGCACTATAGATCAAAAATACAAAGATCTTTTACATACAAAGTTACTTTATACACCGTGATTTTTAGGTCGTTTTAAAAAAGTCGTCCACACAATGTATCCGTCATAAAATACCTCTAGGCGCGAATATAATTTTTTTATCATTAATTAAAATAATATGCATGAAAAAAATAAATAATACATTGGAAATATGAAACATCCTGTTAAAAATGTTTACGTATCAAACTGTTGAAGATACATGCTACATACTTACTGCGAACATTATGATTGCAATAGTAAGACAGCTGTTTTACGCTAAGGTGAATGACCTGTGATAAGACGCCGCCGCGCCGCCCGCGCGGTCCCTTTGGCACAAGGTTCGGACCGCGCTCACTACAGAGTGTTCGTAAAACTGCCTTGTGTCATAATAATGAATAATATTTTTATTCATTCAAATCTTAAAAAAAACATATTTTTTTATTATAAACGTTTACTAGTCATTGGATACATGAACTGGGCTGCTTTTTTAAAACGACCTAAAAGTCACGGTGTATAAATATACTCATACAGTATACAGTTACGTACAATAAAACCAGTTTACTGGAAAATTCAGTCTTATAAAAAATAATAATATTTAGTAGATTTATTACATTTGTGGTCAAATACATAATTTCACTGAACAGTGGTTGAAAACATTACAAATTCTCTACATGTAAGCTTAATAGCTAGCCCAGCGAATTGTTATTGAAGTCGGCAGTATCGATAACATTTTTCGCATCTCTAGCTACCCACAGCAATACATACTTATCGATACCGGCGGGGGTGGCGCTAGTAGCGCAGTCATTGCTTTGAAACCTGTCAAATAAGTTCTGGCAAATTTTAGTTTTGGTTTCCGCCACCAGCAAAAATAAACTTGTCGTGGTTTAATGCATTTTGTGTTTACACGTGCCATCAACGGGTATATCCGGACCATAGAGAGTAGAGTGTGGGCACCGATATATATAATCGCTGATAAACTAAAGTGTTATCTTTCGCTGCGTGTCAACTCAACTCAATACTTGCCTTTGTTTTGATTCAATTTGCTAGCTTACAGTTATTCTCTGTCTTTTGTGTTAATTATTCGCTCAGTTAAGTGTGTGTGGTTAATTTATTTAGTGAAACTACAGCCATGGGTAATAAGCAATCAAGTGAAACTGGAAAAGACACACCGTAAGTACCCACCTGCACACCTACGTGCATTATACTTCACAAACACTTTACAAAATAACTCGTTTGCTATTTAATTTGTGGGCAATTTAATTGTAAAAAGTTTCAAGGTTATGAGTAGGAAAAATCTGTTATTAATCATCATCTATGTATATTAGTGACTGCATGCAAGTTTGTGAGAAGAATGATTAAGGAATCTAAACAGAATCGACTTATCATTTTGTCCTACATTTATTTATAGAAGGCTAGCTGTTGCCCGCGAATTCAGCCTCTCGAATGTTTGTTATATGTGCAAAAAGCAGCCCCGTCCAACGCTGTCGGCTGATAAGTTGCCTATGTGTTAATCCACGGTGTCAACTCAACCAAATTTTATCAAAATCCCTCCAGCGTTCTTCCATCCATACTTACAAACTTTCTTACATTGGTTGTGGATATGAAAGTTTGCTTTCAAAGCAGTTTGTAGGTTCCCATTTGTTATTTCATTTATATTTATAACGTTACTCGCTTAATGCTTGAGTATTTCATTTTACTTTTATCCGAAAAATTAAGCTCAATAACGATTCTGTGTTATGTGATAATATTACATTTGTGCATTAGAAGTTTTCATCCATGATAATGTCAAAAGTAAATAGAAGATACACAGTAAACTAAACAATTTAGGTATTTTATTTTTAATACAAACTAACCGCAGCTCTCGACCTGTCCACGCAAACGTTTGTTTACAGCTGCAAAAACATTATTACTCTAAAGTAAAGTAGCCTATCTGTTAATGCAGGGGATCAGCTTTTCATTAAAATTAATCTAGCCGTTTGAGCGTGAAATAGTAACAAACATCCATACGAACTAATCTTTACATGTATAATTAAGTCGTAGGATCACGAAAGTTATGATTATAGAACGTAATCTTTTATAAGGCATAGTTGCACTTTTTTCAATCTAATTCTTTAACTGACTCATACACTTCAACCACTTATTTTACGCTTTCTATGTATAAGACATTTTTGTACTATTTTTTTTTAAGAAAGTTTTTAAATTGATTGACATTTAACATAAGACCACAACAGCAAAGGAAAATGTAGATCACACTCTCCTAAGGTGACGGTGGTGGTGATCAACATTAGTTTTACAGGGTAATCCAACTAACTAATATTATTATTATAAACGCGAAAGAATTTAAGCACGGATGGATATAACACTTTATGACAGCGTTATTTCGTCACCGATATCTATATCCTATCATAATTCTTGACAATAACACTTTATTCAGCCCTGACTAATACAAAATTAATTCGTTTCACCAGGCCAAACCTATCAGAAGAGCAGGTAAAACGTCTTCTAGAGTCACAGAGGAAGATTTACGAAGAGAAATGTCGGGAACTCATGAAACAAGTTTCAGAACAAAAGTCGGGAGAAGATAAGACTCCGTCACAAAGTGCGAATACTACACCTACTGGGAATGTACCGCAAAATGTAGCGCAACAAAAACCACAGAATTTATACCCGCAAATACCTATAGCCAACCCGAACATTCACGTTCAACAAGCAGCGTATCCACCGGCCGCTTACGCCAACCCTCCGCAAGGGTACCAGTACGTTGTCGGCCAGAACGCGAACGCTCCACCTGCACCGGTTCCGCACGGCCCGCAAGTGTACCAGCAAGCGGTGCCGCATCCTTTGTACCAACAGACGTACGGCCAACACCCTGTACCGCAGCCTCTGCTCCCACAACGACCTCCGATTCCGGACCGACCGTCGCAGCGAGTGCTGCCGCAGACTCAGCCACAACCGACGAACACCTTTAATAATGCGACGCCTAATCTAACAAGGTGATTATTCATTTTTTTTTTCTTCTTGTTACTTTTGAGTATTTTGTAGTTTGTGTAGTTTTAAAAACGTAAACCTAACTATTGAGGACCATTATAGAACGCAAAGTTGTTGGTTTTGTTTTGATTAGGCTGACTCAGTGTAGGTACGCTAAACCGCAAATGTACATTTGATAACAAATTATGAACTGATATTAGGTACCTATGAAACGAAGGCGCACTTAATAATTAAATTAGCAGTAGATCAGAAAACAAGGATGAGAAAATTAAAGTCGAGAACTCTCATTTTTACGTTAGTAATTAGAAGTAGTAGGGGTTCTACCTTTTTAATTAGTTTGTGATTTGATATCCGGTCTGCTGTAGAAGCAAGCAATATTGTTGATGGGTACTTCTCAGATTTCGTGCAAATCGCATGTCCGGTTAATTATTTACGATTTTAAGTACGTAATGCGAACCAATATTTTTGTATGTTGTAGTTATAACTATAAGGTATACTTGCTGCAATAAGTATAGTATGATTATGGTTAAATCAATTAAAAAAAAAAATAAAAAACTGGTCAAAATTTCATTCCCTTCAGTGTCCTTTTTATAATTTTAAGCAAACACATCAAAAACAAGCCTCATCTATAAGCTTTAATTCTAAGTGGTTACTTTTCAAACCTTAGGTATTTCATTAGGAATAAAACTTGATATTTATTTCATAAATATGTACTGTCCCTGACTTTCCTGAAATAAAAACAATTTTCCCAAAAAAAAAGTTGCATTACCTTCAGCATAAACAAACTATCAAAATATTATAGTTTATTTTAGTGCTATGGGTACAGCTCCCATAGCAACAGTCTCGCGCACACGCCGCCAATCGCCCGAGAATCAGTGAAGAGGATGAAATTTGCCCAATTTTCTGTAATGCTTGTGTAATTGTCGTGATTAGTGGTTTCCACAATTTATTGTCTAATTACCTTCATTTAAATTTAACGGTTAGTTCTCATCTTTTTATTTTGGGATTAGATTTAATAGACTTGTTGATATATTTCAATACCTATAAACTTCTATTATAGAAATGGTGTGATTATTAAATGCGTAATATCCAAAAAAGTTATTAAATCTCATTACCCTCTAATACATTACCATCAATTACCTTCAGTTTTAATGATGATGGTGAAGTAAAAGTTCTAAAATATAGATATTTAAGAAGGAAAGAAGAAAAGAAAATTAAGTGCATTATAGATATGACGCCTAGAAATCAAAGACTACAGCGAAAACGGTGGAAAGTGAATAGTAAACATTGCTCAGAAAACAACAAGAAAAACAAGAAAATTAGTGAGGTGTTGATTCTTCAGCATCGACGAGTAATTAAAATCACTAAATAAATACATTATGATGACATACTAGTTTTTTTATTGATTTCCAGCTATATTTACTCATTACTTTCTTGAAAAATATCATTACCAGATGTACTCATTTCATTACCTTCAGCGAACATAAATTTATTTTATCAATATCTTTATTAATTATGTGTGGAATGACATATAAATCGCTCAGTAAATATAAATTTATTATAGGTTTGAGTTGACATCAGAAAAATAAACATTTTTTATATTCTCACAATTGCATCCATTTTGCACGAAATCTGAGAAGTACCCTGATATAAAAAAGATAATTGCTAACGTTTGTCCTTTGATTTCAGGCCAGTGCCCGCGATACCGACCGCCCCTCCAGCACCCAGGGAACGGTCAAAAAGCAGGTAAAATATTTAATATTGCAACATATAATTTAAAATGATTACAGTTAAAGAATTCTATAAACAAATTATAATCGAAAAGTCATTTAAGGCTGCAATCATGCAAAATTCCCCCGCGGCAAATTATTTATCCATTTTCAATAGTTTTTAAACAAAATGATAAAAGATTATTAAATATTATTGTTACAAATGACTTGGGTATTTAAAAAACTAATTGTTAGATAAATTACCAAAAAATATTAAACAAGTTTTTTTTTTTCTTTTATATTGTAAATGAAAAATTGCGACGATACAATGAGTTGAAATCTCGTGCCAAGTCTCATCTCAATGCACTTTTTAACGTTATTACTACTTCTTCTTCTATACGATTCACCAATTTTAATTAGTATTCTTGTATTTTTTGTTGATTTGATGAAAGAAATACGTAACTAATGGTTTTTGGAAGTCTATCGGACGTACCGACTAACTATTTAGTTTTTTTTGGTCAAATACCCAAATCAGGTTGATTTTTTACGTAAATCTGGTGCTGAAAACGCCTCTTTCGCACTCAACATAATTTTGGGTAGTGATTGTGCACGTTATTCTTGAAAATAATGAATGAATATAGAAATATATTCAGCACATGACTAGCTTCACAGACTCGTCTGCAAAATTACTAAAAGTGGTAATTTATGTTGGCCTTACAAAAATGGTCTGTATACTTACGTTTCAGACCGCGTATTACAACTGCCGAGTTTAAAAACTCGAGTGTGGACGAGCTGGACTGTGCGACTTGCGGCGCACCGCTGGGCGTGGGCATCTTCCGCTGCAGCCGCGGCCACAACTCCTGCGTCAACTGCAAGCGGAGCGGACAGCGCTGCAGGCTCTGCTTCCAACCCATCCTTCAAGTGAGGAACTACGACCTCGAGCTGAAGGCAGCACAGGTATGACTGCAATATTATCATTTATATTTGTTATAAACGAGAAAGGTAAGTATGGATAGATGTTTGACGCTTTTACGCTCAAACAGCTGGATAAATTTTGATGAGATTTGGTATTGTGTTGACTGACACCCTGGATCAAAACAGGCTATCGACTTCGTCAGCTATCCCTCTCTCGTAATGTTTTTTTTTAATTAAACGCGGCTTAGTCGCGGGCAACAACCAAGTACTTTCATTATAATAATGAACGGGCTTAAGGATATCACTCACAGTTGACTGTTGACTAAAGTTTTGATTTGAACGAACCATGGGAAAAAATGTGTAAAACTGGACTGTAGTGACTGAACTTTGTCTCTGTTTTATTTCAGCGAAAAGTTGCATGCCCTAATAAGGAAGATGGCTGCAACGCGTTTGTAAAACAATCGGAAATGGAGAGCCACACAGCGAAGTGCCCGTTCCAGCCACAGAAGTGCCCGCTTTCGTCCGTCTTCGGCAACTGCGATTGGACTGGTATGTACATTATTAATCAAATTAAGGCTTCATTTAAAAAGTTATGTGTTTTGTGTAGGCACAGACAGCATCAGAAGTCGGTTAACACAAACCGATTTACAAAGAGTCATTATTTTTCTATGACATGTAGGAATTGGTGATTATTGGTCGATTGTGTAAAATCTAAATGTGCTAATCGACTTTTGTTGCTGATCGTACTTAGTACTACTATCCTTTTAGGTCAACTGTACCAAATGTCGAGCCACTTCAAAAGCCTGCACCCGGCGCAGCGCCAGACCAACGTGGACACGGAGCTGACGCTTCAGAACGTCACCAAGAACAGCCGGCAGCTGGTGCTGGTCGTGCTGGGCGTGTACAACTTCGTGCTCCACGTGAAAGTGTCCGAGTCCGAGCGGAACATATACATGGCCGTGCAACTCATCGGCACCAAGAACAGCGCCGAGAAATGGATATACGAAATACATGTCTACAATAAAAACGAAGCTATCAGGAAATACACGTTCATTGATAATTGCAACCCTTCTAGCGAATCTGTGGACAAAGTATTTCAGCAGCGGAAATGCGCAGTGTTGCCGTTCGCGTACGCTAACACCTTTGTCTACAAAGACGTGCTCACGTACAAGGTTTACATGAAGAAGATTGAAGATCCGAGTGACAAACCTAAGCGTGTTAGAAAAGTGAATCAGAATCAGAAAGAAACAGCTTAAAACATCTTTAGAACGAAGACGCAAAGATACGATTGGTCCTACTTAATTCCTTTAAATGCAAACTAAATGAATGCTTAGGCTATTGGTATCTTGATCACTTTATGTAATAAGAAATGTAGGTACAGTTCCAAATGAGACATTTTCTAAGTTAGTTCTTGTCCATCGCCGTTTTTTCTTATTAATAATGTGTGTTATACATAAGTGAAAAGATTTTAATTTTTGTGATAATTACAATCAGTTTCGGTGTTGTGGTTCTATTTAGAAAAAACTGCTTTTAATTTTGTCTCTTTGGCAGTGGCTTGTAAAAGAAAATTCAAAATATTTTCTATATATTAAGCTTGTAACTACAGCTTAAAGGAAGGTAGAATTAAAACTATTTAATTAAGTTTTACGTAGGTACGCAATAGGTACACACGTCAGTTTGAGCTAACGTGAATGTTACCTTAAAAATACGTTTTTGACTTAATCATTAATTATACATTATTTGTGAAAATTGATTATAATAAACGAATTTGTGATTAATTATAACGATTTTAACTAAGTAGATATGATATCTTTACGAACATTAGGTATAAAGTTATTTGTATAACTACTTACAACTGAGTTATAAGATTGCCTCCTTGTGTAAAGTTTGAAATAAAAAGACTTGGGTAGTAATTAAAAGCTCTTTCTGATAAACTCGCAATACTGATGTGACACATATAAACAGACTCCTGAAACATCTTTATTTTACGACTTGCTTTATCAAAAGCCTGATAATTTTTTTAATAGTCTGTTCTGTTAAGCAAAAGTTGGGTTATTCTATTGTTTCTTGTAAGATTTGTTTTTATAGATTTATCAATTAAAAAAACATATTACAAGCTATCTAGTAGTTTTAAAGTTGTAAGCTTAAATAGAAACAGAGAGACAGAGGGAACTGACTTTGTTTTATACTATGTAGTGAAAGTGATATGATAAGTAATAAAAGGTAATAATCAGATGTTAGGTACATATTATTGTTTTGATATAAAATCAAAGGTCCACACGTACTCGTACGTTGCGCTGCTTACGTTACAAATATTATAAGGCATCGCTTTGTCTCCCTCTATGTCTATGTTTAAATGGTGTATGTAAAACATACGTAAAGTAAGTTAGACCTTACAGTCGATAAAAATTAAAAACTTGTATCGCTTGTACATACTTAACTTCCATCATCTAATATTACCAAGAGCGGCTTAGTTCACAAATAGCTTTATTGTTTTAAGTTTTAGTTTTAAGTTAAATATTTTACGTAATGATAGTTATTAATGTTGAGCCAAAGTGGCGATTTTTTATTGAGACATGCCGGCAGTACATTTAATAACTTATCTTTCGAAGGAATTACGCTTTTTGAGATTTGAAGGTCAAATATAATCACAAAAAAGGGTAAACCGCATATTCTAGGTTAATAAAGGTGACTGCAGGTATATTTGTTGCTGGTAACACCGCGATTAGGTTTTACCAGTGGTAAATGGCGTTTGAGATATAAGAATATGTAAAAATTCTGTTGTCCAACTAAAAATAGTCAAAGTAAATCGCTTGATTCTATTGATGACACAATTGTATAATGATATCAATAATTGTCAACCCTAAATGGTACCTACTATAAAGAGTTAATGTTGTCCGGAAAAAGTGATCCACTGCACTGTTGCAACTTTTTAAATTAGGTAATAAATCGAATAGTTAAACGGTATAATAATCATATGGTTTTGTAAATGAATAAACATCTACAATACCATAGGGTCTTAAAGATGCTTTGAAACATTTAAAATGTTGCAAAACTTAAACAAGGTATAGATTGTGCTTTGATATACAAACTGTTTTTTGTATCCTTGGACAACGTGATTGATTTGTAATAATAATATGATATTAATATGATATTAATATGAGTCAACTGTTCAGTGGGGTATTTTAATTGTATGTAGTTAAATAAAAATATATTTGGATATTTTTATTATTATAATGAATCAAGTGACTTAGTTACCTATTGTATTTTTGTCGCATTTTACTTGATAATTATCTAAATCTATATCTAATCTCCAGTTTGTATCTTGATAATCTTATCTTATTCCTTTGTTATTGTCTGTTGCATCAAAATAAATAATTGAAGACTATAATATACCAAATAAATCTATGCTAATCCGTTTTATTTTATCCCTCTATATCTACGGATAAAAAATGGGAATTTTATAATTAGACACAACACGACGAAAGTCATCGATATCTCATGACGTAGCATTGCACGGAAAAACGCTTGTTTTATTTTTTTATTAAGGAACGTATTAAGTAAAAGGCACTTGTTCTTTCATTATTACTTTTATTTTAGTCATATGCTAAATCACAAGCATCACACAGTGAAGACAACATTAAAATAGTATCGTGAAATAATACTTAAAACAGAAATACTAGTGAACACATTGACTTCGTATTATTAAATTTACACATTAAAAAAGGTCACTTCCAACAAAAAATGGACGGCACGAAATGGGAATATTGAGATATTTTTTATCTATGACATTTTAAAGCTGAATATTATATTACCCATGATTACACAGTTTTAAAAAGTTTGCCGCCATTTTAGAATACCGACGCAGGTAAATCACAATAATTAAGGTTATATTTAAGACATTTTTTTTTCTAATTTAGTTTTCTAATCAACTGTTTGCTTTAAGATGCATCTATGTACTAAACATGTTCAGTTAATCGTATTAAGTACGCCTACTTCTACGTTACACAACAGTAGTATTACAATGGCCCTGATTCTGTTACTACGTACTAAATGGTCAGGCTATCGGTATCATTCTCACTAGTTTGTAATAAGAACAGTTCAGGCGACAATAAAGCTTTCAAATTGAATGGCCAAGTAAAACCTCGCAAATTAGGGACTTTGACTAAGTATGAAAGTAAACATTTATTTAGTCCATCACTTAGATAATACAAAATTAGCGTTTTCAAATAATAGACGCAATAAATTACCGCGTCGTTGCTAACCGTTTAAAGATATTTGTGATAGAAATAACAAAAAAGAATAGTTACCTCCCTGGTGTGTTTCGATTGACGTCCTACCACTGTCTTAATAGAGACGCAGTGTGTGAACATTAATTCATATTTTAAAGTAAATAAGTTTAAGATTTTTCTTATGGAAATGATGGACTACATAAGTATTGAATTTTCATACTATTATAATCCCTTAATATGCGATTATTTGTTTCCTTTGTAATATCAAGTAGTTCATTTATGTGATTACGGTTTATTTAACTAAGATATTAATAATGACTAGAACTACATCAGAACAAACCTAAAAAAACATAATTATACTAATTCTTTTTTTATTATTGAAACAAATGTCCATTAAATTAAATATCAAAAATAATAATAATATAGATAAAGCGATCGTAACGTAAAAAGTACAAAATGGTCTTTTAGACCTAAAATTAGTTGGCAACACAGTTATCAATTATGACAACCCTGTCAACTTTATACAAATATTTAGAATTTTTAAAATACATAGCTAAAATAACTCCAAGAGGATAATTTTCGACACAGAATAAAATATAAACTTAAAATCGTGAAGTTGTTGTTCTTACACACATAATAAGGTGACAGAGACATAAAAAATAACGACAATATAATATTGGTACAATTTCTAAGTTTTTAAGACACCAAAGACAATCGTGAGTGCAGTGCTTAGTGTCAAATACCAATAAGGTTTCAATCTAAATTTTAAAACTTAATTTTGTTTATGATAATTGTATTTTTAAGTATTATTTTACTTTGAAATTTGGTTTTTTTTTATTATACATATCTTAAAGTTTGCTTTATCGTTACTTTGGAAATTCGACCTTTTGCTCATAACAATAAATTACACAAGGCATGTTGCACAGTTCACAAACTTTATTACAACTCTGCTGTCGACTAAAGTTATTAGGTGTGGTCTCACCGGCAGCGATGAGCGAGAAACGAGTTGAACTAGATTCGAGTTCCGCCAGAAGCGATTGTTTAGTCACCGGGCCATTATAAGCGAGTGTGCAAAGGGCGACGAGCGATAACTCGCGTTAATCGCCCGCAATCGCTCATTCCCGAAAACGGAGGCGATACTCGTTAAGCTATGATCGCTCGCTCGAGAGAGCATCGGTGAACGATTCATACTTCAACGATATAACTGTTTACTCACGCGTATTCATCGGGATAGCCCGACTAGTTTCGGACCCAACCGGAGTCCTTTAGTCGCGAGTCGAACTAATGTGAAACATTAGTTAGACTCCGCCGCCGCGTCAGCTCATGATTAAGGACTCCAGTTGGGTCCGAAACTAGTCGGGCTATCCCGATAAATACGCGTGAGTAAACCGTTATATCATTTTAGTATCGCTGAGCGAGTCTATTTTAGAAAGATCTTCATCGCTCAATGTCAATACTAGTAAAGTTTATTGTTCGTTTCTTTAGAGTAAATCGCCGATAGTTAGTCGTTTACTCGCTCGCGGTGGGACCACTGCCTTACGTTCAAAAACTATAAAATAAACATTAAAATAGTTCGAATAGATTTAGACGATTTCGTGTTTAGTTATTAATAATAATTTGGACGACATTAAAGTTGTTAAAATGTCAAGTTTTCTTATATTTACATTTCTCTCATATGCGTTTGCCGTTTATTAAAATACTTTAAATTTAAACAACTTATACCTAACGTGGGAAAGTACATTCTTTCTAACGAAATTAAAACTATTGTTAGTATAATAACTAATTAAAAAAATAATAATTTGGAATGTCATATAACAGTGGCTAAAAATGAGATCAATATTTCAAAAATATCATTTTTTTATACAAATATTTGCAATTTATGACCTGAATATCGTGCTGTCGACGAAATTCAAGACAATCATAGCCCCAAAATATTTAAACAATAATAAAAAGGTTTATTAATTAAAACAATAACTACATAAATTAAAAAAAAAAGGAATATTTTAAATCACATACCGTTGGATCTAATTATAATATTAAAACATGTGTTACCATAGTAAACAACATTAAAATAAAGTTTTGTTTTTTAAAGGTGCAACACCAATCACATGAAGACACGTCATAATTTCGTGAGACATCAATTAAGTTACTTTTAGTGTAAAAATCACAATGAATAAGGTCACAAATATATTATTTGGTGTGAAATATAAATTATTTTAAATAACACGTGTTTTGTAATAGAAAATTTGTAAAAGCCATTTTGGGAGGAGACGAATTGAACTTTATGACGTGTGACACAAAGTTCATAATAATATTTGGTATAGGTAGTTACCATTCGGAATGTACGAAGAATATTGAACATTAAACTGTGCTGCATATGGTAGGAAATAGTTTACCTTGGGAGCTGTCCGTTAATCACGTGAGGCTTGAAAGAGAGGGGGGGACAATTTATTATTTTATGTTTAGTACAGTTTCTGTCTTACAATGTACTGTATTATTAATAATACAAGTGTATTAATTTTAATTGTAATCTTTAATTTTAGAATTAAATTCATGCCTGTATTTAACGACATTAAAAAAATATTCTTTGTAGGTCTAAAAGGTGCTAAAAGAAAACGTGATGTTTAGTGAAAGGGAGGAGGGGGGATGTCTGATCCTCACCGCGTATCACGAAAGACCAGGGGGGGTTAAAAATACTAAAAAGATCACGTGATGAATGGACGGCCCGTTGCTGCGAGTTGCTTACACAGATACATGTACTAACGGTATTGAGTCTTTCCCTTTATCACTTTTGACTGTCATGAATTTAAACCAAGTCATTATACTGTGTAACAAATGTTTTTTTGGATCACCTAAAGGGAAGACCACCGCATACCAAACATTTTATCGGAGCAACATCTAGAAATACCCTTGACTCCGGTGATTAATGATCAAGGTATCATTCCAAACTTTTTACTGTTGGGTTGAGGAACGAAGGGCCTATGCACTTTACACATTGAATATGAGAGTATTTTTAACGCGCCAACGAAACGAGATATGTAGTTGCAGACATTCGATAAGTATCAAGACCCGACTACGAAATTTAGTATTTTATAAGTTACAAAATTTAATTAACGGTACACAAGGTATCTATTTTTGAAATGGTCTCTTCACTAGCTGTCAATTGATACCCATATTACCCATATTTCTTTGGAATTAACCCTCCCCTCCCTTTTCGTCATTTTCAAGCGCCATTTAATAAATTTGAGAATGTAGATACATCGTCATATTTTATCTGACGCAGTCGGGTAAAAGCAAGTTTTTGCGAACTATTTATTGTAGCAAACACATCCATCGCCATTATGAATGTTTCATGTACTGGATGCGAATATTTTTCATATTTACATTGGTATCTGCAATGTTGATTCTATTTACGTTGTCGATGCGTTAAAAGGACGCCGTGTGCAGTGTGCGTAGGCCCTAACCATCCGTTTTGACATGTCACTTCAAAATTACAATTTAGAGACCATATCTACACTAGAGACACGTTAGTGATAGAAACGTGTGCCGTGGGTGGATTTCACGTTTGCCATTGTTGCTCTGATTTACGAAGAGTAGTAATAGTATTATGTTTAAGCTTTTGCACATGACATTGCGTCGTCACACTCGTCGCTAAGTCGAAACGACGCGCGTCAGAACTGCTATACATGTTGCAGTGTGTTAAACCTAAAGCAACAATGGTTCCAAACCGTCTAACGTCCAACCACAGCATTCAAACAACACACAAAACAGATCTACTTACAAAATTTAAACCTTGTGTCGAATAGTGTTGAATTAAATCACAATTGTTGCATAGTGCTAATTTGAATGAAAGTGTTTAGTTGTTGATGCCTCCGTTGTATGCATAGTCTGCTTTGTTATGCATCACAAGACGGTTGTCCACGAAGTAGAAACTGTCTGAACAGGTCTCAAATGGAGCCGCAATCATTTCCTCAACTGGAACATAAAAACACATGCTAAGACTATTGAAACAAGTTTTTTTAGAACTATTATAGTTTTGGATATTAGTCACCTGCAATAGTTAAATAGCATATGACAAAGTATTCAGCATAGGTCTTATTTAGTTGTGCTGCAATTAATAATAAATCTATACTAATATCATACTTTACCCATGTCTGTCTATTATGGTTTTGTAGCCAAACTGATACTGCATAGAGCTTAAAACCTACTTTTAAAGGTTGACAACCACTTGACAAACTTATGATAACGATGAATAATTCATGGAACTAATAACTGAAGAAGCTTACCTAGATCAGGTGGCAGTGTAGGGAACTCATAAATATGTTCACAAGTGTTCCTAGAGAATGGAATGCAGAAGCCAAACTCAAAGTCAAAGGTCTTCAGTAGGGTGTCCCGGAAGAAATGCTTCTCAATCATCCGGAAGTGGTTGACGGGCCGGGCTCCTACTGTGAACTCCACTCTGGAATAAGGAGTAATAATGGTTTTGTGAAAATAATCAGTGTGTAGTTACCATGAGGTAATATTATCAGAGGAATGGTAGAATTTGGAGATATTGTAGGAATCCCACAAAATCACCAAATTCTCAATTGTAATTATCCAATTATAATAGTAATATGTTGTGTGATGTTAAACAATTTATTTAAGGTGACTTTGGACATGTATTTGTATTTATAAGAAAGACTTTGTCCACACAGGGGCTGATTAGTTCAATAAGTGCCTGTAAGCCTGTAAGTGATGTATTTACACAGAACTGAAGACCTGTGATAACCAATTATTATTATTTTTGTAAATATGTCGTTGGTGTGCCTTATTAAATAAAATAAATAAAAAAAATAAAAAATAATATTTTAGTCTGATTTCCAATCCAATTATTTTATAAAAAAACTTACGTAGCTCCAACAGTCTTTAATTTCAAGAATTGTGGAGTGAACTGGTATCGCACGAATCTGCCGGCGTTAGGGTCAAGCGGCTCCTCCGGCGCGTCCTCCGTGCCCTCGCTGTCCACCCCAAAGTCAGTCGGGGGCTTCGCTATCTCAAACAACACCGTCCCAGTCTCCAAGTCACGAATTTTAAACCTCGTGAAATCTATGTCGTATACGTTCGCCTCAGGACTACACATGTACGTATCCGTAATCCGATCCAGTCTCAAAACATCATCAGGAGATATATCACTGAGTATTACGTCGTCTTTATTTGGTTCCAGCAACGATATTGATTCGCACTTTTTCCCGACCAAACTCATGTTTGAACTGAAAACTATACCCTGTTACACAAAAGTTATCTCAAAAATATAGGCACGATTGTAATTTTGAAGGCATGAAAAACTAGTTGTCGTCGGGATGTTATAGGAAAGATAAAAGTATCAAACCATAATTAAAACATCATTGATGGTATAGAATGAAAAGCTCATTCGCTATCGCTAATGTTTGACTTTTGTCTCTAATGTCAACCAACTAATCTAATCAGAGTCTAAAAAAAGAGTTTCAAAAGGAAAAATACTTTTATATCAAATATGTTTTTTTATTTTTTAAGTTTATTGGTGTATTGGTTTAATATAATATATGTAGTGAATAATTGGTTTGTTGCTATAAATTATGAAAGTAGCTGTAAATTAAAGTTATAACACATATAAACGTTTAAAATACAAATGTACAGCTTTATTAATTTACGAAAAGGTTAAATGGGTCATAAGTTGCGAAATAACAAGTAATTAAATTGCCAAGAAATATTATGGTTGATAAATAATAACAAGTATTTTTGCTTGCGTGGTACTTTTTGCATGAAATGTAATGTTTTTGGTTCCGGTTTTAAGACATTCCTTTACACTTGACGCCTTAGGGCAAATATCAAATTGTTTGCGGAATGAAAAACTAAGAAAAACACAAATTTTGTTTGGAAAGTATAAAATAATACACATTTTCCATCTGTATATTGACATCAGTTACTCAAAGATGGTTTTTACGTCAATATTTTTATTTGATTTAGAACATGATGTCGGGAGTAACGAAACGCATGAGCAAACGTTGACGTAATATCCGTTGCGTCATAACGAAGCATGCGCCTTGTCATTTTCATTGGTCGGTCATAGATTAAAATTAAAATAATCTACCAATAATCGGGCCATCGCTCAAGTCTCGTTCTGTGATAAGACTTCTTGTAAAGTGGTAGTGGACTGTCTGATGTGCATTTAAAGTGTTACAAAATAAATATACAACATGATTATCAAAGAATAGTAAGTATATTATGTTAAGGTTATACAAGTTTGCGAATACAAATCGATTTTTGGCCAATCTACTTGAAAATTTGCCACGGGCCGCCTAGTTGTCCCATCTTATCAGTTGAGTCAGCCTTTAAAACGATTTTTAGTAATAACTTTAAATTGATCAATTCTAAATTGTTGAAATAATAAAAGATACTGACAGTGACAGATCCGCGGGTCAAGGTTTGCTCGTGAAGTAGTGAATTTCCGCGGATTTATCTAACAGATGTTTATGTCACTAAAATGAAAATGCAAAATTAAACGCAATTCTCTTTGTTTGCAGCCGTGTCACGCTTCCCCTAACAGTCGAAGAGGTAAGATTCTATTTTCAAAAATGCAATTCTTCAAGGACAAAAATTATGATTTGTCTGAATGTATTTCTCAATGAGAGGTTTAGCAAGTTCATGGCTTATAATTAGTGTATTTGTGTTACTGTACCCTTATGGAACCTCTGTACGTGTTAAAACTATAGATTACAATATTATATCTACCTACATACAATATGTCTGATATGAAACTAATAAGATTCCATTTAATAACCTACTCGTGATAATTCCAATTATATATTACCAATAATAAGATTAGGTATTATAATCACCAGTTTGACAAACCATAATTTAGATCTGAATTTAATAATTCAGCAGAATTACATATTATTATTTCAAACAATTGTTTTTTTGCCGACAGAACATATTCTAACCTTATCTACATACACTATTAATGTAGGTAATACAACACACAGCTAATATTGTCAACACCCACTTGAATTTCTAGTATTTATTTTATTTATCCTATCACAGACTATTATAACAGTCAAAAATGATAATAATTCGGGAAAGAAATAGATATCGGGAAAGGAATATATCTATTTATCCTCTGTGACAAATTATTTTCTTAAGCTTTCACCCGCCTTCTATAACAACTTTAGTGTATTGTAATGTTTTAAGGAGCTACATTTCTGTGAATTTTATCAAAATCCATTCTGTCTCCATACTCAAATTTGGCAACAAATAGTGCTCACCGGACATATCTAAGTCCCTACTAATTGTCTGTTCATTTAATGGTCACTGACCGATCAGGTGATCAGGCCGTGACCTAATGATAATGAGTTTGAACTGATAGCCAAGTGGTTTAGGTCACCATGCCAATGACCACCATTTCCAATGTGCTGTTGGTCCGATCTCAGCATATAAATTTGTGAGACGCCCAAATGTTTGGGTGTTATTCACTTATATGATCCAGATTAGTTATGATGCACACGCATAAAGTTTGAAATTAATTTAAAAGAAAGTAAAGAGTGGTATTTTGATGGTCGACCTCTTATTTTAAATGTCAAAAAATCCATTTAAACCACTAGACTAGCCAAAGTCTACTCTAATTTGTGCTTGAGATTTCAGTCATTTGCAAAAATCATTCCGCTCTAGTCACCCATGTATACCTCTCTTAATAATCTACTTGCTTTTCCTTTGTGCTTGTAATTTGAATGTTTGTACACCCTCCACGTCACAAGAATATCAATGTTTATGACACACCTTAGTTTGGAATTAATTTTAAAGAAAGTAGAGAGTGGTATTTTGTTGGTCTACTGTTTATTTTAAATGTCAAAAAATCAATTTAAACCACCAGACTAGCCAAAGTCTACAGCTGCAATAATTGTGCAGCTATACTCAGCCGTTTATACCTCTCTTAATAATCTACTTGTTCTTCCTTTGTGCTTATAATTTGAATGTTTGTACACCCTCCGCGTCACACGAATACCTATTTTGTGTTTTTAGTATACCCTTAGTCCTGGAGTATTTCTTTTTTTAACAAGAAAAATAATTATCAAATTTCTAATAACTCTTTGGGCAATACAGACTTAATATAATATACATTAATGCCTCATAAAACTGTGGCTAACACACAATTCACACGGCTCTCATTCATCTCAATGGTGTGATTTGTTCGCAACGAACGCCAAATGACCTTAACAAGTATAATTTCGACGTTTCCGACAGTAACTGGGTCACTAGGTCATGTGTAGTTCTAGACTAAGCAGATGTTTTAACCCAGCACTAGAACTTAAATGAAACTTTTTGAGATTTAATTAATGTTGCTGAGGTATTCTCCAACGAAAAATATGTATAATCTTAATTCACACTAATTTTCATTCTCATCTTGCCTAAAATTCTTGTAAAGAAATGATAGTAAAGTATGGGTTGGACACTCTATCTTCTTAAAATAATATCTTCTTTTTTTATACTAACAATTATGCAAGCTAAGTGTTTCAATTGGTGTTTTATGAGTGTTCGACACCAGTGTTACCAGGTGTCCCGAATGTTTTATTATAACTCAATGTCACGCGAGGAGTGGCTGAGTCCTGTCTTTTGGACGTATAATATAGTTCATAATTATCTTCGTTTCAAGTCACCACTGTGAAACATAATAATAGGACATTATCCTTCCTAATTTTATCACAACGTTAGGTTCTACGCCATTCATAATAACCCTGCGACATCGGCTTTTATCTAAACTCGTTTTACAAGCCATAATCTCTCTTTTCATTGTCAATAAGATTCAATTTACGCTGACCAACTCGATTTGGGAATTACGTTTTTTATAGGCATTCGATTCGTACCCGTCCCATTTTTTAGCCGAATGTTATTATCGCTAGAAGTAATAAGAACAGTTAAAACGCAAATATATAGTTTTTGATATTCATTAGAATAAGTTCAATTACGTAGTGTCGTCTTTCATTCATTCATCTAACTTTATCCTGGACAGAATTTCAAAATAGAAATAGCTTGGCTAGTAAAACTTGCGCAAAAACTTTAAAAATAAATAAAATAACCCGGCAAATGTTTTCAGTTACTTGTGAATAACTTTATATTTTTTTAAGTGTGTAATACAAAAATAAAAGTATACGTAATAACCTTGCATCTTCTTTGTGCAAACGTATAAAAAAAACATCAAATCATTATTTTAAACAACTCTTCCTCGTTCTTAATTTATGATGGCATTTATAACGATTATATCATTATTGTCTATGACATCTACACGTTTATAAACAATTGTTTGCGTAACAACGCTATGGTAATGATACCTTCTTGCAGGCAAAGGTCAACTGGAGGCTGTTGGTTTAAAAACATCTTTGTTTACTTAATAAATAGTAATTTTTAAAATGGCAACACCGTGACTAATCACCCGCGTACTTAAGTAGGTACTGGTTTGGGGATTGTCCTCTACGATTTCATTGTGACTTCTATCCTACTATCCTACAAGGTCTAGCATTAATCCTATTTGCGAAACAACTACTTATTTTTTACATGAGTTAAAAATACCTAAGTTTTTTCGTCGAAGCTTGTTTTTGTTTAAACTTATATATCACCGAACATGATTGAAATTGCACACCGAATGTTCACATAGCAACACGATTGAACTATTGGATTTCGTTTCAAAGATTTTGTGAAACTATAGTTGCTGTTGAACTATTTCGCCTCGCGAGAGATAGGAGTCGTTATGCAAAACTGACTGCCAATCCTCGGTAGTCGGAGAGAGATTCGTAAATTAAAAAGAGTTCGCGAGGTTTTCGAGTTCTTACAATCTACTTCTAAAACTGCTAGATCACCTTCCAGTGTCACTGGATTCAACTAATTGACTGAATACTGACAGTCTTATAAACCTAATATGATACTAGGTTTATACTTGATACTGTTAATCCGGAATTCCGTACTAACCCGATTTAAGTAAATCTGGATTCCAAATAGTAGTGAGCTAGCTTGGTAATCAATGTTCATCCTTTCCTATACTGGAAGAGACCTGTGCCCAGCAGTGGGATGTTTAGAGGCTGGATTATTTATTTTAACAACATTTACAGTCGTTATTATTAGTATGCTTACTCATATTTATCTTTTTCTTTTTATAAAAAAACGACTCCTGCACTAAGCAGGGAATGTAATTCTTGTATCGCGTTTAATGACATTCAATTCACATGCACAAAGACCAAGACTCAAAACAAGCCTTTGTGTATCCCACATATTCTTGTCCTACGCGAGGATCGAACCCGCGACACGTCGTTTACAGTGGTAATTAGCCTGGCGACCTATACCACTCGGCTATCCGTGCAGTAAAATTAAAAAATATATTCTAGTACATGTAAACGGCATTCAGATGTCAAACTGCAATGTACATATGCGTGTAAAACATGCCATACAACCACGCAGGTCTGAATTACAATACTTGTGGAAATGGCTGCTTTTCAATCTTAAATACTTTTCTTGTGAATATAAATTCTGTTTGAGTAATTTGCTTGACCCCAGTATTACTTTATTTTGTAATGCTACGTTTACTTAACGTTACTTATTGTGACATTAACGTGAGATATAATTTTGACTGTTAATTCTTTACTTTGTCTCGATTTCTGTTAAATGTTACACACTTGAAAATAACAAACGTAAATTTGGCATGGTAGGTTTCATATTTAGGTACAATGTAGTGACGTGTTAGCAAGCTTTAAATACCCTCTTTTTTTCGCGGTAAATCATCAAATGACCCCGCCCGCTGTGGGCTCAGTGGGAGGGAGTGTCAGACTTTTACTGACTTAAACCTACTATGTTCCTCCTGAAGCCAAGTTTTAAATACCCCTCGGTTTTCGTCTTCAAGCGATCTCGCAATACAAACCTAGAGGTTAAAAACGATTAGACTATTTTTAAGTAACCGTTAGCCTGAACGAAGGATCTGAACTAAGATAAGTTTTAGACACAAGAACTCAATCTTGTATCTAAGACTTCTCTTTGCACGTGTATAAAGAGCTTAACACAACATGCGTGCATATCCAAGTATTACATTATGTCAAGACGTAAGCTATAATTACGCGGACTGCACTATAAATAAGAATAAAATGTTATTGTGATGCCGATAATTATAACTGAACACGCGATCTTACTTCACGCTGTATTGACGTGTCATACAAGGGATGACAAATGTACCTCCTCTTGTACCTAGCTTTTTTATGACAAATAAAATTATCTTTGCATTTTATCTTAACATGACAAAATGACAATTTATATCTCATTTAATTCTCAATCGTAACACAGATTATGTATGAATCATAGTATTTGATAACGATTTTTTATTTTGTCCGAGTACCAAAAATGAACGTGCTCTCTGGGTCTAATACCTTATTTGTGTAGTTTAGATAAGCTATAGCTATAGATTATAATAAGCCAAAAACTCCCGCTTTATAATCATTCTAATCACATTCGTATCGATACTTCATTTATTAGAAATCATTTCTAGACCACTTTTCAGTATCATCATCATCTTCAGCCTTGCATTGTAGCATACTTCTAACAGTTTTAACTTGTATTAAATACTGCAGAACATTACTTCAATTTGTTAATCCTCTTCTAAGCTCGTTGAAGCTGTGGTAGCCTCGTGGTAAGAACGTAAGACAAGGCAAGTCAAAGTCTCAAGATCGATCCCCAGAGCGCACACCGATTTTTCAAATGTTGTGTGCGTTTTAGAAATAAGTATCACAGCTTCCGTGTTTCAAAAGGCAAGTAAAAATGTGGATCCTGCGCTTGATCTCTCTCCGGTAGTGACGGATTTCCGTTCCATCGGGCTATGAGAGTAAAAGAATAGAGAGTGCACATTGTATCCTTGTGCACTACAATATGTCCTGCGTAGCTGGCTGGTGCCATAGGAACGCTAGCCGCCGTAACCGAAATCAGTCCGGGCATTATTATCAGTTCTTTTTTCATGTCATCTAGGCTGCCATCTCATCCGCGACCCATCTTGAACTATAACTCGTAATTACTATCGTCAGGACATAATTTGACGCGTATCTTTTGTTCACAGTACCAAGTGGCCCAGTTGTACTGCGTGGCCGAAGTATCCAAAAACGAAACGGGCGGCGGCGAAGGAATAGAAGTTGTCAAAAATGAGCCATTCAAAGATTACCCCCTTCTTGGTGAGTACTGTTCATTTCTAGTATTATAGGCACTCGAGTTTCACCTGGGTCTTCCAATAGCAATTTTTTTGGACTACTAAAGTCTAAGTGCTATAATAATAACGTATTTCTTTCTAAGTTAAATTGTAAATATTCCCTGCGTGACGTTTATTTACTTGAAGCTAACTTAACTCTTTAGGGATATTTGTAACTTGGTGAAGTTACCAGTAGCCACCACCTTTTAAACAAATACTTATTGTTATGGAAGCTAAAAACTGCTCCACATGGCAAAGAGCGGAGTCTCTCTTCCACAACTCAATAGTACTGCTTTAAGAGGTGTGAGAACCTTAGTAACAAAATGTAACATCAAACTACCCCGCATTGTGGCTCCATTTTAATTTGTGTAGGTAAGCAACACAGATTGCGACATTAATTATTCACGAAGCATTTATTACGTATGTTTGTTTATAAATGGATTGTTCGGGTGACCTAATTTGTCCAGTCGCCAAATTAACTGCATTTATGTTCGGCTATTCGAATTCAGTACATAATTTACACCAAAATTCACACTTATACAAATTTGTGTGGCTGTCAAAACGCTCATACGAAACGTTAACTTAACATATTGCTAAAATATAAGTATCCATTCAATCTTGATTTATTTGGCGGTCACAACAAAAAGTACGAGAATATAAAAAGAAGTTGGAATCTTGAAATATTGTGTGCGCAGCGTCTAGAACACGTTCTAATGTACTTTTTATGTTTATTTTATTCTCTTGGTATTTATTTAATACTTTAGTTATGAATAAATACTAGTATCGTAATGCGTGTCTCAAAAAATTAACATGTTGGCCTTTTAAAACCCTTTACTAAAAAGAGAAAGTAAAATTATGATACATAAAAAAAAACTAACAAAGAATAAGCAAGTCGTATTAATCGTGTGAATCGAACACAAAACAGGACACCTGCTTAGTCAAAAACAATGAATCGATATTCGATACGCCATTGATACGCTTATTAACTTAAACACTAAATCAATAGGAAAAGCGACTGAAAGCCGACTGCATCATACGCCGTACTCCCTGTAGACAGTTTGGCTCGTTACTACTCTCCCACGTCAATTTATATGATTTAGACAATTAACCTTTACCAAGTGACGTTCGCTGAGTGTAGATTTATCCAGGGATACCACCTTCTCTTGAAGTATTACTACTGCAGTTAAAGCGAGAAAGCGGTGGTGCGTAGAATGGCATCTCTCTTACACAACTACAAGCCTTGAGAATATTTCAAGGGTGTGTTAAAAACTTAAGCTACGTTATACACTTACAGGCGGTTTAAACTACACTAGGTTTCATTAGCCATACGAAAAGAACTGCAGTATTTTAGACGACAAACGGGACTTATTCGCGATATAAAACAATAATATGCGTACAAGTCGCGAAAGTTTAAAATCGTTAAGAATTGCAGTAGTCAAAGAGTTTGTAGTAAATATAGATAAAAGTATTTATAGTAAACGTAGTCGTCTTTGCTTTACTGAAACAGTAGAAGGTGTTTGCGTGCATCTATTGATCAGTCTTACCGCCGCGGCCGCACTGTTCATTGTCAAGGGTGTTATGTCATAGCACTATGACGTAGGTAGCAAGAGCCAGTAAAAATAAAAAGATAAAACAATTGGATGCATGTTTCTATACCTTTAGAGAACACAGTTAGATTTATTTGAATTTTTGATAAAGAATTATGCAAACTTCGTCTAAAATAAAAAAATAACTAGTCGCTAGTGTTGAATAGAAACAAGTTTGTGTTCGTTTTCGTCGGAAACCTGTTTAGTTAGTTACGATTAAAATGCTTCTAATAACGTACTAATAATTAAATGACGTAAAATGAGGATATTATAAATATAAACGTACGTATGTGTACATATAACTAAAATAGTAGAGAAGGAATATTTTTATGTGTCCGTAATTTTGTAATTTACAATGTTTCAAAATTCATTAGAAGCTGTAGTTAATCCGCCAAGATTGCTATGGTATTCAAATACAAAGGTTTTATATGCTGAAGGTTATCTTTGCCTATTGAAATTAAACGTTTTACTTCTTGATACGAAAGCATTACTCAACTTCAACACTTGTAAAATCTATCTCTTTTATAGCTTGAAATGATAGCATGAGATCTGAAGGTGATTTGAAACTGATTGACGTAACAATATTCGTCCATACGGAATAGTTTTTGTAGCATGATACTTTTTTGTGAAAATTTAATTTTATAGTGTTCCTATAACGTAGCCACCGAGGCTTCAGTTTCGCAAGTACCCTAGATTTAGGTCACAGTCCCAACTTATTCGATACTGGGTGTGGCTCGAATGCTCCTAGTTTTCCGGGATACGACGCACTAACTATTATACAAATATGTAAAATTCGTCGTTTAAGTTAATTTGGTACGTGGACAAATCGATTAAACATCAATATTTGGCAGTTGACGATTTTGTCGAGGTGTGATTGACTCTAGAAATTAGTTGTTTTTACATATATTTCAAATAACTAAACTCCTCGTGTTTTTTGGTACGCTATCGTTCCTTTAGGCATTGTTCATACTTCGAAAGTAGTCGAAATCAATTCAGAGTTACATCTTACAGCAGTCGACGGCGTACGGAACAGACGCACAAGGTTTACCAATAACGCACATTTTAACAATCCGACCGCGACTTGACGTCAATTAAATCTGCAATAAAGCATTATCGATGAACATTTAGGACACACATACGTTCACTTATTGTTTGCGCGCGTATTGTGGCTCGTAAGCCGTAACTTCGTAAGCAAGCCTTTTATTGTTATAGATTATATTTTTTTACGGCGCGATCACGTACAATATATCGACACAATTAATATTTTTTTCTAGATTAATACTGGATCGGATTTAAAGAAGCCTTTGTTAAAGACTAAATTGAAATGATACATTGTCTACTAAGAATATTTACAAAGTTACATAATTTTAAGCGTTAATAAAGCGTTGTAGCCTTTATCGCTATTGAAAATTACTTACATCGTATTGATAATAATGAATTAACTTATGAGTTATACGTGTATGATTAAAATCCACAGTAATATCAATAGCTAACAGATACGTATTACTTTCGAAGTCTTCCCCGATATTCGTTTGCAAGCACAAAGGCTTCGCTTGGCACGTCCCCCGCCTGCCTTATTGCAGCTGCGACGTGATTCCGCCGCCGCATTCAGAACTAAGATCCAATACATTCAATACCTTCTTACTATCTTCACGGACTGTTTTGAAGACAAAAATGATCTCTTTGTAAAATTTTCATTGAACAGTGATTGAGAATACTTCTATGCGTTTCTTTTTCAAATTGTCCCAGATTCCAATATTATACGTCATCCATTGTGTATTATTTACGGCATGTTACATTTACTGTAAACACTTTTTTTTACTTTTTTATTTTAATATTTTTATTTTAACCTCCAATCAATTTCTAGTTACGAAAAATAGAAAGGACATGCAATCGTCAAGCGAAGACAAGTCAGCTGATTCCTCTGAATGTGGCACCTGTCCTGCCTGCAACGCAGCCAGTACGATATCAATGTTTAGATCTTAGAGTGTGAATGTGACAAAGTATAGAGCGCTAGTGTTTTGTAGATAGCCCAGTTTATGCTATAACGTGCAATGTAAACTTTTTGGACTACTATCGTGACAAACATGTCAAAAATGTTTGGAAAATGGATTTAGCCTCCTTTTTGTGGATACGGAGGAGTATATATCATGCTAAAGGTACAGCTCTGTTCCGTACATAGCCACCTATTGTAACCGTGGCGTGGACTAATGCGTCAATATCAGAATATGAAAATGTTGGAGTTTAATACGATGTCTACAAAAAACGTGTGGCTACAGGCAGCCGTCTGTAGCCACACCGTCCATTTATACATAAAAGAAGGCTATTTCTCTTTGGTTTGACAATTTCGCCGTGATGTTTATTTGTTTTTGTGTGCATTTTATCAGTTTGTATTTGTGCCGATGCGCTCTAGTTTGTCCTATTCATACTCACACACGGTATCACTAGCGTGGGTGCATATTGTAATAACATTTGATTAAAATAGATCGAACAACAAGAACAGACTGCTTTTAAAGTTTTAACGTAATTCGTAAAAGCTATTTTGTATCGATTTGAAACTCATTTTGAATCGAATAATGATCTAACAGTTTACGTATTTTCCTGTATAAAAATCTGTTTTCCTTCTTTATTAAAATTGCCTTTTCTACTCAATTTAATTTAAGTTTTTTCGTATTTTCGTACCAGGATTTTCCGTATAGGTCAATGTTCTAATATTTGTAACCGTAAATTTGATTTGAAAATACCCTTTAAAGTTTTCTTGTTTCAAATTGGCAGTTATTTTACATTTTACGTTATGAATGTGCATCCACTATTGTATGATTAGACGAAATCTTAACAGGAATAGTACGCCATCTTATATTTTAGCTCGCAATTTAGCCGACATTAATTTAATACGAAGTAAAGTATTAATGCCTATTTGTTTGTTTTTTTTTTCATTAACTGTAGACTTGCAGAATTAGAACAGTAGTCTTTTGTTTGGTTTTTCATAACTCGTTTTTTTTTTTACAACCGTCATTGTTAATAAGCATTGAACGAATATTATATATTTTTTTATAACTTTCGGGAATCCAAATCTAATCTGAACTAGAAGCTATTACAAACGGTACGTAATATAATTGTCGATAGCTTATCTTGACATAATAATATTGAATAGGTAGTAAATAAAACGTTTTAGTGACGTCATTATTGTATAGATAATTGTTATGTGTTTTTTTATAGAACCAGTGGCAAGAACCGGCTACTACGATAGTCCTTTATTTTATAATCCTGATGGATCGAATTGATTCATCTGTTATAATGAGAAAAGACTAATGCATTTGTTTTGAAATAGTATTCACAGATATCGGGTTACAGTTAATGCTATAAATACTTCTTTTATTGGTTGCTAGCCAGTACTGATATGATTACTTGTAAACAACATATTGAAAGGGGAAATAACGCGTAGCACACATTTAAGCTTATAGCATTACGATTCACTAGGTTGCCCGGGCCGTGAATACAATCAAACAGACTTCATTTACTCTTAACCAGTAAATATGTAACGGGAAAGAATAAAACAAAAGTAATTTTAATATTAAATTGGTACTGGGCGAACTATGTCCTGCAAATTTGAACGACCGGTCACTGACCTAAGAGATCAATAAAACAGGACCTCTCGATTAATAAGTTCATTTCAATTTCTTTAATATAACGACCTCCAATTTAACCTTACCATGACACTGGCATGCCTTCAAATCAACATAAATTACATTTTATCGTAAAAAAATCTTGTGTAAATATTAAACGAGGTCTGTATTTAAATCAGTGTAAAATTATGTCAATCTATAAGATAATGTTACGCATTGCGTTATACTAAACTTACATATACTTTATTACATGGGTCAAGCAAAACTTATCGAAATTTTCTGGGTAAAAGAGGACATTTCCTGATAATGATTAAATAGTCTTAGCGGTGAAAGTGATGTAATAATCTGGACAAGTAGCCATTATTATTGATTCAAAAGTTTTTGTTGGTGCAGCTCCTTATACAGTAGGCATGCGTGTGACCAAAAATCACAAGGGAACGAAATGCTTTTCAAGAATTAAGGTTGCCTGTCCTCCGGAGTAGGGCTAGGTTGCGGAGCGGAGAATCCCAAATATATTAACCAATGGATTGCGTGGAGCGGAGGTTTTGTGCAATCCTTTTGGTTAATACATTATATCCCAGTTTCTCCGCTCTGCAGCCTAACTCCGATCTTGTGTATGGTTAGCCTAACTAAGGAGTGGTTTCCAGCAGCGTGTTATACAAGCTTGACATGTTTTTTTAAATCACTTCGAGCTATTGAAATCGATAGCAAACCTAATGCGACATGCACTGAATTAAAACGTCATTGCGATTCCAAAGGACAAAATAATGCTGATGTAACAATTTTTATGCAAGTCAACGTGATTTAGCCGTAGTCTGTAGGTAATTATAATTGAAGGTTGCTAAAACTGTATTTATTATTATATTAGAATCGAATATCTGTAGTTCAATACAAAATGAAATTTGAGAATAACTCCTAATGTCTTTGGAAATTTAGTTTTCGGCCATTGGGAGAATATCTGGCCGATTCCCAAAAGCACAAATCGATTAATACTTAAGCAGGTTTTGTATGAACATTTTCGTAGAAAATCTTACCGAGATCTCTTCTAGGAATAGTTTTGGATATAAAAATTATGTGTCTACTAATGATAAAAACGTTTAGAAGTAAAACTAGCTCAGTAGCAACAAGACCCAAGTGTCGACATTCGCGCCCAGTCTTAATGGAAATAAGTTTCTGCCTCTCCTAAGGGCGCTCGCACATGTGGCTACCGTGGTTAGTTAACACACGTCAACTTATGCGAGCAATGACGTAAGGTTTGTTTACACAGTTGCCGGTTACTGTTCAAAGTCATTTGCTTCGTTTATTGTAAGATCATCATTACTGTATTCTTTATACTCCGTCCTATATATTCTTGTCTGACTTTTGAGTCCATTATTTGTAATTTTGAGGTCATTTTGGACATGATATTTTTGTACGAATTTATTTTCCTGTACTTCGACCGTTTCTCATTGAAAGTTTATCTATGTCATCATCCCTCTTTAAGTCATCTCGGGATGAGCCTGTTATGAAATAATTATATTTGCCACTTAAAAAACTTTTGGGTCATTAAATGATTATAAAAATATGAAATGCGGGTGCCTATTCCGTTTTTCTTTATTAAATTCTATCCATCGAATTGGTGGAGCTCTTTAGCACACCGTTCTAGTAATGACCTGTCATTTGAATGAATTGCATATAATTTACAACGACATCAGTAAGACTTAACTAAACTTATTTTTTAATCTATTAAAAAAGGACATTAGTTCATCAGCATATTCCTGAGCCAAAACTATCCGAACAAGCACTAGGTATAGCGATGACATAACGTATGACGTCACTAGCGTTCGAGTGAACTCCTCAAGGTCTGAAGCTCGCGACCTCCGCTTTGTGCTGCATCGGCTCTCAATACGTCACGCCTGCTCGAGAGCTCAGATGCAAATGAAAGAAACTGTTAATTAAGGGTACAAGACATGAAAAAAAACTCGTATCTGAAATGTCCGCGGCGAAGGTGGTGCGACGATCTAGTCACATTTGCGGGGCGCTCATGGCCAGAAATAGCAAAAGATAGAAAGGTTTGGAAGAAAATGGAGGAGGCCTTTGCCCAGCTGTGGGATCTCAGACAGGCTATTAAAAAAAAAAACCTGAAATCGTCAACCCGCTGTAAACTGGCGTGGTGATCAATGCTCAATTATTCCCTTTATAGGAAATAAGGAGTGGAAAATATGGGCTGATATTATATTATTTTTATAAAATATTTAGTGAAGGAGTCAGGGGCAGATAGGATCGGATAGTCAGTCGCATCTTGTAAAATGTTTGTACGTAGCTGCGTTTGCATAGACTGAAATATTTAGCGTACGCTAGGCCGATGGTGATGTACGAATCAGAGGTGATTGAGAGGACATTACGTAGGTACTTTGGTTGACTATACTCAGAATTAGATAATTGATGTAAAGTATTGAACGTCCTTTAGGATGGAGGAAATGTTAAATTGTTTAGAGAAAATTTAAAGTAGTCAGCATAATAGCCCTGTGTGCGCTAGCCCTCAGAAGAGGTTTGAGTGGGTAGGGATGAGTGCATTCATTAGCTTCGCGAAGAAAGCTGAAGGGTAGTTACATTTTAATTTCCTTTGATGTTGATAGTCAAGTTGTTTTTAGCTTATTATACGTAAGGTTTTGCCGATTCCTGTACTTACCAAGTGTTAAAGGCAGTTTGTGCAAAGTTAGGGATTTGGTTAAGTATAATCGTATTGTTAAAAGTAAGGTAAATTTTCTTTTACAATTTTAGTATATAATTATGTGGTAGGTATAAAAAACAGCATTTAATTTTACTCAATAGGATATTTTGATATTGTTGGTCAATGTAAGTTGCATTAAGACTGTACTGATTGTATGCGTAACTTATATTCAAGTAATGTTCCATAATTTGAAATCTGTTCAGTAAAAAGGCTGGATGAAAATAAAATAATATTGTTTAAATTGTAATTATTTTTTAGATTTTGTACATGTAGCCCTCTAATTATCGCTACTAACAAAAATAACTTAAATATAATTGCATTATCTACCTTGAAAACAAACACGTAATCAACCAAAGATATTTAGCCCACTTCAGCAGACGTAAAACCAGCTTGGGCCTACCCTGATTGTTCTTATGGGTCCGCGAGACGATCAAGTGCGCTTGACAAGTCTACGACGATTTCACTTGACCAGGGACTTGACGCGACTTGAAGGTGCCGTCAAGTCCACATGCCGCAGTCGTTCACCGGCCTGTGCTCAGGAAAGTGGTCGTCGCAAAAATTAATAATGGTTTCCAACGCAGACAAGGCATTCCTTGCTATAACTCTAGCGGTATCTATCACAGAAAAAGAGAAAAGAACGTCTCGGTCCGGTCCGTCGTCCGCCATCTTTGATGTTCCGGTCGCAAATGAATAAAACTTGTCAAGTCGCATCAAGCGACTTGACGCAACTTGACAATTATGGTCCAGCCCGTAGATACTTGACGGGACTTGTCAAGTCAACGCTGTAAACGATCAATATTCTTTTCAAGCACGTAGACTTGTCAAGCGCACTTGATCGTCTCGCGGACCCATTAGAATAGAACATTCAACGAAACCCGTACAATGTTCAATCATTCAGAGAAAAGTAGGAAACTCTTTAATCAGATGCATTTTCCACTGCACGCCCATGTATTCGACACGAGAAGCCAATCGTATCGGGCGGACAGCGCAAAACAAATGACAGCTGGCAGAATGAAACCTCACATCGCCATCATATACAAAGGAAATTCAACCTTATCTCATGCAGATAAAGTCGATTTTACAATTGGTTTAGTTTGGCACGATTGAAGGAACAAGATGATATTAGCAGGCGGTATTAAGGTCCCTGGTGGGTTGCGATCGAACGCCGTGTACAGCGCATGCGCGAAACCCCCTTCCTTACATTCACATTCAACTGTTTTGGTTCCAGTTGTTCTTTCAGTGTTTACGCAACTTTTGGACGTAATGCACGTATGCAATGTATTGCGGTATGATGTTATACGAAAAATCTAAGAAATTGGTTTTTACGACGCATAATTTAAATGTAACTTAAAATTATTGTAAGGAAATATTTATTTTCTTGCCCTTTTTATGCTCCTAATTTAACATGACTGAACTTTTTCCTTTACAAAGACTTGCGTGAAAGAACAGATTAGTCTAAACCGGAGAGCGATGATGACATGATGTAAATAGATGATCAAATCAGTTGTTTATAGATCTCATTATTACCATAAATATAGAATTCGATTATAGAAGTATAGTAATTTAAACATTACAGAGCGAAACTTGTATAGAATTCGTTTCCCACAGCGTGAAGCTTTAATTGAGGTTGGTACGAAACCACTTCTTAATTATATTATTTATTTAATAAATTACTTTATTCCAGTATGATTAGTTCACATTTAATTGAAACCATAAATTCCATAAAAAAGTCTAGTTCGTAAAACTCAGTTCTAAATTGACAAAAAGACGTTATTCCTTACATCATAAGTCAAATTTTCCACCATCCACGGATGGTCTAAAAAAATCGACTTGTGATGAAAAATACTTCGATTCTCGAAAACAACTTTCCTAAAGCTTAGGGAACATCATATTACGTAAACCTTCACACAATAGTTCATACATCATACCCTTTATCACATAAACCATAGCGGCAACATCGTCAAAACAAAAACCTAACGTGTTTTACTCCTTCAGGTGGAAAATTCTCATCTGGCCAGTACACGTACAAGATCTACCACTTGGCGTCGAAGGTGCCCGCCTTCATACGGCTGCTGGCGCCCAAGGGCTCGCTCGAGGTGCACGAGGAGGCGTGGAACGCGTACCCCTACTGTCGGACGGTTTTAACGGTGAGGGACCAACTACATCATTTGTTTTTTTTTATACTTATGTAATTTTTTGGTATAGATAGATGTTGATGGATGGAGAGGAAGGTCAAAGACCAAGGCCAAAGAAAAGATGAATGGAAATATAAGGAACGATATGAATGAAAAAGGAGTAAATGATAGTGTGACATCTGATAGGGGAGAATGGAAGATCAGAACGTGTAGTAAAATAGGATAAGAGTAGGAAGATGATGATGATGATTTCCTTTAGATAGATGTGTAGAATATTCTTTATTGCACACTAAATGATTACAGAATTCAATAAAAATAAATAGTTAACGGTGCGACAATGGGTGGTCTTGTCGCTAAAAGCGATCTTTTACAGACAAACTTTAGATGAACCTTATACTGAAGGTACATTATTGAAGGTAGTCTGGTAGGTAGGATGGGATACATGGTGTTTATTTTCTGGTAGAAGGAATAATTGGATATTTAGTCGAACACGATTAAGACAGTGTCTGTGATATAAACTCACAAATATCATAGTAAAGTAAAAGTCGGGTTGCCAAGTCGTAAAAAGACTATTATTTACGGGTAGCACAGGAATAAAAAGATGGAGCAAGGTGCACAAGGTCATACTACGTGAACCTATGTGAAAGATGTTGATCATCCGACTTGTATGATTTCAGAAATTATCCCATCAAGGCGGAATATTTGTTCGTCTTTACGCTGTCTTTTTATCTCTGAAAATACCTCTTAGTCCTCTAACCTAACCTTAGCCTTACTAAAAGTGAATTTCTGGTCTGGGAGTCTCCACAAAAAATGTTAACAGTATCATTTCCTACTACTTGACGATAGCCGAGATATTAAATAACTTAATGATATAAAAGCGATATCGGCAACCGATAGCTATATCTTATCGACTAATATAATCCCATTTTAATGCAATTCTCTTTAGATATTAGATCATTCTTCGCATCACTTTTTTCAAGGCTTTTTGCTTTACAACTTATTTTTTTTTAGTAATCGGCTTACGTTTAGGTTAAATGCAAGAGTATTTAATATTTAAAATCGTAAAAGAACGTTCGCTAGTGTGGTGTTGTAGGGTTAATCTTAGGAACCACTGAATTTTGAAAGTACCTTCTCATCATCATCTTCCTGCCCTTATCCCATTTCACTTGGGGTCGGCGCAACACGTCTTTTTCTTCCATTCTCCCCTATCAGACGTCACACTATCATTTACTCCTTTTTCCTACATATCATTCTTTATACAATCCATCCATCCATCTTTTCTTTGGCCTTCCCCTTTGAAAGTACCTTCTACTAGTAAATAATCAGTAACTTTGATTATATTGCACTTAACACATTTTTGCAACCATCAGACGCTAAACCTGCTAAGCTAATTATATAGCTTCAATAATTGATCAAAATTACTCATAAATATCATCATACGATACAAGTCAACTAGGAAACTGATGGTTTAATTAATATTTGTATTGATTAGATTATTGTTATCTGCGTCGGCTTTTACCTGTCTGTATTATAACGGAAATACAATAATAATATAACATTATTTGCATTCTGATAACGACTAAATTCAAATACTTAACGATATATTGGGTAATTGCGAAATGTTTAAAGAGGAGGTTTTAATACTGGGATATGAAACTTCGATTCAATTTTCTAAGATCTCTTGATTTAATAGAAAGTCTTGGTCATCAGAGTTCAACTATCTGTAGTAGTAATGAAATTTTGGGATTTAATAATAGATTTATCCCCGGTTTCTGTAAGACTGATCACTTGAATCTGCTGTCATATCAACTGATCACAACTGTGATTGGTTGACCATAAAACTTACAACCAATCACCCTTAACACGAGATTTGACTGACGATTAACAAATTTTTGTGTTGATCAGCGTTTGAGAAAAGAGGGGTTAGAGATCTATTTAAGTTTTTTTTTCGTTTCTTAAGAGATACACGTTTATCCATCCTTTTCTTAATTCATTGTCACACTCCTTCTTGCCTTTGCACGTCTGCAACTATGTTTTAGTTGTCACGTTGGCTTGCTAACAATATAAAGACGTTTCTCGATAACCTTTTACGTCGGTATTACATACACTGTGTACGTCAAATCTTCTTAATAGGATTAACTTAATGAGTTTTAGCAGTTTTCGCAAACTTTTCTTTTATATTTGTAATTTGTCATTGTAATAATATGACTGTAATGGGTTTATAATAATCTTTTGCGTATTTAATAGGTTTTATATTTATCACTTAGAGCTGTTTAGATTAATTTCCTTGTTCATTTTAGCGTTTTCCTGTTACGACATAAGTAATATAAGTTTTATTGTTTACAGTTTACAGTTGTAGCTGTAGCTGATTGATACAAAAATCACACATGAGTTTACTCTATTGAAATGTGAAAAAATGTTTATTTTTACAATTTAATCGACTGCTAAATTCCATGCTAAGCTATGATTCGACTTTCGTTGTACCCTGAGTTTTAACTATGAACCCATAATATACTAAGTTAAAACAATTCTTGTTAGCTAGCTTTAACGTCCAATTCAAATAAAACCTAAGCTTATTTCACTATGGCACCCCTGACTCGAAACGAGAAAACATTCAACGCTATTTACGACGAAAATCTAGCGCCAACGGCTTCAGTATTTTAGGAAACCAAGATAACTTCCCGACTTTATCACTAGGTGCGAAAGAGTGCAAGCCTATGTAGGAAAGAGATAGGTACAGTGCACTTGCTCCCAGTGGAGTGATTTAGCTGTAAACTACTTTAAAGCAGTTATAGACCTGCAACTTTGTTGGCTGAGCTAGAATAAAATGGATAGATAGATCACGTCAAACGGTATGGTACACTTGGGAGCTTGTAAGTACTTGTAACTCTAGAATTTAATAGGGTTTTCAAGGAATGGACTGTGTTAGCTGTCTCTATTGTAAATATTTTTTTAAGAAGGACATTATTTAACTGGGATTCGCGTATCAAACGGTGCTTACCGATACAGAATACTGAACGGTTGTCGCAATTTGTTACCCTTAAAGTAATTTCAAAGTAAAACATGAGCATTATTTTTTGTGTGGTATAAAAGAAAAATGTGTTTATGTCTGGATGTATCGGGACCTCAGATAGGAACGTGTGGAAGAATAAGACATGCTGCGCCGACCCCAAAAAAAATTGGGATGGAATAATAATGATTGGGGTTAAGGGCAGGAGAATGATGATGTATTTTAGTACGTATATGCCTGTCTGCAAAAGTGTAGACAATATACATATGTATATTAATTATTCATAAATTGTTTTCAGAATCCCGGCTACATGAAGGATAATTTCGTGATCTGCATAGAGTCACTGCACGTACCAGACGCGGGCGATCAGTACAATGTGAGTATATGATATAATCATACCTTAACTATCGATGCCGGCTCTAAGGCAGTCGATCGTTTGACTGGGACTGGCTCAGCTTTAGGTTTCCTGCCGTCTTCGTCATTGTCATTTGACTGGCCTTTTGGTCTAGTGGTTAGTGACCCTGACTGCTAAGCCGGAGGTGGGTTCGATTCCCACCCAGGACTAATGTTTGTGTGATGAGCTTAATCATTTGTCCTTTATCTGGGTGTAATTGATTTATAATATGTATGTATTTAGAAATGTATAAGTATGTTTATCAGTTGTCTAGTAATTATAACACAAGTTAATCCTCGTATACTTAATTTGAGACTAGATGGTGTTGTGGGAATGTTAAGAATTAAAATTATACTTTGTTAAGCGTTGTTCTTGCATACATACGATTGTGTCTCTTTGGTATAGTGAGGTTATCATTGCAGATCCTGACTTTCAATTGTAAAATTTCGCAATGATAGGATTTTGTACCGGGGTTGCTATATAAAAAAAACCAGCTCATGAGTTTACGATACTTTTTAATGTTAAATAATACCATAATTAAAATGTAATCACAGTGACAACGTCATATTATTCTCAATGTCGTCAGATCGCGAACTTTGAACCGCTGGTCCCTGTTGACTGCTCGAACACACTTATATTCAATGCCACAGTCATTATTTATTTTGTCTATTTATAATAACATAAGTCATATGCGATGAGAGAGAATAGGAAATGCTATTAACTTTTTTTGTGTACAAATAGCCTATCATTCGAATATGTTTGAATAAATATGTTTTGTAAATGACTTGTTATATGAATGTTTGGTCGTTTATATTTATGACAGTAACCACTAGTTTCTTAAAGCTTAATTTAATCTGTGGTTATATGTAAAGATTACTGTTATGATTGGTTGACCAATCACAGCTTACCAAGTTCAGCAGTATCCTTCTAATATTATAAATGCGAAAGTTTGTTATGATGGATGAACTATTGTTATCATTTTACGCTTTAACGACTAAAATAATTTGTAAGAAATTTAGTATGGCGTTGACACCCTGGATTAACACATAGGTTACTTTTTACCCGACTACGTAAAAAAAAAGGTTTATGTAATGCGGGAAAAGCTAGTTAAACATGCAACCATTAAAAACCATCATATGGTCTCCAACTTATATCTGCTTACCTATTGCTTCAACTTGTTAATCTAAAAACATGTTTGTATGCAAATTAATATAAAAAAAAACTTTATCATCTCGTAAGAACAACCCGGAAAGGCTAAGTGTGTGTCTGTAATTAGCGTAGCCATGAGACAGATCAAAGTACAGACAATTATTACTTAAGTACCTATTACGTGGTGACTGCCTTCCCATCATTGTCACTTAATAAGTATACACATTGCTTCTTTCTAACCGACCGGCTTCAAAAATGAGTAGGTTCTTCTTTTGTTTGTTAGATATTTAGATTATTTTTAGATGACTGATTGCTACGCTTAAACGACTGCACATATTTTCATGTAATTTGATCTAGAGATAGCTGACAACTGCGTCACAGAGAGAGGGGCAGTATGTTTTTGCAGCTATAACCGACATTCGCACGCGTTTAGAATTTAGCGAAACGTAGTGTTTCACTGCTGGGCACAGGCCCTCCTTCCTTTCAGGGAGTCCCAGTCCCTAGCCAATGCCGATACCAAATATTCAAGAATAACAATCGATTAAGTTACTTGAAGATCAATTATAAAAAATACCATGAATAAAGTTTATTTAAAAGTATATTTTTCCAGCAAAACAAAATGCTTCACGCAATCGATTCAATAATTTAACCTTGTATTTAATTGAATTAACATTAACTATAATTTTTCAAGACTCCAAGTTCAAGTGCGTGCTTATTTCCTAGCGAAACTGCCTAGAAAGGCCAAGGCGATGTCTAGTGTATCGTGATTACTGGCTGTAATTACAAATTGTGTAAACAGCTGACGGTATCGTTGCTAGGCGACCGGGTTCAGTAGCATCAGTCATCTATTCACATTTAACCTTTCATTCATCATTCCCCTGCCCTTATCCCAATTATCATTTGTCTTCTTCTTCCACATTTAACCTTTTAATATATTGAAGAAATGTAGAATTAGATCTCGCTTACAAGAGTATAACTTAGACTACTTTTGGACTCAAAAGAGAAAATTGGAGGAGAGTAAGAGGGTTTTCACCAGCAGTGAAACCTTTTAGGCTGTCTAGGAAACGTTGTCATCTTCCTACCCTCATCCCATTCTGCTTGGGGTCGTCGCATCACGTTTTTTAGGATGTTTGGGAATAGTAATAATAATGTTAGGGTCAACAATATGAGGAATATTTTTATAATATTACTGTTTTCTAGTCTATAATGTTACTGGTTATTTGCAAGTGATGTATCTAAACTATTGTTTAAGACACGTTACAGTTACCTAGTTCGGAAACCAGTCCAAGAAATAAATGATTAAGTATATATTTTTAAAACCTTAGTGAAAGAGAAATAGAGAGAACCATTATAATATATCATAATAGTTTATATTATTTAAATTACCTATAAAAAGTAAACTTTAAATTCTTTACCGAATAATAAAAACGTCGTAAAAATTAAAAGGTATTTTCATAAAGTTAGCCTAGTAACAGGTTTAACGTGTTAACAATATAAAATATTGCCTCTATGCCAATGAAAGCCCATTAAAACCTAGTTTTATGTAAACACAAGCAAAGTGATGTATGTCAGGTAAAATAACTCTAATTGCGTTTGGAACACGCATGTACAATCACAAATAATGAGATTACAACAGTCGTTAGTTCGTTACAATTGTGACGTCACAGGGAGTCGAGGCTAAGCACAAAAATCGTTATATGATTTTCGAGTTTACACAAATGTAGGCGACTAGGTACTAAGTTAATATGTTTGGGCAAGTTAACTATTGAAAAGTCGATTTACTGGTTTACTTTGGTAGTATACTAGCTTTTAAGCTAAGAATACGCCCACTCTTTTGCAAAGTTGGTATGTAATAGAGTTATATTTGCTAAGAGTAGGCGTTGGAGTTAGATGTGCGTAATGGGATACGTATAAACTATATTTAATCGATACTCTAAATACACGGGGCCCTCAGTGCCTATACTCTGTTATTTAAAAACATGTTTTTGTGTGAATAAACTAATTATTGTTCTCTTACTACCATTTCAAGGTACCCCTAAACCATGAACAATCAACATTTTCTAACAAATCCATTGCTGCAATCCTTCCAAAGTTGTTATGTACTAAATAAAAATAAATAAACCAGCCTCTACACGCTGATAGCGTAGATCAGCGGCACAGGCCTCTTCCCATATAGGGTAGATTAGAACATTGATCACCACGCTAGCTCACTGCGGATTAACGATTTCAGAGTCCAATATTTGGAATCCAGGTTTCCTCACTATGTTTGTCAGTAGTGTCTTAGAATAATTAATTTATGTATTAATCATGTAAACTATTTTCTTCAGGTGCACGAGCTCTCCCCTGAAAAGCTAAAGAACCGCGAGGTGGTCCACATAGACATCGCGAACGACCCTCTGAACGCGGCGGACTACAAGGCGGAGACCGACCCCACGAAGTTCCGCTCCAGCAAGACCGGCCGCGGCCCGCTCACCGGCCCCAACTGGAAGAACGATGTGAAGCCTGTTATGACATGCTACAAGCTCGTCACTGCAGAGTTCAAGTGGTTCGGGCTACAGGTAACACATTTTTATTTATTTATTTTTTCGTGGGAAATCATCAAATGATCCCGCCCGCTGTAGGTGCAGCGGGAGGGGGTGTCAGACTTATACTGACTAAAACCCACTATGTTCCTCCTGGAGCCCTTTGTGTGCCGGGCGAGCGGTAACTCTCACGAACATCCCGTAGCCCCGGCAGGACAGGTGACACATCTAACGTGAACATTTATTCTTAGACTCCAGCAAGACATTGGTTTATTAGGTCAAATAATAGGTTGTCAATTAATAAAAAATTACTTTAACCAACTTCAAAAAGGAGATTTTTCAATTCGATCGATTCGAGGTTCTCTATTCGGAAATTTGTATGTTTTATTGTGCACTAAAAGTATTTCCTTATAAGTTTTCTTACTAGCGATCGACTGGATTCTCGTTGGCAACAATACTAAATTTATTCTATGTTTACTTTACAGAGTAGAGTAGAAAATGTGATCCAGAAATCAGAACGGCGGTTGTTCACCATATTCCATAGGTGAGTTATACCTTATTTCTTATTATGGTGAATGCACACTTATAATCAACGTTAAGAATTTGCACAGTCTACCCACGTCGGATTTTGACGTTTCGACGTGGAGAAATGTGTGAGAGTTCATAAACAGAATTCTAAAATTCGTTGGACGCGTTCGGCTTGGATAGTGTGCCTTTGCCTTTACACACCAAACTCGCATTATTTTACCATAACGACATAACCTTCATATACATATCCAATGTACCCAAGATTTGTTGGTATTTTGATGATATCACACTAATAATTGTTGTTGAAATATTTCGCATAATATGTACATTGTAAGTGACTCATAGCAGGCGAAACACATCAATACTAAATTGATACGTCATTGTCGTAACACGGATTGTGGAAATATGATGTCCATTTTAGAAGTAGTGAATTTAAAATCTTTAGTCAATACATTGGAATTTAGTGTGTCATTGTTTAGATCTAGTATAATTGATAAGATTTTTTTTTAACATTACTATTGGCTGCAAGTATTGCATGGAGGATCTTTTTTTTGTATTAATTACTTGTTAATAAATCGTTTCACGTCAATGTTGGTTTGATCGTAATATTAAAGGCCAGATTTGAATGACACTACTGCGTGACTTTTGAAATTCGTTTTACAGCCATAAGGATCAGTACGCTTGGTATTTGAATTGACAGATTTGACGCACCTGAAAGCACTGAAATATGACCAACTTGTTAGTAAAGTTGCAAAAAGTTTAAGTGTTTAGTATTAAACAGCCATTCAAAAACCTGAACCGGTATAGAAAGTGTATAAATGTTAATATTGACATAATCCCCTGTTGCAGACAAGTGTTCTGCTCAATGGACGACTGGTACGGCATGACGATGGCGGACATCCGCGCCATCGAGGACCGCACCAAGGAGGAGCTCGAGCGGCTGCGGCGCGAGGGCGAGGTGCGCGGCATGCGCGCGGATAACGAGTGAACACCCTGTGTACTGCATATGTAGGGGCCCTCCACACTAGCGTCTGTCGAGCGTCGTCGTCGTGCCAGCGTCCGCGCTACGTCCACCTGACGTCGACGTTTTATGTGAACAACAACGGCGACGCGTAGCCAGCGTAGCAGACGCGTAGCAGTCGACGCTGCGCGGACGCTGGCACGACGACGACGCCCGAAACACGCTAGTGTGGGGGATCTCTACAACTGTACGCGAATTACAAATTCACTTCGGTATTACACTTAATATATAAATGTTAGGCGTTCGACTATTGGGGTTATTTCACGCGTTGAAAACAATAAAGTTTTGTCCATTATAGTGTTAATGTAGCTCAGTTGATTTGAGGATTATATGAATGTGGTGTCGACGCGAGCGACCCGCTAGCGTTCCCTGAGCAATAATGTTCCGCGCTCACTGCCCGAGCTGTGCTATACCTGAGATTGCAGCGATACTGTTGCCATGGAGACGTATTAATACCCCTCAACTATGTTATCAATTTCTAATAAAAATATTAATGCTAAAATTAATGGCATTGTGGTATTTTTACGATTGAATTGCGTGCGAACTAGACTTTATTTTTCTATTTACACATGAAGTAAAAATCAATTATAGTAACTTTATTTATGACGCACTTGTCTATGTTTTGGTCTAGCGCATGTTCCTCCGCAAATGATACCACGCACAGATCAGATTATTTCTTCATGGCAACACTGTATCAAACAACTGCTGGCAGTTGTAACAATGTGGGAATACTTATTTAACTAACTTGACGCCCTTCTGTAACGTTATGCTTAATATGAAACATATATATGTATGACATAATAGAAATGTACTCGAGACCCATTGCGCATACGTTTGCGATCTCAGATCAAGCGAGGGCATAGATTATTACCATTAGAAAAATGATATAATATGGTATAGATAATATTTAATAACTAATAAGTCGATGTAGTCAGTGGTTAACAGGTAGTGTTGTCGTTACCTAATTAATTAATAAAAAAATATAATAAATATAATTGGATTTGACAACTACATTGCAACGAGCCCGGTGTAACAACGGCCAGAGGTTTATATTGTTCTGTTAGGCCGGGGCGCGCCTCGAGCCCCTCTGTTGTGTATTTATATTATAAATTAATATATTACTCTGCGCAATTGTACCACGTTCGTTCTGGCACATAATAAATTATCGGTGCAATATATTTTTAACAATGGCAACCCTCTGGTGTGTGGGGTATTGTGGGGGTGTTGCAAGGTGAATGATATTATGGTGCGGTGTCTATGGGATTATTATTATATAGCGGTGACCTCGTTAACTTATTTATTGGGAACGGGTTCAGGTTGCAACACCCTCGGCTAGTGAATTTTCAAATATATTTTTATGAATAAGTTTTTTGTTGTTTAACAAATCAGTATTTTTAATAATTGTGTGACATTCCAGTTTCTACCGACGGTGACGTTAATATCGTTTGCTACTTAATCTTTGTTCGCTCTCTTGTGTTTCACGCAATATATGGAATCAGTGGTAAAGAAACAATTGAATCAGTACAATATTAAATTTTATGTGGATTCTCAGTTCTATGGATGTATGTTCCTTTAACCGTGACTCGCTGTGGCGTGACGTCACGCCCGCGAGGCTTAACATTGCACTTTCTTTTTTACTTTAAGTTTTTTTACTTATGTTGTAATAAGTTTTACATCAAATACAGCGTGATATATTTGCGAGTAGTGTTTTTTTTTGTAGAGATAGTAAATTGTTGCTACCCGCTTTTAGCTTCGCCTAGTGCTTCAGTTGAACTAGAGTACTTAACTGTCCTGTAACTTCCACACGAGAACTGGCCGGCGTAGTGTACGGTAGGAGGTCCTGTAATATAATACGAAGCTTTGCTTTGATGTTGTTAAAGCTTATTTGTTGCAGTTACCAAATAAAGTTAAGTACACAAACATATTTTATTTTTATTTTTTTACCTCGGACAGGCCCTTCGGTGCATGTATTGTAAATTCGTTAAGCCTATCTTGTAACTATTTATTTCGATTCACATCTGAGTAGGAAAAAATTTCATCGATGCATAGTTTATCTATAGTTGCTAAAATTGTCAATTTTTAAATGTTTAGCTAATTAAAAGTTTCGAAAGTTCTTGCATTGATAAGTATAATGTAATGAAATAACATTTGTTGTAAAATGTACTATGAATATTTTGAGGCCAACACAAATAAAATAATTTAATCTGTTGTGATTTGTTTTTGTTATTGACTAATCTGAATCTAACGACGAAGACGTGTTTATGTACAGAATACACACGACTCAAATCTCACAAACATTACAGTCTTACAAAAATGTTACGTAATTGAAATTATTTACAATACTACACATTACACCACAAAAGCCAAATAAAACTCCAGTAATTATAAAATTTGATCGTTTAATGAATTTCAAATAAAAATCTGAAATATATTTATTTTAAATAAACAACGCCTGAAGCAAGAGAACCGAATATCACAGGGTAAACAATAATTACAATAGCTTGATATATTTATCTTATTCCAACCATTCTTGCCAGTTAATGAAGCTTATGCTTAGACTGGAGCATACTGCTGTGTCGTGACGCACCATACACCCATCGTATCGACACGACACGACCTACAAATATGTCTAGCCATATAAAATGTATGAAACATTAGCCTCGGTCACGACACACTAGTATGTCTCCGGCTTTAGTCTCAAACAGCCCTGAATGAAACTCCTTTATACATTTGCTTGATTCCACTCCTTCCTTGCTTCTTTGAAACATTCAAACTGATATATAATTCTAGAGATTGACAAGAATAGAAGATACTAGCTTGGTTTACAAGAGAATATTAATATCATGTAGTTTCTTATCGGATTGCTAATTGAATTTACATGGAAAGTGGTCGATAGAATTGTATAATTAATTGCAGTTTTAACAATAATTTTGTATAAATTTTCTGAAGATCTGTAATACAAGGTACCAAGCTAGCTTAACAAACATTAAAATTCATAATAGGCGTCAACGGCTGATATCTTAATATAAACTCTATACTAAATAACAGACTAGTGGATAATTTACATACATACGTAACTCCTTATCTTTGACACTCACTGAGCGACGCCAGGACGCGAGGCAAGTATGGAGACAGACTACTTCAACACACGAAGTTATAATTCTAATCAAATTACAGTTTAATCATCTTTATTCAAGTAACTGACAAAACCTGCCGGGGCTGCGGGATGTTCGTGAGAGTTACCGCGACCCCGGGACTCAAAGGGCTCCAGAAGGAACATAGTGGGTTTTAGTCAGTACCTGACAAACAGCCCTTAAATCGTTGTAATGTATCAAAATGTACTTTCTTCTCGGTAAGTTAGCGATTTGAGACTGGTTACTTCCATATATTTCAACGATTGCATCAACGTATATTTGAAGAATTTGCACTTTCCCGCTACCGACTGCGTCATAATTGTTCTAAGGAACTGTATTCTAGAACATTCTTGTGTTTCTGCGTCCTAGCTTCACTCACCTTTTTTTATCATCAGCGCTTATCACCTAAAAATCATTTCCATATCGACCAAAAGCTTTTCAGTGTCTTATTTAGTCTTTAAAGGCATGCGAGTTACCTTTACTTAATATAACAATACTCCAAAGAATTATAATATTATTGGTCTAATAAATAAAATACATAATGTAAAACACTTGATAAGTACTCGGTATAATACAGGCGGAGTTGTGACAATTTAGCATTTACAGTCAGTTATAAAAATCATTGAACAAAACTGGATTAAATAGTGCTACAAGGCTCTTTTGGCATGCGGCGGAAATCGGAACTAATGCCGTCATGTATGAAAAATAATCACTTTTGATAGACTGTTGAGTCTGTAGTTTTACCACCTCATATCAACGCTTTCATGTTAATGTCATCCACATGCCGAAAGATCCGTGTAGCTCTATATAAGGAAGGCGGAGAGGCAATATAGTTAGCAACAACAGTCGATAAACAAAATCAGAATAAATGTTATTGCCAGAGATGCTGACTGTGTCCCTTCGAATATTGGTCATAGGTGAGTAAAATAATAAAAAGCTGAACGAATTCAGGTGTTTTGTAAGTATACTTGATTATTGATTAGAAGACTAACAATTGAAGGAACTTATTTTATCAGTGCTGAGGAATAACCTGTTATAATATAATATGAAAGTACCGTGGAAACTATGTATTGTAATTTTAAATTTGAAGTTAAATAACACATTTACAACTGCTACAACTAATATTCAGTCAAGACTCATGTTCACGAAATCAATAATTAGAAAGAACTGATATTATTTCAGTCAATTTAAATTAGGGCACAAACTATTGTAAAATAATTTGCACACAAATATTCAATAGCTGATTGTGTAAAAAATACAATTAACGATAGAGGAATATAAGGAAATCGACTTATGAATGCATTACCTGTATTAGTTCTAATACAAAACAATATGGACTGTTCCTAAAGTATTTATAAAATGGAAGGAGACTTTCGTCGTCGCGAAAAAGCATGCTTCAAGACTTAGTCAAATTGTAAAGCTTTAGCCACGGTTGAAATAGCTGAAGGAACTATCTATCACAAAAGGGAGGATACTAAAGATAGAGGTACTCTGGTGGTTTTAGCCGGAAGGATCCAGCTCACCCCTCCATCTCATCACATTCCCATAGCGGAGGTAGTCCATATAGGAATTCCAACCGGCAAAAAAAATGTAAAGAAACATTACAAATATGCCTTGCTGTTGCCAATTTAGAATATTGTGAAATCGGACTAAGTTAAGAGTACGGTGTTCGCAAATATTCTCTGGCACATTTTTAATACAATTATTAGCAGTTAAAAGGACGCTATTGCCAAAATCAGTGAAAAGGGGAAAATAGCTCTCAATTTAACCAAACCTTCCCAGCAGAGAAGCGAGCAAAAAAGCTCTTTATTTTATTACCTAACATGTCTTTATAACCTTCCTAATGTATCTGTGTCTTGATAAGCTCCCACTTCTTAATCATTAAAGCAGTATGCTTGATAGACTCTATCTCTCTCGTTCTAACTACTCTCACAAATGGAACGAAAAGGACAACACTATTTCTGTCAGTACCTTACAATTAGTTTCATCTGTGTATAGTTTTTCCTTGTGAATTTTATCAGAAATATATTTTTTATTTGTATTTAAAAAATCTAGTTTTCTGACGTTATTCTAGTACAGACTTTAGTTTGTCTATGAGCATAGCTAGGCTGACTAGGTGGGTGGTAAGACTGGCAAGAGAGTCAGAAAAACTATATATTTGGTTTTATACTCAGAGACACTCAACTTTGCTAAACGTATTTCTTTTACGGAAATACTTGGCAATAACATCCAGATTCATGGAAGTGACAATTATAGAGTTTTATTTCAATCATCTCTTATTCAAATTCCTGGAGCAAATAGCATGGCCAAAGTGGGCATTCATTAATTATTTTAAATATACTAAGTTATATCTAACATTTTAATAAACTGTCGCGTTGTAGCAAGCCCCTTAAAAATTCAGCCAAAAGATGAAGATCTTAACATAGATATGGCAACATTAACAATAGACCAGTTGGGCCAGAAATATGATATTTTATGTTGACAGGCCAGGGTTGGCACAACAAGCTGGTACTTACACCAACCCACCAATCTCCTTACTACGCCCATAGCCCGCCTCGTACCATAGACTATACCTAACCTTTTTAAAACAATACTCACAAGTCACAACACTTCATTACTAATAGAAATCTTCTTAACTTAATCTTGTACTCAATCATCGACTTCTAGCTCCAGTTCAATGTCCGCTAGGCTTATCCTCCGTAAGGTGTTGATGACCATGTACCTAGAGAAGGCTACGTAGAGGTACCGGAACCACACCATTTGGGAGCGGTGGCGTTTCATCGCGCGGATCACGCGCCGGCTTTCAGTCCAGCGGAGGAAGTATCTGGAAGATTGTATGATGGTATTAGGGTGTGTCTGAGCAAAACTTGATAACGGTAACCTTTGAAAATTACTTTCCTTTTAAATCATTTAGATGAGGGAGCAATAATCTCTAAACTACCACAGAAAATAAATAATAAAATGCATTAAAGTCATTTTGGACAAAAGGCCAATGCAAAAGTTGTTCATGCCACAGCTCAACTCTATTTCAGGTAAAGCCATAACAAAAGTAACCAATCTTAGATGAAGCATAGTCATTCTTTTGATATAACTTGAAATAATACAGTAATTAGGTTGTATATTTGACAATTTAAAAAAACAATTAATCAGGCTCACCTTTTAGAAGACAATACAAAACTAAGTGGCAGGTCCAAGAATCCAATGTACTTTCTTAAAATATTTACAGAATCTAATGTGTACACCGAACACCCTGGAAATCAATACAACAATATAAGAATCATCTTGGAATTTGAAGTTTACCATCTGAATTCTTATCGGATATATAAGAAGGTCTAATATGACTTACTTTGTGGCATTAATTTCTCAACAAACATGTACGCGACAGCATAGAACACAGCTGAGTGATTAGCATGTGCAGACACTCCTCCTCGGTCGAACGTCACTAGTGTGTCTATATCTAGCATCTCTAAGTGATGGTGCATCAGCTTGGCTATGACGGGCACAGGCCACTGGGCTTTAGGGTCATCCCTGAGCCGAGTGTCCATTATTATACATATGTTTTTGTTTGGGACACCAAGCTCCAGACAGGCATCCCATAACTCCCTCCGACGTATGTGACCTTTGCCCTCATAGTTCCCTGAAAGAAAGTTAATTCAATTAAAGTATGTGTAAATTAGATATCAAGTAAGTTATGAAGGTCAAATAGTAACTTACCATTTGATAGACACAGTACATACACGTCAGCACCCTGTTCGCACAATCTGAAGATCGTGGGCCCGAAGAACATGCACTCGTCATCCGGGTGGGCTATCACCACTAGCACTCGCTTCGCTCCTAAGGCGCCGCGTGTTCGCGTTGGCAGGCGGCGAGCATATCTCCGATACACCACACAACACACTAACAGGTACCCGATTAGCCATAAGCTTATATACAAAGCAAAATTCCTAAAATATAACAATGATTCTGCCAAGAACTTCACGTAAAAACTGTAGAAAAATTCTAAGTCATATGCCGGATCATTTAGTAACATTTCTGACTAGAACTAAGGGAACTCTTGGTCGTCACTAAAAATATAGTTGTTTTTCATGTGTTTTAATTATTTTACGGCATTTAATTCCTATTTATAATGGGAATTTTGAAAATTTAACATTGTACTTTCCAATAGTCATTTTGACATTTAAGTTATAAATTGCCAGTGGGCAAAAAAAACACTGCTCAAATAAAAATAGAAACCAAAGTTATGGATTTTTTAATATCATATCACAGTATTTTTTCTATATGATGCCCACGCGCGGTTGGAGATTAGAAATAAATCTCTGAAGAGATGAAACTTTTTTTTCAGTACTAATTACTTTACAATCTTTCAAATAGTTCTTTTTAATACGAAATGTCGAGTTTTTGAACGAAAAAATATTTTTGACAGGATACCATTGTCATTGTTATTGCTTTTATTTCCTTTGACGTTTCTCGATAGGGACAAAAAGTTTTACAGAATCCTTTTTGTGGTGTCTTCATCCAGGGATTTTCAAAATGATACAGCCTGACTATCCATCAGCCATGGGCTTGCTAGCTCATTTAAACTCAGATGAGCTCAAAGAAATGTTAAATGACGACACCAAATTCGATTCAGTTCTCAAAGACGTGAAACAGGTAACAATATTTAATTCAATACGTAAAATAGGAGTGTATAGCTCGTGTCAGTTGTATTTACTTTGATTACACAGTGTATTAGATATGGTTGTGAAATCATTCCGATATAATAGTAATTTTACGCTCTATAGTTGCGCTTGTAGAATGAGTCATTGTTCCAATTCAATTATCATGGGTTTGAGCTTACGGATGTAAGTGTTGATAAAGAGACCACTGTAGATTAACGTAATGGTCTTTCGCCCCTATTTCCATATTTAACATGATAAGTGTTTACTAATCTTAGAAAGATCTTGACTAAATTACATTTCATTGGAATATTATAGACATGCATGCAATCTAATACGGAATACCTACATATCCATACCCACTAACCATTAAATTAATGTTGATTAATATGTTTACTTTCACAGATATAAAAGATAATCTATAATCACCAAATTACCTAAGTGAATTCTATTAACAACACAATTTAATTTTAGATAATTCTAATCAAATCTTTACAAAATCTTTATTTTACTAAATTATGACTCACTGATAGGTATATAGGCAGTTTAAAAATATTAATAACCAATGACCCATCATCCATCCATCCATTCCTCCATACAAGCTACCAACACTACTTGTCACTATCACTACTCGTTAATATTGCTCACAGCCAAACATTGTTATCACTGGCTTCAATGAATCAGGATTAGGAATTAATATGCACTCCAAAATAGTTATAATCAAAGATCTAAATAAGCTTTATAACCAATTCATTTATTAATTATGCAATTTGATGTAAAAGTTGCAGATTATTTCAGACAGTAAATATTTATAAAAAATAATGTTTCAGTGAACTTCTAAACTTATTCTTGTCTAAAGTTATCTGAAATAATTTAAGTCCATAAACTGATGTAATAATATTTAAGAATTGTACCCATAACTGTATCTAAAATTATTTATCCATAATATCCCGGTGATAATGAAGTCTACTTTAAAGTTTATTGTGTCATAGAAACTATGAAACTACACCACACAAAGAGTATCTATCTACATTTAAAACTAAATTTACATATCTATAAAATAAAAAAATGTACTAAGCCTCAAAAAGTATGTCATCATCTCATTGAATAGCAACAACAATTCTTTATGCAAAATACAGGATAGCCCTCTCTCTGATTATGGGTGGAACCAGCTAAGCACTCTGTGAGTTAGTTGTAACACATTTAGCTCAAAAATGTAATTGCCCCTAAAGTTATTATATTTTTGCCACTTTCCACAGCGGAAGTCAATAATGAAGATATTGGTACATTTTATTTGAGATTATTCTTTCTTGATTGGTCTTACAGGTCAAAGACTGGGAGACAGAACGAGAGATGACGATAGCCAGCAACAGGTCCCTGGCAGAGTTTAACCTTGGCAAAGAGCCAGAGCTGGAGGAGATGAAGGCACAGGTGCAGGAGAAGTCAGAGATGGGCGAGCAGCTGTGCACGCGCATCCAGGAACTGCTGGAGGAGTACAGTGAGTAGATGTGCTACTCGATGTTGCTGAAATGTTACTTTAATTTTTATTCCAGTTAAGTAGTTGAAACTTGCCCTCAGACTAACAGAACTGTTAAAAAAGCAAAATTAGACCCCCTGCATACAGAAGTATTGGGATATATGTAATGTTTCCACTGGTTTGTGAATTAATGATTGTTTTCCTTGTCTTCTGTTTATAGAAACAAAGTCAGCAGGCATCTCCCCAGATACAACTCAGGCACTATTACAGACAGCGGCCGCAGAAGCTGAAGATGCATCAGAAAATTTAGCCCAAGACTTCCTTTCAGGGAAGATTCCAGTTGAAAAGTTCCTTGAAGACTTTGAGCCTGCTCGCAAAAACATGCACTTACGGAAATTCAAGGCCGAAAAGATGGCGGAACTATTGAGGCCTGGCAACCAGAGTTCGTTTAACAATGGATATGCAAAGCCCTACCTCCCATACTTCGGCTACGGGCCTCCTCAGGGCGCCCCCAACGTGCCATACCCCACAGGACCTCTCAACATGCCCATGCCCGGCATGTACGGCAACCACTTTTAAGTCAATGCATTAATTAATGATCAATTTTTAGAGATTGCAAATATATGAATCAAATATTATTTTATAATGACTTGTGCCAGGAGTGGTTCCGCTTAGAGTAATGTAACGATAATGTTATTAACTCGGAAAGTCACATTATCTTAAAATATGAAGTGTGAATGTTGTGAAGTTTATGTGATAGCAAATTTTCTAAACATCTACGAATTAGAAAAGGCTGGCTCTTACTCGATCTTATAAACATAAATTTGGGCAATGCCAAAATTTTATTGATAGAAATTTGCCATCACATAATGTGAAGGGTGGAATAGAGGTGAACTAATATTTTTAAAGATGCTCAGATGCAAAACAATTTTACTTTTAAAATTAATTAAAAAATAAAGAATTATGTATAAATATGCAGTATCTACAAACAATTACTAATGCATTTGTAAACTAAAGAGCAATTTTTATGATACTTTTCATCTCTTGAGTCTCACCCTGTAAAGATTTGTATGATATGGACAATGAATCTTTTATTTAATTAAGTATTTTATGTTATGATTTTTTATAATTGAAGTAATATTCCTTTTTGTAATTGTTTGTTGTTCCATCACGATTGTCAATCTATACTCGTAGTTTGTATTCGAGTATTTACCGCCATATTTCAAAATACGTCACCTTCAATTAATTAACAATACAAATAATTGCAGAACAAAGAAAATAAAACTAAGGGTACTTCTGAAATATGATGATTCTTACTTATTCTGAATAAAAAATATAGAAATTGCACTGTGTAGAGAAATATATTGTAAACCATTAAGATTACATACTCGCACCCAACAGTTTAATAGCACCTTAAAGATTGATAATCACATCACAAAACATAGATGAATTTAATATCCTAAGCAATTTGATTAATGTATTTTACTGCCCGACGCCTGAATAAACTAAAAAGTAAATTTTATTTTTTAATGCCGTTGCCAGAATAGACAGACTGTTCTTGATAATTTTGAAGCAAAAAAACCCGCCAAAATAGGATTATCTGGCATTTCCGTTACACGGATGACTGTTTACTAGGTATAAGTTTTTATCTTATAAAACTTCCTTGTATTATTAGACTCTTCTGTGAATGAAATAATAGTAACGCGCAAAAGCGCCTTTTTTATAATAACATTCACTTTCCATGGCTTAACAGAACCTATTGTATTTTTTAGTTTATTGGGGCAACATAGTAATATAGTCATATTATGTGTATAGTCTTAGTCAACCTGATAAAACCTATATACACAGGAAATACGATTATGTTGTAAGCAAATTTTCTAGTGCTATAGTAAATGTATGACGTAATATCATCATGTCAATTCTATTTAATGTTTCATTTTTTTACCGATATCGCATTAAGCCTACTTTTATTTTAATTTCGATTAATAGTTATTGGTAATCGCACCAACACACACACACAGGAATTAGAAACAATCCGTCATCATTTTTTAAAGCTAATAAACTTTAATAATTTGAATTATTTGTTGGAGCGATGTCGGTAAATGGTGTGATTAATCATTTAAATATCCTTCACCTAAAACATTTGTATTTTTAAATGCTGCAAAGTTACTGTCTTATATAAAAAATGAAATCAAAATGTTCTAACGTGGTATTTTTTTCTATTATTTTGAAGGTAAACTGTCCGCTTGATGTTGGTGCTTAGTAGAAGAAATGTGATTTTAACTATTTCGTCTATTAGTGATAGTTTATAATAAATTAATTAAAATGCAATTATTTAGTGTTTTCTTTGTATAATAGACCCACATAAAATTTAGTAACTTACTACATAAAACTTATTCGCCATATAATTCGATATTTCTTTTCTCCCGGGAAAAAAATATCGAATTATATCGCGAAAAAGTCCCGCTTGTCGTCTAAAATAAGTGTACAAGTCGCGAAAGTTTAAAAACATTAGCCCCACATAACTTGCAGAATACTGATTAATTATCTTTGTACATTTGTTTTAAATAAATTCAAATTTCCCGCCATACCTACAACATTCGAGCCTCCAATAATTCGCAATATGAAAATAAGTTTCAATATAATGCTATGTAATTACAAGATTTTTAATGTACGTCTTTATATTCCTTGTTTATGTTTTAAAATTATGTTTAATCATGGTGTATTGACGTTCAAATGAATACTGATAATGCTAACTAAAGGTGCGCTTACACGATACTCCTTATTGTTCACCAATTACGACCTGCGTCCCACTTATGGCTAAAAATGTAATCTAATTGTTAATGTTTATTATTGCTCCATAAATTACTCAGTCAGTTACAGGTTCAATAACTAGTTAACAAAGATAAAAAGTACAATAAATCGTGATTAGGTTTTATATCTTGACAGGTGAAATTGATATTGTACACTGACTTTATATCACGCTCGTGCTTTACGTTCGGATACACAGTACAGAATCAGTCGGAAAATTATTATACATTCTTTTAATTGTTTAATGTTTCCATGGTTTTCTTTTCAAATAATTAAATTTAGTGATGTTATTACATGTACTTGCACTTATTTTAATATAATCGTCACATAATTGGATATCAACCCACGGAGTTACATTATGCATCACCTTGAAACAAATCATTATTCATATTTGTTTTTACATAATATACAATCTTTAAAATAACGTATTTGTTTAATAAATTAAACTCTTTTTTTTGTTTCAAAGTTGTAGTACATGAGTATGACATTACTTTTCTGACATGTATCCGAAACGCACAGTTCTTTAATCTCTGCTTTTTTTTAATATGGCGGAAGCTCTGACCGCCGTTCGGACGTCTGCATTTTTTACTATCGCGAATTAAGAAGTGTCTCGGAAATATTTCTTAAAGTGTGTGACATAGAAGTGTATTAATTAAAGAGTGTATTCATTGCGTTATTAACTAAATAGTTAAAGTGCTCAAAATCGTTACATTCAGCTAAAAAAATGGTAATGATAGTTTTTTGTTTTGATACTTTTTTACAAACTTTACTTTGTTGAAAAATGTGTTTTCCTCATTTTTCCTTTAAATTATAATAAAAACTACCATGCTTAGCTAGGATTTCGGTTGCTAATGTTAGTGAAGGTCACAAAAACTGGATTTTTTCCGTTTTTTTCTTTGTTTTCAATTTTTCTAACCAAAAAAAAACTGTCATAAGGTGATGTCGATCTCACATGTGATATTATTCCAATGTTTCTTTGTAAGATAAGTCATTTCAATGCGATCCCGGGAAGTTAATTATTCAGGCTGGGTGTGGCTGTATTGATTTTCTTGGAAGGTTCTAGGTATAGTGTTAGAATACGTCTTGAAGTACTGCACTGTGCCTATGTCTAGCACACTGCTACAATGCGGTGTTAACGCATTGGGATCGATGATATTAAGATATTAGGGGCTGCAATAGGCTGTTTTAGCTTTATTATTCATTGTCTTTGTAATGTAGTTTCGTATATTGCGTATCTTTAGACTCTAATGCAGTAAGATGAATTTTTCGAATTGCTCAATGCATGTTTTACTTATCATGGTGGAAAGTATAATAGTCATAAAAAGAGCATTATAAAACCATGTTATCAGTTATGTAAGGTTTTTTTACTGTATTTTGGTGCTTTTGCCAACTATAGGTAATGTAATAATTCAGACTGTGCCAAGACTTTTGTGTTATTTCTGGTTACTCATAAAACTTGTCTATGATATATATTTTCTTTTCTTTAATAATATTTTTTTCTAATTATATTGCTTTTTAATAATTCCATTACTTAGTTAAACTTGCAGGACTTACTTTTCACTGAACCTCTCAATTTACTCAATGAAAGATAATAAAGTTTCATCATATTTACTGACACATTGAAATCAGTCTAAAAAGCAATAACAAAAAAACGATTTGATATGAATCCTTGAGATAACTTGTATCCTGAATGTCTTCAAAGACTGCCTCTCAGAATAACTGTATCAATGAATAAATCTTCCTGACCTTATATTTGCAAAGTCAAGGTGTTTATAAATTAAACATTTTCTTTGTGTTTCTTGAAGTATTTACAATGTATCTGATGTAAAACATGGAACACTAAGATGTCTTATACCTAAAAGAGGTTTCATAACATTTAAAATATAAACAACATGCTTTGCTAAGACTCTTTAGTCTATTATGTTTAGGTACTGACAAAAATCAATTGATTATGCTATGTCATGTAGATTAGGTATTATTTTCAGAGGAAAGTCAATCAATTTTATGATAAACATTATAGATAAGTAAATAAAAAAGAAAATGATTTAGAATGTCTTTGCCCTCCTGTCGGTCAGCAAATGCTAGAAAATAAAACAATAATTTACTACCCATCCCATTTATATAAACAACTGTACTTGCTTAAATAGTAATTAAAAAAACCAGAATTACTTATTTAACATATAAATATTCTTTAAATTTATTCCTGACTGCACCTGCATAGGCTGGAAGCAGATCCAAAAATAGTTAAGAAAGGCCAGGTGATGACCAAGCAGGTTTTAATCTTATAATTCTGGCCTATGTTAAGATTTCTATTTTGAGTTGTAACATATATTACCAATATTTATATAATTTGTTTCCTGAATAAACAGAAAAAAAAAAAATTACTTTGATACATATTTTTAAGATTAATCGCTGTTACAAAAATAAAAAAAATACACTATTGGGATTGACTGATGTGTTACATTAGTATATTGTTATTTATTAAGATATCTTGATAAGTTATCTACTAATAAATCTTTCAAACGGGTGATGGCAATCAGGTCTACAAAAACCTTTCTGTTGTATAATGATTGTCGGACAATGAACTTCTTGGGTACATGTTATCTAATTTTAATCAAATTTTCAGTATTAAAGATATTATCCAATTTTTATAAGCCTGTTTATTAATTTTTGTGTGAAAATCAAATTCAGTATTGTACTAAATTAATTTAAAATGTTATTATGTGTTAATTAATGACTTTTAATTGTGATTAAATAAAAACAACTAATCTAAACATTAACTTTTAAGTTATTAAAAAATTATGTTAAAATGTGTCTTTTCAAATTGTGGTGGTTTTAAGTAAATGAGAATTATTCACACTATTTTTGATAATAATTGGTGGGAACACAAAATATCTTATAATTTCAAGGTATTTTTGGGTATGAAATATTTTATGTATATTTCAATTCTCACCTCCCTATTATAACTATAAGTCACTAAACAATACTTGTTCTATTGGTCTCTATCAATCCGTTTCACTATTCATATATAATTCTAGAGAGATGACCACCATTTTACATAATGTGACTAGCAACATGAGATTTGTGACATAACAACAAAATCATTTGAGACTCAAAAACAAACTTGTAATGCTGCAACTCAGAAAGTAATGAATCCACCTCGAAATTACAGTCACAAAACTAAAAGTCAGAAACTATCTTGTCCAGAAAATCTAAAATCTATGAAAATTTATAAAAGTAGTAACAAGTCTGTAAAATAATATAATATTGTAACTCCAAAGGAGGCATTTAAAACAAACCTATGAATTCATTTTAGGTCTAATGAGAAAAAAATATTTCAATAACTGTAGTAGGCTTGTAGTCATGGTGATATTAAATACAATACAATATTACTTGGTCTCTGTGACATTATTATGTGAGAGAACATCTAAATACAACGTTGATAAAAGCGAGAGGCATTAAATGAAACCACATATTCTGTATATCATTATAAGGCTACACAACAAAAATCAAATCAATGTAAGCAATAGTTTAGTCACAGGATATTTTTTTAGTTTTTTTTTGGTTTGAACATGCTGTATCTTCCTGAGGTGACTAAGTAATATAGGCATAGTTATCTAGTTGGCTCCGGTTGGGTCCGAAACTAGTCGGGCTATCCAGATAAATACGCGTGCGTAAACCGTTATAACGTTTTAAGTATGAATCATCCTCACGAAAGTTATTATAAAAATATTGCTTACATTGATTTGATTTTTGTTGTGTAGCCTTATAATGATATACAGAATATGTGGTTTCATTTAATGCCTCTCGCTTTTATCAACGTTGTATAACATAATTATAAGTGTCGCTGATGCTGTGCCGCTGATAAACAAAGTTATGGTGCACTCATCTTTACCCTTGATATTAGAAATTACTTATTCAAATCTTAGGGTAAAGGGCCTTTTTGTTGGCTTTGAAGTTAAAAGCCGAATATAAAGAAATTACATTATCATAACTTATGATAGGTGTAAGTTTTAGCATTCCAATAAGATTTATTTTTAGTGTAAATATTTCATCTTTAAGAACCTAGCCAATACAATTGTTTGAGAATAGTATGACTACAATGAAAAGAATTGCATTTTCAATAAAATAATGTATATGAAAATTGAAACCTAAGCTAAGGTAATAACTAGATTAGCCTTCACCTACTTTATATAACTATTTCTAACATTGTAGTGTGAGAGAAAGTCTAATTAGGTATTGATCATAGTACTATAAACGAAAGACCTTGAGTTATTCCTAAAATGTTCTAAATCATGGAAAAGAAGGTCATTTTCATTGGTCAAGGTTATCTGACCTGATATGATTTGAATATCAGATAAACCTGTGAGATTAGCCTAGGGAATCTATTCTCAAGCCCTCAAATATTTCGCAGTATTTTTTTTGTGTATAAATGTGTATTAGAATTGGAATAATAAAGGCCTCAATTATGGCAGAATCCATGTCAATATCTTAACATTGAAGTACAACATTTATCAAGCCATTGTGATAATTTTTGCAGAGCTTTTTTCACCTTACTTTGGTTATCCCAAAATGGCGAAGTTAGTCTTTCTGAGATACTATTTTTAAAACAATTTATTTATCTTGTATTGTTTAAGGAGAGGTACAGCACACTGCTAAACTTTAAAATAATGTTCTACCAACACCTCTGAAAATAATATGACTTTAGTTGAGGAAAAGAGACGCCGCTCTACGCCGCGTATTGCGCTGTCACACTTCTACAACTGCGATAATATTAAGATGTAACTGTAGGCCCCCTGTGCATGAGTTTAGGCATGGATTAAGGTTAGGTTACAAACGTGACCGGCGCATGCGCTTTCCGTTCGAGCGCCCGAGCGCGAACTATTAAACTTTTTGCCTTTGTCAAGTAATGAAAGCTTAATAACGCATTATTGTCGACTGGGTAACTGTTTCCCTGTTGGGCAAAAGTCATTTTTACTAAAGGTAGACTGTTTTTTTTCTACCGGACTATATGACAATATTTTTTTGGAGATTTCGTCATAATCCCTTATTATTATAAGGATAAATATGTGTAAGACCCATTGCCTTTTCTCACCTTTGCTCTGTTGTTACGTTACTGCGTTGCTTTTCTCTTAGATTTTTGTCAAGCTTTCAGAGCACATTTTCACAATTTACGGGGTCTTGAAAAGTTTGCTTGAATGCCGAAAATTATTGGATAACGGTAAAAGCCTAGATAGACGAGGAACAATACCTTGCGTACTATTTCGTCCTTCAAATATCCTTCTCAATTGTACTAATACTGCACACTGTTAGTCCAAAGCTTGCTGTGTGCTCCACTTTCGATAGTAAGGTTTTTTGGGGGACTCCCCTGTGCTTTATCCATTGTGGTACAAACACAGTACTCTGCGCATAGCGACGTAACGCTTCTCAATCAGAGCAATAATTCTACAGGTTGCTTTTCCTCCAGGAATGCTTAGCTAGGGATATATTTTTCAGACCTGTTCTCGTTTACAAGCAATTCATTATTTTTTATAATCACCCAAGTGTTGACAATGAAATTGTCTAATATTATTGTGAAATTCTTGTTGATGCAAAAATGTATTTTTGTATTTATTTCCTCATTTTCATGTCACACAAGTATCTTGTGTATTAATTTGCATTGCACATAAATATTAATGGATTCTTTCAAAAAGATTACAAAGTAACACTGTGGCAAGGATGATCTTGACTTGATGGAACCTTGACTTAGGGTCAGGCCAGGCTATATCTTGCCGGAGATCGCGGTAGTTTGCGTTGCGTTCCCGTGGTCCCCGGTGCAAGGGAAGGTCGAAGCACTCCGGTGGTTTTGGCCGGTAGGAGTCCGGCGCGCCTCTCCGCCTTCCCCAGGGCGGAGAAAGTCCATGAGGATTTCCCCGAATAAAAAAAAAAGGGTCAGGGTATATCTAGAAGAGAATGAGGTTGTATTCCTTCGAAGCGTATTGGTTGTGAACATAGCATGTGAAGCAGCCAAAGCCTGCGCTCGGGTTAATTGCGTAGATTTGTTAAAAGAGGTTCGTTGCTGAAATATTGACAATGCGAAACAATCATCACGTAAAAGTTTACCTTTTTCGAATTGAGGATTTCCAGGAGATTTCTGGACGAATTAATTAGCCTTCCAGAAATTAGGGGTTAATTTACTTTGCGTTATGGCATGTTAAGTAAATAGAGTTCACACCTAGCCTGCTACACAGTGATTCGAGGAAAATCAAGTGTCTAACAGCGCGAGACGTACCACTATCAGGGATAGGGAAATGGTTAGAATAAATTCTCCAGTAACTAGAATAGCTGCTATTCAATGGTTTTATATTATTTTATGGCTTCTTAATAACTTATGAACAATGTTGTGATTGTAGTCTAAACGATCAGCGTATGACGACGAGGACAATCCGCCGACGCCTTCAGACGACTCAGACTTCGACGATGACGAGGACCCAGATAATTTGGAAGTGCCAGGTTTGTAACACCCTCCAGCATCTAATGAGTCACTATTGTAGCTTTTTCAGCAACTTAGATTACAAGGTACCTACGTAAATGATACAACGGTTTACTCACACGTATTTATCGGTACAGCCCGACTAGTTTCGGACCCAACCGGCCTCCTTAATCATGAGCTGACACGGCGGCGGGGTCGCGAGTCGAACTATACTATAAAAATATAGATTATAACGTATTTAAAAAGGCTGCGATCATATTTAAAATTTCACTTAGTAGCACAGGAATTGCGTTCTTTTTTCAAGAAGGCAATAGTCCATTTTAAACGAAAACATGAATCCTTATATAAAAAAAAATACTGACTGATGAGGATTTTGTATTGGAAGAACCCATGTTGTACATTTCCGGGACGAGCTAACGCACTGAAGTAATATAGAAAACGTTTAGAACTATGTCGATAGATCTCAGCTTACTTCGTTGCTCAACACGTGCATACGCACAGACTTTGCAAAGATCTCTGAACGTAATATAAAGATATTACGCATTTATCGAAGCCGGTGCGTCAGCTCTTAACAAGTAAACCTCGTTGGCTCGGTCTATCCCTAAGATAATAAGCGTGATACACATTTGTTATATCTCAGAAACAAACGCAGCTATAGCGTTGTTTACTTTTCTCAGATCAAGGTGAAAACATTTTTATTGAAATTCATGCAAATGTACTATTTTGAATATCATTCAAGGGTGCATTTTATATACTGCGAAGGTGACATTGGATGTATTTATAATGTATTGGTAACATTTGTTACTGGGTCTACGTTTTTATGGGAAATTAACTTCATAATTTAAAGGAATATATTTATCAGGTCCCGCGAATAGGGACGTAACATTTTTTTTTCCGTTACATAGTTGAATAAAAAATGTTGCTTTTTTATTGGTCATATAAACGCAAAAGTACGTATGTAGTATTTTTTAATTATCAATCCAACGGACTCATTCGATTTTAAACTAAAAATCAATATACAAATATCTTTTATCCGTACCTTATAATATAAATCTTTTCAATTATTTTTTTGCCATTACGCCATCATTGTTGAAATTTCAAGACTCCTCTAATAGTTATCAGTAGAAATATATGGCATTGTTCTTTAATTTTTTATTCGATGCACAGGTGGCGGCAAGACTCTGGCCGCGGCTTTCAACATAAGCAACAAAAAACCCGCCACAACTCAGGTCGTAGTCAAACCTACCACAAATCCACTTGCTGGTAAGTTTCTATTCAGTACCGTCTGGAAGTTGCTTTTGAAGATTTTACAGTCTTTTATGCCAATCAATTGGCTAAATTGACAACCCAGGCGGAGATGGCGAGACGAGCTTGACTTCTAAAAAAGTTGGAACAATATAGTTCTGGATGCAGAGTGAAGAGTCTTTAACACAGCAGTCGGACAGAAATTTCTCAAAATAAATATAAAAAAACACTTGTCCACATTATACTTATCATGGGACACTCATCTATAAGCTTTCCCACTAAAAAAGCTCTGTTTCTATTAAGTAAGTCACTATTCCTTTATTCGTCCACAGCGCCCTCTGGCGTTGCCTTCGGCCAGGCTAGCAACGTGAAGCCTATCAAAATATCCGCCAGTCAGCTCACGAAACCGATAAACATTGCTGGGATAGGCAGAGGCGGGGGTAAGATCATTATATAGTATTATTATAGTATTCTAATGTGTATGTCTTAAAAGTTTTTCTCAATCAATTCAATCTGCAAGACAATCGTCAACATTATTTTGTACGGGACAGATTATATAAATTCGTTGAAATAATTTCTTTAATAAAGTTAAATCCGTTTTAAAAACGAAGTAGACTTTATATTCTGCGCCATAAGGCAGACTATTCAAGTATTTTGAGTCACTATCACCAATACGTCTTAAAAGTCTTTTTTTTTAAGATTAATAAATTGAAATAAGAAATATTTCAATTGGTTTCGTAGTTATTGATGATGTCTTGCCGATTGTAGTTGTTTGCAGTGACTTGTGTCCATGTCCTCTAAGTGTTCACGACAAGTGCGTGCGGCGAACCGCAAACGCGTTTTACATCACGCTGGAAGCTATTTTTTGTGTGGCAGAATACTTTATATTCAATTAAAACTATTATGAAACATTCATTCCATTAAATCAGCAAATTAATCGCTGCATTTCATTAAGTCATAATTAATTTATTGTCTGAACATTAAAAATGTTTGACAAGTCGACATGAATTGCTATCTGCATATAACTAGTCCTATGTTAACTGTTAAAAATAGTTGTTATGCTATTCTAACTGCTACACTATATAACTCCTAGCGTAAAGCTTGCTATACACCAAACTATTTTATTTCTATTGAAATGCACTTAATAAACAAGATTGTGTTTTTGTTAAAATGATACGAAAAACTTCAAGAGGAAAGAATATAATCCCAGAATATCAGGTTGCTTCTTTCTTATAGTTTCTATTATACAGCAAGACAAAATACAGCCGATGCCATTTAAGAAAGTTCAGTAAAAAGTAATTCATTAATTAATTAGGTGTATGGTAAGCTTTTGGAAGGCCATATCATACTATGCCAATTTAGTACTTGCTTGACGTAGAGGAACTTTTTGAAATATGGGCTTTGTTATATGAGTAATACTTTTATGATCGGAAATTAAATTTATAATGATCGAGCGTACAGTTTTCTACCCTAGAAAATAAAATCACACCACAACAGGGTAAGCTCTGATCTCATAAGAATAATGGATGTTAATAACATATTTATTGCCAAATAGAACTATCTAAAACACACAATACTGTTCATTTGTTAATATCAGCAAGTGCGACATGCTTCACACTATAAAGTGAACTGTATGTCACACACTATAAAGTTCATATTCCATTCCTCTAATTCGAGTTAAGTACTAAACAGGCAGAGATGAGTATAGCCTTAAAACGGTGTATTTGCGTAGCGCCCGCCGTGGCTCCGCCGTCGCCTTTCGCGGCGGGCTCGTCTGCCGCGTACAACGCTGCTTCTCTACTCGCTCAGAGTGAGTACGGCTGTAGTGTGCCCGCAATGTAACGTGTAGACTGCGATAATTAAAGTAGATTTAGATCTCATGGGCTGATTGTTTTTGTGGAACTTATAGTTTAGACTATTATCCGTAGAAGAATTATTAAAGCAATATTTGTTGAAGAAATTACATAAACTATTAATGCAATGGCATTACCATAATTTAAAATATAAAAGACGTATTATATCAATGCTAGAGGGCCTGTTTCCACCTTTTTTGGTAATTTTATTACTGTCGTGGAAGAGAGATAGGCCTCTTCTCTTCTTCCTTCTGTATTCACTTGATTTTGTAGTACAATACAATAGAAAATTATAAAAAAAATACAACAAACAATAAATGCAGTCGGACAGTGAATGTGTATTATCATTTTAAAGTTGACATACTATCACAACAGACTCTGACCAGCAATTAAGATAACAGCTTATTATCCACAGATTTAATACAAAACAATTAAGACTTAATCCCAATACTGTATTCGTTAATTAAATTCATCGTTGATCACATGTTGTCTGTCAAACAATCGTTTTTACCAATCAGCATGCCAAAGTGTTATGAAACAAACGTTTTACGAAAACCACATAAACATCAGCCTGTATGCATACCTTTTTAATCCAGTTTCTGTAGATAGTTCTTTATTTCTAACTTAGTTTAAATATCTATTACTATAATATTAAGCGTAGTGTATTTAAGTTGCCCTAAAGCAGTCTATTTGGTCAAACTATTTATAAATACTCATACGATAAGGGTACTCAAAAACAATTAAAAAACATGGTGTATCGAAAATGGTCGTGTTTTTTGAATACCGTTCTTGTGCATGAAAATTATCAACGCATTTTTGCTACACCTGTATTACATATTAAGTACTAATTTTATTGTTATTAATTTTACTATAGACCTAGAGATCTTTATTCATAAGCTATAACGCTATTTGTAATAAAAGGGTTCTTAACAAGTCTTTTTAATTAATCTTGATCTAACACCGACGTAGTCGCAGGATTATGTTTTTATATTATATCAGTATTTTAAAGCAGATATTTCACATGAATATCGTATGATAGATTAACATTTTCATCGAAAGAAATAGACGAATACCTTTCAAGAACCTCTATGACATTGCCGCTAAAGGTACATAAATCGCAGCCGGCTAACATGTCTATTATAGTCCGCGTAGTGCAATTCAATCGATACCGCTGTCCGGAGCCAATTTGTCTAAGTTATTCATACGCCTGTCTGGCTAGCGGCTACAACCTGCGACTAACCCACTTTAGCACAATATTTTTAGATCCGACCTCATTTGTTTGTTTATCAAGATACATGATATGGCAGGTAATTGCGAAATCAATAATGTCTCGTCAATTATTCTGTGTGGGTTGGTTTATGAAAGCACGAGCGTGGGTAGCTTTGCTTTGTGACTTATTCTCTTGAAGACCCACGTCTTTTAAGTATTTCTCATAAGAGATAATTTTCCAGAACATTTGATATTACTGTTTTTATGTATTCATTTTACTTGTGACGAAACCCGCTAAACTCTGTTTTGACCTTTACTTTCGAAATCACGCTCAAAAGGAAAAAAAGTATGAAGAAAAGAAAAACCTACGTAACTCAAATTTCTTTGTTTCTTAAAAACGTGAGCCAAAACACATGTCGCAATTTCGTCACAAATAAAAAACATTTTTCTATAGGAAATCATAGAAATTATGCATTGTAAAACAACCCTTTAAAAAACTTGTTTCATAGGGTTGCGAAAGTTTCTCACAAGTTGCGGGACTTTTTAAGGATTCGTAGTTTTGAACTGTTTCGCAATACTTCTTTGGTTTTGCAAGTTATTCCTGTTCAAAACAATAATGACGTTGTGGACTTTGCCGCGTGTTTTCATTTTTTTTTTTTATTTTGGCTCGTGTTCACGTGGCGTCTTTATTTCACAACCTGCTTTGAATGTAGGGTGTTATTTTGAAAGCTTTTATTGTTATAAAGAGGCTTTTGTCTATTGAGGAAAATACTCTTTTTGTTCTCTCTTCTGTTGAATTCTTATACCTAATGAACAGGAGGGATTCCTAAGCTCTGGACTCAAGCCGAGTTGTAAAGAAAGATAAATTAAAACTTAGAATTTTTCTAAATAAATTGGGCGCAGAAATTGGTTTATGTATGTATATTAGTATTAGATAGGGAAATTATAACATTTTTTTTTTGTAATCCGTGATGAAAATTGTATGAAAATCTGCGCGTCGGTGCCTGTCTGAGAAAAATCTTTTGTTTTCTAAATTTCGTCGTTAAACATTTCTTTTAGTGTAAATTCTTAAAACTCGAAAAAAGGCGAAATAATTGTCCACGTGTTAATACAGATCATGACAAAACAATTAAAACTGTGATTGAATATTCGTTACGCTTGAAAATTAACGTAGATCTTTCATGTATGGTAGTCTCTTTGTACTAATATGTAAGTTATTAATGCTCTTGTTCGCTCGCTTTATGTAGATTTGATCCTTTTATAATAATTTAGTGGATGGTTGGATTTGTGTAGGAAGGTTTTTATTATTACCTTCCTTTTTTTTTTTGGTAATTTGATTTGAAAATAATAATGGTTAATGTTGTAGACGGGTGAAGCTTGTACAGTTTTCCGCCTTCAGAATATAAAACTATTTAGTTTATAGTGTAGACAAAAATGACAAACTATTGGATTCTTATATTCAATTTCTTTTTACTCGTAATTTTAATCTACTAATTTTCAAGAGCAAAAGTGGCTAGAATGTTAATCTAAATTAGATTATCTTATTGTGGAAAAATTAATGCTTGCATGCCTGATAGTTGCAACTGCTCGGTATATACCTAATATTAATATTAAAGCTTTTTTATGAAGAGTAGTAATTCAGTTTTTCATTCTCGTTTTGGTAAAATAAAGTAAGTAAAACTGAAATTGTTACTTTAGCCACTTCGGCTCTAACAGCCTTGTATCTAAATTTAGCGATATCAGTATCGATTTTATTCTAATAACTATTACACATAACAGCGCCATCTGTAATCAACTTATAACAACTACAAATAAACAACAACGCCATCTATTACTTTTCAATTGAACTAACATTATCTTTCTCAACAGTGGAGATGGTGGGTATGACAGGGATGAACACGTTCTTAATGCAGAACTTGAATCAAATAATAGCGTCGGGTATGGGCGGGCCCCTAGCGGGCATGCTCGGGCAGTTCGCACAGGTCGCCCCTATGTGGGCGCAGGCCAAGCCTGGGAACATGTGGCCGCCAGAAAAGGTACGTGCGTCAAAAGAAATAACCCTTATAATGACTGTATTCAAGAACGAAATAAAGCAAAATCTTGCTCTTAGTTGCCGTGTTGTGTCACTTTTAAGCAGAATATAGAGATAAAAAGACATTTAGAATGTCAATTAGTAAAGTATTGTTCTTGCATACGTTAGTGTTTTACTCAATATTACAATGAAAATCAGTATACGTAATATTTGTTTTTTTTTATTTGTCTTCAACCCATTGCCAAACAACAATTTGCGATATTAACTATATTTTCTAGATGGTTGTATTCCGTTCTAGATGGGAGGAGACGAGGAAGAAGTGGACGATGAGGAAATGGGTGTCGCTGAGACATACGCTGACTATATGCCTTCGAAACGTAAGTCCTTATATCTAGGACTAAAATAGTCACATTTCTTCTTTTTAGATTATAAAGGTGTCAGAAATCACGATAACCTAACCCAGTATGCAAAGTCAGGCTTCCTCTTTAATTCAAATACTTTGGCTATTTGAGCAATTTTGTAAGTTGGTTAATCATTGGCTTAAGCAGGGCTTATTCTTAGGATTATTCCATGATTAGCTTACTTACTCCTGGATTCCACAAATTGCCAGAACTCTTGATATCGAATAGAGAGAACTATAAATAAGAGTTTTCGAAGAGACCTCTCTTTGAAAACTCTTTTTTTTTATATCAATATTATATCCCATCTTTATTTCCAGTGAAACTGGGTCGCAAGCACCCGGATCCCGTGGTAGAGACCGCGTCCCTATCGTCAGTGGAGCCTGTAGACGTGACGTACAAGGTGAGCCTGCCGGACGACACCATCCGCAACGGCCTGCTGTCCGCGCTGCAGCTGGAGGCCGTCGTGTACGCCTCGCAGGCGCACGAGCATCTGCTGCCAGATGGCACCAGGGCCGGCTTCCTCATCGGTGAGTTGTAGATAAACTTACTTTCTTCTTTCCAGGGTGAAACTCTAATGACTTCAACCCTAAGAGGGCACGGCGTGGGGATATGTCGGACTCAAACCGCCCAAAAGCCAAAACGTGGGATTTCTTGGGCATGCTTCCGCGACTCTTGCAAAGTCAAACTTACCTGGAAAAGTAGCATTGTCCCTGAAAAATTGCAATCCTGAATGGTGGAGCCAGAGTGAGACAAATATATACCATTAGTCCGGCAATTTTTCCAGCTAAATTGGGCTCGGCTTTCCATCTAACCGGATGTAGCTGAGTACCAGTATTTAAGATGGAATGACTGCCTATCTGACTAACACATCCCAGTTATCAAGGAAACTGTACCCATATGTAAGTCTGGTTGTCACAGTTTCTGGCTTTTGACTACCACAGATATACAAATGATAGTCGGGATCCCAAATTAAGTGTACGTGATATGCCTAAAACGAATATTATTTATAATTTATACTATTCCCTCAGGTGACGGTGCCGGTGTGGGCAAGGGCCGTACGATAGCCGGCATCATCTTCGAGAACTACATCAAGGGCCGCAAGCGCGCCATCTGGGTGTCTGTGTCCAACGACCTCAAGTACGATGCCGAGCGCGACCTGAGGGACATAGGGGCTGGCAAGATTGAAGTGCATCCACTTAATAAGGTATGAGAGGAATTTGTGTGTCATAGTCGAAAAAAACCGACGTCACTGGTAACATGAATAGCGATCTTATGTTCTTGGAATAGAGTTGCTTTTTGTAAATACAGACTTAACCTTCAAAGCTAGTGTTACGGCGGTCGGTCAAGGGTTAAGGCCTTTAGATTATTTCCATACAAGCTGCTGGGCTCTTTCACCAGATTTTTCCTAACTTATTTCACTATATGGCGCATAGATTTTTATCATTGTTTTTTGACTTTGACTTTTGAATTGCTTATCGTTCGTTGACTAACTAACTTTTTTCCTCCACAGTTCAAATACGCGAAGATCTCGTCTGCAGTGAACGGCAACGTGAAGAAGGGCGTGATCTTCAGCACGTACTCCGCGCTGATAGGAGAGACGCAGTCCTCCAACACTAAGTACAGGACCCGGCTCAAGCAACTGCTGCAGTGGTGCGGCGAGGACTTCGATGGAGTTGTATCCTTTTGAAGAAGCTAATAATTATATTTGTGTGAATAAATGAAGTTTTCTCTGAAGGATCACTATTGAAGATACCTTAGAGTTAGAAGCTCAACTAAGATCCAAATCATATTGGGCATTATTGGGTCAAAATTTATGTAGGAGAATCGTTTTTTTTTTAAATATTAGTCTTCTTTGAGAAATTTGTTCATACCTAGAGGTGGAAGCGGTATTTTTCGACGTGTAAGCATCGTGTATTATGGTAAATCACCATCCAATAGGTAAAACTTCTATCACCCACAATCAAAAAACTTCCTTAACCCAAACCAGATCGTATTCGACGAGTGTCACAAGGCCAAGAACCTGTGCCCGGTAGGGTCAGGCAAGGCCACAAAGACTGGCCTCACAGCGCTGGAGCTACAGAACAAGCTGCCGCTAGCCCGCGTAGTGTACGCGTCGGCCACCGGCGCTAGTGAGCCGCGCAACATGGCCTACATGGTGCGGCTCGGGATATGGGGGGACGGCACGCCATTCCCCACCTTCATGGACTTTATTAATGCTGTGGAGAAGCGGTGAGTGCCTTTGTTAGGCCTTGTCTTTGAAATACTTTAGAGGGTGTCCCGTGTCGGAGACAGTCGCTTGTTCATTGAAATGTAGCGTTATTGCAGAGTGGAGAAATAGAGAAATATTAATCAATAGGATTCTAATACTTGAGACGAGTGGAAATAGAAATATCATGTCTATCAAGTTCAAAACAGAAAAAAATATCCAAAGTTAGAAAAAAAAAGAAGGGATTTCATTTAATTTAAATATACAAACAGTGTCACTTCGAAAGATCTATTTGGTACTCCGAATTTTGCTTCCTTGACCCTCTATAACGTTTGGAAAGAATAATATTTTGTCCATTGATTCCCAATAAAATGGTAAAAGTACATTTTTCTAATCTTAACCTGTACATGTTTAGCGGTGTGGGCGCCATGGAGATAGTAGCCATGGACATGAAGCTGCGAGGCATGTACATCGCGCGGCAGCTGTCCTTCCACGGCGTGTCCTTCAAGATCGAGGAAGTGCCGCTGTCTGACGCCTTTAAAGAGACCTACGACAAGTCGGTGGCACTGGTATGTATAACATTTTTACTTAAATGATATTATTATGTGTCCGGACCGATTTTCGGCCACAGCGGCTAGTGTAACTATAACACCAGCTAACCATGCAGGACATATTATAGTGCACAAGCGTGTGCGTAAACACAGGTGCACTCTATGATCCTTTCCTCTCATAATTGATCTAACGGTACACTCACACGTATTTATCGGGATAGCCCGACTAGTTTCGGATCTCACCGGAGTCCTTAATCATGAGGTGACGCGGCGGCGGGGTCGCGAGTCGCGAGTCGAACTCTCCGAAACTAGATGGGTAATCCCGATAAATACGCGTGAGTAAACCGTTATATCATTTAAGTATGATTCATCATTACGAAAGTTATAAACTCCAGGATTTTATTTGAAATTGTCCTTTATTTGTGCTTGACGACCTTGACTTCTGTGACGGCCCTAATATAGGATAACATTTCAGCTTCCTTCGCAAATATGGAATGTTCGTACCAAATAGAACGAGGCCGCTGTAGTAGTACAACGTTGAACGGTGGCGTTGGTTATATTCGTTAAAAAAAGGTTTATGCAACAAGTCGAATAATCCCCGAGAAAAGTGAAATTATAAAGAAAAGTCAAAATTAACATCATGATAGTAAGTTTCTCGGGGACAATAGTATAATAAGCCAAAATTAGACCATTAAATTAAGTTTATTCCACAGATTTGATTAACATGTTGTTATTTGCGCAGTGGGTGGAGGCCATGCAGCGCTTCACGGAGGCGGCCGAGCTCATCAACGCCGAGTCGCGCATGAAGAAGACCATGTGGGGACAGTTCTGGTCCGCGCATCAGAGGTTCTTCAAGTACCTCTGTATTGCTGCCAAGGTATAAGATATTTGCTACACATAAATAGCGTAGGAATATCACAGATTCTATGGGTAATAGAAGCTCGAAAACGGGTTGCATGGCGCAATATGAGCGGAAAAAAGTATCTTTGACAATATATTCATTATGATTAAGACTTACTATGTAGTTACTTAGATAGTTTTACTCTTTTTGAGCCAACTTATAATGCGTGCGCGTTCCTCGAGCATGTGAGCGACGCGGACGCTAAGTTCACGGCTCTACAGAGATTGATCAGTGTGTGTTGCGCTAACAACGTGATTGCTGCACGCACAGTATGCTCACGTCCCGCCTTAACGTTACAACAGTTCCCAACGTCGGCGAGGCCTCAACTGGTTGAGAAAGGTTGTTTCCAGTGACGAAATTGCGAGATGTTTTATGTAATGATATCCTGACGTTTAGACTTTTAGATTCGACGGGCCTAGCTGTTGGTCTAGTGGTTAGTGGCCCTGACTGCTATACCAGAGGTTGTGGGTTCGATCTTCATCAAACAGGACAAATGTTTGTGTGATGAACAAAATCATTTTTTCTGTGTCTGAGTGTAATTTATGAATAATTTGTATGTATTTAGAAATATATAAGTATGTTGATCAGTTGTCTAGTACTCTCGCATACTTAATTTGAGACTAAATGGTGATGTGTGAATGTTGAGGAATATTTATTTTTACTATTTATACCTTAAACGTAGTTACTAAGTTAATATCATCGAACTCGGATCTAAATATTAATGCTTATCTACAGGTGAACCACGCAGTAGTGACAGCTCGCGAGGCGGTGAAGTGCGGCAAGTGCGTGGTCATCGGCTTGCAGAGCACGGGCGAGGCGCGCACGCTCGACCAGCTCGAGCGCGACGACGGCGAGCTCAGCGACTTCGTGTCCACCGCCAAGTATGTACACATATACTATGACAAGTATGAATACTAGAAAGACATATCTTAGACGACTAACGGGACTTATTCGCCAAGTGACAAGACTTAGTGATAACCAAGTGAAGGTACCCAGTTCGAATCGCGACCCCGCCGCCGCGTCAGCTCATGATTAAGGACTCCGGTTGGGTCCGAAACTAGTCGGGCTATCCCGACTAATACGCGTGAGTAAACCGTTATATATCTCTTAAATAAGTGAAGGTAGTTACGAAACTGAACTAGAAATCTGTTTCTCATGTGGTGTGCAATAAAGAATATTCTATCTATTTAATCTATAAAAGACGGAGAAGCAACTAGCTGTCATCAGTCCACCCGTGACCACGGTCGGTGCAACTCGATCGAAATGTCGAGAGAAAAGAAATATCTTTTTATATCGCGAATAAGTCCCGTTTGTCGTCTTAAATATGTGTACAAGTCGCGAAAGTTTAAAATCGTTACTAGAAAGACTACTACAAATGTATGAATACTAGACAAACCATATTATTCCCCTTAGTGTAACACACTATGCCGAGGATACGAGACCAAGTTCGGCGTGATTACGCCTGCAATAATATTTGTATTACTGGCGATATATTATGCCGAAATTACGTTGCGTAATAGTGTACAGCCGAGCTTCGATCGTTCGATTCGATCGATTATTCACACACATTATACGTGACTGAAGTTCGGTTCGATTGCCGACGCAGTATACGCCTTGTCGAAAAAGTATACATAGATAACCTGGGAACTTGGTGTGGTACTGAACATGTTTTCTAGGTCAAGTCAGCAACATGACAGCTATGGAAAAAGAACCCCAAAAATCTGGGAATCAGCTTTTCTTGATTTTTTCGCCTTTACGTCTAGTCTACGTCTTTAGATAGACAAAACAGGGCGTCATGATTGGAGAAATGAATTTTGACATCATCACTTTTGCCTAGGGGCTTTTCTCCTTCTCCACTAACCAAATAAAAAATCGTATTTTTGACAATATATCAATTTAATGAATATTTATGCACAAAAAAATGTATCAGAAGATAAATACTAACTACTAAAGTAGTTACACAATACCTCCATAGAATAGTAGTAAAATACAGTGACTCTTAGACACTATCAACTTCTTTCAAATGGTGTTATTATTTGTCCTCTGTATCGCCATTATTTACTTCCACATGCAAATTAGAAACATTTAATTTTTCCACAGGTCTTATTTTACTAAGCTCTCTCGCCAAACGGCCCATCGTTTCTAAATTCGACGTATTAGGGTTGTCTCGAAACATTTTATTTAGCCTTCTAAATTCATCGTTCAAAGCTTTCAGGGCTGTCTCATAATTTGTTTTCTTCTTATCCTCAATGGCAATGGTTTCTTCAGGAATTACGTTGTCCGTATTGTCATGTAGTGGATCACAATCTGAATCTACTTCTTCTTTAATAACCAAACGATCTTCATCGCTGTCATTTGACATAACTTCTTCCATCTCAGTATCTTGGTTGGTTCCTTCAAATTTGAGCCTGTATAATTCGCCTCGGACATCTTCACCAGCTAAGGCCCTGTAAAAGGGTCTTTTATCTTTCGGTACAGAAGCTTTTAGTTCCATTGATTGCAGTAAGCCACACAAGTGGTCACAGAGCCATCCCTTCCGCCCTTTTAAACAGTCACAACACATCGTATCCGATCGGAAAGTTATTAGCTTCCGAGTCTTCGCATTTGTCAATGTGTATTCGTGTCCACTACTATTCATACCTAGTTTATTTAACACCCTCTTGTCTTTATTCAAAAACTTCGTGTAAGTCTCAATCATCGAGCGATCTCTCAAATTCGCGTGCAAAATCTCACACCAATGGTTATCCAAAATATTCGACAGTACGTCAATCATTGTCAAAGTGTTAAAGGCATAACATTTGCTCAACAGAAACTGTTTCAATGTTCGTATAGATAAATCTAATACTTCGTTTTCGTTTTGATTCATGTAGTCCTTTTGCCTTTTCCATATATCCTTTAAATATTCTTTTAATTTCGTCGTGGACTGTACTGTTTCATCACTATCAAGTAGTTTGTAATATTTTTCCGCCTCTTTGAAACTATCGGCATGTAAAAACGCATGGAATGATACCAATAACCCATGTCTGTTTGTTTCGTTTACCTTACTGTCGTTGTCACATATGATCCGCCATATCTCCTCGACCATCGACGCTCGCGATACAAACAGACTCTTGTTAGTAAATATCGCGTCCAACGCGTGATTCTGTTCGTCCAACACATTGATCATTATCTTCGTCGGCTCGAAACTTGTGAATGTCTGATTTTCCAAGAGTAATTTCGTCGAGAAAAACGCTTGACTGTAGCTCGGTTCTGTGTCTTGCGAGTGTAAAGCGCAAGCTATCGGTAAAGCCCCTAATGCTGTAGGTAGTAAGAAAAACGATACGACGATTTCTTTTAAGGCCGTGCTATCTATTATGATGTAGTCCAAGTCGTGCCCGGAGAGCACATTCTTCATGTACGGAGTAATTACTACGGCGACACTGTAGTCGTCGGTGTACCGGAGCGCGCCGCCTCGCTCTTCTAGAACATTCTTCTTCGCCGCCATCGAGTCAGCTACATTGTGACTGATTTCGTCTTTCATCTTGCGATGCAAGTACGTCACGTGCTGTAGAGAAGGGTTCACGTCTTCCACGTTCGACAAGTACTCGTCGTCTGACGCACCGTATTTAGATAACAATGTTAATTCGTGGTAACTCTTCGCCGTCGTCACAGTGTGGCCGTCTGCGAAGTATTTGCGGAACATCTCGTCTGTATCCATCGAACACTTTAACAAATCTAATGATTCTCGCACAAGTACTCCATGCGTGTGTACGAAATCTATAAAAATATGCAGATTCAAGCCTTCCTTCAGACTCTTATCATTCTTTATAGTGTTGCGGTTAATAAACTTCATTTTAAAGTCTATCTTAGCCGAGCACTGCTTGTTCCTCGCGCTCGATGTGTCTGCCATCTTCTTTTTATTATGACTTGACCGGTGACAAATATAAACCTTCCGATACACAAGTCTTTTCAAATTCGGAAAACATTTCCGCACTATCCACGAAGTTTTGGTAAACGAGGAGAACTTCCTGATCCATTCCTTACAAAAATCACTGTAGTATTTAATGCTCTGATCGTTTTCCACTCGGCATTTAACGAGCGCCGTGAAATGTTCCGCGGACACGTAATTAAATAATGCAAACTTTGCATTTTCCGATATATATTCTAGAAAGTTTTTCAATTGTTGTTTCGAGCACATTGTGTTGTCACAACACAACAATTCACTTTACAGTCATCAAAACACTGTCGTATTGGTTAGCACTCGACTACGCGTATAGTTGAAATATGTCGGAGAGCGAATAAATCAATGCTCTGACACCGTGGCTGGTTTCGTGAGCGCATGTGCAGCGGTGCGCTGAGCCGGCGTATAGTTCGCAGTATATATACCACGCGAGTAATGGCGGCGGCGGGTGAACGAACCTGTCAAACGCCGCCCGACGGAAGGGCTCGCCAATGTTATTGTCTGGAACTGCGCGACACGTTCGCGCGGGATATTTGAAAATTGGCGCGCGTTCAATTTTTGTAACTTGGAATTTGTGTTCTTTTATTTTGTTTGTTTTTTTTTTCTTTGTGTTTGTATAGCGTTTTGTTTTATTTAGCAAATATCGGTTTAAGTTTTATAGTACTAGATATTAATTCCTTTTAATATGGCGATAAATTTTAATTTGGATGTATGTAGTTTTTTTTTACGAAACGTGAAGAAAATTAATTGGGTTGAGAAATTTTATTTGTAAAGATATTATGTTTATGTTATGTTTTCAAATAATGTAATTAAATATCGAATTATATCGCAAATAAGGCCCGTTTCACGTTTGTAGTTTCAAATATGTTGTAAAGATATTATAATATTTTTACAAATACATTTCTTAACGTGTTTTATTACTAGCGAAAAACATAATTTTTGATTTTGGAAATAGTTTTATAAGATTTTTAATTTTACGTAACTTTTTACTTAAACATATACTTACGTGAGAGAAAACAAAAAACAAAAAATGTATCAATTTTAAATGTACTTACTAAAATATATTTTTTTTCACAGGGGAGTATTCCAAACGCTCGTAGAGAAGCACTTCCCGGCGCCGGACAGAGACCGCATCAACCGGCTGCTGGGGCTGGAGCCGCCGCGCAGCAAGCCCGCGCCCGCCGCCGCACCGCACGCGCCGCACGTGCCGCACGCGCAACACAACGGCAACGGCAAGGGCAACGCAGATGATGACGCTAACACCTCCAAGAGGAAATGTAAGTGCGATTTTAAACATTTTGAACTAGTTATTACCCGCGAACAAAAAAAAAATGTTCTGAAAATTGGGATAAGGGCAGGGGAATGATAATGATAAAAAATAAGGGGAAAAAATAGGGATGAAAAAAAAAATATTTTTTTTTATACTAGGACTACTACGACTTTGTTTTTAATTCCCAAAGAATGTTGGCCGATTCATGTAAAAAAAATCTTGAAAATTGGTTAAGCCCTTTAAGAGGAGTTTGGTAACTAACACTGTGATACGAGCATTTTATATATTAGGTCGGGAAAAAGGTGTTTTGCATTATAGTATGTACGAACTTTAATAAAATCGTTTTGGCTATAGTATTTATTTATTTGGAAGAATATTTCGACAATAGGTGTTACATAAAATAAGGTAACGTGTTCATCATCATCTTCCTGCCCTGATCCCGTTTAACTTGGGGTCGGCGCAAAATAAAGTATTGTGTTATGGTGCAAAAATGTACCTTCTAATTTTCTGTTTTTTGTTGTTAGTAACAGCCCGTCAGCAAGCCAACGCAGCAGCGAAGCGCATGCGCGGCGGGTCGTCGTCGGACGAGTTCGTGCGCGGCTCGGACGACGAGCTGGAGGCCGAGTCGGACGAGGAGCGTCGCCCGCCCGCATCAGACTCAGAGCTCTCAGACTTCAACCCCTTCCACGGCGGCAGCGACAGCGACGACGGTGAGCATACACAACACACATCACTAAAATTGTCCTCAAACTCAAACTATTTATTGCATTCCATATGTTACAAAGATGGTAAAAAATAAATAAAGTAGGCTAAGATCAATATCCATATTAATCAAACGTCCCATTGCTAGGCACAGGCCTTACATTACCATATACACGTTTTAATATTGGTCACCACGCTAGTAGCGGATTGGTGATTTCAGATTCCAATAATCACAGATCTATCTATTAGCCTGCTGCAATTCACCGCTGGATATAGGTCTCTCCCAATCTGCGCCATTGTACCCAACAAGATTATATTTTGTTTTTACTTTTTTTTTACAGAACCATGGCTAGGCCGCAAAAAGAAGCCGGTCAAGAAGAAGAAGGCCGCTTCACCAAAGAAGAAGCCTTCGACCACACAGGACAAGATCGAGACGATGTTCGAACGCAAGAACTCTGCGGCGAGCGCGGCCACCGTGACCGTGACCACTGCCGCGGGACACAGCCTCACCGGCACGCCCGTCGGGACCAACGGACTGTACTTAGGTGAGAATTAGATATTAAAGCAAGATGGAATTATACAGGGGTAGTGTGTGAGAAAGAGATGGACGTATTTTGTCGAGACGATGTTCGAGCGCAAGAACTCTGCGGCGAGCGCGGCCACCGTGACCGTGACCACTGCCGCGGGACACAGCCTCACCGGCACGCCCGTCGGGACCAACGGACTGTACTTAGGTGAGAATTAGATATTAAAGCAAGATGGAATTATACAGGGGTAGTGTGTGAGAAAGAGATGGACGTATTTTGTCGAGACGATGTTCGAGCGCAAGAACTCTGCGGCGAGCGCGGCCACCGTGACCGTGACCACTGCCGCGGGACACAGCCTCACCGGCACGCCCGTCGGGACCAACGGACTGTACTTAGGTGAGAATTAGATATTAAAGCAAGATGGAATTATACAGGGGTAGTGTGTGAGAAAGAGATGGACGTATTTTGTCGAGACGATGTTCGAGCGCAAGAACTCTGCGGCGAGCGCGGCCACCGTGACCGTGACCACTGCCGCGGGACACAGCCTCACCGGCACGCCCGTCGGGACCAACGGACTGTACTTAGGTGAGAATTAGATATTAAAGCAAGATGGAATTATACAGGGGTAGTGTGTGAGAAAGAGATGGACGTATTTTGTCGAGACGATGTTCGAACGCAAGAACTCTGCGGCGAGCGCGGCCACCGTGACCGTGACCACTGCCGCGGGACACAGCCTCACCGGCACGCCCGTCGGGACCAACGGACTGTACTTAGGTGAGACAAAGATGTTGAAGCGAGGTGAGATTATATAGGTATAGTGTGTTAGAAAGAGATGGACGTATTTTGTCGAGACGATGTTCGAGCGCCAGAAACTCTGCGGCGAGCGCGGCCACCGTGACCGTGATCACTGCCGCGGGACACAGCCTCACCGGCGCGCCAGTCGGGACCAACGGACTGTACTTAGGTGAGATATTGTTGAAGCGAGAAGGAATTACACGGATACATCCATCTCTATCTCACACACTATGTGTGAGATAGAGATGGATGTATTTTGTGTCGATATTTCTATATCTCCCCGTTTGTTATGGATTTTTGTGTTACAAGTGAACAAGCGTGCCGGTAGAGTGGATGACTCGTCTTTATTCTGCCGTCTTCTGCCGCACGCCTCTTGTCTGCTAGTGCTACACACAGCTCACATCTCTCTGCTGTGGTGAAATTATCCTAACTTTGCAGCACGTCTCTTGTCATCTCCTCCGTTCTCCACATTGGTGGATACTGTCTTAATATGGATCAATGCTACATAACTCGTCATCTAACACGTTGACTGCAGAGCAACAAAATATGCATTGTTTTTCGGTCACCGGTGACCCCCACGGCGTGCAAAAGCTTAAGTATGTGATCCTGTATGTGTAGGTCCGGCCCGCAACCAGCCGCCGCCGCGCTCGGCCATCGAGCGCGCCTGCAGCATGAAGGAGGAATTACTGCAGGCCATCGAGCGCCTCGGCCGCCGCCTGCCGCCCAACACGCTCGACCAGCTCGTCGACGAGCTCGGCGGCACCGACAACGTCGCAGAGGTACATACACACACACATATACACACACACACATACATACGCACACACACGCACACGCATACACATACAAACGCACACACATACTTACGCACACATATACACGCACACACGTACACGCATACCTACGCTCAGGAAGACACAATGACAAAGTCACACACGGTTACGCTCAGACACGGTCGTACAAACACGCAGTCACTAGTAAAGCTAATGTGATACGAAGAGTGCGCAGTGAGCAGTCAACCGCGTCTATGTCACACCTCTACGAACACTAGCTTTAAATTGGTGCAACGCTTTTACTCACTGTGCCTAAAACCTTAACATGTTCTTGTCTTCACCAGATGACGGGTCGCAAAGGCCGCGTGGTGCAGACCGAGGACGGTCAGATCCTGTACGAGAGCCGGTCGGAGGCGGACGTGCCGCTGGAGACGCTGAACCTCACGGAGAAGCAGCGCTTCATGGACGGACAGAAGGACGTCGCCATCATATCTGAGGCCGCGTCCAGTGGTATCTCGCTGCAGAGCGATAGGAGGTAATGTTTCATGTTCAGTTGGTCGCATTACACCGGCGTTGTACGCATCCTACGTGCTGCAGGCGGCGCATATATAATTATTTATTACGCTATGGAAGACGTACAGCTATATAAAAATTAACAATAAAAAGAAGTCATAGTCGACAGAAAGCGAATAGCCTAGAAATAATATATCTCAGTTATACAGGAATGCATCTTGTACGGTGCGTGTGATATGCTCGAATGTTCGAAATTTGTTGTTGCAGAATGTTGCAACTGGCAAGCATTAGGTGTGCAATATTTTAATTCGATACACTTTGACTAATATTATGCATTTATTTTCAGAGCGCGTAACCAAAGGCGGAGGGTTCACATAACGCTAGAGTTGCCGTGGTCAGCCGACAGAGCTATCCAACAGTTTGGTAAGTAATATTACGTTATAGCTTGACCAATACCGCTGTACCGCGCCTTAGGAAGGCGGCGCGCCGTCTACACTCATGGCAGTTGCTAGTTTGTAAACTGATAAATTTTTTTGAACCTCGATCGTACGAGGGCTTTAGAGCCACGTCTCCAGGCCTAGTTAAGGGACAACCGCCTCGTAAAGTGAAGTTAGCGTTCGTCGCACAAAGACAAACACAAGTGCCTTGCAGGTGGAGCGTCGGTCTCCTCCACAATTGGCGTTGCGGGCGCCGTCTTATTAACCAATTCTTTAACTTTCGAAAATAATTTACTTATCTAAAAACCCCGGACTCTCACAACAAAATTATCTTAACAAGTACACTGTATTAAGATTTATGTATCAGGTCGTACTCACCGATCGAATCAAGTGAACGCGCCGGAGTACATCTTCCTGATCTCGGACCTGGCGGGCGAGCGGCGCTTCGCGTCCACCGTGGCCAAGCGGCTCGAGTCCCTGGGCGCGCTCACACATGGAGACAGACGTGCGACTGAGACCAGGGACCTTAGCCAGTTCAACATTGACAATAAGTATGGTGAGTAACAACTATCATGCATAAACATACACACTATAGGGAGTAACGCGCGGCCGACCGACGTGGATAGTGTTGTGCGCTACTTGTTCCGTCAAGTTTAAAGTAGTGTTGCGTTATTACAGTGGTGAATATTTTGACGCTGTGTAGTCACGTAACACCGTTGTTGCTTCGAACGTTAAAAGAGGAGAATTTACATTTCAGATGCAGGTAAATGAGCTCCAAATTTGTGACGGTCTTTGTGATAATCGTTGAGTGATAACCATCAGAGACCCCTGAGTTTGTTTCGATATTTCTTCTCAGAGTAGTCAATTAGAAAATGTCGAATACACTGTCGAGCTCGAAACATATCTTTAAGACATGTAAAAGTCATATAATTATCTTACTTACAGAATAAATGATTTCAATTTCACTATACATGTGTATGTTGTGTGTGGCAGGTCGCACGGCCCTGGAGGCGGTGCTGCGCGGCATCATGAAGTACGACTCGCCGCTGGTGGCGCCGCCCGGGGACTACGTGGGCGACTTCTTCATGGACGTGGCCAGCGCGCTCGTCGGCGTCGGCCTCATCGTCAACAGCGAGAACTCGCCCGGCGTGCTGCAGCTCGACAAGGTACACTAGTACACACTACACTCACACTCACACTTCTTCATGGACGTGGCCAGCGCGCTCGTCGGCGTCGGCCTCATCGTCAACAGCGAGAACTCGCCCGGCGTGCTGCAGCTCGACAAGGTACACTAGTACACACTACACTCACACTCACACTTCTTCATGGACGTGGCCAGCGCGCTCGTCGGCGTCGGCCTCATCGTCAACAGCGAGAACTCGCCCGGCGTGCTGCAGCTCGACAAGGTACACTAGTACACACTACACTCACACTCACACTTCTTCATGGACGTGGCCAGCGCGCTCGTCGGCGTCGGCCTCATCGTCAACAGCGAGAACTCGCCCGGCGTGCTGCAGCTCGACAAGGTACACTAGTACACACTACACTCACACTCACACTTCTTCATGGACGTGGCCAGCGCGCTCGTCGGCGTCGGCCTCATCGTCAACAGCGAGAACTCGCCCGGCGTGCTGCAGCTCGACAAGGTACACTAGTACACACTACACTCACACTCACACTTCTTCATGGACGTGGCCAGCGCGCTCGTCGGCGTCGGCCTCATCGTCAACAGCGAGAACTCGCCCGGCGTGCTGCAGCTCGACAAGGTACACTAGTACACACTACACTCACACTCACACTTCTTCATGGACGTGGCCAGCGCGCTCGTCGGCGTCGGCCTCATCGTCAACAGCGAGAACTCGCCCGGCGTGCTGCAGCTCGACAAGGTACACTAGTACACACTACACTCACACTCACACTTCTTCATGGACGTGGCCAGCGCGCTCGTCGGCGTCGGCCTCATCGTCAACAGCGAGAACTCGCCCGGCGTGCTGCAGCTCGACAAGGTACACTAGTACACACTACACTCACACTCACACTTCTTCATGGACGTGGCCAGCGCGCTCGTCGGCGTCGGCCTCATCGTCAACAGCGAGAACTCGCCCGGCGTGCTGCAGCTCGACAAGGTACACTAGTACACACTACACTCACACTCACACTTCTTCATGGACGTGGCCAGCGCGCTCGTCGGCGTCGGCCTCATCGTCAACAGCGAGAACTCGCCCGGCGTGCTGCAGCTCGACAAGGTACACTAGTACACACTACACTCACACTCACACTTCTTCATGGACGTGGCCAGCGCGCTCGTCGGCGTCGGCCTCATCGTCAACAGCGAGAACTCGCCCGGCGTGCTGCAGCTCGACAAGGTACACTAGTACACACTACACTCACACTCACACTTCTTCATGGACGTGGCCAGCGCGCTCGTCGGCGTCGGCCTCATCGTCAACAGCGAGAACTCGCCCGGCGTGCTGCAGCTCGACAAGGTACACTAGTACACACTACACTCACACTCACACTTCTTCATGGACGTGGCCAGCGCGCTCGTCGGCGTCGGCCTCATCGTCAACAGCGAGAACTCGCCCGGCGTGCTGCAGCTCGACAAGGTACACTAGTACACACTACACTCACACTCACACTTCTTCATGGACGTGGCCAGCGCGCTCGTCGGCGTCGGCCTCATCGTCAACAGCGAGAACTCGCCCGGCGTGCTGCAGCTCGACAAGGTACACTAGTACACACTACACTCACACTCACACTTCTTCATGGACGTGGCCAGCGCGCTCGTCGGCGTCGGCCTCATCGTCAACAGCGAGAACTCGCCCGGCGTGCTGCAGCTCGACAAGGTACACTAGTACACACTACACTCACACTCACACTTCTTCATGGACGTGGCCAGCGCGCTCGTCGGCGTCGGCCTCATCGTCAACAGCGAGAACTCGCCCGGCGTGCTGCAGCTCGACAAGGTACACTAGTACACACTACACTCACACTCACACTTCTTCATGGACGTGGCCAGCGCGCTCGTCGGCGTCGGCCTCATCGTCAACAGCGAGAACTCGCCCGGCGTGCTGCAGCTCGACAAGGTACACTAGTACACACTACACTCACACTCACACTTCTTCATGGACGTGGCCAGCGCGCTCGTCGGCGTCGGCCTCATCGTCAACAGCGAGAACTCGCCCGGCGTGCTGCAGCTCGACAAGGTACACTAGTACACACTACACTCACACTCACACTTCTTCATGGACGTGGCCAGCGCGCTCGTCGGCGTCGGCCTCATCGTCAACAGCGAGAACTCGCCCGGCGTGCTGCAGCTCGACAAGGTACACTAGTACACACTACACTCACACTCACACTTCTTCATGGACGTGGCCAGCGCGCTCGTCGGCGTCGGCCTCATCGTCAACAGCGAGAACTCGCCCGGCGTGCTGCAGCTCGACAAGGTACACTAGTACACACTACACTCACACTCACACTTCTTCATGGACGTGGCCAGCGCGCTCGTCGGCGTCGGCCTCATCGTCAACAGCGAGAACTCGCCCGGCGTGCTGCAGCTCGACAAGGTACACTAGTACACACTACACTCACACTCACACTTCTTCATGGACGTGGCCAGCGCGCTCGTCGGCGTCGGCCTCATCGTCAACAGCGAGAACTCGCCCGGCGTGCTGCAGCTCGACAAGGTACACTAGTACACACTACACTCACACTCACACTTCTTCATGGACGTGGCCAGCGCGCTCGTCGGCGTCGGCCTCATCGTCAACAGCGAGAACTCGCCCGGCGTGCTGCAGCTCGACAAGGTACACTAGTACACACTACACTCACACTCACACTTCTTCATGGACGTGGCCAGCGCGCTCGTCGGCGTCGGCCTCATCGTCAACAGCGAGAACTCGCCCGGCGTGCTGCAGCTCGACAAGGTACACTAGTACACACTACACTCACACTCACACTTCTTCATGGACGTGGCCAGCGCGCTCGTCGGCGTCGGCCTCATCGTCAACAGCGAGAACTCGCCCGGCGTGCTGCAGCTCGACAAGGTACACTAGTACACACTACACTCACACTCACACTTCTTCATGGACGTGGCCAGCGCGCTCGTCGGCATCGGCCTCATCGTCAACAGCGAGAACTCGCCCGGCGTGCTGCAGCTCGACAAGGTACACTAGTACACACTACACTCACACTCACACTTCTTCATGGACGTGGCCAGCGCGCTCGTCGGCGTCGGCCTCATCGTCAACAGCGAGAACTCGCCCGGCGTGCTGCAGCTCGACAAGGTACACTAGTACACACTACACTCACACTCACACTTCTTCATGGACGTGGCCAGCGCGCTCGTCGGCGTCGGCCTCATCGTCAACAGCGAGAACTCGCCCGGCGTGCTGCAGCTCGACAAGGTACACTAGTACACACTACACTCACACTCACACTTCTTCATGGACGTGGCCAGCGCGCTCGTCGGCGTCGGCCTCATCGTCAACAGCGAGAACTCGCCCGGCGTGCTGCAGCTCGACAAGGTACACTAGTACACACTACACTCACACTCACACTTCTTCATGGACGTGGCCAGCGCGCTCGTCGGCGTCGGCCTCATCGTCAACAGCGAGAACTCGCCCGGCGTGCTGCAGCTCGACAAGGTACACTAGTACACACTACACTCACACTCACACTTCTTCATGGACGTGGCCAGCGCGCTCGTCGGCGTCGGCCTCATCGTCAACAGCGAGAACTCGCCCGGCGTGCTGCAGCTCGACAAGGTACACTAGTACACACTACACTCACACTCACACTTCTTCATGGACGTGGCCAGCGCGCTCGTCGGCGTCGGCCTCATCGTCAACAGCGAGAACTCGCCCGGCGTGCTGCAGCTCGACAAGGTACACTAGTACACACTACACTCACACTCACACTTCTTCATGGACGTGGCCAGCGCGCTCGTCGGCGTCGGCCTCATCGTCAACAGCGAGAACTCGCCCGGCGTGCTGCAGCTCGACAAGGTACACTAGTACACACTACACTCACACTCACACTTCTTCATGGACGTGGCCAGCGCGCTCGTCGGCGTCGGCCTCATCGTCAACAGCGAGAACTCGCCCGGCGTGCTGCAGCTCGACAAGGTACACTAGTACACACTACACTCACACTCACACTTCTTCATGGACGTGGCCAGCGCGCTCGTCGGCGTCGGCCTCATCGTCAACAGCGAGAACTCGCCCGGCGTGCTGCAGCTCGACAAGGTACACTAGTACACACTACACTCACACTCACACTTCTTCATGGACGTGGCCAGCGCGCTCGTCGGCGTCGGCCTCATCGTCAACAGCGAGAACTCGCCCGGCGTGCTGCAGCTCGACAAGGTACACTAGTACACACTACACTCACACTCACACTTCTTCATGGACGTGGCCAGCGCGCTCGTCGGCGTCGGCCTCATCGTCAACAGCGAGAACTCGCCCGGCGTGCTGCAGCTCGACAAGGTACACTAGTACACACTACACTCACACTCACACTTCTTCATGGACGTGGCCAGCGCGCTCGTCGGCGTCGGCCTCATCGTCAACAGCGAGAACTCGCCCGGCGTGCTGCAGCTCGACAAGGTACACTAGTACACACTACACTCACACTCACACTTAGAGATTATCGAACTTATACATCGTATACATCGTGTGATACTCAGCGCACAAAAATCCTTGGTTATTTCTGCATACTAATACTGCCCGATTAGTAGGCTACTTGTTCGAAAGAACTGACTACGTATTTTAAGAAAATGTTGTTCACATTCAATTAAACATTTTTTTTTCAACAAACATTCACCATGTGTTACATGGTTACAGGACTACAACAACATGTCGAAGTTCCTGAACAGGATACTGGGCATGCCGGTGGAGCTGCAGAACAGGCTGTTCAAGTACTTCACCGACACGCTCGCAGCCGTCATGGAGCAAGGTAAATACACGTATTCATGTCTATAACACAAGTAACTTGTAAAACGTATGCTAGCCACTAACCTAAATGATCTGATACATTCTTATAGTACGATGTTTCTAGTACAAGTGAATTCGCTATGTTTATAGAAAGTTTAACACGATCATTGCAATAGTGAAATGAATGAATTTTGTTAGTGGCCAAGTGTTGTGTTTTTTCATTTCGTTGTCAATAGTAAAAGAATAAGTTAATAATAATAATTTCGCGATGCCTGTACGCGGCTTTAAGGATTCTTAGTGTTTGTGCAATATTACGTAAGCTATCATGTTGTGTGTGTTGCAGCGAAGCGCGGCGGTCGCTTCGACCTGGGCATCCTGGACCTGGGCAGCTGCGGCGAGCGCGTGCGGCGCGTGCGCTGCGTGCGCTTCGTGCGCCGCCACGCCACCGGCCGCGCGCCCGTCGAACTGCACACCGTGCACTCTGAGGTACACACACATATACCCATTACCCTAATACTGTCTACAATACACACCTGTCGATAGGTTGCCCACTAGAGATGTAATTATGGAATGACCTGTGAAGACTATGTCAAATTCTATCTTAAGTAGCCAAACCCATTAATGGAACATTGAAAAGTCGTTAGGTTTTCTTGAAGCAAATAATTTCACCGAGTGTATCGTTTTCAAATATAAATTTATTTAAATGTCCATATCAAAACCATACAGAGATAGAACCCTCAGCAGATTATACACAGTGATCAGCATAATGGTTTGTACCTTTTATCTATTCATTTAATCGAAGCCTTAATATTCTTCTTGTTTTAATAAGTTTTACAAATACCTGCCGCATAAATAGCAGCTCTATATACAATGCGATAAAGTTAAATTCAACTAACATACCACTGTAATATTAAAACATTACCTTTGAACGTTGCAGCGAGGCATGGACTGGTCGGAGGCCCTGGAGAAGTGGTCGGAGCTGACGGGCCCGAAGGAAGGGTTCTACATCTCGCAGCACGCGCGCAACAACAAGTACACGGCCGTGCTGTGCGTCGCCGCCATCACCAGCAACAAGAAGGAGAAGCTCACCAAGAAGGATATCATGTTCCAGATATACAGGTTATTATAATATATAGTACTAGCTATCCTCATGTGGATTACTTTCCTTCGGATGTACTTGGGTAAAATGTAGTAATGTGTTATATTGAGTGTCAGCTATTTTACCAAATTTTTGTGTAAAGTTAGTCTAGATGTTTCAAAGCGAAAGGTATTTTGAATAATGGATTAGTTGATCGAGTATTACTTATGAGGTACATTATTACTTGAAATGACCGAGTTGAAATAGGATTTGTTGAAGTATTTTTTTTTTAATATAATATTTAAGGAATAATGAAAAGTGTTTAAAGTAATAACAGAGACACGTCAATATGCAAGATTCTAATAGAGAAAGATGTGTAAGAGACTTACCTTGTATGTGTGTGTGTGTCAGGCCGAACACAGGCCTGCAGATCCGTCTGGAGTCCCTAGCGGAGATAGAGCGCAAGTACAAGCGCGTGGGCAGCGCGGAGGCGGAGCAGTGGTGGCGCGCACAGTACCAGGCGTCGCAGCGCGTGTGCTCGCACCGCTACTGGCGCGGCGCCTGCCGCCACGCCGACTGCGAGGTGGGCCTGCGCGTGCGCACGCACCACGTGCTGGCCGGCTCCGTGCTGGCCGTGTGGGCGCGCGTCGAGCAGGTGCTGCAGGCGCGCACGCACCTCAACAAGATGCAGGTCGTGCGCATCAAGCCCGACGACGGACTCAAGATCGTCGGTATGTTACACGCTCACTCAACACATACATCACAACTTCACATCTTATGACATTTTGAAACCGCACAACTAAAGTCAATAAACGTTTCGAAAATGCCTAAGAAGGCCTACACGTTATGAAAACCTTTTGGTTTTAACTTTCTAAAAATGCACTTAGCTAAGGAAAGAGAAAAATAAACTTTAGCAATGTATGACAACTATAATAATTTACTTGCCGCATACCACTTGAATTACAATACAATTAAGTAAGCAATTCTCAACCCTTTTTATACTTATAATTTTTATCTCGATTCAAAATTTTAATTGTAAAATTAATCTTGACATTCACAAATTCCGCTACTCAACTTACAGAGATATTTAAATATTTGATCTGTTCCGCAGGTACTCTGATCCCAAAGAACTGCGTGGAGCCGCTGAAGGAGGCCCTGTCCTCCGACGCGGTGTCAGTCAGCGAGCAGAACTTCGAGCAGGCGGACGCGCTCAAGTGAAGCCGCACATAGTTCCTCTCTCTGTTACTATACCCACTGCTGCCCCCCACCCTCCCCGGACAGGGGCGACGACTGATTAGAACACCCTTTGAGTGATTGATAACGCGACCACTTCGAATAGAACTGTAGAACCTTCTAGAACGTTCGAGTCTACAATTGTTTCGCTTTAACTGATACGTAAAGGCCTAATTCTCTATCCACCCCCCGGGCCTAACAGTTCTCTACGTGTCAAAGTCACAAACTACTAGGTTAGGACATCGTTGGACAATACTTGATTTATTACTACCGCGGTATAATTAAGTTAAAGTATTACATATCGTTAGGTCAATTCGCAGTTGAGACGCAGTTCAACATGATATTATTAGGCAAGTTAGCGAGCACTCAAAGGGGCGCGGGTTTCGTGACCGGCGCGACGTGTAAGATGGCGTGCGTGACGTCACCCCTACGGCAGACGTGCGGGCATGTCCTATGTATCTTGTGTTCATATCTTTATTTAATCGGAACTTATGCCTTCTTGCCTTGTAACCACGGCTTTAATAATGAGATTTTCAGTAATTAGTTTGGTGCGGTTTAGCATAATGTATTCCTTTTGTAGTTTTGTATAGTAAGAGCAAAATGACACGATAAGAGTAGCGCGCACGCATGTCGCACGCGGTGACGTCACGACACAAGTTTAGTGAGAATGATCTACATGCAGACGTGCATAAGATTTACTTTAAGTACTTTACGTATTTTTACTTATTAATACATTATGACCGTGAACGCCTCAAGCCCAGGGCGATTCATATTATTATGATTTTTTTATCTTTCATTACATGACCAAGTCAACATCACGGTACATTCTTGTATACGAATTAACTGGAATTTTAGTTTTTTGTACAAATATTCTAGTGGTTTATTTAATTGTTCGATGTTAGTTGTCTTTTTAATCTTCTTTCTTTTCGTTTCTTACCGACTGTCGCAGACAATCTAATAAAGATGTAATATAGTTTTTAATATAAATATTTGTATGTTTATCGGATGTTAGCATACTGTTGTATCGAATGCACGTGCAATATTGTATACTATGTTCCCACCATTCTTTCAAAATGTCAAAATAAGCGCCGAAAAGCGCGAAAAAAAATGTTAAATGTAGGCAGATGTTTCTTACGGTGATTATCGATTGTAATCGATTTGCTAGTCTGTAACTTGTCTAGGATTCGACACAGCGCCTAGGTTGCCTGGCATCAGTAACATTCCCATGATAACAACCCCATTTATTTTTCATAAACTGCAGATTGACAAAAAGCTTTAGACGCTCGCTCGCGACCCGCTGTGTCGAATTGTATAAAAGTATTACAATATTTCGAAATCAAATTACTCATCGATATTCTGTACCTAGATGTTACTTTCTCAATTTATTTGTATGGCTTATTATTAATGTTTCAATTAGAGGTGTCAAAACAATGTTCTAAGTGTAAAGATAAACTTGAATTACTCGGAGAGTGTTAAACTCATTATGTAACACATTGCAGCTCACCAACAGCATTATGAGACTAGTAGATGATTTGCTACACGGAATGATGATAAAAAAGTAATGAACACAATTGAGTTTAATACTCTCCCAGACTTATATTTAAGAGGATATTAATATAAAGGACACGTGAATTTAATAGTTGCTGTCATGCAACCATAGGTTTGTATAAAGGGTAATATAGAATGTCGCATGGCCAAACGACTAGTGTCCGACAACGCTCCCGGGCCGAGCCTCGGGAACGATGACACAATACATACAACTACCTAGCTTCAATATATGTTTGAGTTCAACGATCTTTTGGTCATTTCAACGTAAGCTAGCTAAATATTTATTTATTATTTTAAACTTGTAATTTTACAATCAATTTAACTGAAGCAGTAATTGACATGACTAGATGTGATTTTAGTATCTGCTTAATTGTTGATTTTACGCCAAAAGGTGAAAATGATTAGTGTGATATGCCTCGATCGAGATTTAATTTTAATCATTATATTATTTAGGGTTTTACCAAATATATTGCTGCAAACAATCAATTATAACTTATTTAACTCATTTTATGACGTCTACTGCTTTTACCAGTTCATGTATTTTTGTCATAACTGTTCAGTTCCATTTTAGACGTAAGAGATTTTAAAATTGTTAGGACTAGATAATTTATCTGCAAAACAGATAATAATAAAATTACATAATACACAATTCTTATTCACAGGGTAACCCCCCAACCCCCTGAACTATTTGCTGCAAAGTTGATTCGTCAAACTGCAAGCAAGTTATGTGAATGGTTGTAAGCATTTTGTCAACCAATCCCAAACTTGATATAAAATTGCAGTTTTGAGAAAATCTTTTAGTAATTGTTGTAGTGTTAATTTGCATTTTAGTCTCGAGTCATTAGACTCGGTAGTGTCTCCTGACTTAGCTTTAGTTTGTCGTATTTCATTTGTATGAGGAAGATGGTTGAAGGATCTGTTTGGTACTTGAACATACATTGAATGGTGTCTCTAAATCTCGTCTACATTTCTTAATGTGTAAAAAATTAAAGACAAAAAATAAATGTGTATATAATTTAATGTGCTTATTTTTATTCCTAACATCCCACTAAACATGAAATGATTTAATTATGTAAGGAACCTGGGAGGAATAATAGGCTGTAACTACGGTGTACAATAAAGAGTATTCTATTATACAGGTGACTTTGAAGTCGTGGGCAATATTTTAAACTATATAAGACAATATTAATGATACTAATAGCGTTAGGGCTACTTTTACGCAAAAAAAAAAGAAAAAAAAAAATGGTGGAGTGTGGGGCTTAGGCCGTGAGGCAGCCCCGTACCCACTAAAACCCCCGGGTTTTCGGCGTGCGCCACCATGGAGGGGTCACGGGAAACCAAGACGATTACTTCCGCGACCCCTCCGGCGCCTGGCCGGACGTCGGATGCCCGGCCCCGTCGGGGGAACTAGGTAACTACCTGCATTATTATTTTTTTTTTAAGTAAAAATAGCCCTAACGCAATTAGTATCATTAATAGTGTCTTAGTTTAAAATATTGCCCACGACTTCAAAGTCACCATGTATAATTCATAAAACCATAAATCTACATACCTTATAACACGACTTCAATTCACTACTGAAGTCTTACATTTCTTGTTGATCACAAATATTAATCATTTATTACTACGATTCTACCCAGATTTCAATCATACAAATTACAAATACAGCTTAAATATTCCCGCCAAAAAGAAACGTTTAGTTATACCTCTACTGTCAGTTAAAACCACAGTTCGCTTAGCGCGTTTCGTCGCATCACCTGATTTGACATGACGTTTGACATTTTCTTATGTCATTTCCAGTAATGAAAATGGTCGGTTTGCTCAACATTGTTTTCATTTAGATTCTGATTAGAAAATTTGTTAGTGTGTTACAAAGATGACAGAAAAGGAAATTTCGGTGGAAGATCTCGAGGAGACGGTGAGTCAAGTGTTTTTTGTATGGTCAAGTTATATGGGCAGGTACAGTTATTAACGGAGCAGAAATGTAGGTCATAGCGCCGCATCTCCCCTATAAATAATAAACGGCGGGATTATACAGCTGTTTCATCTTGTTTAAATTACCGCTTTTGTATGGTAATCCAAGGAATCTAGCTCACGACTCGCGGCGAAGACTTCGTTTATATTCGCCGACATTTTTACAGTAAACACTTTGTTTACACGTCCTCATTCGATCAAATCAAATATTTACATAATTTTGTATGAAGAAGCGCTCACTGTACTGCTTTAATTGTAGTACATTATCATGTGTTCAAGACAATTATTCCGAAAATGGCCACTTCATACATTTTAATTGGTTTTTATTTGATAATTGGCTGGGTATAATTATTTAAATCAAGAAGCAGCAACGCCTTTGTTGCTGGCTGAGTCATGTTGTTGATAAGGTAGAGTATAGCACAGACATCACACCTGCTACTTTTCCATTGAAAAACATGTTAATACACAATCTTGTACTATTATTAATTCCTTGAAAATGTTGTGTTAGTGGTTTTACTTTTTATAAGTAATGAGTGATTTTTAAGCAAATATTATCAATGATAGACTGGCTAAATGCCTGACACATACATTTAATTTTATAATTCATGTAATTTACATCTCTCACAAAAGTTAAGCAGTATATTACCACTAAAACTTCTGTATATTACATTCAAGTAATGCTTTTCATAATTAACAAAAATATATATCAAGTCACTGTCATTATCAATAAGATATCTCAAGCTCATTAACATGTTAATTAGTAAGGTAATAATAACTATCATAATAACTATCTGGTCAGGTAAAGCGCACGGATGAGCAGCTGGACATGATGGAGTGGAAGATGGACCATGTGGAGAAGGAGCTCGTGCAGCCCATCAACACTCAGGATATGTGCATCATGCATCTTCTGAAGTCCGTGTCTGAGGTGAGTGTGGAGACCAGGAATCTGGTACTTAGTATGACATACTTAAACATGAATTAAGATAGTTAAGACTTTTATCCTAGAAACTGCTAAAGTAACCAGTATTTACCACCTGTAAAACTATTATGTTTAGACATGCAATGCTCTAAGTTGTATTCAAGTATTATACAGAGGAAAAAGTCAATCTTAAATATCATGGTGTCTTTGTTGTTATAAAGCAAATATAGAGACAAATATACTATATGTAAGAATGTCACTTAACAAGGTGATATTCTCAAATACTATAATGACTGAAAAATACATGGAATATGTCCTAATTTTGTGGTGTCCCCCTGTCCCAATGTAACTTATCTAACCCTTGTTTCTGGTAAAAGGTACTGTGGTGGCTTGAACAACATAAATACTTTTAAATAGCACTACTAATGGCCATAGGCACATTGAAAGGAACTGTCGTAGCACATTTGCATTTGACTTGATTGATACCAACCTTTTTGTGCTTGACCTCATTTTAGCTGAGAAGGAGTGGTGAAAAATTACTTTATTTCAATTGAAATTATTTTGTATCTTATCCTGATGTAGATATTTGCATCTTGAGACTAATGTGTCAATAATAAACAGTTTAAGGCACTGATTTTTCCCCTTAGTTTTATAGTACGAATATAAAACTAAGTTTTTATTACCCGCAAATGTAAAATTAATTATATTTCTTGCAGTCACACTGTAACTTAGTGCTTTTAACAAAAAGTAGTATTATTCAAATTGGCCGCTTCTCACGAGCATTTGCATAATGCCAAGTTCATTGCTAATGGATGGTAAGATGCTCTACTCCCGGCGTCTCAGCTTACAATTAACATAATATTGTAAATAGAGCCACTTTTAGATATGTTATGACTGACGTGGAAAACTTGAGTCATCATTCTAATTGATAAATATGATGCATGGTTATCTTGAGGATGCTTTAACTAACTAATTTATAAAATATTTAAATAATTGTTCTCGAAAATGGAGGAATTTTTTGTATAATGTTGAAGATACTTTGAGGATTATAAAGTTTACATTATTTAAATATTTTTAGACTAAAAATAACATAATTAACTGCGTAATAATGTGGGGTTTTTAAAACAGTGCAAAAATATTTTTGATTTTAAAATTATGATCTTCGTAAATGAGACATCACTCTTCTGTCCTTGTAATAATATTTTTGTGCACTGTTTTGACCCGAAGTGTTATCTATAAACACCGACAAGTGCCAGGTGCAGTGATATGTATGTATAAATATAACGTTTGTTTTTCAGCCGATGCGTTAGTGTCGCGGACAGGTCAGATTACTGATTATACAGTCATGTTGCTTAGGGCCTGTTGGTTTTCAATTACCGCCCATTTTTATAATGACTTATACCTACTTAGTTTTTGCAGCGTCAGAACTGACAGTTTTTTTTTAACAAAGATTTTTTTTCATTTGTTAAGTAAATTATTCTTTAATTTGCCAGCGAAAATTTCGCTTTACTCTATTCGGATAAAATCCGAGAAAAATTCTTTTATTTTTTCAAAAACGTCTTTCCTCTACTGGAAAGATATGTCGCCTCGATATTTATTTGCATTTAAATTTGTCTTTCCTTGCTACCCCTAAACTGATATGAAAACCAACAAGTCAGAACTCCATGCTTCTCGATATCTAGCTGGCGCCGGGCTCGGCTGTGGTACCGAGTCGTAGCCCGGGCAAAGCCTCAGAGGTCGGGGCCGCTTACGGCTTGACGCGTCGCGCGATCCCACCGCTCGGAGATACGATACGCGTCCGATTAGATGCTGCACGTCGACACTGCATACTCACACTATTATTACATGTTAAAGATAAAGAGAATGTTAATATCAGCTCTAAAAGTCATCGAATGGCTGCGAATTTTCCGTACAATATTCGAATTTCGTAATTTCATTTTGAATGCTAATTTAAGGCTGCATAAGCTAGTAAAAGCGTCTTATGTCATTTCTTGTTTCTAGTAGTGTGCAGTGACGATGCGCTCGTAAGTGTAACAATAGATGATATCCATGTATGTTGTCAACTGTCCAGCTTTCTCTCTCTCTGTTACTTTCCTCTCTCCGTCACTTCTTCCATCAAACCACAGGATACTTCAACATATGGGCCACCATATCCATGTCATTAGCTGTTTCCTTTACCTCTTGAATGGGATTGACGCAGCCACGAAATATTACGCTCAACTTCCAGAAGATTTCTCTGTCTGGATTCCTGCATGGGAAGTTATGGCGTAATGTTTTTGGCTGTGTCGATTATATAGCCAGTAAGTCAACTCCGACTAACAAATTAAAACCGAATGTCTAACTATTAACTGAAAGAAGGACGAAAACGATTGTTTTGCACTCGATATAAATGTTCAGTTGCTCTAATTTATCATTGAATTACTAACAATGATGCTTAAATAGAGCCGACTATACAAATATCGTAGTGCATAGAGCGCGCGCAAGTGCCAGCCACCACCCTCAGGCGGTGACTAGCACCTGCGCGCCCGCTGCAGTTAGCCGGAGCTGGCTTGTGTGGTTCCCCTGTAACGGCGGCTGCCGGCAGGTGCGCTCGGACTACCAGCAGCTGCGGCGCGAGCTGGTGGAGGTGCAGGCGCTGCAGCGCGAGCTGTCCTCGCGCCTGCGCTCGCAGCTGCGGCTGGTGCACGGCAAGTTCGCGCGCCTGCGCCAGCGCCTCGCCGCCGCATCCCCGCCCCGCTGAGAGACGCTCCCCAACACTCTCCAAATTCTTAGTGACTTCACCCTAACACTTTGGGTTGGACTTCAAATCTAAAAGACTTATTTCAATTGTCAACGAAGTGGTAAGGCACTGGTGGATGAAATGGACTTCAAATGAGTTCAAAATCTTTGAGTTGAGTAATTTTACGAGGTCAGAGTCAATTTGAAGACCTCAAATCTAATGTATGTTGAATTGTAATGTAAAATTATAAAAATGCCCAACTGTGGGATGTGTTGTTATAATTGATCTGTATTTACGTTTTCGATGTTGAGATTTGTGTTTTTATATTGTATTTTTAAACAGCTTGACAGCTGAGTTTTGATGTGGTCTATTTGAATGTTTAAATTAACTGGGCCTAAGTAAATACTTACAAAGTTTAATGAATCCAAGTGCAATAATTATCTTTACAGTCTTAAGACTACTTTAAAGTGGACTGAATGTTAGGAGTAGTCGTGCGTAAAAGGGTTCAACAAACATCCAGGCACAAGCCTAATTAAAGTGTATTAACTTCTTATCTACATACCTACAAGTGTTATGTTAAGCAGGACTCGATAACATCCTTTTAGTATGACTACCTACTATACAAGAAAAGTCACAAGATCGAAACCCACATAAATTACCTAGTCTGTGCATGTGTTATCTTAGTATATCTATTTTAAAAGTACTCCTACGACTAACCCTAACATCAGTCGACTTTAAACTCTATTATATTCTAAAACCGAAACGCTTATCACTCCAACTAGTTAGAAAATAACTTAATATTAAAATAGAAGTTGTTAGATTTTCGCGATTTGTATACATTATACAATTAAACATAACAGTCTTAAATTCTTAATCCCTTTTGGAACTAAAAGGTATATTTCTGATGTGTCAAATAAATTGTGGGTAGTGGCGGAAACTCCCACGACACAAAGACGTCTCTGAGCTGTCGCCAGACGACTCGTGACCAGATACTTACCACTACCTCTTAAAGTAATATTGTTGCAGTTGTGGGAGCGTGACTCGCACTACACGGCGTAGGTGTCTCTTTCCACAACTGTGATAATATTACTTTAAGAGCAGTAAGGCACCTGGACATGAGACGCTTGGTGACAGCTTAGCGACGTCTTTGTGACGTGGGGGTTTTGCAGGTCAGCTAAAACATCTAGACCAAAAGGTTGTCACTTTTAATTACGATCGCAATAAATACCCGCTATGTATAATTGTATAATACCAAAATGCCCCAATAATAAATCAGTGAATTCTCGAAACTTTATGAAATAGACGAGGTTAGCCTCGAGCATAGTTGTAACTAATTTAGTGCCCTACAGGCGATAGACGTATCGTAACCGTGTGCCAATGTTACTCTAGACGTATGCTAGCACGTTTGTCGCATTCAATCCATACTGATCTCACAAGAGGTTGTGGCGACTTGATCAGTATTACATACAAAGTCTTGCTGATAGTCAACTTTTTTTGGGAATGGGGAAATGTCAGTTAGATGTCCGACTATTTGTATGCCTAAAAGTTATTAATTGTAATATTTTATTAAAACCTTTCAACGCCGTGGTCGCTGAATCATCTATGTCGTAATTTTTTTAACTGTATCTGTCAGATTGAATGCAATTGTTCAAGCATTCATTATTATGTCACAATATATCTGTTTCGATTCAATTTAATACTTACACCTTATTAGTAAAACTTTGTATGTATGCCAAGCCGTCAATGCCGTCAACTCGCCACTCCTCGCCGCACTAGTCCATACAGTTTAGTTGGTGTAGTCTCCGTAGCGAATGTTTTGTACGTACAGTACGTAGTAAGTCGGTGCTAAAGGATACGGTAGATAGCTCGTACGGTACGTACGCTCGTACTACCTGTAACGAAGTGGGAAGGAATGTCTTTGACTGTTTTAGTCCATTATATAATTGTTGAGAATTTTGTCATATCGTCAATTCGAAGTTTTTGAGATATTTTGTGTAGTTTTTTGATTTTGTTTTATATTTTCTGTTGTGAGAAAGAGATGGTGATATTAGATTGTATAGCTTCGTCTCTTTCTTTCTATGTATGAAAACTTCATAGTACGTAGTTTTGATACTTTTATTTTTTGTTAATGTTTTTTTTGAGTCTTTGGCTATATCATAACAAGCGTGTGGTTTTACAAGTAAGGTTTGGAAAGAAGTTGTTAGTCCAAAGCACTGTCGTAGATACACACTTGACCTTCGAATCAAATTTAAAGGTCGTTACAAGGGCGCTCCTGGAACGAATTTAAACGTGTGCTAAACGAATATGATAATAAACTGTAGTTCAAATATTAGTGGGATTTGCGTTTTTAGTACTTTTATTTATTTTTAAATGCTTTTTTTCTTATTTTGACTGAAGACGGCATTTTAAGCATTTCTTGTAGCTAGTCTTAATCAATTTGATGCGAAAGTCCCTAGTTAGTCCATAGGAAGTTGTATTTCTAATAAACATTTAAAAATGCCGTCCTCTGTCTTAGGGCCAGGCCACACGGTGCGGTGCGGCTCCGGCGCGGCGCCTGTGCGGTGCCGCAACGGTTTCCTACATACAAAAATATATGGTATGCCACACGGCACGCCCGGCGCCGCTCCGGCGTCGCACCGCAGGCGCGCCGGACAACGGCGCGAGGCAGACGAGGCGGGGAGGGGTGCAAGTAGTGTGGTGCCGCAGCCAAGCCGCTCAGTTGTTTATACTGTTTATATTTCAACTGGGCAAGCCAAGCCAAGCCTGTTGCGGTGCCGCAGCGGCGCCGTAAGAATATTGCGACGCCGCACTGCTCGTGTGGCCGCCAGTGCGGTGCGGAGTAATGCGGTGCGGTGCGGTGCCGCACCGTGTGGCCTGGCCCTTACCCTTGTAGAAATCCATACACATCACATATATTTAAATTATCTCAAAAAATCAAAGTTTAAGTGGTTGTCCCAAAAATTAATTTTAATTCTAGTTGAAAATGTGCATGTTTTGTGTATTCTTAATGTGTTGAAGGCTCTACTGACCTTTTATTAGCCTTATACAGGAACAAATCTGGCAAAAAATTGCTCATTCCTATCACTAATAAAATTCTACTACTCTAAACTAAAAGTAATAATCAAATGCGCTCGTATCTGCATATATCAAAGCGGATTATGCCGACTGTTCTGTACTTACGAAGCCATTACAAGTGTAAGGCTGACCGCACATTGGAGTCACGACAGTTTTAAGACAGACTTGCCTCACATAGACAAGTCTGCCTTAAGGTACGTTTACACGCTTGCCAAGCCTTGGCAAACTGCAAACAGTCCCAAGCCTCCACAAATGTCGTTTGGCGTTTGAAAAGCGTTTAAACGCTTGTGAATGCGTCAGTCTGCAATATACATCCAAGCATGGCGGACACCGAACTTGTGACGGCTATTGCATTTGGTTTAACGTACTTTTATTTGAAATGTAAACAAAGTGAAACAAAAAAAAGGAGAACTCGACGACAGCGAAGATGAACTCATTTTTTATTTATTTTTTGTAAAATTAAGCAAGCGTGTACTCGCCGCGAGATCACAATGGCTACTAAACGCGGACCAACGTGTAAATGCATCGCAAGCGCTTGCCGCAAACGCCCTTTGATCTGCGTAAAAAAACCGACACTCGACTGGATCGGAAGCAAGCACGCACAAGCCCACGCAAGCCAAGCCAAACGCCCTTTTTACATGCTTGCGATTGTCGAGGCTTGCCAAGGCTTGGCAAGCGTGTAAACGTACCATTATACCTGCGTTGACTAGACTGTTTTGTCGTTGATGTGCGCGCCCGCATAAATAAAAAAGGGAAGCCGACAAACGTTAGTCAGACGTGTGGTGCGATTTGGACAATTTTGTCTATGAGACGTTTTGTTTGAAGTGTGCGCACCTTCATATGTTTTGTATAGCAATAGTCTATCTTAAAACAATCTTGACTCCAATGTGCGGTCAGCCTAAGCTGACACAAATGAATGCGCGGAGCATGCACGTAGCGCAGCCGCCGCGCCGCCCGGGCTGAAACACATTAGCTTGATTACACGCCGGCTGATGGATGCATACGTAAGCCTTGTTTCATTATGCACGGCTTTAAGTTCTGAACGATTTGTATGTATGGTTTATTTATACCCTTTTATTGCGATTTTAGTCTTTATATTGTATTTAATGTGTAGTATGTAGGATCGTTTGAAAGATTTTTGGAAATTCGATTGTGTTTTGCATGATTGATGATTTGATATTTATTGTTATATTTAAAAGTTTCTTTAGTCAGCTATGCTTATTTTTTTAATCAGTCCTTAAAACATTTTCACATAGCTTTTATAATTTATATTTTATTTATATCTCTAAAGTTCCAGTCATAGAACGCCATTTTAAAAATAAATAAGACTGTTAACGTCTACGCACGTTATTCTCAAATGTTTAGTAGTTAGTACGTCAGCAATATTCACGATTTTAGATAATTATCGCACATATCAAGCACTTGCATGTTTTATTGTAACACATATAGTTATAGTTAGTTAGGCAGGGGCCGGGGGAACTTACACTAATACTTAGACGGCAAGGGACCGCGACGTTAATTTATATAAAGCTGTATAGATTGTGAATCTTTCTAATTGTCGTTTAAGTACTTGGTAGTCATGTGGTCGAATTCTGAAATGACAATTTTAAGTCATACTGTCGCTGTCACTCATGTTTAAGTGATAGATGTCTTAAAGCTTAATTTCAGTATTCGATGTATTTGATTCTGAAAGTTTTATCTCGGCCTCGGAAAAGAACAAATAGTTCAAAGAATTTCGTTTGGAAAGAAATTAAATTCTTTGAAAGTGTTAACTCGTGTCGCGTGGAGATGAAAGGTGAGAGCTTTTTTACACCTGGCAATATTATTGTTGTGTGCTGTGTATTCAAGTATTAACAAATTTTAATATACACTATACAAAAATATATTATTTGTGATCAAAATTCGTGTAAATAACCTCATACCAGATCATTTCAAGTTTTTAAATTGCTCTAAAATTCTAATTTTTTCTCGAATACTTACATAACATATAAAAATTAATATTACATTCAATTAGTATCTAATACGGATTTAAAGCTCTCATCTTAAGACACAGCTCACGTAAACTTAGTCAGAATCCTAGTTGTAGAGTAAGGAAAATACATGTCTGAAACTATGTAAGTAAGGTCTAAATTACCGTGTATACCTGATTATGTAGACTAGGCTAGCTATAGACACGATATGGTTTTGATATGGTTTTACACAAGGTGACAGATAGTGTTTGATTACTGCCGCGGTCGATGGGTCACACTTGAGGTGTGGTAGCTGGTGATGCAGTCACAGCTTGCTCTCAGATAACTGAAATAGATCTATGTAAAAACAAAAGATTTCATGAACATACCCGTGTTGGGTTTTTGCCTAATCTTCTGTAAATGTAAACACAATGTTGCTCCTACTTTGACAAAATCATTTAATCGTCCAATGAAGTACCTATTCAAAGTCTGCGTTTGTTAAAAATCATCGGCACCGATATAGTCCTACGCTACAAAAATGAATTGAAGATACATAGTTAAAATACAAATTTGAAATCCCGTTTTTGTAAATTCAAGTGAAAATATAATCCTAAATCTCCGACCTCGGCAGTTCTGCAAACCGCCACGCGTCTGTCCTCGCACCCTTGAAAAGGTTTGCTAAATCAGTACGAAGTAATAACGAGAGAGTTTAGTGTGAGTTCGTAATTACTTGTTGATTAGACTAGCGTTGATGTTATGAACTAGAATTGTGACTTCTAGTTGAGGGACTCTCATTTATTATGTAAATGTTTGGGTCGGAAGTAACGCGGGTGGAATATGTTTTGGGACTGTTTGGGGTTCCTACTGTAAACTTTGTATTCCTAAATATAATGTTTGTTTACAAAGGCCCTATGCTGGCAACTGGACATAAGTGAGGAGGGTTGATAAAATGTTATGCCGTCAAAATCTCTACGATTTTGCTTAATATTAATATTCAATTACATTTGTAGGAGGGGTATTCTAAAAACGAAAAGCTCGACTCTCCGCTCTTTACATAATAAATGAAGCGCCTACAAGTTCTATTGCATGTTTCGTTACTTAGTCATTATTTACTAGGACGTAACAGTTATTTAATGTTAGCCGACGTTGCACAGATAGGATAGCTAGCGCAGGTCGCGTAGGGCAGAATCTCGGTTACTTTCGACGCCTCGTACGGTAGGTACTGCAGGCAAGCACGTCCGTACGATTAGCACTTAACTGTTATTCCTGATCGCGTTGTGATTATAATATCTATAGCGCTAAGCTATTTTCTGGTTGTATAGGGTTCTGGTTGTATTGTAAAGGGCGCTAGAGGGCGCTGTCGTCTGACACTTTATCTAGGGTAAACGAATGCTACCTTCTATATTGTAGAAAGTCATGACTGTAACATTTAGCTCCGACAAATGGTATTGGGCAAGTTCGAATACTCATACTTACTTGTCTGTGACAAGTCTAAGCGGAAATAAATGAAGTCTGTACAGGTAAAGTGGCAGTCGACAGTGATTCTCCGCCGCCTCTCTAAATAGCGAGTAAATTACAGTACCTTTAGTTGTATAAGTAATTCTGTATAATTCCTAAACAATGCACAATGTCTCAATTAATTAATTTATAACAAAATTAGGATAACCATATTTATATCTTCGAGATTCTTGTTACTAAGGGCTATGTGACGACTTACTTACATAAATTAGCTAAATTTAAGCTTTGACGGTCAAAAGCCTCATAAATGGCTTCACTCACTGAAATAATTCTTCCCATGGACTTTTTAGTAACCTGGGCTACAAACCTAATTTACGAGGCATCTCCTCTGTTTAAAACACTAGGTTTCAACCATATTCCGCTAATACGTAAATTGATCCTAAAGTTTGAGAAAGGGCAATGTTATTTGAGCTATTCATTACTATTGTCACAGCTATTACGTGTTATATAGTTCGTAAACTAGTCGTCGCACACCTAGCCCTTACGCTCGTTAAGCTATCTCCTCACTCGATACTGTACCTCACGGTCCTGATGTTGATGTCCAATGTATGACAATATTGATGTGCACACTATTCCTATCTAACGTAGTTACTTTTTATATTGAGTATATCTCGCTAGCGATCTACTGGTCGTGGAGGTGTGAGGGATACACTGGTGTTTTGTTAATACAATATTTATATTTGAAACAATTATTATGTTTGATTTAAGTAAACGCCATTTTTTAGGTGTTCTTTTTTATATTAATTTGTTAAAGTATGAGTTACTAGATAGGCCTCGATTCTCTGTATACTTCAGTTTCAAATGTCTATTGGAAGAAATTAATTAATTTATAACGTAACTATGTATATTATATGCTGATTATAATCACCTGCAACTGTCTCCTGTATGACACTCGCATCTCCACGATCCAAAGAGTAGCGAATTATTATACTTAGACATAATGTGATCGATATATTGTGGTCGATACCTTGTGTTGTCTCGCGGACGCTAGTACTGACTTGTTTCTCATATATTTTCTACGTTCACTTAGTAAGTTCGAACCGTTATATTGTATTTGAATACCCGATTTCGAATTTGTTTACAAATAAAGAATATTTTATGGTTAACCCGTGTGTTATTTTTTATTGCCCTATTCCCAATTTTTTTTCTCAACATTCACACAACGCCATCTAGTCTCAAGTTAAGCATACTTAGTAGCTTGTGTTATGAGTACCAGACAACCGATAAACATAGTTATACAATTTTAAATATACAGGGTGGCGCTACCACCCCGACATTTATTTAACACACGTTACATTACCATATTATTATTCAATAAATTAATTTTAAATTCATTAAATGTTAATATTTACGGAGTTATGAATTTTTAAAAAATAATGCAAGTTAGAGCAACCTGTACGTAAAGAACCATCGCGAAGCGGTTATTTGCCGGAGTCACGAATGTCAACAAAACATCAATGAACTTTAAAGCGAGTCAGCAATACTGTCAGGATGAAACAATACGTGTACAACAACCAAAGTAAATATTAAAAAAAAATACTTTGATAGTCAGTAGCTACCGATTCATATATATTTTGTAATACTGTTACTGTTTGATATATTTAATAATATTGTGTGTTTGAAATTTGAATTTGGGTACTTAGTAATTTGATATTGTAGTAAGGTTGTTGTAGTATTTACTTGGCGCCGACTTCAAAATTATAAAATATTTTTTATTTACTTAAGTAATCATTAATTTAATTTAACAAAGAAAAAATACGAACGTATTACTTTGTGCCGAAATTTATTTTTTGCTTTTTAGTTAACTTTTTTGCTTTAGACTAGAACTTTTTTACTTTTTGAAGTCGGTTCTTTTTTGTTAAAAAATACTTTATTTAACGATTTTGAGTGATGGGTAGACCGAGCAAGGATGCCTCTCGAATGAGGAAACGACGGTTACTTGAGACGGATAATGATAGGCGGAAAAGATTTAACATAATTAAAGAAAAGTTTTTGTTCATCAAGAATCATCAAAATCGGTTCATAAACGACAAAGTCATCCGCGAACAAACATAAAAAAAGCATATATACGGTCGAATTGAGAAACCTCCTCCTTTTTTTGAAGTCGGTTAAAAAGGGATCGATTCAAATCTACTCTACTTCTGCTCTAACCCATTCTGTCAATGGGGCGTGCAGCAATCTGTCTGACGAATGTCAAGCCGGACCAAATATGGCTGGCAATAAAAATAAAAAATTTAAGTAAAAAAACTTTTTAAGAAAAAGCTTTTATTTAAACGCTCTAAAAAGAAGAAAATAAAATATTCCTTTTGGATTATACTAACAACTCCTCATTATACACAATTTATATATAATAATAAAAGCTTGTCGCTCGATTTACCACAAATTATTATGATATAAAGGAATGTTGATAGGTATGTAAACCTCGCGACAAGCTTTTATTATTATATGTAAATTGTGTATAATGAGGAGTTGTTAGTATAATCCAAAAGGAATGTTTTATTTTCTTCTTTTTAGAGCGTTTAAATAAAAGCTTTTTCTTAAAAAGTTTTTTTACTTAAATTTTTTATTTTTTACTTTTTAGTTATCGCTGGCTAGGTTCCTCAGTCTGTTCAAGTTATTATTACTCTCAAAATGCCCTCTCATTTGATACCCATATTGTAGAAGTAGACTAAAGGTACCTATTCCGCCATCCTGCATGGTCCGCCATATTGGATTCAGAATGACGTCATATTCTTTTTCTAGTCACTCTTAACAAGCCCTTTCATTTGATACCCATATTGTAGAAGTAGACTAAAGGTAACTATTCCGCCATCCTGCATGGTCCGCCATATTGGATTCAGAATGACGTCATATTCTTTTTCTAGTCACTCTTAACAAGCCCTTTCATTTTATACCCATATTGTATAAGTGGATTAAATATAACTGTTCTGACATCTTGTATGATCCGCCATATTGAATTTAGAATGACGTCACATATCTTATCATATATTGTCATCCAAACAAAATGCGTCCACAAAGTTTCAGCACAAACGGCTGAATATATCTACTTCAAAATTGAGTTCAAAGATTTCACCCGAACACACAAATATCCATACATTGCAAGTTAAATAAAAGCTTTTAAAAAACGCTGATGTCAACATTCGCAAAACTTTCGAGGATTCAAGATCGTTTTGACCACATTTTCAAATTTCAGTTGGATTGCAAAGAGAGCTCCACTGAAATGCGATTATGGCAATCGAATAAAAAAAAACCCTGAAGTGAATATACCCGAGATGGTGATCGCTGGCTTTGCCAGTTCCCTGCTATCTCTGTGCAATGACAAGATTCCTTGAGAGATCCAAGTTTACTTTAGTTAGGTTAGGTTAGGTTTGGTTTTTAGTTAGGTTAGGTTAGGTTTGGTATTTAGTTAGGTTAGCTTAGGTTTGGTTTTAAGTTAGGTTAGGTTTGGTTTTCAGTTAGGTTAGGTTTGGTTTGTAGTTAGGTTAGGTTAGGTTTGGTTTGTAGTTAGGTTAGGTTAGGTTTGTTTCTGAGTTAGGACGGTGGCACGGAGGTGCCATCGTCCGTAGTAGAGGACCCGCGACGGGGGACCACATTCGGTGCTATGGGTGTGGTCCCAATACGAGGCGACGAGGCCGGCGCCCTTTACACGTCGGCCTCCATCAATAATGCGAAATGCAACCCGCCGGCTCTCAACTGGCCGGCGGAAGCCCGTGGTCGGTGCATGAAGTAGTACCATGCACTGCCATGCACCGACACAAAAAACGCGGATGACGTAGCACAGCGGTTCAGGTTTAGTCAGTAAGAGTCTGACACTACCCGCGGCTCCCCCCGGGGTCGCGGGGGTCCATGAGGATTCCCCCGCTTTACCAAAAAAAAAAAAAAAAAAGGTTTGGTTTTCAGTTAGGTTGGGTTTGGTTTGTAGTTAGGTTAGGTTTGGTTTGTTTCTGAGCTAGGTTAGGTTAGGTTTGGTTTTTAGTTAGGTTAGGTTAGGTTTGGTTTTTAGTTAGGTTAGGTTTGTTTCTGAGTTAGGTTAGGTTTGGTTTTTAGTTAGGTACGGTTAGTTTTGGTATTTAGTTAGGTTAGGTTAGGTTTGGTTTTCAGTTAGGTTAGGTTAGGTTTGGTTTGTAGTTAGGTTTGTTTCTGAGTTAGGTTAGGTTAGGTTTGGTTTTTAGTTAGGTTAGGTTTGGTTTTTAGTTCGGTTAGGTTAGGTTTGGTTTTTAGTTAGGTTAGGTTTGTTTCTGAGTTAGGTTAGGTTTGGTATTTAGTTAGGTTAGGTTAGGTTTGGTTTTAAGTTAGGTTAGGTTTGGTTTTCAGTTAGGTTAGGTTAGGTTTGGTTTGTAGTTAGGTTTGTTTCTGAGTTAGGTTAGGTTAGGTTTGGTTTTTAGTTAGGTTAGGTTTGGTGTTAGGTTAGGTTTGGTTTTTAGTTCGGTTAGGTTAGGTTTGGTTTTTAGTTAGGTTAGGTTTGTTTCTGAGTTAGGTTAGGTTAGGTTTGGTTTTTAGTTAGGTTAGGTTTGGTTTTTAGTTCGGTTAGGTTAGGTTTGGTTTTTAGTTAGGTTAGGTTTGTTTCTGAGTTAGGTTAGGTTTGGTATTTAGTTAGGTTAGGTTAGGTTTGGTTTTAAGTTAGGTTAGGTTTGGTTTTCAGTTAGGTTAGGTTAGGTTTGGTTTGTAGTTAGGTTTGTTTCTGAGTTAGGTTAGGTTAGGTTTGGTTTTTAGTTAGGTTAGGTTTGGTGTTAGGTTAGGTTTGGTTTTTAGTTCGGTTAGGTTAGGTTTGGTTTTTAGTTAGGTTAGGTTTGTTTCTGAGTTAGGTTAGGTTAGGTTTGGTATTTAGTTAGGTTAGGTTAGGTTTGGTTTTAAGTTAGGTTAGGTTAGGTTAGGTTCGGTTTTTAGTTAGGTTAGGTTAGGTTCGGTTTTTAGTTAGGTTAGGTTAGGTTTGGTTTTTAGTAAGGTTAGGTTATCCCTCGGGAACTCTATCCCTCGGGATCTCTATCCCAGCTATCCCTACTGAACTCTATCCCGGCTATCCCTAGGGAACTCTATCCCGGCTATCCCTCGGGAACTCTATCCCGGCTATCCCTAGGGAACTTTATCCCCCGGGAACTCTATCCCGGTTATCCCTAGGGAACTCTATCCCAGCTATCCCTCGGGAACTCTATCCCAGCTTACCCTAGAGAACTCTATTCCAGCTATCCCGGCTATCCCTAGGGAACTCTATCCCAGCTATCCCGGCTATCCCTCGGGAACTCTATCCCAGCTATCCCTAGGGAACTCTATTCCAGCTATCCCGGCTATCCCTAGGGAACTCTATCCCAGCTATCCCGGCTATCCCTCGGGAACTCTATACCAGCTATCCCGGTTATCCCTACTGAACTCTATCCCGGCTATCCCTAGAGAATTCTATCCCGGCTATCCGTCGGGAACTCTATCCCGGCTATTCCTCGGGAACTCTATCCCGGCTATCCCTAGGGAATTCTATCCCGGCTATCCCTCGGGAACTCTATCCCGGCTATTCCTCGGGAACTCTATCCCAAACAAACCAAACCTTTTTTTTTTTTTTTTTTTTTTTTGTGTTTCGCTGGGGTAAATGCGTTACGCATCCCCTCTAAATCGTAGGGGTATGTGGGACTCCCCGAGAGCTAGCAGGCTCCCGGTATACCCACTAAAAACCCCCAGCGTCACGCCCGCTTCGCCTTTTTGGAGAGGGCCTGGGAAATTGGCTGAACCCTTACTTCCAGGCCCTCTCCGGCGAGTTCCTCTTATTTGGGCGTTTGCGCCCCCGCCGTCCCCCAGGTTAGGGGGAAGGTTCCGGGCGCATCAATGCGCCCCTAGCCCGCCGTCGGGAGGCTGGAGGCGGTCATACATCCGCCTCCGTCGTCCTCTGCGCCGCCTTCGGAGTGCCGGTGCGAGAGGGTCGTCCTCTCGCGCTCGCTCCGCCGCCTCCTTCTGCGACATGACCTGTTCGCAGAAGGAGGCGACAAACAAACCAAACCTAACCTAACTACAAACCAAACCTAACCTAACCTAACTGAACACCAAACCTAACCTAACTATAAACGGAACCTAACCTAACCTAACTAAAAACTAAACCTAACCTAAGTCAGAAACAAACCTAACCTAACCTAACTACAAACCAAACCTAACCTAACTACAAACCAAACCTAACCTAACTAAAAACCAAACCTAACCTAACTAAAAACCAAACCTAACCTAACCTAACTCAGAAACAAACCTAACCTAACCACAAACCAAACCTAACCTAACTAAAAACCAAACCTAACCTAACTATAAATGGAACCTAACCTAACCTAACTAAAAACCAAACCTAACCTAACTCAGAAACAAACCTAACCTAACCTAACTAAAAACCAAACCTAACCCAACGTAACTCAGAAACAAACCTAACCTAACCTAACTACAAACTAAACCTAACCTAACTAAGAACCAAACCTAACTCAGAAACAAACCTAACCTAACCTAACTACAAACCAAACCTGACCTAACCTAACTAAAAACCAAACCTAACCTAACTCAGAAACAAACCTAACCTAACCTAAATACAAACGAAACCTAACCTAACCTTAGTCAGAAACAAACCTAACCTAACCGAACTAAAAACCAAACCTAACCTAACTAAAAACCAAACCTAACCTAACCTAACTCAGAAACAAACCTAACCTAACCTAACTACAAACCAAACCTAACCTAACTAAAAACCAAACCTAATCTAACCTTACTCAGAAACAAACCTAGCCTAACCTAACTTAAAACCAAACCTTACCTAACTATAAACGGAACCTTACCTAACCTTACTAAAAACCAAACCTAACCTAACTCAAAAACAAACTTACTCCTAACTAAAGCCAGTAAGTTCACTTTTCGTGTTTTTAGACTAAATTGTCATTTTCGCCGTAACGAAGACACTGGTTTATCCGCTTTGGATGGAAAACGCTTTAGAAGCGCTACTTCGTTTCGCGGCAGCTGCCACTTTTGCGGGAGACATGGTCACCGAGGTCAAGACTGTCGCGGCAGAAACAGATTCGGCGTGAAAAACTTTGCAGTGGCAGCCAAGATGGAGCCACCACCGTCCTCCAACCAAAGAATCCTCGACCGTCTAGGCGTCTCAATTTGCCTTCTGTTTTTGATTCCGGTTCAGAATGTAGTCTGATTAAGTAAAGCCATTGTAAATTTCTTGAGGAAGTTTTTCTGTAGGAAGTAGTAATGTGATTTCTCCGCTACAAATTAAGTGAGCTACTAAATTCCAAAATCTTAATCATTACGTATCACGCTTTGCCAGATAATTTCAGTTTCTTAGTTAAGAAGTTTTAGTAGGCCGTAATGTTTTAGAACTAGGGATTTCCGCTCAGATTAGTAACGATAGTTTAACTTTTACTGAGAAAAATATTTCTAACTCTTGTACAACAGTTTCGTAATTTAACGAAGATGCGATAGATACCGACCTTGTAGAATAAGACAAAGATCGGTTATTGGGTATATTGAGAAAATACTCCAATAACTTTATACTTAGTTTACCAAATACCCGCATAAAAACGGGTGAATTAGAAATCGATTTTATTGACCCTGCTAATTTTTCTTGGGAAAACCATTTTTGGAAAACCAACCGTAATATGGATTGTCTTCTCTAGAGATTGATATCATTCATAAAAAAGATTTAAGAGATGATAGTGGCCAAAATTCGTACCCATTCAAACCCCAGCTTGAAATAAGCGTTTTGATCGCAAAAAGCGAATACAGTAATGAAGACATTAAAACTGTAAAATAACTAGCTACTGAGTAGTTACACATTATTACTTGATATCAGAGAAGATGGCAATATGTACATGCGCAAGTAATTATGTGTGCCCGGCGCTGCTGCTGGAGCTGCGGAAACCCTAAAGTGAAAATATAATAACCTTACGGGAAATTATATTTTTGAGCCCTTTGGGATTGAGACGCTTGGGACATGAGGGCTGGGTGCACGAGCTCTGTATAAGGAACTCGCTAAGCGCTTGGTCGACTCCACCCGTGATCGGAAGGCTGGACTGTATTTCGCGCAAAGAATTGGCATTGCCATTCAGCGTGGTAGTGGTGGCGTGGTTTTTAGTTACATAAATTTAGTTATAAATGTGGATATTTCTTGTTTAGTATTGTTTCTGTTCAATAAAATTATGTGTTAAGTTTTCAAGTGGACAAAAAAGAATAACAATTTTTAACTACAGTACTTATGTACATTAATAAATTGCCTACTTTTAACTTGTTATCAAAATTAAATTGTAAGTTTTTGACTTGACCACGACTATGTTACCCCCTCTTGGCGTCAAAACTGGATCCACCCTTGCCTGGGTGGAAATCAAACCCACTATCATGATCACTTACCACTAGACCAAAAGGCCCGTCAAATTATTTGTATTGATATTTGATTTTTCAAACTGAATTTGAATGCTGCTCAAATGTTTCTATTGAAAATGTTAAAAAAGATCTAAAAAGATATTTTAGGGAAGAAATAAATACACAAATACTGAATATATTCCTTTATTCATTTGTACTTAGAAACAGATACAAAATAATTCTAGAAACCTTGGAATGCTGGAGACGGAATACTCGATGTTACCAATGTTAATAATTAATATGTTAAATATATCTTTATCATTTGAACGCCACGCGCTTACTAAACACAATTACCTTCGCGATAAAATAACTAAACCGTAACTCGTAAACGTCGTTGGCGTTCAAAATAAACTTAAAATAATATAAATGTTAACTAAAGACACCTATAATACTCGTTATTGCGGCGTTTTACAAACATAATGTATCACAGATAAGGTGTAAGAGCGAGACAACGCTACGCCAAACTAATTACAATTAATTCAATGAGATTTTTATTTCCAGATTCAATTTTATTAAAATAATGCTGTCATTCAATATTACCCACTCAAATGTATTAGTAGAACCGATTATATTTAAAATATAATACAGTGTTGCCATGCTTAATGCAATATCTACCAAAATGGTAAAATATTAATGTTGTCAACAACAAAAAAAGGTTTGAATGATAGCATTATTACAATTAGCGTTAAAAACAAAATGGCACCCTGTTTACACAAGCACAAATCAGACTTGAAACATAACTAAGACATAACATTAACACTAGTACATAACATCTATATGTTAATAAATTAATACAGTTAGGTATTGTCCAACCTTATTCTAATGTCGTGGTGATTCTTAGGCCCTTCGCACACGAGGCAATCCAAGTCTCCAATACTCAAAGACACGCATACTATGTATGTTTATATGGCGATAGTCGGCAAGACTAAAGTGATAGTAGATTTTCGTCGAGTCGTGTGCGGAGGGCTTTAAGTTGCTTTATACCAATCCGTAGGGTGTTCGACAATACATTGTTTTGAAATATAGCTCATATTTTTCTTTCGTTAGAGGCATTTAAATTTGCTATCAGTATAAATGGCACAGATTTTCTTTCTGATTTATATATTTTTTGTTATTTTTTGGACTTTCTGGACAGAATGATATTGGAATTTTGATACTCAAAGGGGAGTGGACAGATGACATTTTTAAATCTTGAATCTAACCTTTTTCGTAGGGCTGTGGTCGCACTTTATAGTGCGACCACAGCCCTACGAAAAAGGTGGCAAGAGCTAATTTTATTAAAGATTTCAAGAGATGTTTCTATTTCCACGACCCAAAAAGAGTATAATAATATAATCAAACATTTCCACTACGGTAATAGAAAACAGTACAATTATAACTACAATAGAAAACAACGTGTGTATAATTTCGTATATCTCAAGACACTATAACAAATGCGTGAAGCGGAAAACTGGAAATTGAATCTTAAAGACTCGAAGCTAAGGTTCATTTTTAATTATCAAGCGAATACTGATCGAATTAATTAAGTATTTTTGTTCAATTGCTCATTATAAGAGAAATTATAATAATTTTGAGACTTTATTTTTGTCTTTATTGCATAGAAAGCATTATCTACTCACACTTATGGTCATTTGACAAGCTATCGACTTCGAGTCAAACTTGTCGACGTATTTTTGCTCCTATCGTTACCGCAATTTTTAAGTTCACGTTATGAACAAAATCCTGCATATTCCGCTCTCAGAGCTTGAGATTCAATCATAGTAGCTAACTATAAATTCTTTATTAAACAATTATTTTAAATATTACTATATACCTTACAGCGCCATCTCGTAGAAAAGTTTAGTTACTTTCACTAATTGACACTATACGAAAGCTAAATACTGAGTCACACTTATATCTTATAGTTCGCAAATTTAGAGATTTTCATTAAATTCCATTTATCAAAGACAACTTGGGAATTGTCAAAACGATTCTGAAATTTCTACATTTGTATGGAATATAAAAAAGCATGGATCTACAAATATTGGAATGCATATCAAATCTACTATAAACTAAACAATATTGTGAAGAGTACTTTTAACTAAAAAAGAAGGAATTTTGGTAATATCTACTACGTACCAGTTTAGAAAGAATGTAATCATAAAACCATCCAATTTATCTATGTGAAGGTTAAAATTAGTTCAAATCTATGTTTTCACATATTATAATCAAAGTACATTTTCACAATACTGTTTAGTTCGTGTGTAAAATGTAATAAACGCAGTCTTATTGAAAGGCACTGCCACAACAAGGCCGTTTCATATTCATTGACGTAGCCTAAACATAATCATAACTATTATTTTATGCTTTCCATTTCACCGTAATAGAGCTACAAGGGCCTTTTGGCACGTGGATGACATTAACATGAGGGCGCTGGTGTGCATATTCGCAACACGAATTAACACAATTGTCTGTCAGAGTGACAGTTTTCCATATATGACGGCATTAGTTCCGATTTCGGCCACGTGCCATAAGATCCTTGTAGCACTATATCAAGCAATATGCACTGCCGATTTACAACTTGTAACACATACGCAATTAAATATATTGATAACACAAAACGTATTTTTTTCAACTTGCAATACATTTTAAGTTATTGCTTGTACCATATGGTAAACTGTTTTACTATAAAGATTTACATAGTAATAATTGATGTACATATGTACATATTTAACCCTTTCAAGCTTAAAATATGAAAGTAACGATTTTATATTTTTGACATTAAAAATAAAACCTAAATAATAAATGATAGTCCGTATGCAAAAAAAATGTCTCAAATCATTACTATAGTAAAAATCATTTGTCATATTTGGTTACGGCACGGCACTGAACTAGCAAAGCGTCACACTCGCCATAATTTGTCCAAGCGATTCTCAACATTCGCGGTAAGTACAACGAATCAACAATTGTATAACTAGTGTAACGTGGCAAGAACAATAAGAATAATATACGTCGGCTGAGATGTTCGTACAGGTCAGACAGAGATAGAGAGATGTCTAGTTATCTCATTGGTTTTTACATAAGACATTACATCAAAGAAAAGTTCTGAAAATTTATTTGTGTATTACAGCTGATGTTTGACATACATTGCTAGCGGTGTAACAACACGTACTCGTGTCAACGATACAAAGCCAGCAATGTAACAAAAATTAAACGATCTGCCCAATACAATCGCACCAAAAGCCGCGTAATTCAAATAACTCGCTCGACGGGCGGCTCGGGCGCGCTCTGCCTGCACTCATCCACCTTGCCTTTCCCGATCTTTAAGTTCGCAAGACTAACGTAGTTACTCCGGGAGATGCCCGGCTCCCGGCGTTTGGGCACGACAGGCTTGTCTCCAACCTTCTTATCACCTTTATCATCGAGTTTCTTCTCAGGCACGGTGGCTAAAGCCGCGATGTTACTGATCTGGGAGCTGCGCACCAGCGGCGTTAACTTTGTGACCTTCTCTACGGAGCTAACTGGCGTCTTAATTCTATTGCGTCCTATGTCTATGAACTTGGAGTCCTCGTTTGTCTTCGTGTCGTATTTGGAGCGGCGGTCTCTGTAGCTGAACCTGCCGTCGGCGAAGTCCGGCTTCTCGCCGAGATGTCTCCGGAACACGGGGGTCATCGGTTTGCCCATGTTGGCCAGCTTGATGTCGGACTTGATGACGTCGTTGTTGTACACTGGTTTATCAACGTCGACGGGTCGGATCCTGTAGGAACGACCGATGTTGCTCGGAGACGCGAGTCTTTGGACGAAGAACTTACTTCTAGATTTGTCTTTATCTTCAACTTCTTTATTATTTCTGACGACTTCCGCTGTGTTGGGTTTGAACAGTCGGCTGAACTTAGGCGAGAGCAGTCTCTTATTGAAGAAACCTGTCTTCTCTTGTGGTTTCTCCTTTTCTAAGTTCTTGCTGATGTTCTTGACGCCTTCAGCCATGAGGGGGCTCTGCGTTAGGTAGTCTATATTATACCGTCTGCAGTCCACTTCAGGTATTTTCCTTTCATGCGTTAGGCACTCTGGGTTCCTGAGGACCACTCCTGTGACGTCATAGCTGGACTTTCTCGCGAGTAAATTCTCTCCTTTTTTAACGATGGTGGCAATCACATGCTTAGGATCAACATCCATCTTATCAAAGATCTTGACATTGTTGTGCCACTCGCCGATGGGGGAGTCATCGTCCGAGGAGTCGGAGTCATCGTCTAGAGTGGTGCTGTTGGGGATGCTGATGTGCCTGCAGAAGGGAAGGGGAACGTCTACCTCGTGCTTGTACTGGCTCTCGAGGCCCTCGACGCTCTGGTTGCGCAGGAAGGGCGGCAGGGCGCCGTCGTACTCGTCCGGGGAGTCCATCTTGCGCGTCTTGTTGGTGTGCTCCTCCAGCTTGTTGAGGTGAGTGTCGGGGCTGGTGCGCTTGAGCGGCGGTGGGTCCAGCCATTTGGTTATATCATCAACCTGTAAAGAGAAACAGGTTATTTTTTGCTTAAGTTTACTAGCTTCAAGATAATTTCAGTCAAAGTCCGATTTCCTGAACTCGTAGTCCGGAATGCGGATTTCGTAGTCTGAAATCCAGCATTCGTCGCAGAAGGAAACTGCGGAACGGGAGAGGGAGATCTCCACTCCCTTCCCGGGCCGCAGAAAGCGCACCGGGCGCGCGCAGGGGAAGGGCGGACAACGCCCGAGGCAAAGGTGCGGGTGGGTTGTCGCCGCGCGGCAGTAGGCGGTAGGAGTCCAGCACGGCCCTCTGCCTCTCCCTAGGGTAAAAAGGGAAGGTTCCGGATATAGCAGTTACGCGTGCTGCGAGCGGGAGAGCGCGCGCGGGGGCTGGGGAGGCTGCGGGGGGGTATGGCAGTCACCTTGGTGATGTTGATGGTGTTGCCCTTGGCGTGCAGGATGTAGCCGGCGGTATGCAGCGCGTGCTGCGAGCGGGAGAGCGCGCGCGGGGGCTGGGGGGGCTGCGGGGGGGTATGGCAGTCACCTTGGTGATGTTGATGGTGTTGCCCTTGGCGTGCAGGATGTAGCCGGCGGTGTGCAGCGCGTGCTGCGAGCGGGAGAGCGCGCGCGGGGGCTGGGGGGGCTGTGGGGGGGTATGGCAGTCACCTTGGTGATGTTGATGGTGTTGCCCTTGGCGTGCAGGATGTAGCCGGCGGTGTGCAGCGCGTGCTGCGAGCGGGAGAGCGCGCGCGGGGGCTGGGGGGGCTGCGGGGGGGTATGGCAGTCACCTTGGTGATGTTGATGGTGTTGCCCTTGGCGTGCAGGATGTAGCCGGCGGTGTGCAGCGCGTGCTGCGAGCGGGAGAGCGCGCGCGGGGGCTGGGGGGGCTGCGGGGGGGTATGGCAGTCACCTTGGTGATGTTGATGGTGTTGCCCTTGGCGTGCAGGTTGTAGCCGGCGGTGTGCAGCGCGTGCTGCGAGCGGGAGAGCGCGCGCGGGGGCTGGGGGGGCTGCGGGGGGGTATGGCAGTCACCTTGGTGATGTTGATGGTGTTGCCCTTGGCGTGCAGGATGTAGCCGGCGGTGTGCAGCGCGTGCTGCGAGCGGGAGAGCGCGCGCGGGGGCTGGGGGGGCTGCGGGGGGGTATGGCAGTCACCTTGGTGATGTTGATGGTGTTGCCCTTGGCGTGCAGGATGTAGCCGGCGGTGTGCAGCGCGTGCTGCGAGCGGGAGAGCGCGCGCGGGGGCTGGGGGGGCTGCGGGGGGGTATGGCAGTCACCTTGGTGATGTTGATGGTGTTGCCCTTGGCGTGCAGGATGTAGCCGGCGGTGTGCAGCGCGTGCTGCGAGCGGGAGAGCGCGCGCGGGGGCTGGGGGGGCTGCGGGGGGGTATGGCAGTCACCTTGGTGATGTTGATGGTGTTGCCCTTGGCGTGCAGGATGTAGCCGGCGGTGTGCAGCGCGTGCTGCGAGCGGGAGAGCGCGCGCGGGGGCTGGGGGGGCTGCGGGGGGGTATGGCAGTCACCTTGGTGATGTTGATGGTGTTGCCCTTGGCGTGCAGGATGTAGCCGGCGGTGTGCAGCGCGTGCTGCGAGCGGGAGAGCGCGCGCGGGGGCTGGGGGGGCTGCGGGGGGGTATGGCAGTCACCTTGGTGATGTTGATGGTGTTGCCCTTGGCGTGCAGGATGTAGCCGGCGGTGTGCAGCGCGTGCTGCGAGCGGGAGAGCGCGCGCGGGGGCTGGGGGGGCTGCGGGGGGGTATGGCAGTCACCTTGGTGATGTTGATGGTGTTGCCCTTGGCGTGCAGGATGTAGCCGGCGGTGTGCAGCGCGTGCTGCGAGCGGGAGAGCGCGCGCGGGGGCTGGGGGGGCTGCGGGGGGGTATGGCAGTCACCTTGGTGATGTTGATGGTGTTGCCCTTGGCGTGCAGGATGTAGCCGGCGGTGTGCAGCGCGTGCTGCGAGCGGGAGAGCGCGCGCGGGGGCTGGGGGGGCTGCGGGGGGGTATGGCAGTCACCTTGGTGATGTTGATGGTGTTGCCCTTGGCGTGCAGGATGTAGCCGGCGGTGTGCAGCGCGTGCTGCGAGCGGGAGAGCGCGCGCGGGGGCTGGGGGGGCTGCGGGGGGGTATGGCAGTCACCTTGGTGATGTTGATGGTGTTGCCCTTGGCGTGCAGGATGTAGCCGGCGGTGTGCAGCGCGTGCTGCGAGCGGGAGAGCGCGCGCGGGGGCTGGGGGGGCTGCGGGGGGGTATGGCAGTCACCTTGGTGATGTTGATGGTGTTGCCCTTGGCGTGCAGGATGTAGCCGGCGGTGTGCAGCGCGTGCTGCGAGCGGGAGAGCGCGCGCGGGGGCTGGGGGGGCTGCGGGGGGGTATGGCAGTCACCTTGATGATGTTGATGGTGTTGCCCTTGGCGTGCAGGATGTAGCCGGCGGTGTGCAGCGCGTGCTGCGAGCGGGAGAGCGCGCGCGGGGGCTGGGGGGGCTGCGGGGGGGTATGGCAGTCACCTTGGTGATGTTGATGGTGTTGCCCTTGGCGTGCAGGATGTAGCCGGCGGTGTGCAGCGCGTGCTGCGAGCGGGAGAGCGCGCGCGGGGGCTGGGGGGGCTGCGGGGGGGTATGGCAGTCACCTTGGTGATGTTGATGGTGTTGCCCTTGGCGTGCAGGATGTAGCCGGCGGTGTGCAGCGCGTGCTGCGAGCGGGAGAGCGCGCGCGGGGGCTGGGGGGGCTGCGGGGGGGTATGGCAGTCACCTTGGTGATGTTGATGGTGTTGCCCTTGGCGTGCAGGATGTAGCCGGCGGTGTGCAGCGCGTGCTGCGAGCGGGAGAGCGCGCGCGGGGGCTGGGGGGGCTGCGGGGGGGTATGGCAGTCACCTTGGTGATGTTGATGGTGTTGCCCTTGGCGTGCAGGATGTAGCCGGCGGTGTGCAGCGCGTGCTGCGAGCGGGAGAGCGCGCGCGGGGGCTGGGGGGGCTGCGGGGGGGTATGGCAGTCACCTTGGTGATGTTGATGGTGTTGCCCTTGGCGTGCAGGATGTAGCCGGCGGTGTGCAGCGCGTGCTGCGAGCGGGAGAGCGCGCGCGGGGGCTGGGGGGGCTGCGGGGGGGTATGGCAGTCACCTTGGTGATGTTGATGGTGTTGCCCTTGGCGTGCAGGATGTAGCCGGCGGTGTGCAGCGCGTGCTGCGAGCGGGAGAGCGCGCGCGGGGGCTGGGGGGGCTGCGGGGGGGTATGGCAGTCACCTTGGTGATGTTGATGGTGTTGCCCTTGGCGTGCAGGATGTAGCCGGCGGTGTGCAGCGCGTGCTGCGAGCGGGAGAGCGCGCGCGGGGGCTGGGGGGGCTGCGGGGGGGTATGGCAGTCACCTTGGTGATGTTGATGGTGTTGCCCTTGGCGTGCAGGATGTAGCCGGCGGTGTGCAGCGCGTGCTGCGAGCGGGAGAGCGCGCGCGGGGGCTGGGGGGGCTGTGGGGGGGTATGGCAGTCACCTTGGTGATGTTGATGGTGTTGCCCTTGGCGTGCAGGATGTAGCCGGCGGTGTGCAGCGCGTGCTGCGAGCGGGAGAGCGCGCGCGGGGGCTGGGGGGGCTGCGGGGGGGGTATGGCAGTCACCTTGGTGATGTTGATGGTGTTGCCCTTGGCGTGCAGGATGTAGCCGGCGGTGTGCAGCGCGTGCTGCGAGCGGGAGAGCGCGCGCGGGGGCTGGGGGGGCTGCGGGGGGGTATGGCAGTCACCTTGGTGATGTTGATGGTGTTGCCCTTGGCGTGCAGGATGTAGCCGGCGGTGTGCAGCGCGTGCTGCGAGCGGGAGAGCGCGCGCGGGGGCTGGGGGGGCTGCGGGGGGGTATGGCAGTCACCTTGGTGATGTTGATGGTGTTGCCCTTGGCGTGCAGGATGTAGCCGGCGGTGTGCAGCGCGTGCTGCGAGCGGGAGAGCGCGCGCGGGGGCTGGGGGGGCTGCGGGGGGGTATGGCAGTCACCTTGGTGATGTTGATGGTGTTGCCCTTGGCGTGCAGGATGTAGCCGGCGGTGTGCAGCGCGTGCTGCGAGCGGGAGAGCGCGCGCGGGGGCTGGGGGGGCTGCGGGGGGGTATGGCAGTCACCTTGGTGATGTTGATGGTGTTGCCCTTGGCGTGCAGGATGTAGCCGGCGGTGTGCAGCGCGTGCTGCGAGCGGGAGAGCGCGCGCGGGGGCTGGGGGGGCTGCGGGGGGGTATGGCAGTCACCTTGGTGATGTTGATGGTGTTGCCCTTGGCGTGCAGGATGTAGCCGGCGGTGTGCAGCGCGTGCTGCGAGCGGGAGAGCGCGCGCGGGGGCTGGGGGGGCTGCGGGGGAGGGCGCTGCGCCAGCTGTGAGGCTGACACGCACTTCCCCAGCCGCCAGCCGCGCTCTGGCACGTGCAGGGCCGCCTGCGAGTTGCACTGCAACACAAACCCATCACGGAACGTGCTTTAAAGTGACATAAACCATTTTTATCAAGAAAAAAAACCATAAAAAGCCGCGAAGTACTTGCTATGCTTGGTAAGAAAAATAAGGCGTACTCGAATCGAACTTGATAATAAAAATACATTTTTTTTTTTAAGATTTAAAATTGATATCAGCTATCTCCGGGTAGTAGATACTGACTAAATGAATCTGATGTTAAACTGACCAAGACTGTGATTGGTTGAACGTAAAACTTACAACCCATCACAGAGCTTAAGGCTAAGAACTCACGGAGCGATTTCTAACCGTGCCCGCAGCAATTGCGGAACTGCGATTTTATTTCCAAACTCACGAGACCGGTTATTCGCGCGGACGCAGCCGCTGCGGCTGAGCGATGATCGCAAGACGCAAGACCGGCCTCTGCGCCACTACGATCGCCCGCCGATCGACCGCAGAGCGCGCGGGCGCAACCCGCCGAGGTTGCGGCGGCCCGCGTGATTCTACTACTTAGTTGCCCACCGGTGCCGCGCGATCCGCAAACAATCGCGCAGACTGCGGGTGTAAACCGCGTCGTGAAATGTGCTTTAATTTTTACATGTAAATCTGCATTCAACAGAGGCTGCAGGCGCGGTTCAAAATCGCTTTGTGAGTTCTTAGCCTAACATGGAATTTGACTAATGACACGAGGGTGGGTCAGAGTTCATGGAATGGAGATGAAGGGAGCGAAATTAAAATCAAATTTATTTTTCTTTTTCGATGTATTCTCCCTTAAGCCTATCACACTTCTCAGATCTTTAATAAAGTTTAATTATATCGTTTTTCATACTTGGGAATAAATAATAATCTGATGGAGCTAAATCTTGATTATAGGGAGGGTGGTTCAATAGTCTAAACCCGCATCTTTGTAGGGCAGCCAGTTCAAGATGACTTTTGTAAACAGGTGCATTGTCGTGCAAAAGGAGCACTTTTTCTCCTTATTTTTTCCTCAATAGCATTTTTTATTTTTTTTAATAACCTTTTTTTATAATCGTTCATTTTTCCGGTAATATTGACACCTTCTTTTTTATAATCGGTCAACCTCTGCATAACAAAAGACCGTCGCCATAACCTTGCCGGCCGATTGCGACACTTTAAACTTCTTCGGAGGTGCTGCGCCCTTTTTGTGCCACTGCATAGACTTCTGTTTTGACTTAGGTTCATAGTGATGAACCCAAGTTTCATCTCCAGTAACAATTCATCCCTGTTCTTACTATACAGACTCAAAAACTCGCGCGAACACTCGACGCGCTGTTGTTACTGAAGCGGTGTGAGCATTCTCGGAACCCATCTTGCACTGACCTTAGTCATGCCAAGATTATCATGGGGGATGTTCAAAATGGTTGCAAATGGTACTCCAACCATTTCCGCGATTTGTTTCTCCTTTAAACAGGCATCTTCCAGAACAAGTTTTTTAACTTTCTCAACAATGTCTGAGGACGTCACTTCAATTTGTCGGCCGTCGGTCTTTAATCGACTCCCGACCTTGCTTGAAAAGACTGCCACTTATAAATCATTGTTTTTTCAGGGTAAGTGTCCCCGTAAATAGATAACATTTCTTCCTTGATCACTTTTGGTTGTTTTCCCTGCTTAGTCAAAAGTCAGGAACTTAATCACGGCATGAAACTCAAACTTTCTCCATAGTTGATGTTTTCTTCCCGATTGACTTGTCTCCAGCGATATCTCAAAGTTAAGTTAAGTTTTTAATTAAACTTAGTATTTATATTTGTATTGAGTTGTTAAGAAATGCCGGGTAAAAAAATTACCCTCACCCCTCTCTAACCGCTCCATTCCGTGAACTTTATGACCCACCCTCGTGGATACATTATTGTGCCGATCAGTTCTTGAAAATCTAAAGGAATAATCTAACAAATCAATATCAAAACTTGTATGAGACATTATAGCTTCAACGTTTCTCGAGGCACCCTAAAAAGATAACCCAATCCCGTTTTGGAAAATCCCCGAAAAATACAGAACATTTATTCATTGCTTCTTTAAAGTAAAAAAACTACATATTTACCTTAAGTAGACCCGCATCAGGCACGCTGAGCTCACTGGCCGCATTGCTAAGCCTGTCGGGTTCGGGCGAGCCCCGCGCCCTGCGGCCCGCGCCCCGCGAGTACTGCACTATGTCCGCTAGCAGCGTGGCCGGGATGGGGCCCGGCTTCGACAGGTACATCACTAGGCTCTCGAACCAGATCTCTATGACCTCGAATGGTGGCCTAAAGACAATAAATGATGAATGAAAGTTATTGTAACTTGGCGAGGATACCAAAAATGGTTGTTTCAAAAGTTAGAATATTGAAGCCTGTGTGAACATGAACCAAAATGAGCCACAAAGTAAAAAAAATCAAAATAACTCCAGCCACACGAAAGTTTGACAAACATTTCAAACCAACTGCATAGAATGTTTGAGTTTATACGTAATAGTTCAAAATATCTTTACAGCTCTTTTTATCGATAAAAGATTTCTTTTTTAATTTATACGAGATCCATGTAGGCGTTTTCCAAACTATAAATTAACGACTAACACGGCTTCATCAAAAGGACGTTACTAGATTGAGGCCAAGTCAAAAACGTAAAAGATACTTAAAAATAAAAACGACTTCAACAACGGCTTTAAAAACTGTCTTTCTTTTCAACACAAAAAGGATTATCAAAATCAGTTCATAATCGAAGAAATTATCGGCAAACAAACATAAAAAAGCTTATACACCGTGACTTTTAGGTCGTTTTAAAAAAGCAGCCCAGTTCATGTATCCAATGACTAGTAAACGTTTATAATAAAAAAATATGTTTTTTTTAAGAATTGAATGAATAAAAATATTATTCATTATTATGACACAAGGCAGTTTTACGAACACTCTGTAGTGAGCGCGGTCCGAACCTTGTGCCAAAGGGGCCGCGCGGGCGGCGCGACGGCGTCTTATCACAGGTCATTCACCTTAGCGTAAAACAGCTGTCTTACTATTGCAATCATAATGTTCGCAGTAAGTATGTGGCATGTATCTTCAACAGTTTGATACGTAAACATTTTTAACAGGATGTTTCATATTTCCAATGTATTATTTATTTTTTTCATGCATATTATTTTAATTAATGATAAAAAAATTATATTCGCGCCTAGAGGTATTTTATGACGGATACATTGTGTGGACGACTTTTTTAAAACGACCTAAAAATCACGGTGTATACGGTCGAATTGAGAAACCTAATTTTTGAAGGTGGTTAAAAATTGTGGTTTTTTTATGTAGCCTCTTTGAGATCCCACTGCTAGGCAAAGGCCTCCCCCATTTCCTTCCAAACCTTTCTATTTTTTTCTCTTTCTGGCCACGAGCGCTCCGCAAATCTGACTAGAATGGTGTTAATTGTAGTTATTTGTAAACTTGCCTAGTATCAGGGTCGAGATGGCAGGCGAGGAAGGCGATGCGGTAGAAGGGCTCGGGGCAGGCGGCGGCGCGGCAGAACTTGTCCACGAACAGCGCCTCGTTCAGGCCGAAGTCCGAGCGCCGCGGCAGGAAGTCCGGGTCCGCTGACACGCGACCGATTATCTGTGCGGGGGTGTTTGACGTTCAGCCAGGGTCACGCAGTGCATGCGCAAGTGATCCCGTGAGCCTGGCTTAGGTAGTAGAAGGGGCCCGGGGTGTTTTTAGTCGGTGAGAGTCCGACATATCTCCACGCCGTGCCCTCGGCGTGGGTTGAAGTCATTAGCGTTTCACAACGGAATAAAAAAAAAAAGTGTGTATGACGTTACATGACGCAGCATATGCGACGTGACACATTTGAGAGTTGTCGTGACACGTGTGTGACCTGACGTATGAGATTTGACGAGACTTGAGTCATATAATGTGACGTGACAGATGTGATGTGACGTAAAATATTAAACCCTTTTTGAAAAAAAAAACAACTTCCGCACTAAGGAATTTAATCCTTGTATGAACCCTTACTAGGTTGTCACAATTTTCCCCAATTTTTTAGGTCGGTGCAACACGACCGAAACGTCGAGAGAAAAACAAATATCGAATTATATCGCAAATAAGTCTCGTTTGTCGTCTAAAATGTGACCACTCGGTTATCCGTGCAGTCACACACTAGACGATAGACGTGACACACATGAGTCTTATAGTTCTGCTTTCGATAGTTGCATAAAGTAATCGTAGCCTGTATGTACTGACCTCGCAGAGTATGATCCCGAAGGAGAACACGTCCACCTTCTCGTCGTACACGTTGCCGTTCATCATCTCCGGCGCCATCCAGTATGGGTTGCCCACCACCTGTGCACATAAACACTACAGTTACATCTGGTCTTAGTGCTAACTATAAAACTTCGGGTGGCCGAGTGATCGTAGAGTGGCTAAGGGATCTTTAACTTGATAAGGGATCGTTGATCGGTCCAGGTATTTTAAAGTATCGAGGGGATTATTCAACAATTGAGTGATTTTCCAGCAATGGCAATCAAGATGACTTCCTCGGTCGCTCGAATATGATGGGTTCTGGGTATCCTCAAGTCACTAAAGATTTTTGAAGCCTGTGTCAGATTTTCGAGCGATCCAGAGGGATTTTAGGCGACTCGGGACATTGGGAGAGGACATTTGGTCAAGAAAGGGTTTTAAATAGCGTGGTGCTAGTACTCACAGTGTACCGCTTGCGGCGCAGCGTGTTGTGCGGCTGGCGGCGGTCCAGCGAGCTGCTGGCCGTGCGCTGCACGATGCGCGCCAGCCCGAAGTCCGCCACGATCACCGTCTTGTCCTAACACACATACACGTTACTATAACGAATAGGGGAACAAGACACGAGGAGAACAAAACGTAGGAATGCTGGGTTCACATTGAACTAGCCGGGAATACCGGGATCCAGGTTAATTAAGACTCGATTGTGGATTGTCGGGTGTCTACTCGGCTAAGCATTCTTAAGGCTGGCAAAGAAACTGACAGCACACGAATCAGGCGCATCAGACAGCGCGCGGATTCCTAAAACATGTGCCTGGACCGACAACAGTCCACCCGTGACCACGATCGGTGCAACTCGACCGAAACGTCGGGAAAAAAGAAATATCGATTTAAATCGCGAATATGTGTACAAGTCGCGAAAGATTAAAAACATTGACGCAAATTTTGTTTTGGTTCCAACAAAGGTCCTGCACAGCGGAACTGTATGTGGGACATGTGCTTACCTCTCGCACCAGACAGTTGTGTGAGTTGAGGTCGCGATGGATGACGTTCATGCGGTGCAGGTAGCCCACGCCGGCCGCCACGTCCCGCGCCAGCCGCGCGCGCTCTGTCCAGCACAGCGGGACCCGCGAGTCCTGGGGACACAAACATTGTAAGAAACTGGCTTATAGAGACCCCTGAGCTAAACGTAGGTCAGGACAAAAATGCCTTTAGTTGACCAAAGGGCTTTCGGACACTGCCTTTATCGAGTGGTCTGAACGAAGGCCACGGGCGTGAACTACCAAATGGTCGCGTTTCCTGTCTTTGAGAAGTCTCACAGCGAATCAGAGTCAGTGCCACGAAGGGCCGGTAACATGTTAAAGGAGGCGGTGAAGCGTGATCAAAAGAACATATTGGGATCCTGAGTGACGGGCACAAAAATCGTCCTCCTCTACCAGCCCGCAGAACCCTGCAATCGGTGCGTGAAAATTTATAAGGTATCGTCACGCACCGACAACCGATCAAACGCAGATGAAGTAGCATGGCAGTGCACACCGACCGTGGTCACGGGTAGACCCTGTCAGTCCACCCGTAACCACGGCCGGTGTAACTCGGCCGAAACGTCGAGAGAATAGCAATACCGAATTATATCGCAAATAAGACCCATTTGTCGTTTAAAATATGTATACAAGTTCGAAAGTTTAAGAACAGTTCAGGTTTAGCTGGTGAGAATCCGCTACATATAGCAGAGACGTGTGTTACCTGTAGCAGCGCGTGCAGCGTGCCGCCGGCGACGTACTCGGTGACGAGGTGCAGGCGCTTGTCCTTGTACAGCACGCCCACGAAGCGCAGCACGTTGGGGTGCGACAGCGAGCGCAGGACCGCCACCTGGGGCCATACAATGCGAATGAAAATGTGGCAAGAGCTGATGTTCCACGATCAGGGTGAGATAGATTGGGTCTCCTTCTGTGAGACCGTTATGTCCCAGAAGGAAACCGCGGAGCGCGCCCGGGAAAACGATCCGGACGCGCTCCAAATATGCAGACGTCGGGTGGGGCGGCGCCCCACCGTCCTCATTCGTTGCCATGGGTGTGGTCCCAGTATGAGGTGAAGAGGCCGACGCTCTTTATACCTCGGTCTCCAAACAAACGCGATATTGGGACCCGCCGGCTCTCAAATGGCCGGTGGAAGCCCGCAGTCGGTGCATGAAGTAACGCTATGCGCTGGCATGCACAAACACCAAAACGCGGATGACGTAGCACAGCGTTTCAGGTTTAGTCAGTAAGAGTCACTACCCGCGGCTCCCCTCGGGGTCTCGCGTGTCCATGAGGATTGAACCGCTTTACCAAAAAAAAAATGCTAAGTGTGGATGTCACGTATGGTCACACACTAAAGAAAGACGCGTGGGTAGTCGGTCCCCGGCGCAATGCGACAATGCGATGTCAACTGCAGGGCGAGTTAGACCGCGACATCCTTATTCCTGATGACTAACAGAACATTTGCACTATTGACAAAACTCATACGATACCGTAGATGGGCCTTGTCTACCCCTTCTGCCGACTCCTCCCACTCTTTTACCTCAGGAGGAGATTAGATACACTGAAACAATCTGTATATATCTTTCGTTTAAGATATCTCATCCCTACCTCCTTAAGGAAGTTCCTCTGCGCGTCTTCGTCCACCCTGTACAGCTGTTTGAGCACCATCACCTCGTTGGTGTCGCGGTGCGTCACCTTGTACACCTCGCCGAAGAACCCCGAGCCCAGTAGCTCGCCCTGAACATACACGAGTTAGATGAATTGTGATCTCTTTGTAGTATGAAATACGGTTGATTCTCGTGTGGAAATCTTGGTTGCAATCAGGTAGGTCTGCTCTATATAGTATTAAAACATGAGTAACAAAATCTGCATTGGGGACCTATTGGGCACTGAGGAGGCAACCTTAGTTGTCAAATCAGACAATTTGAAAAAGATTGTATCGAGAAGGTTAAAAATTGCGCGGTTTTAAAATGTCATTCTTATAGAGAAGCACCGGCAAAAAACTCCAAATGTGCAAAATATAATAACAGTGTCAATGAAATGAGTAGCTTCAAGTAGTAGTATAATACAATGCTAGAGGGTACCTGTAGCAGGTCGCAGGCGCGGAAGACTTTCTGTCCTGGAGCAGGTTCCGCGCGAAACGAGCGCGCGCGGCTTAAGTCGCACAACACTCCTGTGCTGGCCCCCGCATCCACACTAACACAGAAAAGATACATTACTTGTAAGTTATAATATTATAAACGAATGTTTTTAAACTTTCGCGACTTGTACACCATAAATGTTTCTCCGTGACCACGGTCTGTGCAACTCGGCCGAAACGTCAGGAGAAAAGAAATATTGAATTACTCGCGAATAAGACCTGTTTGATGTCTAAAATATTCTAAACGAATTTCTCTAGAATGCTTATTTTAGACATCAAATAGATACAAAAAAAAAGTACTCACAAATAAAGACATTCGTGACCAATGCGAAATCTACAAAAATTTCACAACAAAAATTCTCAAACATATTTTTAAATCTATTCACTTGCGTCAGTATCATCTTCCACAAAATCGGTTTATAGCAAGTATACTCCAAAAGTTATAAACAGTTGTTTTTATTTCTCGAAACAATCAAATAATAACAAAAAAAGAACTTACGCATCAAGCAACTTAGACATGCTGCTACTCTTCTCCTTATCTCCCAGCAGCGGGGACGACGGTGTCTGCCTCCGCTTCGTGACCCACTTCCCCGCGTCCTCTCCCCCCTTCCTCTTAAACAGCCTCTCTTTCCTCACTTCTACCTCTCTTTTCTCCTTCTCCGGCCTCTTTGCCTCCTCTTTGGTGATTTTGCGCTCGATAGGAGATCGCTCGTGTTTTGTCTTGTCTTCCTCTGTCTGTGTGTGTGCGTGTGTCGTTGTGTTTGCTTGTGTGCGTTTCGTGTTTGTTTCTGGATTGTGTTCGATTGTTAACTAAGGAGAATAAACATTTTTAATTATTTGCGAATGCACATCGATTGTATTGTATTTTATATCGTTGCCTTTTTTTACCATAAATTCTTTTTTAAACCATAAAATATGTACCATATGTTCTTAAATCAATATTATTCAAAAATCACAACCGTGAGTGATAAAAATACTAATCCAATGTTTCAAATACCTACAATAATAAAGGTCAGTCACCTGTATCAGTACCTAAAAATCTGTATTTTACTGTTATTTTCCCGTCAACACTTTTACACCCAACTAATTTCAGTTAGTAACTCACTAATATTATTGATCCTACCTGTATAACAGCGTCTGGCCGTGTAAGCACCCTCTCGATCTCATCTAGCGGGCGGTTCTTGACGGGCGTGCCGTTGATCTCGAGGATCTTGTCGCCGATGTGCAGCGTCAGCACGCCGCATGACGAGTCTATTCTGTAATGTAGACCGTTAACATGTAATAATGTCCGAACTGATTGCGGCCACGGCGGCTAGTGCTACTATGTCACCAGCCAGCTACGCGGGACATATTATAGTGCAAAAGTTTATGCGCGAACACAGACGTACTCTCATTGCCCGATGGGACGGCAATCCGACACGATCGGAGAGAGATCAGGCGCAGGACACACATTTTTACGTGCCTTCCGAAATACGGAAGCTGTGATATTTATTTGTAAAGCGCACACAGCATTCGAAAAGTCGGTGCGTGCTGTGGGGATCGAACTCGAGACTCTGACTTGGCAGTCCTGCGGTTTTACTACGGCGCTATCACAGCTTCTCCCATAACAGATGGTAGAACATTTTCACACTTGCACTACTGCTTAATATAACACAAAGCATAAACTAAAAATCAAATATTGATTCTATAACTTACAAACCAAGAACGAGAGAAAAACACATAAAGCTTTACAAAATAAAATTAGGTATTTTTATTGTAATAAAGAAAATCCTTCTTGTATATCACTTAACGTTTATTATCTAGCGATATCAGCGATGATCGACTCATTTCAAGCCGAAATTGAATCAAGGGCCCTACGCCCTTTGTAGTATTTTTTCCGTTGTGGAAAGGAGACAGCGCATTACAAAGTACAGGCTTCTCGTTTTGATAAATAACAATCAGTCATGTCATAAGCCTTTGATGGCTTATGACATGACTGATTGACTCCAGTGATTTAGGTTAAAATAACAATTACGTAATAAATACGCATTTAGTACATTTTATCGAGGATCAAAGCGGTGAAACCAGTTACAATGTACAGATAATAAACGTTTTCCTTCCTTTTTCGATTTATAAGGAAAATTGATTGAAATCTAGGACGTTACTCTAATTTAGTATATGACAATTATGGGTTAATGTAAGTGGAATATGGTTAATGTGCACTGTAATTTTATGTAAGAACTTTTATGTATAAATATTCTCAAATGAATAAATGATTTGATTTAACAATATTATTTCTATCAGGGAAATATAAAATATAAGAGTATACAATAACTATTCATGTATTAAAAATGTCATGAATGTGATAAATTACAATAATTAGGGTCTGGCTGAAAGCTAAAAAGGCGAAAAAAAAAACTAAACAAATAAAGCAACATCATTACAGATATAACAGTTTTTTTTAGCACACGAATTCAACACTATCACTATTACAAAATTTCATACACAACACACCATGCAATATAATAACTATACCGTCATGCATTGCTCATTCAAGCCTTAGGTATAAGAAAACAATAAATTTTACCTCAATGCGACGCTAACCATGGCGAAATATCACAAAACAAACCAAACTTCATAATTATATTGTTAAAATAAGTGCAGAATAAACGACCACATTGAATCACATCTGAACTACGTAAATAATAAAAATAAAACAGCAAAAGGCACTTTATCAATCACATTTATATCGGAATGTAAAATGTTTAACTAATTATAATATTATTTATGAAGAAATTTTGTTTATGTGTTGGCAGTACTGCGTCGGTGTGACCAACGTTAGGTAAATGACGAGTGAGTGTTATTCGATGGTAAAAGCATAACGCAAATAATTTATTTGGTTTATACTAAAGTGGAAATTTGTATTCTGAGAATTTGACACCATTGTGATACATGGATCATAATATATAAAAAAAATACTGTGCAAGAGAACTAGATTTTTTTAGAGAAAGTATAAGAAGTTTGGAAACACTAAATATAATTTAAGAAGCCAGTATTATTTACTTCTAACGTAGCGAAATTACTGAAGAACAGTATTTGTCTACGATAGCTACGAACGGCGAATTTGTTAAAATGATTTTGATCAAGCGTGGCTCAAGAGAACAACTGGAAGACCAGAAAACTGCAACTAAACGAGTTGCCGGTCATGACACTTTAAATTAACATTTAATTCTAATAAAGTTTCGAACTTTGCCTTTATCAATGCATAACGTACTTTAGTAGTGAATCATTCTAAATAGAGACACAACAATAAAAATAAACATCAATACAACATATTTATCATGAAACATCTATTAATAAACATGCTAATGACTCATTACCGCTCACTGATATAACGACCAATTTAAATGTGCCGGTGGCGGAAATCGGAACTAATTTGAAAAGCGAACAAAGTATATGCCAAAGTGATAGTTTGTAAGGCATTGGATGCGACACTAGCGCCACCATCAACTGCACTGTAATTTTGTAGTCCATGACTTCTTGTAGTTTCTGTTTTGTTTATATTCTTTGATACTGAACTTAGGGGAATCGTGGAATTGTTTCTTGGGAATTCATTAATGAAGATACAGCTTGGTGAATGAAGTCACTGCGAGTGACTGTGGTTTATTTATATTTGCGTGTATTTTTGATTTAGCAGATTTTACCACAGTTCAATGACCAAACTGATTAGACCGAGACTCATGCCGGGCGCAAATTGAGACATAAAATGACAAACTTAAAAACAATTAAAAAATATACTTCTATAATAAGAAACACTCAGGGATGTTTGGTAATTACCTACTAATATTCTTATATTCTTCGCCTCCCTACTTTCCCGGTTGGAAAGTAAGGAGCTAGGGAGCGTTAGGCTTGCAATAATTACTTAATTACACTACAAATAACAGCAGATGATATAGGAACAAGGTTAGCTTAAAACACATGGTACAGCACACATCTAAACTAACATGTGGAATGCAATAAATACTTGAATATTGAGTATCTAAGCCCCCCCCCATTCCGCCAACTATCTATTCATGCAATCACTATTGAACTACTCTAAGAGACCCCCCACACTAGCGTCTTTCGAGCGTCGACGTCAGGTGGTGGCACGACGACGACGCTCGAAAGACGCTAGTGTGGGGGGTCTCTAAGGTCTACATACAAAGGCTTGTATAGCTCACACAGCACAAGGGTACCTATGGCAGGTGAGCTGTATGCAGACGGACAGTACGGCGCGCAGCAGCGCCCGCGCCGCCGCCGACAGCTTGCCGCCGCAGCGGGACCTAGCCCAGCAGTGGGTAAAACCGATGTTACCAGATAGACTTACTATTATGGTTAGATATAGTTAGGATTTAGTGTAAACTTAAATAATGAGATAATTTGCCAAAAAACAGTTACGTTTAAAAATTAGTTGTTTATATAAGACCAGTGAATTGCCGGTTCAAAGTTGGGCCCCCTCTGTTATACTGCCACGATAGACAGCAGGTGGGCAACACCAGAGAGTGTTTTTATTATTATTAATATGTAAGTTACATTGTATAAAAAAATCAATAATAAAATAGTATTTTATTTAGTTTTAAGGCAATTTGTTGCAATATCTAGTCTTAAGGAATTTGCTGCACCCTCACAGGGTGATGTATACACCGTGACTTTTAGGTCGTTTTAAAAAAGCAGCCCAGTTCATGTATCCAATGACTAGTAAACGTTTATAATAAAAAAATATGTTTTTTTTAAGATTTGAATGAATAAAAATATTATTCATTATTATGACACAAGGCAGTTTTACGAACACTCTGTAGTGAGCGCGGTCCGAACCTTGTGCCAAAGGGGCCGCGCGGGCGGCGCGGCGGCGTCTTATCACAGGTCATTCACCTTAGCGTAAAACAGCTGTCTTACTATTGCAATCATAATGTTCGCAGTAAGTATGTAGCATGTATCTTCAACAGTTTGATACGTAAACATTTTTAACAGGATGTTTCATATTTCCAATGTATTATTTATTTTTTTCATGCATATTATTTTAATTAATGATAAAAAAATTATATTCGCGCCTAGAGGTATTTTATGACGGATACATTGTGTGGACGACTTTTTTAAAACGACCTAAAAATCACGGTGTATAGTTATAAGGAACTGTGTAACTGTACATTATGCAATAAATAAATAAATAATATTAACAAATTGTTACATACTATTATCATGTTAACTTTGATACTGTACAATGTTAGTCACATGTTAGAATACTCAATTGCATGATAATGGTACTCACTCCTTGACGGTGAGGTCTGCGGGCGGGCAGTGGTGCACGCTGAGCGCGGCGGGAGGGACCTCCACCACGCGTATGGAGTGCGACACCCCGCGCCCGCCCTGCTGGTAACACGGCCCGCTGCGATACACAACAAGGAATCAATTAGAAAACTACGTCTACCTGTTACCATTTTGAGGGTTCCGTACTTGGGTACGGAACCCTATTACTAAGCCTCCGCTGTCTGCCTCCAGACTGTATCTCATAAAACGTGATAGCTAGAAAGCTGAAATTTTCACAAATGATGTATTTCCGTAGCCGTGATGACAACAAATACTAAAAATAAAAAATAAATATTAAGGGGGTTCCCCGTGTAATAATCATGCAACCTTGCATGCTACCATGCCCTTCGGTTACGAAACCTTAAAAAGCCGGTAAATGGAAGAAACCTCTTCGATGACTGTAGCATGTCATCTTTTTCCTATTTTTGTGTGGTCATTTTACAACCAGGTTTGAGAGTTTAAGCTACCCATAAGCCATTGACGTTATTAAAGCTACCCTTGTAAATATCTCCAAATCAGGATTAAAAGTAATTCCAAATTAGGCTATAATTTAGTAATTTTTAAACGGCAAGATTAAAATAGAGAGCACCCCATTGCCCACCCTTCGCCGCTTACTGTGCTTTTGCTATGAAAGAAGAAAATGCGAAACAAGCTCCCCAGCAGCACGCTGTCTTTCTTTCTCAGGTGTACTGATGTCCTTACGATATTTTCGTTGTAGCCGATAAGCGCCGATAAATATTCCACCATCTTTCCACATCGTCACCACCTACAGACATGAGTGACTCACCAGTAGAGCTTGGTCCGCTCGAGCAGCGCGTAGGGCTCGCCGTCCTCGATGTGCGCGGCGCAGGCCACGCACGCGAAGCACTCCGGGTGAAAGCGGTGCTCGCCCGCAGACATCACCGGCCCTGTTATCACCTGCACATACGAAATATCCGGTAAGAAGCATATTTCTACAACTTTGCAGGGCAGAAAGAGTTCACGAGGATTCCCCGAAAGAAAAAAGGTTCGTAAGTTAGATAAGGCTATGCCCAAACTAGACATTTTGTGCATTTCTAAATTGCACAGTCGCTTTAAATCACATAAGGTTATCAGAAAAAATCAGTGAGACAGGAAGATATTTTTTTTTTACTCCCACACCAAGAAATTGAATCCTCGTAACGCGGGGGTTTCACAGACATGCACAAAGACAAGCCTTTGTGGATCGCACAAATTCTTACCCTACGCGGGGATCGCAACCACGACACGTCGCGTACAGTTGTGATTGGCGTAATGACCTATCCCACTCGGCTATCCGTACAATCAAGATATATAGAATATATTACCTGTGTACATTGCTGACAGCTTTCTCCGTAGCGCGCCCAGTAGTCGTTCTGGCAGAACAGCAGGCCTGCCTTCTCGAAGTACCACGTGGAGAGCTGGGCGTCGCATACTGAGCAACTGTGGAATGTCATAGCTTTAGCCAAGGAACTCAACTTCTAGACGAAATGGGACCAATGTCAACTACGTAACTGTGATTTCCCTGATATTTTTTCATTCTACGAAACATTTGTGTAGAAAAGTTAGGTTAGGTTAGGTTTATGCTTGTATCGTGTGTTACTTAAAACTGATTGAATACTAGCTTTTCCTCTAAGATCTGTCGTGTCTCAAATAAATATTAGTTACCGTGGCGTACAATTGTATATATTCTTCCTTAAAGATCAAGGTCCAAACGCAACTTTATAAAACTGGACAAACGGACAGACATTTTCAAACGTAAAACGTGTGAGTATTATGTTTAGGCATTCAGTTCTAGTTTCCCCAGACTAACAATTTCCTCAATCTCGATCCTCATTCCATCCATTTGAGGAATAGTATCTAACGCAGCATACTGGTATAGTTTTCCTGTTGTTTTAATTACAAATGTAAATATTTACTGTATATCATTTTAATGCTAATGTTACTATATTAATAAGTCCAGCATCCAGTAGCACTGATTATATTGCCATAGTATACTAATATACAGGATGATGTCTTCATATAAATTGGAACAACGCGAGTTACGTCTACGCCATCGGATCGTAGCATGACCGTGGCATGATACAGTTGCGAGTGAGTCGCAGTGTTGAATAGACGGTGTGTTATTGATGTAATTAAAATGCTGTAGGTAGGTAGCCATATCGCTGTTATTTTTTAGAAACAGGCAAGTTAAACTACTGTATGTATTTATACTGTGATATTGCTAGCCTATATTGTTGTTAATAGACTATGGTCTAGGATAAATTCCTCTAATTTGTCTATATGTTAAAGCAAAAAATAAAAATACGAGATTGTTCAATACATTTTAGGGATTTTGGGTTAATGACACTAGGTATTCATATGAAAATGAGGCTGACTATCTTCTTGCGAGATATTTTTTTTGGAAGAAAGCCAACGAATTTATCCTCAGACTAGACTAAGTCTAAGGTCAATAGACTCACTTCATTTACCTACAGTTTCATAGATGTCTGTTGACGAAGCGATTTTATTGGTAGGTTGAAAAGGGGTCTTGTTAAGCTTTCCTAGGTATTTTTTTTATTTTACCAGACTATCGACCAAATACTGAATCGAACCTCAATTTTAATCACCGTTTTATGCTGTCTATAACTAGCATGTGGAATCTATCGATAGCTGGACTCCCTAGAATTATTTCCATTTATTTGCGTCATAAAATACGCGGGCAATAAATTATAATAAATACTACTAACTAAAACGAATTTAAATTAAAGCAATCTTATGTCACTGCGCCAGTCGTCCAGTTTTTTAGATAGTTAAGTGCAGACAATTAAAACTGTTTTAATTACTGATTAAGATCAAGACTTCGCGGCATGCGTTATTACAACATTACAGATTTTTGCTTCTTTGTGTTGGTGCTAGTTGCAATACAAGGCTAAAGATATCCTCTTCGTTTCCGCATGCTCGTTCTTACATGTCGAATACTCGCGTTTCGTGAGGCATTAACATTTTTATGAATCAAAGCACGTATGACGAATTCTTAAAGCAAAGTATGAAGGTGCTTTACGATTTATTGGGGCTCTACACGGTGTAGAGCGGCGTCTATCTTTCAAAACTGCGATAATATTACTTTGAGCAATGGTGGTATGCCCCCAGGACAGTTTGGAAGAGAGACACCATTGCAGTGTATTGCTGTCTGGATTTCACAATAAGAATCTGGCTTTATTAGCTGATAGTGCAGGCGCTGGAAGCCTACGTCTAGCTCTAAAAAAAGAACAATTGCAGTAGTGGAAGAGTCGTAACTGTAAGCTGCACAGTGGGTCGTAAATGCTACATTATTAGGCAGTCAAAACTGTTACATAAAAAAAGAAATCTTGCATTTTCATATAGACATTTTGAATGTCGTGTGCGGTCTCGCCATACTTACATCTCATGTGTTTTGCAGTATTTTTAACCAAGTTTCAATAGATAAAACTGTTTTTTAAACTTACCAAAAGCAGTCTTTATGCCAGTCTTGGTTAAGTGTGGATACATATTCATCCTCTCCTATATCATTCAAGCACCCGGCACAGCTAAGGGACTCTGAAAGTTGGAACTTATTTAATTAAATAATCTTCACTATTTATATTAAAATTAGCTGTTGCTCATGATAAATAGGCATGAAAAATAGATGTCTGAACTACTGACTGCATAAACAAAATTTCTAGAGAATTGTTCCAGGCGTTTCGGAGGAGTATGATAACTGATATTGTGACACGGGAATTTTACATATAAGCTAGTCAAGATTGAACAGGTAACATGTAGCAGCATACAAAAAAAAACAGTGCTAAATGTAGTTGTATTGTTGTATAGCAACTCACTTATTGCTCAATTAGAAAGTGGTATAATTGCTAAAAGTTAATAATACATTTGGTAAATTATATCAATCCATCACTAACAAGACATGCAGTTGACAAGTTGTTAAGAAGTCAGGGATTCCCCAAGTCTCAAGATTTGTAATTATTTACACTGTTGTGTCATTTTAAATTGCTCATTCTATTTAACTTATAAATACCATGCACATGTGTAGGTACTGCGATCTATCTTGATTTTCCGATACCAAACAAAAAAGTTTGCTATTATGTTTACAAACTTTGTGGAGTTTTTTGCAACTTTACTGATAAGAATCTTAATTACTAATAAGTTATTTGTGTATCATGTACAAAATAATTAATGGGGTACCTAAACCTATGATATGATTAATATTATTAAAGGAAACAGTACAATGGGCTTTCAAAACATTTCGAAGGTATTGAAACCTACCTATTATATCATCTCCTTGAACAATAGATCTATAAAACTTTAATTAATTCCTATATTTTATAAATGGATATGGCTGAATGTCAAATACCTTTCTAATAAAATATATATTGCGATGCAAAATATAAATCGAAAGGTATCCTTCAACTTAATATAAATGTACGCGGAAGTAAACATCTTTGCTAAGAGCTAGTAAAAAGTATTTTTGTAAGTTTATCAAGAATATTAAAAGTTTATAAGATAGTGCGAATATTTATAAGCGCTTTACAACATGTTACCTTTAGTCACAATAGGCGAGGCACAGGCCAAACAAAAGATAATTCATGATATGTTACAAGAATCGCCCACACAATGTAATGACAGGTTCTACACCCAAAACATGACTAAATATTTCCTTATTTCACTTTAAAACTTGAAAACAAAGACAGTAAAACTTACCTTTGGTACTCGATCCCTCCATTTCATTGCAAAGCAGAATGTTTATTCATAAAATTTGTAATAAATAGCAAAAGTTACATGCCTAAGATTCCAATACTTGCGAATGACGTAAAACACAAAACTTAATATGACTTAGATGACACAACGACTGGATGTTGCTAGCTTTAAGAAATAAAATGCGTTTTCTGATTGAAACTTTATTTAATCTTTAGTTCGACTGTGACCTTCTTGCACTTGTAGGTAATTGATATGTTTGATCATTATTGTAGTTTATTTAACAAAACGGACTTTTAAGTAATTTTAACTTAGGTAGATCAACGAAACTAAAATGTTAAAATGATATAATATTTGTATGATAAGCAAGTTGTATGAAGGGCACAGAACTTTGTAGATAATTTCATATGAGCTTCTGATTGAAACAAACTGATAACTTTATATTCTTATTATTCAATTACGCAACGGTTAGCACACAGAAAAACATGCATAGATAACTTTTATTTACATTAATGATTTTTACTTAATGATGTTTTTTCTTAATCTCCTTGTCTTTTTCTGTTTCTTTCTTGATTTTGTATTTGTTAAGCTTGACCTTGACCTTAACTTGGACTTCGAGGCGTTTCAATAGCTCGGATAATTCCTCGTCCTCGTCGCTGTCCTCGCTGTCTTCATCAGATTCGGAATCTGGTGCTTCAGTGGTCTCCTCAGATTCCGGTGGCTCGGTTCCGGAGCCAGGGTCGTCAGTAACTTCCTCAGATTCTGCTGGCTCTGTTGTGGACTCAGTCACTGGAGGTTCTGTAACGTCTTCTTCTTCCAGATTTTCGAAGTCAATACCACTGATTTGTTTGAACCAAGAATGGAAGTGGCCGGGTCGGATGAAACCTGAAATTTAAATAAATTGAAATTAATATTTTGTTTTTTGAGATGTCAAGATTACGGAATTTAGTTTATATAACAATAATAAACAAGTACATACCAGCAGGGAAGCCTGAGTGGCAGCCGAAGGGATCTCCAGCTACGAAGGACGTGACTCCGATGAGGGTCGGGATGCCGTCGGCGCCGATGTGCACGAGAGGACCACCGCTGTCACCCTGACAACACAACATTACAGTTAGACTTTGGAAAACAAAAATCGTTGCACTTTTCAACCGTCTATGGACATTTAGTGAGCTGCCTGATCGCCTACCCTTCACGTTATTTGCGGAAGGAAGCGCTACAGTGGCGTGACTGTTGCCATGTTATTGTTTTTGAATTAATCATTGGGAAATTTTGTTACTCTAAAACGTGTTGTGGTGTCGGATGGGCAAAGTTTCATGTGAAATAGGCGTTGCCTTCTATTTTGCCCCTTTTTTCGACAGTTACCTAACGGAAACACAAGCGAATTAAGATCGCGCACTTACTTAATAATTTTGTTGGGAGAAAATCAGAGGTTGGGTGCGCTATTTATTCCTACCAATCGGTATAGTACAATATGGATTGTGGCCTCACCTGGCATGTAGACTGAGAGGTTACGTTGTAGAAACGTGCGCAAATGGCAGATTCCACGATGAGGGCTGTTCCAAAGGTCTGTTGGCAGGCCGAGTTCGATACAGCGGTCAGGTACACCCAGTTCAAAGTTTCAGACACGGAACCTATGGAAATTATTATTATTAATTAAAAATATACAAATAAATGTTACAGAAATACATAAATATGGAAAGCTAGAGAAAAAACTTTTCTCATAAACGAAAGAAAATGTTTATTATTAATCTAAAACACGTTTCGTTATTATCATTGATGATTAATTTGCGGCACATTTAATGATAAATAATATTAATTAAAGAATTTGTTTATCGAACGATCAACTTGCGATACAATCGTGCTTAATCGTTTTAATTAATATTTTCATTGACTTTGAATTTACCCGCTTCCTTATAAAATTAAATTAGAAATTACTTTGCATTTTTCCTTGTTCCAATTAAAGATTCTCTTTTATTGCTGAGAACTTGCAAAGTATTATAGTTATACTACGTGACTTCGTTTTCTACATAATACATAAGATGTTATGGGGAATTTCTCCAATTCATTTCATCCTCAATTTTGAAGAGTATTACTCACTGTTGGTCCATGTCCTTCCGTATCCGCTGGTGACGACGCGAAGGCCGTTGTAGTCCTTGTTGGCATCAGCGCTAGGTTGGATGCGGATACGTTGCAGTAGCGCTGTTGGTAAGGTAAGGAGAGATAATGTATCCAGCTACACAATAGACAACTTCCGAAGTTGAAATAAGCTCTGTCTAACCAAAAGCAAGAGGAAAGTTTCATGAATCCTTAAAATACGTGAACAGGCATCCAATATGAAAGGTTTGAAAAAATTCTTAAAGTTTGTTGTTCGTCAGACCTCTTAGGTGCGTCCACATCTGGGGAATGTGCAGGTCGCAAGCCGATTGCGAGCTGCATACGTGCAATGGTTTGGTACGCCTTTGGTAAGCGGCGCATGAACAAAAATGCACACTCGCAGCTCGCAAGCAGCTCCGAAACGGCTTGCGAGCTGCACTTTCGCGGCACATTCACCAGATTTGGACGCACCCATAAATAACTATTGTACAATCATAAAGCAATACATGAGATAGATCAGTATCTCTTTCATAACTGCTATAATATCACTTTAAGACACGTGGTAGACCTATAGATGTTTAAGCATATTGTAACATGCAGTTACTCACGTGTGTACACGAAGGGGCGCTGCACCTTCGCGATGGAGATGTCATTGATCTGCACCACGGTGGGGAGGTGGTCCAAGTAGGTCGGATAGTTGTAGTACTCCGTGGTCTCCGAGATGTGCTGCGGCGTGTGGATGGACACGGAGCCGGCGCGGATCACCAGGGTCACGCGGCTGGGTGGAAGAATATACGTTTATTACCTAACTTCTTATTAGTACCTATAGTGAAGCTACAGCTTCAACAGCGTTATTAATATTTCCGGGTTGATGGCCAAACCTAACTGATGCTGTAGTTGATCGCTATAGAATGCCTTAGGTATTAAGTTCGCGGTTCGCCATTTTATAATCATTGAGTATAAGGGAAAATAAATATTATTTCTACTCTCTATTGAAGTATAAGTATTATCTGTTGCACCCCATCGCTCACCCTTCGCCGCCTGTTATGAACTAAATCTGGTATCGTACTTAGTCTTGTATTGAAAATATTAAAGAGCCATATCATCTTAGTTATCAGTACAGTCAGGCTCGTACATCGTATACTTACTTAAAAATTTAAACTTTGGCTTCATAAAAGCTTAGGTATATGTCACAAAAAAAAATATTATCATAGACAGAAATTATTTGTAGCGTACACAAACATTTTCCGTTACGTTAAATTAATCTTAGATCCTTTTGATATCAAACACAATCTTAGATTGTATACGATAGGTTATCGACCGTCATGAATTTACAATTATTCACGTCACGGAATATTATTATATGTTATCAACAACTAACATTTTTCACAGTATGATTAATTAATAGTTTACTGAAAACTTTTTCCTATTTAAAAAAATGTAAGTTACTTGTTACTTGGACTTGGACTGTGTACTGTTACTTGGAGATAATGTTAACCTCATCATCCGGTTAGACTGTAAGCCGACCCCCGACTTAAAGCTGTGATAGCCTATTGGTAAAACCATAGGCCTGCCGTGGGCGAAATCGTTCAGGAGACATTATTAAGCCGACCCCAATATAATTAGCTACAATGTAAAAGCAGCTAAAATATAAAAAGCAGGCTAAAATATAAAAGGCAATGTAAAGGCTATGCTGATGATGACAGGAACTTACAGAGCGGTACAATGCGCAGCAGTGAGGATCCAGTCCCTGGAGACGATGGAGGCGCCGCAGCTGCCGACGCTGCCGGTGCTGCTCACCATCCGCAGCGCGATCTGATGCGGGTGCTGCCCGGGGGCTGCGGGCCAGCCGGAGACTATGCGAGACCCATCCGACTGCTCTTCTGGAGCCTCTGTATTAATCAACCATTAGATGAAAATTATGATTAAAAACGTGTTGCGTTGACCCCAAGTCAAACGGGATGAGGGCAAAAAGAAAATGATGATGGTGATTATGGAGCGAAGCCGTTGTGGCCTTGCGGTTCTATGCATGGATTTGTATGCACGAGGTGCAGGTTTGATCCTCAGCGCAAACAAGTGCAAATATGACTTTTTCAAAGTTACATGTCCTTTCTTAATTATTGTAAGACACTACTGAAGAAGAGGACCACTGGGAAGAGGCCTATGCCCGGCAATGGTACGTGTATTGGGTGGTTTATTTTATTTTTGTTTTATTATGAAGCAAAGTAGCAATCCTGGCTACTTCGTTAAAAAATTAAGCTTAAGTAAGTATCGTTAAATCAGACCTTGGGTTATGTCCGAATGATTAAAAGTAATTTTATTTTGAATAGGTAATAGCTTTATAGCACTATAGTGCCGACTACAATTTAGAGGTAAGTTATCTATTTATAAACTTAAAAAGCATATAATATATAAATGATGATACTCACGTTTGCCTACATTTTCGAGGAAGTCTGGTGTGATGATATCTTCGGCGTACACCTGCAATATTTAACATTTTAAGAACATTCCTAAATCTTGAAATGCGTTAACAAATCTAAATTAAAAGGCTCCATATTAAATAGGCATCTACAAATTTTTTTGCATTTGAAAATTATTTTCGTAATATTAATTATCATTTATTTAGGTACTGGAGCATGGCGAGAAATGTAAGTATTCGTTACTTGGGTAGGCAGTGCTCAAAAAAGGAGACAGACCTACATTTCTGGTAATTTCATTAGGACTCGATTAAAAAGCTTTTTACTTTCGAAATGCTGTGACAAAGACTTCCATATGGAATATGGGAGCTATAACTCCAATAGAATACCTCCGAAGAACTCAGTTACTTGCAACGTTTAGTCTTACCTGGAACAGGGTCACCAGTAGCAGCACGAAACCCGTTTTCCGAAACATCGTTAATACCACTGATGATTGCCGAAAAGTCGGCTTCTATATCAGCTAGCGCGGATTATGCTCCGAATCACAGCAGTTATAACGATTAGATAAGAGCCCTTTAATTGACTTCTAATTGATAAAACTTGACAATATTGCCGATTATTAAATCTGATTTGATATTGTTATCTTATCAAATGTTATCTTATAAACAATAGAGGATCCATAAAATTTAACTACAATTTCAGGAAAGTCTTTGTCTTAACAACGTTAAATTTACTCCTAAGTTAATGTATGGGTCAATCTAGAAGGTACAAATATTATTGAAAAAGCCACTGGCATGCAGAGAATAGCCTAAAATCGAGAATTATCAGCATCATAAGAGCAGAGGGCCTAAAAGGTAAGTCTTATGAACTACTTTTACATTTATCCGATAGGATTCCAGGCCACTTTCCGGGAAACTCTTAAAACACTCATAAAAAATGTATCTGACACTATTTCTTTTATTCCATTATGGATATATTTTTGACGAGCTAATTGCCTGCCGGTAGTAAAAAGATTATCCTACAAAGTCTTACTCGAGAGCTTGTCACTCTACAGGAATACCTGCTCGTTTAATTAGAGTTGACACACGATACTAAGGCTGTTAGTAGGTACCTAATCTTTCTAATTAATTTTCTTTCATCGGTTAAGATATGCTCATGATGTGCTCTAGGTATTTGCATATTTTTACGAGCAATATGCTCTAACAATGGGCGCTTCATTAGACAGAATATAGCTTTCGGTACCTAAACAAATACTAATTTCCGCATCTTCTTCTTGAAAATTAAATTATTGCCATAACAAAATTTACAAAAGAAAAAGTATACCTAACAGCATTCAGACTAACTAAATCGATACATCAACATCGCAAAGTTTCGGTGAGATTTAACGTTATTAAAACAAGAATCAAGTTATCAATCTTATTTTAATGATTTTCTTTTAATTAAATTAAAAAAATAACCTTCAGATACAAGTTTTCCTCGAGTAGGCAGATATCTATTGCACAATAAAGTGAAAATGAACTAGCAATAGAGTTTACAGCAATGTAGGTAGTAAGATATAGAAATAACGTCTTGGGAAACTCATGGCGATTGCCATCAGCTCGCGGAACTTACATAAGTTATTAATTTCCACGTTTATTAATGCAATAGTAGACTGTAGTGCCTACATATTACAACCAATTACCTTTTGTGATTATGATCAAAACGACAGAAACATTGAGGTCATTCTTTGTTTTGGTATGTAGAGGGGAAATACATAAATCATTATTCCATTTACTGAAAATCTAGCAAGTTAATCATTTTAATAATATATGCTAACATTTTATTATTATCAGTTAACTTGAGGTACAACTTGTAACTAAATTAACGTACACGGTTTGATTACACTATCACTGAGCTATCAATAAAACAATCGCTAAGATTTTATCGCATTTCATTTTAACACAATCGCAATTAGCCGATTCTATCGAACCGCAAAACTTGCGTTTTTTCCCATTTCAATAAACAACATTCTCAGGTGATAATTGTGCGTGCTGAAATGAATGAGTACTGGGTCCGCGAGACGATCAAGTGCGCTTGACAAGTCTACGTGCTTGACGATTTCACTTGACCAGGGACTTGACGCGACTTGAAGGTGCCGTCAAGTTCACATGCCGCAGTCGTTCACCGGCCTGTGCTCAGGAAAGTGGTCGACGCAAAAATTAATAATGGTTTCCAACGCAGACAAGGCATTCCTTGCTATAACTCTAGCGGTATCTATCACAGAAAAAGAGAAAAGAACGTCTCGGTCCGGTCCGTCGTCCGCCATCTTTGATGTTCCGGTCGCAAATGAATAAAATATATTATATTATATTATTATATTATAATTATTATATTATACCGTCAATCAAAATTTTGGTCAATTATGGTCCAGCCCGTAGATACTTGACGGGACTTGTCAAGTCAACGCTGTAAACGATCAATATTCATTTCAAGTACGTAGACTTGTCAAGCGCACTTGATCGTCTCGCGGACCCATAATTAGTGAGATACATTATCACACAATCTTGAAACTTAACGAAAACTTAAAAGCTCTGTTCCGGAAGCTAACGAAGTAATCCGAAAATTGCTATATTCATTAGCTGCTCTGCACAAACGTGGGATTAGAGAGCCGAGAAGAACCGTCTCGCTGAGGCCTTCCGACTTTGCCATTACACAAGATTTTGTTGGTGAGCTGAAGAACCAAACACAACTTTAAGGACAGCAGGTCTAACGATTCACACAAAACAAATGTATTAAAATTTAAGTCAATTAAGTTTGCAAAGGTGGTGTGATAATCTAATCAGATATGCGGGCCTTACGTGGCCAAAATTCGCGAGAACTAGGGAACCTAGGTTTGGAATCTTAGAATAAGTATTGTAATTCGACAGACGGCGTGCTGCTGGGGAGTTTGTTGCGCCGTTTCTTCCTCCGCAGCAATAGCACAGGAAGCGGCGAAGGGTGGGCGATGGGGTGCTATCTATAATTTATAAATCTTGACGTTCGAAAAGTGCTAAATTGCAGCCTAATTTGAATAAATTACTTTTGATTTTGGAAGAGGTAGAGTAGGCTTCTTAAAAAATATTCAAGAAAAGTATACACCCATGTCGCTTGTTTATTGACTATTGTACAAAACAAATCGATAATCCTATATATTAAGTGACTCATTTAAATATACTTGTACAGTACATAATGGTTTTATACGTAGGCCTTGTATTTAGGATACGCTAGTGTTACGTGACTCGCGGCATGTTTGGGAGCTGGCCCTATTGAGGAAAACTATCGTTATTATAATGTGAAGGGAAAGGACAACGGTTCGTCATTGGAGACAGCTCGTCGGCTTTTAAGAACTTGCGCTGCCGTATATACAGGGGGATTGCGACCTTCACCCCTTTATTTTCGTGGGAAATTATCAAATGACCCCGCCCCTGTGAGCGCCGCGGGAGGGAGTGTCAGACTTTTACTGACTAAACCCCACTATGTTCCTCCTGGAGCCCTTTCAGTGCTAGGGTCGCGGTAACTCTTACGAACATCCCGCAGCCCCGGCAGGATCTTACACCACTTCCACCGTCTTATCAAGAATCAATCGGGAATGCCTCCAACCAATTTCAACCTGAGTTTATTTTTGAGATTTCAGGTTTCTCAAATATATTATGTAACTGGTTTAAAAAACCTGCGTACGGAACTTGTCTGGTTTTTTAAATCAAACTTACACTGATCTGCAAAGAATCTGGACAGTCTCAAACTAAGCATTAGACATCAGATAGTAAGGCGATCAGGAAAGAGGATCACGTGGTAAGGTAGGTGCTGGACATGCATGTGGGTGGATATAGGGGAAGACCAAAGAAACGATGGATGGATTGTGTGACAGATGTTATGGCTGCAAAGAGTGTGACTTGCGAGATGACGTCAGATAGGAACGTGTCGAAGAAGAAGACATGTTGCGGCGACCCCAAATAATAATTGGGAATGATGATAGTAAGGAGATAGTGGCCGTGTATCTACCACAGCTATATCTTTCTTTCTGTATCCAATTATGTTAGCAATCTTCATTTCCTTCTTAAGCATCGTATCTCGTGATAAAGAGAATCCATTAATTTGATAGCAATCAATATAATGAACTAGATTTCCTATTATGTATAATTAACGCAAGTCATAAATAACGTATAAACTTGGTCTAGTTCAGAAAACTATTAAAATATTGGAAAATATTTTTTATTTATTTTGTTACAACTAGCTTAGGTCTGGCTGGAATAATTTTTCATAGTCTTTAACCCATGACACACTCTTATGGAATTGCTTAGCTAACGTGCAGTATCTTTAGCACATGGACGACATTAACGTGAGGGCGCTAGTGTGCATATTCGCAACTAGAATCAACTCAACTGTCTGTCAGAGTGCTAGTTTTCATATATGACGACATTAGTTCCAATTTCGGCCACGTGCCAAAAGAGCCTTGTAACTTCCATTACTTGCAAGTATTTTAACAGATGCTTTTATTATTTCTTCTAAAAAGTAGGAGTAAAAATGAAAGATGTAGTATAATATGTGATACATTTATTACAAAACAGTCATAGCAACAAGTTATCACATGTACCGTCCGATGACCGGCCGCAAGCTGGGCGCCGCGCCGACATTCACCACACCACGCAAGACCACACTTATCACTTCGTAAAATATAATAACTTTGAATAATGAAGGATGAAGTAAAAACGAGCAGAAAATTAATAAACGACATTTTTTCAATTCAAACTCGATTTAGATAATCAGAAGTGTAGGTGGAAGGGAAATTCAAATATATTAATGAATGCTGAATAAATTACACTCCACTTTTTAAAGGTCTTGTAAAAAATCTATTAATAGGAAGACGAGAAAGATGGAAGAGATTCTAATACAAAATCGTTTAGTCTTAATTATCATACTCTTATGGGCACAGGTCGAAGGAAGATAATCTATACTAATATTATAAAGCTGAAGAGTTTGTTTGTTTGTTTGTTTGTTTGTTTGAACGCGCTAATCTCAGGAACTACTGGTTCGAATCGAAAAATTCTTTTTGTGTTGAATAGACCATTTATCGAGGAAGGCTTTAGGCTATATAATATCACGTTGAAACTATTAGGAGCGAAGAAATAATGGAAAATGTGTAAAAAAATGGGGAAAATGGTTCATCCTTGAGGGCTTCCGTTGCGTGCGCTGCGAAAACGGTTCAAGATACACACAATATATGTATGTAAGAATTATTCCTATTGAAATGATCTAAAAAAATGTCCGCGACAGTATATGTCTATCTTTTAAGATTAACTCACTAGACGCGTTTTTATGGTAATCAAATTCGATCGAAATTAATGCATCAACGCACAGCCCAAACTACTGGACGGATCGGGCTGAAATTTGGCATGCAGGTAGATGTTATGACGTAGGTATCCGCTAAGAAAGGATTTTGATAAATTCTTCCCCCAAGGGGATAAAATAGGGGATGAAATTTTTTATGAAACTTTGTCAAAATTAAACCGATCGGGCTGAGACTTTACATGCACGTAGGTACTATAACGTAGGCATCCGCTAAGAAAGATTTTGATAAATTCCACACATAAGGGGATGAAATAGGGGATGTTTGTAGAAATCTTCTTAGATTTTTGACTAGCCATGACTATAAACAAGTCTCAGGGGCAAACTCTCAAATTTGCGGGTATTGACTTGAGAGAACATTGCTTCTCTCATGGGCAGTTCTATGTTGCTTGCTCACGAGTAAGTTCTCCCAGTAGCTTGATAGGTTTAGCGCCAAATGACAAATTAGTTAAGAATATTATGTACAAGGAAGTTTTGCAGGCCCTAATTTTTACACTAACTTGCTAAACAATAATACTTCTTAACGCGTGCGAAGCCGCGGGCAAAGGCTAGTATTACACATAAAACGAACTATTCAGTATATTTAGGGTCTAATTCAAGTTCCATCGTGTCCATTTGAATTCTGTATGAATTTCTGACCACCACAAGTAATTTCCTAGGTATAAGACACTATTAAGATTTTTCAAATCAATTTTTTATTGAAATTGAAATTGATAAGTGTGGTCCTCGCGAAAACCGACGGAATAGATGTAAAAATATAATATCTAACATAAGCTTTACGGCTATACATTGATCAACCATGAATACACACTAGTATTTGTAATGACGTAACTACGCTAAACGTATAACTATAGTATTATTTATAATGACTATTTTATTAAAACAGCTAATGTTTATGTTATTTATTGGCTGTGTATCAGTGATCATATTTGACTGAACGGTTGGACAGTGGAAAAAAATACTTTAAGTATTTTTTATATTATAATTGTCGTTTAATAAAATAATCAGCTACTCTGAGTTGTACGTGAGCAGGTACATCATTTTGTATAATCTACAGATTTCACTTCATTGAATATTTGTATAATTTGCAAAATTAGCAAAACCTCAAGTGTATGTGCGATTTGTTTTGCTATTCAAAGAATTTCAGTGGCAGAAATCAACCTTATTTACAAGTAATAAAAGTAAATTTTGCAAATATTATCACTAATATACAGCCCCATGTAGACACATTAACAATACGTTTGACGTCGCGCGCCCAGCTTGCCAGCCTAAACAATAACTACATAATTACATTTTTTAACACTGGTAACACTAGTTTCGTACATATTGTACAGTACATCACCACGTTCCCGCTGGGGATCGAACAATTTAACCATTACGATTAGTTTCACACATCTTTAAATATATACTCGTCAGTATACATATTCATATATTTAGCTGCAATAATCATAATTATAAAAAGCCATGTTTTGTTATGGGCCTGTTGCATCTGTTACTGATAATTTAAAATAACAAAAAATCGACAAGATTGTGAAAGATTTAAATTAGAGAATAAAAACTTAGTCAATCTACTATAGATCTCATTTTATGGTTCAATGTGACAGAGTCAATAGAGTTTACTGTTGCTAAGCAGGATAGGCTAGACCTCACGTGATATTCATACTATTTATTGACAGATCTTTCGCTCAGTTAGTTGTACTCTGAGCTCAAATACTTACTGAATCAGTCTACCATCGGCTAGTAAAGAATTGACTCGATTCTTTTAAATAATCTAGATAAGATGCAACAAGCCTACAACCCTCAACCTAGTACCCTAAAACAATAATTTACATGTTTCTTCTATAAAATTAGGCCTCCGAACCTATTTCATAGGCCACATAGGAACGTAACATTCAGACTTAACACCACACAAATACAAACATCAAATATCCATCACTAAGTGCAATCATCTCATAAACTCCTATATAAGCTCCTTTATTTATTTAAAACAGTTCTCTATATTAGTAAGTAAACGTTCTAGTCCGTAACGAAGGTTAGACAATTAATCTAAATAGTCAAAGTATAATTATCATACAAGTTATAAATGCTGGTTAAATTATTTTATAAAAAATAAATAACTGTATAAATTATTTAATTAATCTCTGCATTTTGGAAATTGCTAAGTTTTTGTGTAGTTACAGTATATAAATATAATTTCTAGTGTATGGATGAACTCAGCAATTTACAAATACGAAAGTAAATAAGCATCAAAATGTCACAGAAAGTCTTACGTCTATTATAAAATGCTATCTCTGCGAATTCGCAGCTCTCGTAAATTGGAATGAATTTATTTTGGCATACGGAAGTTCGATATGATGGGAAGAATTCTTTATAATTATCTAGACAGTGATTCATCTTTTTCACTCTCATACTAAAGCAAGAAGTGCAAGCGAGATAGCGCAGTTTAATTTATTCCGTGCTCAATCTATTTTGAAGAATATTAATCAATTAGTCCAAAATTAGCAATCCTATAAAAAAACCAACAACAATAATTTTCAACCGAATAATACCAAAAAAGCCTCAATGCCAATAACTAAACTCACATCTTTTTTGTATTTTAAATAAAATTTTGATAATTTAAGCAACTCCCAAACCAAAAGCCCCGAGAAATAACACCCTGTATAAAAACAATCAAATAATTTCGATAATTACGAATAAGTACATAAATAAAAATAAATCTAATGTCTGCTGGTAAATTGTGGATGTTTAACAAACAAATGAGAAAATATTCTGACAATAGAACAATATTGAATGTATATGAATGTGCGAACAATATAAAGTATTTGTACAACTAAAACACATATTGTGCCGTGAATATAATATCACACAAATATAAACTAAATATTTTAACATATCTGTATAAAAATACCTGAGATTGTATACAATACTAATGCCCTTTTCCAAGATCTAATTTTAAAGACATTTTGTCGGTCCTAATTTTACTATACCCAAACATCAAATCAATAAAAATAACAATATGCCGCCATTAAAAGCAAAAACAAGTTTCAAATCTCGACCGCTAGATGGCGTTATATCTAAAGAAAATTAACAAGTTGCCAAACCAATGAATTCACACTTTAAAAGCCACAGAATATGCAAATACATCGACAGCCTAATTACTTAGGCCAATTAAGAATATTATAAACAATTGTACGACGAAGAGAAAAATAAAAATATAGAACAAAATGCGCGCAAATCAAATGCCTTGTTTAAATAATATTCCGAGTAAGAGAAGTAGAATTAATAAATGTTGTTTACTATATTAGTATCAAACTGAGGCCCATTTGGAGCCGTTACGAGTATATATAAATGATTTTATGAAGCACCCTTCATAGTTATAAAGACACTGTAGGCAAGTTATGTTTCTACAAGTATTAAAACTATCTCAAATGTGTGGAAATGACTATTTTCTATAAGAAGGGAGACTTATAAGCATATTCGCTGTTTAGTGTCATGTCACGTCAGACTATTCCATACTAATATCATAAATAAGTAAGTGTGTGTCTGTTTGTACGAAATGACGTGTTTTTTAGATTTGACGTGAAGCAAAAGAAGCCGCAGACAAAAGCTAATAGTGGAAAATCTTCTATATGAATAGTCTCTACTAATAGATCTTCAATAACATAACTGAGTGTAATTTCTGAATACTGCTGCTAGACATTCAGCGTTATAATGTGCCGATAGGAAATACTGTTAGACTTGCGACTTCCATACATTTGAGTAATTCGATCAGTTTTCACACTTGCGAAAGTATCACTTGCCTAGAGGTTCAATTGCCTAGCACTTTATACGTAGTTTTAAGTTAAACTCATTCTTAGAATATGGAAGACAGATCGAAATGCGAGAATTCAAACAAGTATAAACGTAATTTATAAATTCAATTTCAAATATACGGCTATTCTATAAATGTTGCCAGCACTTTAAAATAATTTAATCTCTTCTAATTAATGTACGAATCAAATAACTGAATAAAAAAATCCTAAAACATTTTTTAAACAGTATTTTTTGCTACAGAAAAAATACATTCTGTAGCGAATTTTTTAGTTTATATTATAAAATGTATTAGAGCCATACTTTATCAAACAACAAGAACGGCTGAGCCATAAACAGACAACAATTAAAAACATTACATTTCTAGGAAAAATTGAGGCAACATCGAAACGTACCGGTAACTCTATAGATGAAAATATTCGAGTTTTGTTTCGTTTACGAAATCCGTACAATGACTTAGATAAATATATCTTTAATTTTATTTACAACGTGTTTCGATGACACCCTGACATATTTTAAACACCGTGTATGTGCGGGAAATCAACCATTTCTACATGGAAGTAACTTTCCATATAAAAAAAACAGTTCTCACACAAATTTTGATCATCTGACGACCATTTTGTGTGGTAATCCCTTTTCTTATTAACCAGATCGGTTTTTTTTTTCGGAAAGTAGTCTCTTTCAACACATAAAGCGTTATTTAAAAAGTCACCGGCGTCTGTTTAAAGATGATGTAATGTAGTCATATTATGTCACAATATATAATACCTAACATCAATATTACAAGCGCTTGATCATTTGGTGTTGACCAAAACTGTCCACAGCGCCATCTATCGTAGCACATTAACAATATTAACTACAACGCCACCGGTAGATGGCGGTACTAGCAACATTGAGGATTTATAATTGGAGCCGATGTTGGATTGAAATTTGTCACTTAAAAGTTAGAAAAAAGATAAGGAAATTTAACCAAAAAGAAAAAAAAGCCTTTTACTTTAAAACACATAGAAAAGTCTGTAAAAAATGCATTTTTATAAATGTATTTGACTAATTACCAAGTTTAAAAAAAATCATAGGAATAAAAGTGACACTTTAGTATTTAAATCTAACAACGGCCCCAATTTTACAGTATTTTAACAGTCATTTCGTCTCAATTAGACAAAGCATCGCACGTATTCACATAAGTTAGTCATTTATCAACTAATTCAGATTTACACTGAATGGTTGGAAACAAACCAAATTTACATACACGCTAAAGGATAATGTTCACCAAAACTTACTGAGTTTTTTAAATATTGTGGAAAAGAGACAGCGTATTACATTGTATGCTACGGAGTCTCACTTCAACAACAGTTTTGTTTCATGAGCTTAGTGCAGGTAAAAATGTGCTAGACTTTTCTTGTTTTTAACTAGGTACTTGAATTATATTATAAAAAGGTCAGCATAGTAAACGCTTCGAATGCTGTCGGTGTTGTAGACGGCAACAAAAATCAATGAATAAATCAGATTCACCAAGTAATTTTACTCTTCAGTTTTCGATGATTTTTTGATGTTATGACTGCAATTTAGCTGTCAATTTCAGTACCTAATAGCACAGCAGTAAATTATTGAGTTACAATGGTTAGAGTTTAGCAAATCTGAAAGTTCTTTGACTCACATCGCCGATCATTTAAGTTTTTTTTATTACCAAACTCAAACTATTTATTGCATGTTAATGAAATAAATACTTTGAGTTTGATCATATCGACTTCACTGACCTTTATAGAGTACCATCCTGTAGCATAATAATATCTATCTATAACCGAACAGAGCCTGCATGTAAGTGTGTAGGTGAAGCCATTTCCCCTTAGGTGTGTCGTCGGCGTGCGCGCGGGCGGGCGCGGCATCAGCTGCGGCGCTTGGCGTCGCCGGCGGAGAGTGCTGCGCTACTGGGCAGCAACATCTTCAGCGCGCCCGAGCACATCAGGTAGAACCAGTACAGCTGCGGCAGGAGCAGGATGCTGATGGAGATCTTACAGCCCGTTGGGAGAGATTTTACTGCCTAGAATAAATAATAATCAACATCAGAGATGCCAGAGAAAGGACTTCGTCGTCGAGGTCGTCCGCGACAAAGGTGGTGCGATGATCTAGTCAGATTTGCGGGGTACTCGTGGCCAAAAATAGCAAAAGATAGAAAGATTTAAAAAAATAGGGAAGGAATTTGCCCAGCAGTGGGGTCTCGCACAGATTAAATAAAAAATGAAAAAAAAATCATCATTCCCCTGCCCTTATCCATATTAATATTTGGGTTCGGTGCAGCATGTCTTCTTCTTCCACGCGTTCCTATCTGACGTCACCGGATCTCCGGTATAGCAGTTAGGGTCACTAACCACTAGACCAAAAAGCTCGTCAGAACCGTCAGGCCCGTAAAATTCACACATGCAATTTTATCATCAACTACTCCCTAATCAATGTAAGTGTAAATCAATGTTTTAATTAATAAATCAGCAATCAACTTGTCCATATTTACGAAACTTAATATCAAATTAAACAATGAACTAGCAAGAAATTACCATTAAAAAATCGATTATTTAAATAAAAGCTTGAAACTAAATATAATGCACAATGAAAGTAATTAAATATTACAATTGATTATCCGCCGTAAAAATCATAACCCTAACACGTCACGCACATAAGTGGCGTAATAATTAATGCAGCTCGCCTATTAATACAACCGCATTATTTACACTACGTGCATAATTTATTAATTTAATTGTTTACAATATGCACTGATTCATAAGCGTAAACTGAAAATTATGTAGCAATTTGGCCTAAAGCCAAAAATCAGAATTTCAAAAGAAGCACCTGTTACAGAAAAAATGAAAGTTCTCGTCTGTCTTGGTATGGACATACAATGAGAAAGGATGAGACTCATGCGACTAAGAGAGTGATGAGTATAAATGTTGATGGATAAAGAGGAAGGGGAAGACCAAAGGTAGATGGATAGTATACAAAATGATATGAATGAAAAAGGAGTAAAAGATACCGTGACGACTGATAGGAGAGAATGAAAGAAAAAAACGTGTTGCGTTGATCCCAAGTAAAATATGATGAGGGCAGGAAGATGATGATGACGTCGAATTTGGTCAAGGGATGAGGGCAGAAAGATGATGACGACGAATTTGGTCAAAAGTCTCGCATCGCAATACCACCTTTCAAACACAAAAAACCAACTTAAAATATCCACTTACATCAATATACGAGCTCCCGATGACCTTGCTATACAGGTAGCAGACGTAGGGCAGGCTGATGACCCGACACACGAAGAACGTGGCCAGCATCAGCAGGCCGTTGATGAGGTACAGGCGCGAGGACTTGAGCTTGAGGCGGGAGAGGATCCCGCGCGCGGACACGAAGGGAGTGGACAACTCCATGAGGTAGACGAAGCCGAAGGTGCAGTCACCTAGGTCGCCGCGAAGGTACTGGGGAAAAGAGAAAACGGCTGTTGATCTACTTTATTTGCCTAAATTAAGGGGAGGTCTTCGGCTTCTTACTTAGTGTCTTTTACCACTTATTCGTGATGAGCGTTGATGCTCTGCCATCACTGTTTAATTACCAATTAAGTCATAGTTGGCTACTTGTAAGAGTTATGATTTGATATCATTTTTGGACAAATGTTCTCAAGCGGGAATCGGCCCCATAATGAGTGATCATTAGCGTAGGGATTATACCACTCAGCTGTTTGTGTATTCAATGCCTAACACCATTTCCTACTTGTAAGGCGCGGGGGTTTGGTAACGTTCTGTTATCACTGTTTAATTACCAACTATTACCCAGTTTTTTTTTATATATAAACGCCTCCCGCACTAAGGAATTTAATCCTTGTAGCGCAGTAGGTTTCACAGACATTCAATTCACATGCACAATCACACCCAGACTCAGAACAAGCATTTGTGGAACGCACAAATTTGTTAAACGAGGGGATCGAACCCGCGACACGTCGCGCACAGTGGTAATTGGCTTGGTGACCTATATCACTTTATATGGCTATAGGTTGGTAAGTTCTTATGTTAATGTTGACTCACCACAATGACGAGGAACCCGAAGCCGCCTATGAAGAGGTGGTGCATGAGTATGACAGGTTCGTGCTTGCAGTACGCCAGGAACGACGTGTCCGGCTTCTTCACGCTCGCGCCGTCGCCCGACGACAGCAGCGTCGAGCCGTTCTTGAAGGGTCGACGTTTGCTGTACATTTTCAGGTGCACCTGGAAAGACAAATAAATTAAAAAATAATAATAATAAAAACCTATATTGTCCTAAGGCTGGGCAAAAGCCTCCCTCTTATCTTTCCATTCCTCTCCCTCAAGGGCAAGTGTAGTCCATTCTTTTATGGTGACTATCAAGGGGATCACGCCATCTCCGCCTGGGCCTACTACGTGGTCAAATGCATTGTAATAATAATATTCAACTAAAATCTGCTTGCTGCTGCTATTTTTCGTTTTCACATTTTGAAAACTTAGACACATCTTAAACTTCCTGACTTTCTTCAGCCATACCTACTCTAAAGTCTTACCTACTTTACCTTTCCACATCCACCCTCCTTGATTACCATAGCTATCACAACATTACAGTCTAGAATCCCTGACTACGGCGAATAGGCATCCCTTTAACTTGCCAATTTTTGTCTTTATGCATACCAGAAAACGTTAGCTGTCATTAACCCAACGTGCTTTCAGTCATCCCTTACTCCTGCGTCGCCTTACTAGCTATAATCAGTATCAAAAACAGCTTTCACACTAACCCAATCAATTTTCAACCTTAACACCGACACAATAGAGTCGTACTTACAATGTACATGCTCCAGATATCGTAGAAGAAGTACGCGGCGCCGAACCAGGCGTAGGCCTCGGACATGTAGTGCGAGGTGCGCATGAAGTCGCGCGTGCACGACCACAGGCACACTATCGCGCCTGTTACACACGAGAACGCTGCTTGGACGGCGGACACGAATCTGCGAGAACAAATATGGACCATTTGAATTTTTTATAGGTGATTATTGGCGTAATCTCGTCGTTGTTTATTACCAGTCCGCAAGTTACCGTCCAGAAACCGGGATAATGTGTCAAACAATTGAGTTAGAACCTCTTCTTATTTGGAGAAGGCAAGCGTGGGACGTCCTCTGGCCAGATGGCGGGACGACTTACACAAGAGGGCCGGCAGCGACTGGATGCATAAAGCAGCAGACCGGGCTCCGTGGCGTACCTTGGGAGAGGCCATGTCCAGCAGTGGACTGCAACGGGCTGATGATGATGATGATGATGATGATGATGATGAAGCGTGGATTCCACAGCAGTCGCATTTTACTTTCATCGTAGTGCTATTTTCGCAAACACACCTGATCCCTTCTCTGTTCTACCAGCTGATAGCGGATTCTTTATTAGCTGCATACAAATAACCATCAAACACAGCATCTGCTGGTTATAACTTCTAGATCCCCAACACTTTAATAATTCGTTAACCTAGATTCATAATCATCATCATTCTCCTGCCCTTATCCCAATTATTATTTGGGGTCGGAGCAGCATGTCTTCTTCTTCCACACTCCTATCTATCCATAATATCAGGAGAAATCGTCAGAAATTATGTGTATACAGCTGGTCTTATTAGCCGGTCTATTCACAGGTACTCGAGGCTACCTGACGTTCATCATCATCATCATCATCAGTGGCCTCTAACATCTATGACAGATGATTGAAACAGCGGCCTTGTTAATTTACTTGATTTTGGCACTTGCGCTGATGGCTAACAAGGCCTATACGGGAGCGACAATGCCGGGCGCAAAGTCTACACAGGAATTGCGTTCCCAGTGACGTTGGAGGTTAGATACATACTTGTTAGTAATATCCAGCACATCCCCGGAGTTGAGCCTGAACTTGTTCCGGTAGCGGTGGCCGAGGCCGGTGTACAGCGCCGTCATGTTCAGGATCTCCGACAGCGACATGAAGTATATGAAGCCCAGGAGAGTGAGGGCACTGCCGCGTTTTGATGTAATTCTGAAAAATCATTTTACAATGTGTAGGGCAAATGCTAAGGCATTGACAAATGGTAAACAGTTTGTAATACCCATTATTAATTAGATACTTTCGCCAGGTACAATTTATACAAGAAGTATCTATCTTGGGACATTTTTCGCATAAAGCTGCTGCATTACGATTGAGCCAATTCCAATCAACAACATCGAATAGATACGTTTCCGTTTACAAAGCGGTCTTAATCGACTTAAAATAGTGACATCAATGTGTCCAAAAAAAAAAATTACACAGTAACTCATCGTTGTCCAATGTTTAGTCAAAAGAGATTTCTTTGGACCAAATCTTTTCGAATTTGAGCTCCACGTTAGCACAACTTTAAAACAATATAAGGATACTCAGTCAACATAACAATAACAATTTGAACAACGGAGATCGGATAATAACATCCTTAGGATCCCAAATTAGGTTCAGTATATTCGTTCGTAAATTTTATAAAAGGTGTTAAAACAGCTGCGAATCTAGCAAATATTGATGCTAACACGATGCGTGTCAAGGCTATTAGACCGACGACCTATATAGGGAACTGCTAAACGCTAGTGTTAATTATTTACTGTCATAATTTATTGTCAGTATTTTCAGCGCTAACTACAAAATATCAAACAAGTTACGAAGCTACAAAAAGTAAGGAATGTTTAGTAGAAAACTAGTGACAGAAAATCTGATCTGATGAAATTGCTCTGTCTAGGCATCCAGAAATAAGCAAACTAAGCGAACAAACTGATTGAACTTCGCTAGATCGTGATGCGGACTCAGTAAAAGTATGATAAGATTTTGCAGATATGAGAGCGAAGATAGAAGATAGCTAACGTAGTTATCATCTCTGGATTGTACGAAGAAGTTTTTAAATTATGCAAACTGTTATCTACAGTATACAGGTTTATTGTAAAACTTGAGTTCCGAAACAATATACGTAGTTTAAAATAAATTGGGTTATGAAGCCAATAAAATGTATTATATACGAGAATTTTCGATTAAAACTAGCATAAAATACTGTAATTTTGTATGGCACATAAAGTAAAGCCTCGTAAAAGAAAACTACTAAGTTTTCGACAAAAAAAGACCTAACCGATTAGCCGTTATTAATACCAGTTTCCCTAAAGCAAAAAATGTATTATACTATTAATTCAAGGTAATAAATGAGCGACATAAAGAAAAACAGAATTAATTTTCCCTTCTCAAGTAGATTACCATGGTAATCTATTCAGTTTAAAACTCAAAAAACAAAGTCTGTTACACTATTACTAAAACAATTATAAATGTATTTTGTCAAACATTTAAATTGCTTAATCATTTATAGTCTACATTCTTCTAACGAACCAGCTATCAAACTCGGTGTTGTGGTGAGCCCGTAATTAATGAAGTAGGACAGTCGTGCCAAAAGACAGTTAACCACACTAGCAAAACCAGGACATCGCTGTATTCCAACTTAATGCTTTAATTTCATTAACTTGCACCTCGTATCTTCCATTACCTAAATTACGTCAAATATTTACCAAGCCATATACAAGGGAAAACTGTTCTTATTCAAAACACATAGGGTTTGAATTTCATAGTACATAAAAAGTCTTCATATTAATTACTGTTTGATAATGACGTTTTGACATAATTACGACACGTACGCGATGAACTGAAAAACTATTGGAGTATGTAAAACACCGAGTTTCATTGGTATAAATGTGGATATGTTTGGAAAATCGTTAAGGCTTTGGTGTCCGGTTTTTCAAAGGAGTATGGCTTGAAAACTATGTCTAATCTGTAAAAACTTATTGGCAGTCCTCGGCGCTAAAAGAGGTTTAATTCCGACGTAGGTTAATAGGCAATAACGATCAGGATTTGGGACATTTACAACCACCATTCGTTGTTAAACGATTCAGTCCCGAAAGGAATTTGGTGCTTACTTGTATATAGATCATTCCACCTAGATAAGGGTAATAACACTAATCGAATGGCTGAAATGCCTGGAAGCGATAGCCGTATTCACAAACAACTTTAGATACTACTTAACTACTTTTGATTTATAGGACACTAAACCGAGTTTCTAAAAACGAAAAACCCTACTTTAGAGGTCTATTAATGCACCAACAGCTTAAAACGTACGTCCAAATATCTCCAGTTTGATAAAGTTGGCTTGAGCTATAGGTAATAAAAAATATATAACTCTTGTGGTATACAGCTTAGTCAATCAACGTAAGTAAGGTCATCTTTTACCGAAGCATCATTATATAAAGCTGAATAGGAATAAAATCTGGACACATTCCAAAACGACTCGATCCCAAGATTAACTACATTCGCTGACGTAACATACTACCTCCGAGATTTCATCCCATTTTAACGATAACTCAAGTTGACCACTGGATAAAAAATACTTTTTTCAACAAAGTTCTGGACATGAAAATTGGGGAATCTGACTCATAACTGACTTGGTTAGGGTTACTCGATCATGTCGCATCTAGGTGCATTATTCTGCTTTCAAGCATTACTCATCAAACCGCAATTGAATGAAGCATTGTTGTTTTGAATAACTATATGGCTTCCCTTATTTTTATTATTGCAAAATTCGATTAAACGATGGCAGGATGAATAGAACGCACACCGTGAGGATAGTTTTGAGGTGGTGCGGGATAGAGAAACGTGGAAGAATTTGGGGGACGCCTTTTCCCAGCAGTGAAACTACAGACAATGAAAAAAAAACATTAATTAATTTCGTTAATCAAAGCGTTTAGCGTAGGACCACGTTTACAATGAGCAGGAAGTTTACAAACAATTAAACAGTAGACTAAGGTCGCGAAATTGTCGCAGTGTAGTGACCCCCCTGACCTACACCTCGCACGATATTATATAACTTCCTGAGTATTATTTACACAGATATACTCGTAACACTCAAGTTATATCATATTGCGCGATCGGGCTGCAGTGAAGTGAGCACTGCAAGGCCAATCAACGGTTAGATGGGGACGCCTGACCTAAATCTATGCTCATACATCACGTTGCAACCAATTTGTAACAGGAGATATCAGAATATTTTTTTGCGAAATTATTCTGCGAAACTATCACAAATAATAAGAATTTATTTAAGGATCAGAGAAATTGAAATACCTATTTGTCGGACGGCTATTAATTTACGAAAACGATAACTAAGGAGTAAGTTCTGCCTTATGCCAAATCTCTGTTTTATCAGTGAACCGATCTTAATAAACATTGACGGAGAAAGGTAAACGGAGCCTTAAGAAGGATATAAATTATTATTATCTTCAAGGATAATGCGGTAACCATTTTCCAAATGATATGGAACATAGGAAAATTTTCGGCATACACTATACACACAAAACCTCTTGTTTATTCATCGAGTAAATCGTTCATTAAAATAAAATCATTAGAAAATTAATTACATTTACAAGTCCAATTTATGTTAAGGGGACTGAACCTTTATCACAACGAAGCACTAGTCTAGACAAGCTGACGGCCATAAAGAATAAGTAAACGCTGTTTATTCATGCAAGCCATTAGTAAGCGCTGACAACTCGACAAGGCTGGCTCAACAGCAGACAGACAAATTGGGAACGTCGCGAGGGGACCCTTACGTCTTATTACTGCAAGAGTACGTGCTAGACCTCAATCAGCACCTCTACCACGAACTCTCAAAGCGGGATGACGCTATACCGAGTATAGTACGCTGTCTCGCTTGCACAAAGGTTACACCCCACTTTATGAGATCGTTAGTTCTTGGGTTACGACGTTAGACTTGTTATATTGATCAAAGACCTTTTTTCCATTTTTTGAGGACTAAGTACAAGTTAGTCGAGACTCGAGGTCAAGATGGCGGACAAGGTCGGATACATTTTGAGACAAGTGGACCAACAAGAGGGGTTATTACCTAAGCTCTTATATCGAATGACAAGTATTTAGCAACACAAGTGGAGATGTATGATGATTTAACGGATTAGGATCATTAAGTACGCTATTAATAGTTTTGCTGAGCTAACCTTGGTTTATAAACCTAGGGTTTAGTCATCATACGACAGCTAAATGGAATTTCATGGCTAACAGATAAAATTATCATTTAAAACCTTATTTAGTAATCTCTCCCTATGCAAATTGCCTTACATTTTCTATTTTCAGAACTTAGGTATGCATGACTAGGTATGCATTAGGTAGAGTCCTCGTTAGACCTAAAAGAGTCATCTTACAAAATCCCATTCTAATACTTCGACTGGTTTTTACAACCAGCTCCTTGATTTGCAACCATGTCTCTCAAATTCAGGGTTCCGTCTTATTGGTTTACCAAGCATTATTATTCAGTAAATAGATAATTGACTCACTTGTCTTCAGGATCGAGCGACACGACGAGGTTGATGGCGGTGGCCAGCGAGACGCCGTTGAGGATCATCATGACCGGCAGCAGCACGCGGTGATCGACCGGCTGAAACAACGATATAAACACATATTTTAGACGACAAACAGGACTTATTCGCGATATGAAACGATATTTCTTTTCTCCCGACGATTCGATCGAGTTGCAGCGACCGTGGTCACGGGGGTGCAACGTCTAAAATATGTGTACAATCGTTAACGATATAAACACATCTTTAAATAGGTATCACCTATTGGATGAGATTTGCATCGATATAGAAAGTATGCAGTAAATTCGTTCTTTGCATTATTAACTTGGTTACTGAGTTTTAAAGATCAGAGTTCAGGTGGCAAAAGCAGACGTGTCATTAAATCAAAGATTAAAGATGCGTACCGAGAGATGAATTTTAAGAATTAATACAGTAATTTTATATTGTTTAAAACTCGATAAATAAATGATTATATTGGTTCAAGTTTTCTGGTATAAATGCAGCCTTAAAGCAAGGCTATTTCACGGGCTTAATACATCAGATCAAAATGATTTATGTATAGAAGGTGCCAAGTCCGATACGAAGCCGTGAGAGATGGAGGTTTCGCAGATAATAGATTGATACCCAGACGTGATGCCAAGTTTTATGTTGCATAAATCATACGCTTTGGACTTCCTTATCGCATATTATATTCCATACTAAACAATAACAAAGAATAATTCACTTCTACAATGCGACAAGAAGAATTTAAACTACCTAAAAATCAAATAAAAATAATATTTATAGCCAAAACAGCTTTAATTGGTTCCTTAAAGAGCCAAAAAATAATTACTAATAAAATTATTAAAGTATCGTTACATTCCCATTTAAGAATTATATTTTATTTTAATAGCGTAGAGTCACGCTAATTTTAATCGGGAAATAAGCGAACGAAACTTGAGGACAATCATTTCAATAATTCAAAGCAATCTGTTATTACAATCATATTTCTCTTTAGTCTAGACTTTAGCTATTATTATAAGCAAATAACAAGTTATCACGTTGACAATGATTATTGATTATTTGTAGTCTTAAAATAGGCTTATGTAATGCTCAAACAGATAGACATTGAAAAGTTAAGGACAAGTTGGATAATAAAAATCTAAACTTAGCATTTGTTTTTTTTTATTTTTCCTCTACAAAGACATAATAATAAAAAATGATAACTGCAGTTGTCATAATAAATAGACGGTAATAGGTAGGTATAACCTACGGCAAACACCGTTAAAAATAATATTCTTTCTGAAGATGCCTTTTGCTATTTATTGCAGGGAAATCTACTAACAGTATTATAACAAAACTAGCTGTTGCCCGCGATTTCATTCGCAAAAAAAAAGAAAATAGGAATGAAAAATAGAAGTTGGCCCATTCTCAGGGCTACCTACGGTATCTAGTATTGTGACACGGAAATTTTATATATAAAATTATCTAAGTCTTATTATTGTTGTCTTTGTGTGTTACTTAACAATTGCAAATACCATGGAGTTACCTAACGGCTAACCTACGGCAAATTCTGCATACCACAAAAGTGAAACTTGAGTTTAATTCGCAAGTGTGACGTGTCTTACGCCCACGGACCCACCAGCCATAACATGGAGGAGGGAGGGATGACTCACTCTGATTGAACTGTCAAGTAGCCTACCACTACCGGTTCAAGTGACTCTTGCAGTGGTGAAAGCGAGATGGTGCACTACACAGTGTATATCGGCATCTCTTTTTCACAACTGCGAAATTTATTTTATAATGTGGTGGTAGGCCCTGAGTGTCGTACCGTAGTGTATATTACTGTATATTAAACAATCACCGCACTCGCATTCAAGCTAATTTATTCCACATGAGAAACAATTTTGATTGATTAGTTGAACGTTCGGATGTGTCCGGCTTGTGCTGGCTATCAAGAATATTAAGACATCCGCAGTTTTTGTATTGAGATTCGTATTAAAATGAAGCGATAATCAAGGCCTGAGTTTAGTTTATAAGCAGTAGTTTGTCTATTTAAATTATTCACTGAACAAAATTATTTATCCAAAACAACGCAGAATTAAACCTAATACCTTCCATTTCTAAATGGATTCATTTAGTAACACGATTTGAGAACAATGACACAAGAAAACGAAGTGCTTCAAATATAGAGTGATTTACATACCGCGCATGATCGTATCGCATCGCGAAAATCATACCGGCCTTCAGTTAAAAAAGAACATAATAATTACTGACCTATTAGTCTACTCCAATACTAACCTATACGCAAGGTCAAGTGATAACAAAAGAACATTCATAAACGCGAGCATCAGACATCAGACGATCGGCGTGAATCACCTGCATAAATACCACTTACGGACGAAATTACCTAAACACTTGCAAAAACCTGTTTTACTTCATGAACAACTCTATATGGACTTATATTGTTGTAATATGATCCAAGTATTTGTGTGTTAGAAGTTTCTCCATTAGAAATGTCTTATCAGAAAAAGTTTTGGTATGGCAATTACAAACTCCTATATTGTTAAGAGTACACAAGCAGAAGTTTATAGACGTAATGTGAGAATACCCCAAGGATCTAATACACATTTTATGAGATAAATAAAGAGTGCAAGAATAGTTTGAAAACAGTAGACAAAGTCACGTGGAATTACTGCAAATTGAGCGGGGAATTCATATCGATAAAGCATCGAAATATGAACTGGACCCGATAAGAAGCTGACCTTTTTTCTGTTTTTATTTAGGTACAGGAAAAAGTCTACACAGACGAAACTGGACTTTCCATTTTCATCATAATAAATCCTCTTCTAAACTTGGCTCTGATAATATTCACGAGATTTCGGACGTTCAATTCCGATTGATAAATATTTGCCTGACCTACTGAAACTGCTCCAAATCACAGGTGAAATATTCGTCCGGCAAAAGATTACCTGCTACCTAAAAATGTGTTTATATGAAAATTTGGTTGTTGCCATTCATCTGTCTTCAATTGCAACCTATTAGCCTACATGTTATCAATGAGATAAGACTACGTAATACACTCCTCTCATTTTTATGCGAGTGTTTGTTTATGCTATCACGTAACTGAGGCCGTTTTTATTTCGAGCGTATAGACTATAGATGCTGCGATTTTAAGGCTTGCAAAAGAACCAAGTTGCAGTGTACTACAGGATGATTTGCTGACACCTTCTATTTTCTAGCAAAAAAAGTATCATCCTATAACACGAACAAGAAATATATGTGGATGCTCAAACTAAAGACTTTTTCTAAGATATTTGAGAGGGTTTTGCATAAAACCCTAAATCGCATAAAATCTTGAAGATACAAATAAAACTTTTAAATGCTTTTTGTATATTCTCGCAACGTCTATTAGTAATGCGACACGAGTTAATTGGCACATCCATTCTACTTAAATAGAAAGTGCTAAAGCATATTCGCATAGTATGGCGCAATATTACGATGACTTTAAAAAACGTCTCTAACAAGCATAAATAGTTATTTTAATATCTTGAAGTACTTTAGACCGTACTAAGTCTAGTCCAATGTACAAGGTACATGACGTAATTACAACTTACAAGTTCTTTACCACTTATGACGTCACATTTGTTTATTTATGTAGAAAACCTGATTCACAATGATTCCGTAATAGTTTTCTCAGCGATCGTATGACCTAGCATCATTTAGCTTGATATTATACAATTATATAACGTGTTAGATGTTAATACATCGATACCACTAGGTTTTCTAAGTCTGTATTTATTTGAGAGGAAGCCGGAATTCGGGAAGGAACTTATGTGTTTCTCATCCTAGAACAGGTTAATCGTTATAGGAAATGTTTTTTTTTTGTTAACTTGAAGATCTGGCCAACTAAAGCATAATATTATGTCCTGTGCCTGGATAAAGAGCTACTAGCACCCGTTGCATTTGTGAAGAGCTGCAGTAACGCCGTGTAGTAGGCCATATCGCACAACGGCATTATCTCTTTCACACCTTTAATCTTAGTTCAAAAGGTAAATGTAATGAAAAAGCTGACCTTCATACAAACCTAATATAGCTAATTAAATATTATCTTGTACCGAAAACCAAATCAGACGTATTTATCGATATAATAGTCGAGATAAATGATATGGCCAGTTAATTTCTGCTGCGTAATCCATGCATTAATATAAAAAATAACGCAAATACCTGACCTTTGAGATTGTCGGAAATATCGCAATTTGATCTCATTATTATGAAAGAATAAACATGTTTTCTTCTTTATTTGATTTAGCTTATCTACAATAAATGAGATAAAATTCACGTGTTGTTATATTTCTTGAATTTTTTGCTCAATCTGTGGGACATACGACCATTTCCTCTTGAAGAAAAAATATTGCAGTTGTGGTAGCGAGACGCTTATCCACGTGTAGTGTGTAGTCTCCGTTTCACAGCCGCCATAGACTTACTGGAAAGTGGTGGTAAGTCCTGAAAATCTAGAAAACTGGGAACGATGAGCTCTCGATGTTCACGAATTTATGTTCACCGTTTACTCTTACTGGGTTTGACTTATTTGGAATGAGAAGAAACGAATGATGCAATACGTATGTAACTTATTACTAAATTGAAAACGACATTATATTAATGATTTCAACGATTTAGAGTCAGAGGAAATTAGCCTAGTTACCGTCAATTAAATTGGGAGACTACGACCGCATCGTTCGCATCAATTTCCGATCAAATCACTAATGAGCCAGAATATTATACATAACATCCGATATGTATGGAAAACACCAAAATTAGGTAATTCCCTATAATGATACAGATATGCGCATAATTCAGACCATAATGGTAAAATATTTTGCATTACAATTGCGCTAAATTGCCTATCAGCCCGCAATTGATATGAATGTGATCTAAATGTTAATGGATTTGAACATTTTACGCATTTCGATGTATGAGCGTAATCATTTTCGACGCAAATGGATAAATGAGGCCCTTCGCGGCCATTTTTTGATATCTAATAAACACGCTTATTCATTATTAGAGGTTCATCTTAAATTAATAACAACATTATTCCCAGAAGAACCAATTATTTTCTCGATTTTAACCTTGAATAAAAAATATATACAACTGTTAATATTTAAAAAAACGTGGTTTTTTACTTAAAGAAGATGCACACAAACTGTACACATAAGTGGAAGACATCATCATAAAATATTCACATAATTAGGAGAAATGACAGACACTAATAAATTATAAAAAATATCTAAACATTATTTTACAGTACATTCAGTATGTATCTTCTATATTTATCTGTACTCAATGAGAGCATTGATAATATAAAAAAATATTGTTTACATTCAGTTCATTTAAGTACATTACAAGTATATTGAGATGTGTCTTATTATCAGACGACTCTAAAACTGGGTAAGTAGGTACACAGATAAGTACTGCAATGCACATGGCAGAAAGATAACTCAAGTATTTGTTTAACTAGCTTTTGTGTATGGTTTTGCCTGAGTAGATGTTGGTTAGATCTGCAAAAAGGAAGGATGTGCAATATGTTGATGCAAGGAAGTCAGCTATTTCTTCCTAAACTAGTCTAGTTATTACAGCATGATCAGGTAATGAATATATGCATACACACTTGTGTTGTTAGTTACAGACGGCACAAAACTACTGCGCGGCTGAAGTTTGGTGAGACTAATGTCAAGCAGTGGAAGTCTATACACTAAAAGTATGATGACGATGATGACATCAAGACAAACAGTCGCCTTTATTGTAATAGAGTGATATCTTTACTTTATGAAAATGTCTGTTACATGATGATAACATATAAAGCAAGTTAATAACATGGCCTTGATACTATAACAAGTTTAGCACTTGCACTGAGTACATAACAAAACATTGATATGTGATAATAAATAAGTTAACTATTTTGTTAATTATTTAGGTATTTATTATTATTACTAGTTTGAGATGTCCCACTGCTGGGCAAAGGCCTCCCTACTCTTCTTCCACTTGCCTCTCTCAAGAGCCACGGTATTTAATTATTTAGGTATACTTTCAAGAATTTAAAAATAGTAGTAGTTAAATATTTGATTATTCATAGATGTCTGTGATATCTTGGAAGTATCATAGAAGGTATTGACGATAGTAAGTAGTGACATATAAAAGACTTTAGGAGAGGACTTTATATTGCAGTGAAAATTTAAAAAAATCTCTTCTTATCTTAAAGCCTAACATCATCGGTTAAAGTAATATTATTGTAGTTGCACAACAGACATACTACTCTATGCCAAGTAATTACTTCCATAACTGCATCAATATTATTTGAAAAGGTGGTCGTAGATTCCCTGAAGACAACCATTGAAAACTTAATAAAACATATCAAAGTACTAACAGTTTCAAAGTGACAAGCACATTGTTTATTATTCATTTTAATAAATTATGTTACATTAGACTTGATGAAAACAACAAATATTTATAGCCTGCCATTTATTACTTTTATTACCTAATAAATCAACAGTAAACAATACTTTATGATAGGTATTTTCCCAAGCTATGACGGGGTCAGATTCCAGTCTTATAGGATTCAATTGCGCCATTTTTTATATTGTGTTTACCTAGCTGGCCTCTAAAACCCATTTTACTAGTAAATGCTTATATTGTAAGACTGGCAGCCGGTAATTAATAACTTCATGCTTGTCAAAGATTAAAGTATGACAATAAACAATACTTGCCATATAATTATGATATAATAAAAACAGTGTGAAGTAATATTACCATGTATTTTTATTAGGTAATGATATTCATATGAGGTAACTGTTACAAAATACAAGTGATGACATTAAATTATTACAACACTGCTTAGTTATTCAAATTTCAAGAGTTGTTTTTAACTTTTCCTGAAGATTCGTAATGTACTTATTTAAATAAAATATTAATTTCACAAAAAAATAAAAAAAAAAATAGATCTGATGATAGTCAATAAAATTAATTAAATGAAAACATAACCAAAACTGCATTGTTTGATTCTAGTAGCGGCAAAAAAATGTTTTATTTTAAACAAAGCTTTTTTTAATAACATTTCTTTTTCGTATATAAAATCTTATTAACTCTTACTAATCCAAACAGTGTTTAAAATAACCATGATCTTCACCAGTCAGTAACCTAAGGATTTTTTTTCATACTATAACTTATAAATTAAGCCATCTTCTTGTTCTACAAAAATATTATTACGAGAAACCAAAACGAAAATATTTAAAAAAAAATCAAAAAGTATTGAACCTTACCTTTAGTGGAAAATCCATCATGCTTTTTTACAACTATCACCACTCAAAATAAAATCTAATTAGAACATTTTATGTTGTGCGTAATACAATCCCAAAATAAATAAAATACACAAAAATTCGCAGATTTTCGGCAATCGCAAATTTCCACGATTGTTCTATTTACTAGAACGACCCGACCACAGATAACTGAAGCGTTATGTTATGTCTAGAAGTTTAATCGATTGAGTTACTGGTATCGATTAAATTTATTCGATTCAATATAAATCAGAAACGTTAAATTTTATATTCTTGAAATATTTGACTATTGTTACTAAATACAAGTTCTACTAAATAAATAAACGCATACTTTTTATTGTTAATATGTTGATTAATGGGAATTATATTTGAGTACTACTCAGTCACGCTAACAGTATTTTCGGTGGAGCATAGTACAGGACTTTACAATTGTAGATAGTAGGGCACGCTGGGCAGCATATTAAATAAAAGTAGACCAAAGTTTAAGGAGAGACACCACACTCTCATGGCCCATGTGTACTGTTGCCCCAACAGCACATTCTATCCTTGCACTGGCCGACTGAAGTCCGCAGTTCATTTATAAACTTCCACGTAGACCATGGCAAAATCAGCAATATCTTAGGTTCCCATCTAAGATGTGGGCGGTGAGTTTTTCTGTGGTAGGGTTGACACTAAGGGTATTAGTGGAAATTGTTTCATCTAATAATATAACTGAATGCTACATCTAAAAGTCATTAAAAACGTCCGGAAGATTAAGTTGAACAAATATATTATAATTAATTATTCAGACTTAATTAAATAATCAAAACTCCTACCGTTTAGGGTATTCATATAAATTCATAAAATCGAATGGACTGAGTACCAAGTAGGCCACCCGCGCGCTACGATAAGTTAGTATAATGTTTTGAATAAACACAGCGAATGTGAGAGCGCTTGAAAATCGGATTTCTAATCCTCTACCTGTTTTATAAAGCAGACTGTGTAAAATATTCTAACACTAAACTCATCAAAAGAAGATCATACATACAATTAATAACCGATCCAAGATAACTCGATTCTTAAATCGATATTATGCCACAGATGGAAAAAATAAAAAAATGCGTTCTTTTATCCTACGGATGAAACAAACAGAATGAAATATCAAAACAACTTTTGTTTAAAAAGTATGCGATGAAAACGACACTAGAAATAAAATAATTATTTACTGTAAAATACTTATTCAATTTAGATTTAATTTATGAAATATTCATCTTTTTAGATGTAATTCCCTGGTTTTTAAAAGCAATTCTATACTGCATAAACTGTAGACCATTTTGTATTTTATTTATTCAACGGGTATGCTGTATTTTTATACAATACAATAAAGGTTACGAACAACTACCCCCACTTTTGAACATTTATGTTACGGCCATTTCTTTTCTACACGTTAATTAACTGTTAATTCTTTTCAAGTAATACGTGAATAAGTACAGTTATGGAAGTGGATACTGCAGAAAATGTGAGTTGGTTAGTTTAAAAAATACAATAACCTGAAAAGCGGTATAATCTTTTTCGTTTGTTTTTTGATTAGGAAATCAAGAGACACAACAGTTTTACAAGTCCTAATATAAAAAGAGCTCCTGTGGCTAAACGAGTAGGAAGAGAAAGATGTCACAGTTACCATGCTCAAACACCTAAAGCCTATAAAAGTGCAGCAGAAAAAGCTCGTGTGGAAGTTCCAAAGGTAAAATAATTAATTAGCTTTACATATTATTTATCAAGTGATATACTTACCAACCATATCGAAAGTTTTACATACGCACGCATTTAAATCTGTAAAAGTTAATTTCTAATCTCAGGATACATGATAAATTACGAATACATCCATAGGGATCTCATTTTGACAGTCGTTTGACGCTTGCGAGGTGCGTTCATAAATAACAAAACTTTTCTTTATTAGTAAACTGAAAAATTAGCTTTATAGCTAATAGAATAATTATTTTAAATGTAATAATACTTTGTCTATAAATTTAAGCTATAGTCAAAGTAGTTTCAACTTATTTTTTGAGTTTTGAAACGATATTATCATCACTAAAAGTAGTGGCTGCAGGCATTACCAAATATGGAGTTCGCTCGTTTTCCCAACCGTCCTCCCTTCGATCCTTAGTAGCTCTCAGTTTTATTTTCTTTTAAACAATTGTGTTATATTCAAATGTTTTCATTGCATTTTCTAGTGTAATCATAATTATTTCTTCTATATAATTAAACGTGAGTTGGAGTTCATTATTAATTGTGGTGTCAAAATATAGGTCACAGTGGCGTATAGGTTATGTTATAAGTAAAATAATCGGATAGTTGTTGTTTGTATTGTTGTTAACTGGGTACTTTTCGCGTTACAGATGTCGTTTAGGGTGGTGCGCAGTTCTAAATTCCGCCACGTTTACGGGCAGGCCCTGAAACGTGAGCAATGTTATGACAATATAAGAGTGTCAAAGAGTTCTTGGGACTCTACGTTCTGTGCGGTGAATCCTAAGTTTCTGGCTATAATCGTCGAGTCCGCCGGAGGAGGCGCCTTCATAGTACTGCCACACAATAAGGTGAGTTTATTTCATTGAACAATGCCCTCAGTTCTCACAGAGAAAATTGTAATAATTACTTGCCAGTTTACCCTTTATTTAAGTCTGAAAATATGATATTGCGACGCTTAGTCATGCTTTGTGGATTTATAAATAACTACTACTGAATAAATTTTATTATTACTTTTGAAGATATTAGTATCATAATGTATCTTTTTAAATAACTTATGACTGAAATTGCTAATTGCTCAAACTTCGAAAAATATTTTTACTTTAATAATATAATATACTCATATGATAAGTATTTTAGTCTCTAAAAAGTAGACCTCATTCACATATTACAAGTGTATATTTATGAGAACATAACTGGCATATAAAACTTAATTTTTATTATATGATGAGTCAATCTCCCAATTCTAACTATTACAAGATTATCTATAATCCTTCATCAAATATTTAGATATATAAGTGAATAATAATATGAAGATAAGGCATTACTCAATACACATTCTTTGATAGCTACCTGTATTACACAGATATATTAGACAAATATTCATGCATCTAAAATTTTACCCCATTCCTTTTCAATACCAAAACTTGGATAGTGAGATTCTTTGATGTTATTGAAGTCTTCACAATATCAGAATAAGCTAATATTAAGTCAATCTAACTGGGTATTAAAAAAGTTGTAAGTATAGTACTTACTGATATTTGTCTAAATTGATAAGTAATTAACTTGTATAAATTCATTACTATTCAGGTCCTCGGAGAGTATGCTTCTAAATTAGGCCTCTATGTGGTGTGTCTTTGTTAGTCAATTCTGCCAAATATTAGGAGACTGTGTTACCTAGTAAGTTGGTTAGAAGTCTGACAGTCTCTTTTTAAGAAGCCTGTGTAACATCCTACTACTGGGCAAAAGCCTCCCCCTATTTCTTTCAAATCTGTCTATCTTTTAAAATTTTAAGCCATGCAAAAATGGTTGTGCCATGTGCACTCTGCATATGTAACAGTGATTTAGTGTAAAATAAGAGTATGTCACTGAATCCAGCATGACTGGAGGTGACCTCAGAATAACCTGAGAAATGACAGAAATGACAGAAAACAATTTATAATCTAGTTGTCTCTTATGCTTAATGATAATTTAATTTCTTTGCAACTACTTTCCGTGTGGTGTCCGGATATAAAGAATAGCACCACCCCATATCCTCCACTGGGTGTCGTAAAAGGCGACTAATGGACCTTAAGACCCAGTGCACTGTACCAAGCACCTTGGGTCACCCGAACGGTGGCGGGTAAACAACCAACAATCGCATTCCCAAAGAGGGTTAGTGTCAGGCAGGCGGCCGACTATAAAACCATAGCCAAAACTTTAAGCAACACGTCTAGAGGACGTGTTGCGCCGACCCCAAATAAATAATTGGGATAAGGGCAGGGGTATGATGATATGATGATACATTGCATATCCTTGATATAGCCAACAAACAGAGGTTTCATTAGAAATGTTAAGTTATACAAGGAATTCCACTTTAATTGGCTAGTTAACAATTCTCTAATACTATAATGCAATGTTTTATTTAAAAACCTTATAAGGTATCTAAAGAAAAGAGGATGAATGAAAACTCAGTCCTTTATATTTGATCTTAACTGTACTTCAAAACCATATCAGTAAAATAATCCTAATTTCATCCAAGTTCTAATAAATCAGTGCTCCAAAAATAAGCACTGATTGATGATCTACATTTTTATAAGCACTCTACATTTCAAAAATAAGACCACTGTGTACCTCTAAATCTAATCAGGATGTAAAAAATATTTAATTTCTATGTTTCATATCTTGTGGTATATGTATGTTAATTAATCAACAATTAGTACATAATTACTATCATAAACTCCGTCTATCTGTGTACATAATATGATAATTAATTTTATAAAGATACACTTTTGTAGTGGGTACTGTTAGTTTTGAGTAGTTTTCTAGATTAGGACCAGGTAAATTTTGAGAATCTTGATCTTGAAATGTCCTGTAAAGTAAAGATGCCATTTTATATATTTTAGTATCGTATACTGTTTTACCTTTTCTATATAGGAAGACGAGAGGAGACCAGCAGTGGGATATTTATAGGCTGGTATTATTATGTTGAGAGTCCATACTGGTATTATAAAACTGTAAAGTCTGACTTTAAGACTTTCTTCCGTAAACCACTAAACATATATTTATCTAGTTAGCTAAGTACCTAGGGAAGGACATGGGCATAATTTTTACTTTAATTACCAACACAAGCACATACATAGCTATTCACAACTATCACTAGTAGTTTCTATTTGAAATAATGGTAGGTGATACCCTGGATTAATACATAGGCTAACTTGGATTTTAATATTTCACCCCCAAAGGAATGAAAAATGAGAGGGACGGTTGTATGGGAATGACTCACTTTTAGTGTGAATAGCTACGCCCCACAATGTTGCTTGCAAATACGAAGTAGCCTTTGTTTTAATCTGGAAAAACCGCGGGTAACACCGCGGGGGTATAGCTAGTTAAAACATAAACGATAATTAGCTAATCTAAGAGCGGAACAAATTCCAACTTTATCTGTCCTAAACATCCCTAATTGTCACACAACTCATTATCAACTGTTGTATGAACAAGTTGCGCTTGTTTATCTCATACAAACGTCGCTTTGTTTCTCTATGGACAATTACAAGCTAATGTTTTTCCTTATTAGCCAGGTTTTGTCCTATTATACATGTTATTGTTGTATTTATAGATGTTTACTTTGTCAAGTTGTTATGCTTACAAATAATATGTAAGGTTTTCCTACTTATGAGTTTTGTTTGTCACATAATTATAATGTTACTGGCTACCAGTGTTGCTATGTGACACTGTGTTGCTTAGTAATATGAGTGGTAGAGGTCAGATAGGATATTGCTCCATGTGATGTATGGTATTTAGTTTCTTCAGCTGAATACCATATTTTTATTTTACTTGGAACAAATAGAAAACTATGAGTATTCTCTTAGTTATGGATGATGATCATTGCAGTATTTGACTGCAATGATCATCATCCATGAGTACGCATTATTAGTGCAGTTAAAATTCTTCTATAAAGTAAGCTAGACGATGAAAGGCTAAGTAGTGGTAAAGACCAGATGTTGCAGATTGCAGTTTGTAGCGCATCTTGGGACTGCTGAATATCCTATAAGTTCAGTCAGTTCAAACTTCTTTTAAAAAAAATCTTGACTAAGTAATCTTTAGTATACGGAACTCAACTACAAAACATGTGCAGGTACAATCAAATTACAACCGAAACACTACCTTTACCGACTCGATGAGTTTTTATCTATCGAACAATGCGTCGAGGCGACAGATAGCGCTCATTGTGCAACAGATACGGACGAACAATGGTCCGAGACAATGCGCGTGCGCAGCGCTAGCGAAAACTAACGAGCATGGGAATGACAAGTGGTGTGTGATATGGGTTATAGGTTAACGTACTAGTAATACTGTTGATTACCTGCTGTTGTGTCATACTTGTTATTCAATTATACGTTAAGTATAAAAAAACAGCTTTTGAATTTTTTTTATTGAAATTAGGATAATTTTAGCTTTTGTCCCCGGCTCCAGCAGAGTAGATTTCGGTTATTTCGGGAAAATGTATATGTCCTTTCTTGGGTTTAAGCTATCCCCATGCCAAATTTTATCGTAATCAGATGAGATGTTTTGCTCTGAATACCTAACAGAAGTATACACTACAATGTTATGCATAATATTAGCTAGAATTATCATTCAGACATTAAATAAATTTATATATTTTGCCCTCGACTCCACCCGCGTGTATGTCTTTCAACTCGGTAAAAATTTGGCCTATGTCCTTACATGGAATCTAAGCTTACCAAAATCCGTTCAGCGAATTGCCATGAATGCGTAACAGACAGACAGATAATAAGGTTAACAAGCTTTCAAAATTAATACAACCAAATGTTACAAATTAACGAAATCTCCTCGAAAAAGATGTAAAAGCTTCACTATCTTTGGGTCCCTACAAATAAACAATATTAGTCAAAATAATTTATTTTTCCTTTAACAAGAAAAAAACGTGATTACCTGTAAACTAGTTGCAAATGTTTCAAAATGTTGGCTAAGCTTATTGCCCGAACTAAATCTTTCGCTAGAGACGTTTTTTTAATAATTTAAAAAAACGTTGCAATTTAATGTCTTTTTGGCAGCTGCCTTACCAAGGTGCTCTCTCTACCGTAACCACTGTTTACCGTACTCTTTAGAACACTGACCTTTAGTCTAGAATATTTACTTGTCTTTATTGTTTTAAATTACTTCAATTTTATTTTTAAATTATTTTACTACTGCTTGGTAAGTAAAAATGTATGATTTCTAACGCCTTCTGGAATGAAAGTCATTTTTGACTCTGTAAAATGTACTAGGACTAAATAATGATCATCAACTTAGCCTAGAATCACTCTCTGCTATGTTTAGGCATCCCCTTTTCCCCTAGATTGTACGTCCTCATCCAGCTGCATCCAGCAAAACCTATCAATGTCAACAACCCAACGCGGTCTCAGTCGTTCCAAAATCATATAACTACAGAAAAACTGCTTTAATAGTATTATGCCCTTTATTTCATGTGGGTGAAGGAAGGACATCCTATATCAGAAATATCGATAACTTGTCATAACCCTTTAAAACTAGGGTGTGTCTTCCAAATCTAGAGCTTATTCAAATCCAGCTTGCAAATACTTACCTCCTCACGGACGTATTAAGATAACGCTATCGCCTATCGCAAATTTAGCAACACTTATAGACAGAAAACGTCATTTGTACAATAACCTACGATATGAAAGTATGCAGTTATCTAACGTTGATAAAATATAGATTAAATAGTTTGAAGACAGATAAAAGACGCTTGACACTGAACTTGCTGATTCAATGACTTCTGTAGTCACGCAACGTGTTGCGGTTAATGGGGGGTCTATAACCATCTCTTGAAGTAAGATTGTTGTGTAAGAGCGGTACCGTCTTCCAGAATAGGGGCCAATAATATTATCAAATCTTAAAGTGACCCTGTAATAGAAGATAGTCGCGGTTCATCGCCTTGTAGGTTACCTCACGTCCAAAAATGCAACAGGAGATAAATTAAGGAGGTGGTGCTAGACTTCCATAGTCTACAGTCTCATAATTATCACCTCATCATGCACCCCTTAATTTCTCTTATTAGAACACAACGAATATAGCAATATTCGTTGCGTTTATCAGTCTCTATTCTGGTCCTTCTATGTCAAATATCGTATACCCAGCATATCGCTTTATAGTCACAAAACCATTAACAACTCCAACTGATTTTTATGAGTAATAAACTCTATATACAATTAGCCAATAGAAAACAGGTGGAATTCTGAATATTTTTTCCCATGAATCATTATCAGTACTATCCTTATCAAACAGATTTGTCAGAACAGCCCTTATCATTACATACTGTAGTACTTGTAAATATTATCCTCAATTTTCGGAATAATAATAACATTATACAGGAAATATTATTACGTTACTAATCCTTTCCTTTTCAATTTATATTATTCTGAGGTATTTTCTATTCAATTATATTATCGGAGATTTGATACGCGATTAAATAAATTTAATAAGTCATACCATTCTGTAGCTGCTTTGTTTAGCTCATACGGTTATTAATCTAGTGAACGCTTTATATGTTAATTATATGTAGCATTTAATTAGTTCACGTTGAGATGGATAATTGAATGCTTTATTTTCCCAGCCTACTGGTTTCTGCTGGTGGAAGAATGGTGCTCTCAAATCTCCCCACGATTAATTATTCCGCGCATCCCCAACCATTCATCCATCAGTATTAATGATTGACTTATCTAAATTCTGGAAGGACTAAGTTAAGAAGAAAGTTTGGTATTTGCTGTCATATCACTGTCATAATTAAGTGTCACCGTTCATTGAAACGTAAAATCCCTTATCTATCATAACAGTACTCACCTTACCGCTGTTTCTCTACGCACCATTTACGAGCTATCTGTCTGATAGCTTATCTCTGACCTTTGGTAGGTGCATCCTTCGTACTATATTCTAAACAATGATACATATGAACTAATAGATTATATTGTTTGTTGTTGTTCTAAACAAGTCTCATATATACAGGTATATACACCTAGTATTTATGATCCAGGTTATTGTAACCGAGGATCAAATTTCCCTTAATTTCGATGTCAATTTCTTCTTTTTTCAATCTTGTATCTAGTCTTGTCTTTTACTTTCTGTCAAATTTGCCTCTTGACCGAAAAGTGAGTAAACTGTCGAACTGAGGTCATTTCCAGATTCGGAGGCCAGTGTCAAGTTCGCATAGAAACCACTGGACATATCCAAACCGAAATATAATAAATAAACGGTGGCAGTAAAATTAACTCCGCAGCGTACGTGAACGGAAAATAGATCCGACGTAATTCCTCGCACCGTTTCTGGTTCTCACGTTTTTAGGTTAGCTAAAAGGGACCATTGAGATCTAATTCTCTGAAGACTGGTGGTTAATTTTCCTGTCAATACTTAAGGTGGGGGATACATTTTCTGAATTTCCTAAGTTTGAATTAGGTATGGATAAATTGGTCAGCAAGCATAGCTAAGCAAGATTTTTTCATTTAATTTTCCAAAATAAAGATTTTCGATTTTTTGTCATAAAAAGCTTTTCCCTGGTTGAGAGTTGCTATTAATTTATTATGTTTAGATGAGAAACTTCTTGGTCATCAGACGTCAGAGCCAGGAGTTCCACATATCAACTAAATTTATTACAGTTTGAGACAAACCATTACTATAATTCTTCAGCTGTTTGCATCATCAGTAATCAAGCCTATTTCCACACATTAGGTCATCCTTGCAAGGTCAAGATGACTTGGATAGACGGCTTTCTGATTGGTGGTTCCGCTCCGTAATGGCTGGGATGGTAACAAGCAGGCATGAGCTCTGAACACTCATGTGGGAGATAGCAGCCGGGAACTCGGCGATAGGATGGGCGGAAGTCTGATAAACGGTATCTATTGGTAGTTTTGCTCTTCCTATCCGGGTTCTGCATTTATCGAAGCTATTCTGATTTGGAGGACGAAACTTGGTTACGTGGTACATAACGGGGTTGGTAATTGATACGAAAATCAAGGGGCAAAGGAAAAGATTAACATGCGTGATAATTTGATTATGATATGCCTTCAAAAGTTTGTTGGCTATCTACGGACACATACGAAAGAAGTACAGTTGGCGTGACAATCTTTTTTATTAGTAATTGCAAATTGCATTGTACCGAACGGAAAAATATATTCGTAAACGTGTCGATGATTCACTATTCACGAACTGATTGCGACCATACAGGGCTGATCGATACCACGACTGTCGTCGATTTTTGGCTATCGCACAAATAATTCAGACATTTCTGTCCTATATTTAGATATTACACGCATTTTACTACACTGACTATTATTAGATGATTATGATTCGGACGTCTATTTGCGTTGATCAAACATTGTAAATGAGACCAGAAGCAGAGATATAAATTACGGTTTATGTGTTCTGTGCGATCGAATTGGTTTTATGAATGAGAAATCGGTCGGAAGTCGGAAAAACTCAACCAATAACCTAATTAACTGTACTTTTATGAAAGGAATCTTAAAAAATGTTATCATCCATATTTACCACCCTCTTAAAAATATGAGATGTAAAACGGCTGCCTTTTTTCAGATTTTATAGCAGTATGCTTTTAAAGAAGATTACTATAAGCACAGTGCTCTTCTGTATTTCCTAAACTTTACAGCGGTAATGGCAAGGCTGATAAGGACCAATATATGATGGTCTGATTTGAAACAAGAAATGGAATTTCCAAAGTTAGGCGCGCGAGGTAACTATTAAGAGCTTTTGTTAGAGACTGGAACATGATACACCGCATCCGAAATAACGCGAAGAATGTATTAGTTATCACAAACGTATCCGCGGAACAATCAACTTCATATACAAAACAATGTTCAAACGTTCTATAATTAGTCGTTATTATTTAAGGAATCTATTTGTGAATGTTTGTGTATTGGGTAATAATTCGGCAGACGGATATCGAGGGCCCGCCTACGCGCGCCGAGAAAAGCGTAGCGACGTGTGCAACGCGTGTGTTACACTGTTAGCGAAAATTTTCGATGCACAGGTGGTCGGGAACAGGCAACTGATCCTTTATGATATTAAGTTACTTCTCTCCGACTTATAACGCCGGAATTCTACAGTTGAACTCTGTAACAATTTGCTCATACTTAGAGCATCTTAAATGTATTTTTTTCTCAGACCGGTATTGCAGAGGTATATATGGTGATATACAGTTCTGATTAACAAAAACCGGAAAGAAATACCTAAATATTTCCATACTATAGGATATTGTGTTGTGGTGGTCAGAGAGGGTGGAAAACGCCATATAAAATACGATATTCAACCAATTCGAGAAGATTGGAAGTTAACCTCAAGTAGCACTTTTAAGGATCAATCTAATTCTTGAGTAAGCCATCACCTAATTAGTATGACACGACTACATGATTACAACTGACATGTGGGAGTGACGCGCATCAATCGCACCTGCGCCCGCGCACCTTCCCGATACAGATCATATAAATCAACCGGTGGATTGTCGAACATGATATATTTAGGAGCGAATTCTTGCCGGTTCGCACGCTAAAAATAATGACTTATTAATCTAGAGGAATTTTGCAGTGGGTTGGATCTGGATTGATTGACTGGTTTCGAATGTAATTTAGAAATATTCCTATGAGTAACAGGTTGAAGACAGCATTCAGATTCGCATCGTACAGTCAAAAACGTTTGATTTTGTTTTTCAATTATAAAATTCAGACTGATAAAAAATGCCGAAGACTAGTATAGCCAAACAAAAACAAAAGTAATCTTGAATTTTGCTTTGAATACTAGAACAACAACATAAAAATCTTTCAACAATAAAGTTATTCTCGTCCGCATTACGAACGCTCATGAACTTCAGGCGATGAACACCGTTGACACTCGCGATGATTGTTCGACAAATATCAAAACAACAGTAAATTGACACGGTTTGAATAATTACCGGCTTTATGTGCCAGCCGGTCACACCGTCCCATTAGCGGGAGGGAGCGTGGTTGACACACTGCTCCCGACTTGGGAATTCGCACTGTAATAATAACGAGCGCTTGGCATCGCGCCACCAGCTCGGAACACGGCGAAACGGCATAAATATTCACACAAACATTTGGTCAAATGTTACGCGGCATTATTTAATCTGGGAATTTTGAGGTTTTAATGATTTCATTGATGCAACTAGTGTTGAAACCTTGAAACTTACCGTCGATAAAACAATGAATTTTTGGCAACTTGTTTATAAACAAAGCAGGACTCTCGAATTTCTGCTCTTGTTTAAAAATATAAGAGACTCCGCGAAATGATCGTGGCAGACCGATGCCGGGAGAATAGGAAGTAAAGTACAGGGTGTAAGAAAACTACTATAACGATCCTGAACAGGCGTATACTACTATCAATCTAAATACCAGAAAACGTATTTTTGGAGGTCAATATCAAAAACTGTTAAAGTTATTAATTTTTGTTCCATCCATCTAACGCAAAATTCTCCCCAAAACTCGGCAAAATTTCATAACACTGACAATACTCCACACCACCGCGGCATCTATGTGATCTATTGTACTATTGCTTCAAAGGAGCCGACCAGTCCAAAATAAAATAAAATGTCAAAAAATAATGTTATTTATTTTACGTCAAAGGAACCGCCAGCCCTTTCGGCGCGTGCACAACTACCGCGGATTCCTTTGATGATGCCGCCGACCGGCCGAGCGACACTGGCGACACTCAGTCTCGTGTAGAAAGCGCTTCCGACAAGACGTACGATTGCTTGATGTTTTCCAGCTAAACATCGTTATTTCTTTACCATCGATGACTATTGATCATCCTTATCCCGACATCAGTCTCGTGTATAAATTTGTGTCGATAAGATCTCCGAATAGTTATAAGTTTTTCGCGAGAAGTTATGGCGTACTCTAACGTAATGTTGTTTGCGAGTGGTGTAACAATGCCGTCGGTACAAGTATTACTAGCATCATCTTCACATAACGAGCCAAATTGTGAGTGTTAAGGCGAGTCTTAAAGCCAGTACAGGTGTGAAAGTATCAGTGTTACATTAAGAAATGTGATTAAACGGTTCAGAGGAATGTTAAAGTCAAGCACGATAAACAAAATTTACAATTAAAAGTGGTAGCTTTATTACGCACGTAAATTGCCGGAATACCAGGTTGCTGGCCACCTACATACACCTGTAAGTACCATTAACATTGTTATCATCGCACACACACAAATAAAATCAAAATAATTATTGCGACTTTAACGACTCGCTAAACATACCTAGACTAGTCAAGTGAATTTCATACCTACGTTCCTTTCTCATAGTTATTAATTTTGGTTAGAATTGTATTGCAAGGACCAGGTAAACAGAGGTCAAGTAGTAGTAGTAGAGAGTTTGTATGTCGAAACCGTTGACGAGATCTCCCAAGTAGTCATTGTTACGAATTCTCGATCGTCAGCTGACGGAGTAGCACGATCGACAATTCTTGATCTTTGATATTTCGAAAACAACTTATTAATCATCGTATCGTTTGTCGTACTACTACCTAGTGTAGTATTGATATTATTTTGTGGTAGATAAATACAAAATGACTGTTCAATTAATAATGTCAGCTCACGGCTCACAACGAAGATACCGCCGTAAACTTGTAGAAAATAGAAAATAAATTCAATAAATAGCATACAATTTTGGGATAATTTACGTAAAGTGTTTAACCTTGTGTCGTTACCAGTAAAGTTGAAATTGATTTGCAAAGGTATTTTTGGCGATATGATCAAAGTATCAAACACTTGCGCTTGCGCTAGCGGCCATTCTTGAGTTCAGGTCATGACCCGAACTTTATCATATGTTCAGTGTGGCCACTAATAACGGTGGGGAAATTTAGCATTATGAATTAATTTGAACGGGTAAAAATCATAATCGCGTATCGAAGTAAAAGTCGCAGCAATGTGTTTGTAACACGAGACTACATATGCCCCTTCACGATCGTTATAGTCGTTTCATTACACCCTGTATAAGTCAAAGAATTCTGTGACAACTTCCCCCTTTGACAGGGTTACTATTTTGTTTTATGTAATTATTTTTCTTAGTAACAATAAGTTACAGTACAAAACTACTCATAATTTTCTTTTAATGAATTTCAGAAATGAAAAACCACATGTTTCCTGTCAACTTATTATCTGCTTTAGAACAAACTCAAAAATATTTACACATTCGTAACCTATATTTATTCTAGTCTTATAGTATATTGTTAGGCATCTATTTATACGACGTTTTCGTGATATTCACATATTGGCGGTGACACTTTAAGCTGGTTAATTATTGCCTGAGTTTTGATGTTAACATGGCAATGAGACGGTGTCGTGATGATTCATTCCCTTTCGTGTGTGATGGATGGTTAGGGATAAGTGCCAAACTTGACAATATTGAAAGACCGTTATATTGAATATTTGTTGACTAATTTGCCTTTAAACAGCGTAGTAATTACTGACTATTAGTAAGAATTATAATATGCAGAAGTAAACGCTTATTTTTCTAAATAGAATTGGGTTTTTGAAAAATGTGGGGCGGAAGGACCAGAATCTAATATTCTAGACTAATCCTTCAAAACACGCTTCCATGTTTTAAACTTTTTTTGTTTCACATTATTGTGCACAATGAACGTGCGACTACGCTCGTTAAAAACTTATACAAATCTATAAATAAGTATAATAAATCTATGCACGTTGCACTCAGCGTACGTTATATTAAGTTTGTATGTATTTTATATCAAATGTCGTCCGTGTTACGACCTACATTAGCGATTTATACTCTAGTTGTGGCGCCAAAACTGTTTAATTACATGTTTTCGTTCACATATTGTCTGACTTTCTCTAGGTCGTTAGTGCATGTGAAAGTTTTCACGCCCATAATTTTCAGAAACAACATCAAATAATTAATTGGCCGCAGGTACACAGATAATTAATCTTTGTTTTTTTTTTATTATGGCAACACTTTCACATTATGATCATTATTTTTGAGATGCAAAGAGAAATTTTCTTGATCACAAAATTGCAATGAACTAAATTAGGTACCGAAAATAATATCATTATTGCAACAATTAAGTATTAAGTGAATTTGAAACGACGAGAATTAAATTATTCAGCATATTGTTCCAGTGCCGTGAACATAAAGAGGTTATTTAAAATCAGACTAACATATAATTATGTGTTAATTAAGTTTCAAATTATATCTTACAAATTTCCTCAAAAGTGCAACGTCCTGTTTATTAAATAATTGAAAGACAATCTGGCGAGATCCTGGTTCTAACGAAGCCGTGTCGAACGTACATACAAACGATCTCGAGACTCTAGCAAAAGCGAGGATGGGTCCTTAGTGTTTTATTTGGTGCAAGTCTGACTTATCTCCTTGCGTTTGGGTTGGAATCATAACACTCGTATCTCGTTAATAAAAAATATCCTTTTAAAACTAATTCTGTTATTTGCATCGTTCCAGGTTGGCCGCATACCGGCGGACCACCCTCTAGTGGGCGGTCACAAGGGCCCCGTGCTCGACATCGCGTGGTGTCCCCACAACGACAATGTCATCGCCAGCGGCTCCGAGGACTGCGTCGTCAAGGTAAGAGGCGATAAAGGACCAAGTATTATCGTCTAGATGGAATTTTATACACTCCAACAATTTTTTTCAAAAGCGACGGCTTTTCTATTTGCTTATAAATACAGGTTGCAAGATGCAAAAACATTTTGCTGTTTTGGTAGCTCCATATTATTATATTTTTTTTAAGGCCAAATTTAGTTTCGTGAGTCATATTCGAGCACATGATCGAAACCAAGCTACCGGTATATGCCAGGACGTCGCCCTCGACGGAAACGTCTTGGAGGACATCATCATCATTATTTTTAGCATTAGAGTTTAATTATCATAAAGTGTCCCCAAGTTCAATAGCCACTTTGCTACCAAGGATCACTTTCTTTCTTAGTAGCATAGATACAAATCTCCAAGGACCAAAACTTACCTTCGCCTTCGTCCTTGTATCCAGGTGTGGCAGATCCCTGACGGCGGTCTGTCGCGCACGCTGACGGAGCCTGTGGTGGACTTGGTGTTCCACCAGCGCCGCGTGGGGCTCGTGCTGTGGCACCCCACCGCGCAGAACGTGCTGCTCACCGCAGGGTCTGATAACCAGGTATGGAACACCTCTCATATATGGCTAAGAGAACTAACATAAGGTAAAAGTAATAAGTGTGATTGATTTTGCCGATCTGAGAAAATAGATTATCCATTATTGACAGATATTTATTTGCTCGTATTTCTACCGGTTATCTTAAATGTTTCTGGTTTCTTCAAAGTGTTGCCCATCAAAAGTTAGATGGTTTTTTGACTACGCCTTTTGATAATGAAAGTGGATTATTCGATGTGGCGATAGTTTCTAACAATAAGATACGTACACCGTGAGGACTGGTTCGAAGCGGCGCAAGATAGAGAATCGTGTAGGGTACTTAAAGGAGGTTGTTGCCCAGCCAAGCCAAGACTTTCAATAGTCAAGTGATATTGGTCCTTCAGCACGATTAATTTAACTTGTTTATTATGTTCTCGCACGTTAGATAGCGATATGGAACGTGGGCACGGGCGAGGTGCTGCTGACGCTGGACTGCCACCCCGACCTCATCTACTCCGCCTGCTGGAACTGGACCGGCTCCAAGCTGCTCACCACCTGCCGCGACAAGAAGATCAGGTACTGCTTTATTTATTTCCTCGCACGTTAGATAGCGATATGGAACGTGGGCACGGGCGAGGTGCTGCTGACGCTGGACTGCCACCCCGACCTCATCTACTCCGCCTGCTGGAACTGGACCGGCTCCAAGCTGCTCACCACCTGCCGCGACAAGAAGATCAGGTACTGCTTTATTTATTTCCTCGCACGTTAGATAGCGATATGGAACGTGGGCACGGGCGAGGTGCTGCTGACGCTGGACTGCCACCCCGACCTCATCTACTCCGCCTGCTGGAACTGGACCGGCTCCAAGCTGCTCACCACCTGCCGCGACAAGAAGATCAGGTACTGCTTTATTTATTTCCTCGCACGTTAGATAGCGATATGGAACGTGGGCACGGGCGAGGTGCTGCTGACGCTGGACTGCCACCCCGACCTCATCTACTCCGCCTGCTGGAACTGGACCGGCTCCAAGCTGCTCACCACCTGCCGCGACAAGAAGATCAGGTACTGCTTTATTTATTTCCTCGCACGTTAGATAGCGATATGGAACGTGGGCACGGGCGAGGTGCTGCTGACGCTGGACTGCCACCCCGACCTCATCTACTCCGCCTGCTGGAACTGGACCGGCTCCAAGCTGCTCACCACCTGCCGCGACAAGAAGATCAGGTACTGCGACTTCCGATTCTCGGATCCAAGGGCCAAGAGTCCTTGACGATACATTTGTAACGCCAATTTTGACAGATTATTTTCATAACACCGCTCGTTATACCCCCAGGTCCCTATTACTAGCGTATTTCTGTCCCCCAGGATCATCGACCCCCGTAAAGGCGAGGTGGAGTCGGAGGCGATAGCTCACGAGGGCAGCAAGGCTTCGCGCGCCATCTTCCTCAAGCACGGACTTGTATTCACTACTGGGTAAGTTTATGGAGGCAGAGTAGTCTCGTAGAGTAAAACTTGCAAAATATACGAAAAACTGTGTTTCTCTTCACCCCGAAAATGTCTCTATTCAGCCCGTTTTATGTTAACTCGTCTTAAAAAAAAGAAGACTGCTGCGGTAAAGCTATTGCATAGCATTCAATGCCACGTATAGGCGAGTTGCTGAACTAAAGGCACAAGAGTGATATTTCAAAGTCATTAAAAGTTCTGCTATTCATCGATAGATGGCAAAACTAAAAAGTAACACCGCTGTGCCGGTCGGAGTGGGGAGTGTTAGGTTATTTTCGTTACGGAATATCTCGATTCGGTCTCCACGCTCAAGGCCCGCGATAGAAGCTATGCAATAGCTTAACACACAAAAACACCAACAACTTCTGGCTCAAAACACAAACAAGGAAAAAAAAATTTTTTCCTCCAAAAATAGGTCCTTATATACGGACTGGTTCTGTAGCCTATACTCTTGTTGCATGTCCCAGCTTCAGCCGCATGTCGGAGCGTCAGTACAGCCTGCGCACGCCGGACGCGCTGGCCGAGCCCATCGTGACGGTGGAGATCGACACCAGCAACGGCGTCATGTTCCCGCTCTACGACCCCGACACCAACCTCATCTACCTCTGTGGGAAGGGGGACTCCGTTATACGGTACTTCGAGGTCAGTTACCCACCACATTTGTCACACAATTCACCCGGTCAAGCAAAGAAAGTCTACGCTCAAGCTAAATCTGATTACAAACAGCGATTTTTTTGGTTTTGCTAAAGGAAAATGCATTACGCAACCCTTTCAAGTTGGAGGGGTATGTGGGGCTCCCGGTATACCCACTAAAAACCCCCAGCCCCCACTAAAAGGGCCTGGGAGACTGGTTGAACCTTTACTTCCAGACCCTCTTTGGCGAGGTTCGCGAACTTTGAATCGGCCCCCTAGGTTGGGGGGAAGATTCAGGCGCATTAGGACGCCTCTAGCATGCCACCGGGAGGCTGGAAACGGTCGTAAATCCGCCTTCATTGTCCCCTTCGACGGGCCTGTTGGTCTAGTGGTTAGTAACCCTGACTGCTGAACCGGAGGTCGTGGGTTCGATTCCCACCCAGGACAAATGTTTGTGTGATGAGCACGATCATTTATTCTGTGTCTAGGTGTAATTTATCTATAAGATGTATGTATTTAGAAATATACAACATGATAAAAGCGAGAGGCATTAAATGAAACCACATATTCTGTATATCATTAGGCTACACAACAAAAATCAAATCAATGTAAGCAATAGTTTAGTCACAGGATATTTTTTTAGTTTTTTTTTAGTTTGAACATGCTGTATCTTCCTGATTAGGTGACTAAGTTTTATAGGCATAGTTATCTAAGAGTCATTCACCGCAAAACAACAAAATTCACGCGACGTTGCCGCTCCGCATCGTAAGTTTGCAATACAAACAAGTGCACTATTACCAAATATTTCCTTAAAAGAAAGTACAGATCACGGTCATCTCACTCTAATGTAATAAGCGTAACAGAAATAGAAATAGATCAGTCTGTTGCTATTGCGCGGGCGACGGCGGCGGTGACTCGGATAAGTACGTCAAGGACACGATTTTTACATTGTTTAGTGCGAAGACGCGTCGCTTCCGGGGTGCACGTTACGCAATTAAGCACAAATTATTGTCGCTCACGCGTCCGGTTTTCAATATTCTCTAATATTGTTAAGTTTTTATTGTGATAGGACACCAAACTTCTTATTCTAAGATAGTGATTTATGTTGTGACAGGACAAGTTAGTTTAAGTTTAGTTGTTTAATAATTTTGTAAATTAGGTACGTAAGACATCCATAATGCCTCGTGCTACATACACTGCTTTTTTTTGTGGGGTTTTGTGAAAGGTGAAGTGTATGCAACAGACGTGAATACCGTAGAGGAACTTAAAAACCGAATTATTTTAGCGTTTCATAAATTAAAAAATTCAACAAACAGAGATTTTATTGCACGATTAAATAACAATATTATACGTCGTTATAACTTGTGTATTAATGCAAACGGCGGACATTTCCAACAATTGAAGATTTAATGTGTAAGTATAACAATGAATTATTATTGTTTATTATGATCATTGATCATACTTTCCGACGATACCTACACCACTTGTTTACATTATCGTCTACATCAAACCCGGCCGCTCTGCTGTGTGTGAGCCCGCCGCACGCGCTATGCGATAGGTACAAATGCGATGTTGCCGTTTTGTTACGCAGGTCACCGCACGTCAGTGTAAATTTTTATTAAGGGTGTTTACATTTTAAGTTAATAATTAAGCTATTTAAGTTCTTTGAAAAAAGTTTTTTCGTATACTTCTTGAAAACTTTTTTTTAATAGTTTCGGATTAGCAGTAGGCACTTATAGTATATGTGGTTTCACTTAATGCCTCTCGCTTTTATCAACGTTGTATAAGTATGTTTATCGGTTATCTAGTACTCATAACACAAGTTACTCTCGTATACTAAATTTGAGACTAGATGGCGTTGTGTGAATGTTGAGGAATATTTATTTATTTATTCGCCACCTTCGGAGCGCCGGTACGAGAGGGTCCTCCTCTCGCGCGCGCTCTGTCGCCTCCTTCTGAGACATCACGTGTTCGCAGAAGGATGCTCGGGCCGCCCATGCCTCCTCGCACCACAACTGATCATATCAACCTCTCTTAAGTTCTTCATATAACCCAGCTCTCAATCTGCCGCATCAAATCGACAGTCAAGTGAACTAATCTTGAGTAAAACTCTCTTTCTTGAGATGAAGAGACTGAAATCAGAAATAACAAGAATTAATACTCATGACAATTTTTCAGGTGACACCAGAACCTCCATTTGTCCACTACATCAACACCTTCCAGACACCTGACCCACAAAGAGGTAAATATACATAAATACTCTTTACTCGCTCAGCAAGTGAGCAAGGCTTGTGTGGAAGAAGTCTTTACAGCCTTGTATTGTCATCAATGTTGTTAAACTTTCGCGACTTGTTCACATATTTTAGACGACAAACAGGTCTTATTCGCGATATAGTTCCATTTTTCTTTTCTCCCGACGTTTCTGTCGAGTTGCACCGATCGTGGTCACGAGTGGACTGTCTGGTGACATTGAAAGTCAATGAAACTCGACCGAAACGTCGGGAGGAAAGACATGTTTATCGTTTAAAATTTGTGTTGTCATTATTTACTCAATACCTGTTGGAAATTTTCCGAAGTCTTCGTCACAATCTGTCTCCGTTTCTATCTACGTGAAATGTAATTTGATTTACTTATTTCCCAGGTATCGGTATGATGCCCAAGCGAGGCTGCGACGTGGCCACCTGCGAGATCGCCAAGTTCTACAGGTTGAACAACTCTGGACTTTGTCAGGTAAGAATTAAGTACTTGCCGCATGTTACTTACACAAAAGAGTTATTACGTATCTTAAAATAGCGAAGCGGTAACGGAATATGCAAAAATCTAAATTTCGTCAAACTTCAATCAGAATACGTGGTGGTGCAATGCTCAATAGATTTACTCCAGGATGCTATTGCCCGGCAATAAGACATTTATTAGGATAAATTTTATAATTATGTATTTCACTATTAATTCCGGTCGGTTTGTGTTCCGTATAATACGGGAAACCGTTGCTGATGTCCCGATGTAGTAATCATTCTGTGCCAAATTTCAAAGCTACGATTTTTCTGCATCCTATTGTCTTTTTTTCGTATTGTACAACCCGGTGGCAGAGTTTTCACTATCCGTAGTAGGTTTCTGTTGTGGTTTTGATATGAGTGTTAATAACGTTGTGTGTGTAGGTGGTGTCGATGACGGTCCCGCGCAAGTCGGAGCTGTTCCAGGAGGACCTGTACCCGGACACGCTGAGCGACGAGGCCTCGCTCACGGCCGACGAGTGGCTCGCCGGCGAGGACGCCGAGCCCTGCACCATGTCGCTCAAGGTATAGTCGCTGTCTGCACTCTAGCTAGCTAGGGACAAGTAGGGACCAGTAGGTACACACTCAAAAATCGGTTAACACGAACCGACTTACGAAGTGTTTTTCTATGACATGTAGGAATTGGTGCTTAGTATATTTTAACTATACCTAGTTTCAGCCAGGTGTCAAGCTTATTTTGTTACCTAATAGCACAACAGAAATTCATTACGTACATTAATACGTTATAACAGTACGTTAAAAAATCTAAATGTGTTTTTCGGCTTTTGATGCTGACCGTACACAGTCAAATACTGATAAGAAGTGCTAGTCAAATAAATAATGTAGCTATCTCAGTGAAAATACAAGAACTAGGAATAGATGCTGTGTAGTAAAAGTATCGTGAACAATTATAAATAGTGGTAAAATACATATTCATGAATTGTTGAACGATTGTAACAATGAGAGACTTTTAAAAGAACATTTAAATTTAATTAGACCAAAGAACCCTGCAATAGGCACTGAATCAAAAAATTACAATTACCGCACTAATTACCGAAACTTCGAGCTGACTAAGATGTGATTAAGTGCACAGATCTTAGCGAAGTACAACATAGAAAAAAAATAGATCTTTTGTGACGAAACCAAAATTTGTAAAACAACTTTAGCATTTATTAAGAAGTCACATATAGTAGCTTTTCTGAGTCACAACTATTAAGTATCTGATTTTACACTTATAACAAGGAGAATAATCTTTCCTTTCTAATTTATTATCTTTCTGATACTAGTATAACTTTGTACTTTACATGTATAATATATTCTGCGACTGTGTAAAGGCATGGAGTGTGTATAATGTACGCTTTTATTTAACTTTTCATAAAGGTAAGTGGTTTTCCTTTTTAAATATTTTGACTGGTTATTTACATTATTCCTTTCTAATATTATTTTTGTTTATTATTAAACCTACATACATTCATAGTCATATTACATGTGAGAAGTGTCTAGTACACCACAGTCAAAACTACATAATAGATTTGTGCGTGTAGGATTATTTCTTTAAATAACATTTCAAAAAGTTAGAGTGAAAATCATATTGAATAATGTCAATAACCTTAAAATAATCTTTATTTCAATATGTTGTAAAACTATTGTTTGTATTAACTCTCTAGCTCCTAATTTTATCTAGAGATAATTTTCAGCATTTACTTGAGTCACTAAACCTGAATCTACCACTGTTTTTTTGTTACATTTAACCGAATGTAATTTTCATTTTGTATTGAAGGACCAGTGCTTATGTAGCCAGCATGAGCATTGGTCCTTCACCTCGGTTGACCAACTGAAGTTATACAATGATTACTGGCTAATATTGATGGCCTAATAAGATGTAAATGATGCATTGGTCATTTGAAATCCACAAAATTGTTTGCAAATTTCATACTGTGATAACAAATTTTGTATTTCTTATACCGAGCTCTTAAAGCAAGACTGTTCTCAAAGTGAAAGTGAGACAGCACACTACAATAAGCTCTGTCTCGCTTTCACCACCACAATAGTCCTTCTTTAAGAGCTTATAGAAGCCCAGGTCGGGTCTATCGAGTTTAGGACTGTCATTACATGAGTCATCCCGGTTTCTAGAACGCTGATCAACATAATTCAAATAATATAAAGAAAGAATGTGCTAGATTACAAGGCACACAGTCTCTTTAGCAACTAAATCTTTCTATTGCACTTGTTGCAAGTTATTTTGCTATTTTATCGCGATAAAATAGTATATAGGTTGTTGTTGCACTTGCGACTATTGAGTCACATGCTCAGGAGTTGAGCCTGTGATCTTAAACACTATTTTGACTTCACTATTTTTATTTTAATATACAATAAATCGTCAGACACGTGCTCGTGCTTAATAAATAAATGTAAAATCATTAAGCGATTGTCAAATCTTAAATCCTCGGGCCTTCCGCCACTTTTTAAAATAATATTATTGCAGTTCTAGAAGAGTGAAGTTACTTTACGCCTCTATTAAGCTATTACACTAACACAACTGCTATTTATAATATTACCTTAAAACATTTTTCACAAATTGAATTTTTAAAAGAGTAACTGGTGGAATTTCTTGCCGGTCTTCTCCATAAGAATGACATTTTAGAACCGCGCAACTAGAGTTAGTAACGTTTTGAAAGTGTCTGAGAAGGCCTACTCGAAATAACCTTATGATTTTTTTTTTGACATTGGTTATCAACAAATCCCTTTTGCTCTTGATGAGTACATTTGACAATAGATTAAATTGAGCAGCGTTCTAAGAAGCATGGGTAAGTTCCCCCCTCCCCCAGTACTAAGCGTCGTTCGGAATGTTTCTGTTGGCTTGCCTCTAACGACTGTATTTCCGTTTGGTTTGATGTGTGTTGTGTTGTTAACTAAGACATATTATATACTTTGATGTGTTACTAACATGTGTTTTTATATTAATATTCTTTGATTCGGGGTAGAATTTTTCTGTGGGATCTTTTTTTTTCAATTTCGGGGATATTTTTCTTTTTGCGTCATTGAGACATACTGTATCGTAAAAATAGATAAATGATAGAAATATACAACTTGTTTAATAGTTAAGTTTTCGATTTTTTGTTTGACACGGTGAAATCACGAGACCGTTTAATATTGTGATTTTCAATGTTTTATTAAAATTCTTGATTTGGTGGTACAGTATTGTGTCTTTACTAATGCTCACCAAAATGATTTGCAATTCCATAAGATTTTTTCAATAAATTCTCTTTTTTAAAAGCTTTTATTTAACTTGCAATGTATGGATATTTGTGTGTTCGGGTGAAATCTTTGAACTCAATTTTGAAGTAGATATATTCAACCGTTTGTGCTGAAATTTTGTGGACGCATTTTGTTTGGATGACAATATATGATAAGATATGTGACGTCATTCTAAATTCAATATGGCGGATCATACAAGATGTCAGAACAGTTATATTTAATCCACTTATACAATATGGGTATCAAATGAAAGGGCTTGTTAAGAGTGACTAGAAAAAGAATATGACGTCATTCTGAATCCAATATGGCGGACCATGCAGGATGGCGGAATAGTTACCTTTAGTCTACTTCTACAATATGGGTATCAAATGAAAGGGCTTGTTAAGAGTGACTAGAAAAAGAATATGACGTCATTCTGAATCCAATATGGCGGACCATGCAGGATGGCGGAAAAGTTACCTTTAGTCTACTTCTACAATATGGGTATCAAATGAAAGGGCTTGTTAAGAGTGACTAGAAAAAGAATATGACGTCATTCTGAATCCAATATGGCGGACCATGCAGGATGGCGGAATAGTTACCTTTAGTCTACTTCTACAATATGGGTATCAAATGAGAGGGCATTTTGAGAGTAATAATAACTTGAACAGACTGAGGAACCTAGCCAGCGATAACTAAAAAGTAAAAAATAAAAAAATTTAAGTAAAAAAAACTTTTTAAGAAAAAGCTTTTATTTAAACGCTCTAAAAAGAAGAAAATAAAATATTCCTTTTGGATTATACTAACAACTCCTCATTATACACAATTTATATATAATATTAAAAGCTTGTCGCGAGGTTTACATACCTATCAAAACTCCTTTATATCATAATAATTTGTGTTAATCGAGCGACAAGCTTTTATTATTATATGTATATAAATTGTGTATAATGAGGAGTTGTTAGTATAATCCAAAAGGAATATTTTATTTTCTTCTTTTTAGAGCGTTTAAATAAAAGCTTTTTCTTAAAAAGTTTTTTTTACTTAAATTTTTTTATTTATAATTGTTTTTTTCCCCTCTTGGGGATATGACTTTTTACGAGGTCTATGCCCAGCAGCGGGACGTCTATTTCAAAAATATATTAACTAAATAGGTAGCAAACAACACATATCAAATTTTTTAAACACATAACAGTATCAAGTAAATTCAGCCCCCCCCCCCCCCCCAAACCAAAAGCCAACAGGTGTGTTCTAGACAGATGCTATAAGGTAGGGCCCCCGACCTGGCTACAGGAACGCGCGCTGGTTGTGCAGGGCGGCTACGTGGCCGGGCGCGCGCAGACCCTCACCCTCACCAAGCACGGCAAGGCCAACGCCCTCGCCGGGGCCAAGGAGAGGGACAAGGACCGCTCCCCCACGCCCGCGCACAACAAGCGCGACGACAGCCACGCCGGCACCCCCGCCTCCGCCACACCACCGCCCGCCCTCAGCGCTCTCGTGGTACGTAGCCTCACTTAACAAGGACCGCCTGTCCCACGCCCGCGCACAACAAGCGCGACGACAGCCACGCCGGCACCCCCGCCTCCGCCACACCACCGCCCGCCCTCAGCGCTCTCGTGGTACGTAGCCTCACTTAACAAGGACCGCCTGTCCCACGCCCGCGCACAACAAGCGCGACGACAGCCACGCCGGCACCCCCGCCTCCGCCACACCACCGCCCGCCCTCAGCGCTCTCGTGGTACGTAGCCTCACTTAACAAGGACCGCCTGTCCCACGCCCGCGCACAACAAGCGCGACGACAGCCACGCCGGCACCCCCGCCTCCGCCACACCACCGCCCGCCCTCAGCGCTCTCGTGGTACGTAGCCTCACTTAACAAGGACCGCCTGTCCCACGCCCGCGCACAACAAGCGCGACGACAGCCACGCCGGCACCCCCGCCTCCGCCACACCACCGCCCGCCCTCAGCGCTCTCGTGGTACGTAGCCTCACTTAACAAGGACCGCCTGTCCCACGCCCGCGCACAACAAGCGCGACGACAGCCACGCCGGCACCCCCGCCTCCGCCACACCACCGCCCGCCCTCAGCGCTCTCGTGGTACGTAGCCTCACTTAACAAGGACCGCCTGTCCCACGCCCGCGCACAACAAGCGCGACGACAGCCACGCCGGCACCCCCGCCTCCGCCACACCACCGCCCGCCCTCAGCGCTCTCGTGGTACGTAGCCTCACTTAACAAGGACCGCCTGTCCCACGCCCGCGCACAACAAGCGCGACGACAGCCACGCCGGCACCCCCGCCTCCGCCACACCACCGCCCGCCCTCAGCGCTCTCGTGGTACGTAGCCTCACTTAACAAGGACCGCCTGTCCCACGCCCGCGCACAACAAGCGCGACGACAGCCACGCCGGCACCCCCGCCTCCGCCACACCACCGCCCGCCCTCAGCGCTCTCGTGGTACGTAGCCTCACTTAACAAGGACCGCCTGTCCCACGCCCGCGCACAACAAGCGCGACGACAGCCACGCCGGCACCCCCGCCTCCGCCACACCACCGCCCGCCCTCAGCGCTCTCGTGGTACGTAGCCTCACTTAACAAGGACCGCCTGTCCCACGCCCGCGCACAACAAGCGCGACGACAGCCACGCCGGCACCCCCGCCTCCGCCACACCACCGCCCGCCCTCAGCGCTCTCGTGGTACGTAGCCTCACTTAACAAGGACCGCCTGTCCCACGCCCGCGCACAACAAGCGCGACGACAGCCACGCCGGCACCCCCGCCTCCGCCACACCACCGCCCGCCCTCAGCGCTCTCGTGGTACGTAGCCTCACTTAACAAGGACCGCCTGTCCCACACCCGCGCACAACAAGCGCGACGACAGCCACGCCGGCACCCCCGCCTCCGCCACACCACCGCCCGCCCTCAGCGCTCTCGTGGTACGTAGCCTCACTTAACAAGGACCGCCTGTCCCACGCCCGCGCACAACAAGCGCGACGACAGCCACGCCGGCACCCCCGCCTCCGCCACACCACCGCCCGCCCTCAGCGCTCTCGTGGTACGTAGCCTCACTTAACAAGGACCGCCTGTCCCACGCCCGCGCACAACAAGCGCGACGACAGCCACGCCGGCACCCCCGCCTCCGCCACACCACCGCCCGCCCTCAGCGCTCTCGTGGTACGTAGCCTCACTTAACAAGGACCGCCTGTCCCACGCCCGCGCACAACAAGCGCGACGACAGCCACGCCGGCACTTGTCTATATCCGAGCGTTGTCATATTCCATTGACGTAACGTTTTATGATAACGTTTCCCACGTAATGGCTAAACTAAAGGTATTGAACTTAGGGCATCATCGCTAAGCTTCATGGCTAAAGTGTGGGCATTCTCCGGTGTTTGCTACATGGCGTATTCGAGGACCTGTAGTCGCTTGTAAGGTAACATTATTGCATTTGTGGAAGACAGATGCCGCTCTACACGATGTAGTGCGCTGTCATAGATCCATAACTCCGATAATATTATTCGAAGTTTACTCCAGTTACATCCAGGATCTATTAAAATGACTGTTTTATCTTACCTAAACTTAAAAACATCAAGACTGACAACTAATACTCTCAACATGTCCACCTCAGGAAAAACAACTATCAGACTTAGTCGACGAGATCCGCAAGCTGAAATCCGTGATCGTGAAGCAAGAGAACCGCATCCGCGCGCTGGAGGCGGCGGTGAAGGCCCCCGCGTCCCCCGCGCCGCAGCCCCCCGCCGCCAGCCCCCAGCCCCCCGCCGCGAGCCCCCCGCCACACAACCACGACGACGACGCCATGGCGCCCGACGAGGTCTGAACCACACCACACATTATACCAGTTTTCAATCTATAGCTTTTGGTAAGGGAGAACTCTTTGTAACATAAGTTTCATAACCTGTGTTAGAGTTTGAACTGTGAAATGGCATACATTTGAGATGTTCGTTCGTGTTAAGATGTCCTTGTGCTCGAATTTGGTCCTTATGGACTTTTGTATGGTCCTTAAATTTTACTTTGAAAAATTGCTCGTTTTGTGATAGTTCGGTGACTGTCTTGTTGAAATCTTAAAGGAAATGTTAGTTCAGAGTAAAAAATTATGACACCTTAGGTATTGTAGCAAGAAAACACATTATCCTTCTTTTAAACTTCATTACAGTCGGGTAATAATCATGATAAAAATCTGTATTTCTAACCAAGGATCAACTGAGGCATCTATTTTATATGTCTATTATTTTAATTCAAAACTTAAAGGTATAGATTAAAAACTACATTTGACGCGTCGATATATTTCGTAACTGTTCCATAGACTATAAATAACAGTTCTGATTTCATATCGATGATTGATAATGAAATATCATTACATTAAAGTGACAGTACATTCTGTATCGAAGGGAGGAGACCAGTAAGTGTCAAAATGTCTTGATCTTTCATTGTTTTGTAATTTCGGGGTACACTGGCGTGCAGATTTAGTGCATCACGATTTTTTTTTTGTATGGTATATAAAAACAGTTTTTAAATTCCTGTTTGTGGAGAGGGTTGATAAAAGTCGAAGTATTAAAGCCTTTAAAAGATACATATATTGTTGCACATATAATTTATATTGATGAGCTATGAGAGACTCTTCCTCAAAATATGGCCACAAAATATATAAATGAATCCAATTGTTTGATCTTTCATGTGCACAATACATCTGCCCGCCAGTGCGCACCAGTTATTTATTTATATAAATAATTTTGTAAATACTAAGTATAATGAAGTGATAAATACGCGAAATAAAATTATGTGCCTTAATTCATTTAATTATATAATTTACAGTCACAAGTCATTTGTATAACATTGCTATGATTGGGAGGCAGTGTACATTTTGCGTGCATCGACAATAAGCGCGGAAATATAGCCTTTAGGTCTGTAGCCCCTAGGTTTATAATCTATTGACTTGTTTGAACCGTTTGGAGCTAATTTTCACTTATTCTACTTTATGAATGGATGGTTCAACTTGTCATTTCTTTATGAATTTTCTTCAATAGTTTCAGAAATTCAGAAAATATTTCGACTGTTTAAATGGCCCAAAAGTAATGAAATGCTAAGGATTTTAATTGCAACCAAAACATAATGTCCACTTATAAATGTGTATTTGACAATGGTAAAATTCCATCCATTAAATGTTATAACCTCATTTCTCAGAGGTACTAGTTTCCAAACGTTTCGCACTTTCTCAAGGGCTAAGCTCTTATAGACACTTCGGTATATTCATTATAGCTAAACAAATGTCGGTAATACCATATTAATTTCAGAATAGTTCATTAACTACAGAATGAATTTACAAAAATATGATAATGTAAGAAAAATGAGTAATTAGAAACGAAAAATAAATAATTTTCTGAGGTCCTAATCGAATGTCAATTATATCTGTTACAACGTAGTTTCAACACCTAACTGTTCTGAAAGTAATGAGATTGCGATATTAAATATATATAAATGTTATATTTCACAATAATATAGTAGGAACAAATCAATTATAGGTTACGTAGCCACACATAACTGTTGCTCTTAGTTCTAAGCTAATATTATTTATTTTTTATCTGTTCTACGAATATGTTGCCAATGCAAAATGATCTATAGTTTTTTTTACCACGTCAAAAAAAATAGTTGGTTGGTTGACTAAGTTGGTCCTTTGATCTGAAAAAGGACCACAATTTATATACTGGTATAAATTTCTTAAAAAAAAAAGAGGATTTGAGAACCTTCTCCTTTATAAAGTCGGCTACTGACAGCATATTGACACATATTCGTAAAATACGAGTATTAACCTTAGTTCACACAAGTTTCTCATGAACCCACTTGAGTATAGTACTATATTATATCTTTACATACGAACCTGTGTGGATAGGCTTTTATTTTAAATAAGACGGATGAATTTCATTTCAAAACATATTTCGCAAACGCCTTTTTATACCAATTGGATATATTATTTAATTGTTCACCGGCGTTCGCTGTTTTTTGATTTGCTTTTTGACTCTTTTATTTTGTATCCAGTGGTCATCGTCTTAGTTATCCAATGGAATGTATAATGAGACCGCTGGTGTATATCTTGTTCCAACTACAGTTTTTAAGAACTAGGCATCGGTGAGATATTAGATATGAGATATTATACTGGTGCCAAAAAGAAATGCAATCGGTTCACCTGTCTCATTTAAAATAGTTTATTAATTTAGGCTTAAAAGTCCAGTAACTTGGTGCTTTTGTATATCATTTTATGTATTAACAGTAAGGCGCAACGCTTCTAAACAAATTGCTGGCTCAATGCATTATTAATAATTATTTTCTACTATTATTCTATTTTAGAAGTAAGTTTGATGTTTTATTATATGATTGTAAGATTTTTTCGTAATTTAGCGCCGAAATCTGACGTCAAATTCAATATTAACACGCGTCAATGGCTTAAAGGAATAGTTTTAGAGGAATTGTCAATACATGCGATTACAATTAACACAATATTAAGTATTAATTTCATATTATTGGATACATTTTATGGTCCTTGGCAGCTAGTCATGTCACATATGAAATTTGACATTTGACAGTAAGTCTTGCTGTCACCCCGACAGTTAGTATTATAGTTTAAATTTTAAATAGTATTATTACGACAATTTATTAATTATTTTTTCGTATATTTATGATGGCGTAAACTTAGATGTTCGTATTAGTATCATGACAAAGCAATGTATGAATTTGTATGAAAATGCTTGATTTTAGGTACCTTTATGAATACTTGTGTAAATTATTTGGGGGCCATATTTTTATCATGCTTTTATGATATCTTGAAACCTATGAGATGTATGAAAGTTGATAAAACCAACGTATGGCCGGATGATGGTCCTTTCTCCCTATAATTTCTGAAAGTTCTCCAATTTGTACTTGAAGGTTTTGTATTTTTTTTTCATTATCGAGTTTTCTTAGCATTTTTTTAACCATTTGTGTAAAATACGCGCTATTTTAATGTACTTATTTGTAAATTTTATAATCGACGGTAAAGCGCGCGACTGTTCAACGAATGTGCTATGAAATGACTTAGGTGTTGCCAACATTAGCATGAAAATGTTAACCTAGTAAAAAAATATTGACAAGGAGGTTTCTAAAGTTATGAAAAGGTGATAAAATAAATCCTCTTTCTTGGTATAGTACATTTGTTAGCAGTTGCCCTCTACGTAAGGATTTCGACTGTTAATATTTTGACGTTAAATAATTTGTAATTGTGTTTTTTTTTCTTTTACCACCGCTTGAGACGCTTCCCTAATTAATAATGTATTTCATGTGTAATGTTGATTTTGACTCGTTTGTTTTAAAATAGGATAAAACTAGCAAATTCTAAAATAATAAAACAACCTTAAGTAAATAAAAATTGGAAATATTTAACTTCTAGATCTTAACTAATTAATACGAACATAGATCTCTTGAACTGTCTTTGAATAAACGAGTTTGAAATACAATGGCAATATTCACGTTTATGTAAATATTATCTACTCCTTTTTTGATTAGAAAATGTGACAATTGAAAACTGAAAATAGTAAAATATTAGACGCACAATTTTGTCTAGAACTTTGTATCTTAGAGTGTATAAATACTGGACTGTCTTATATTGTTATGATGTCTGTAACCATGGCAACCGTGAGAAGACGTCCGAATGTGGTGCTAACTTAGAGAGATATGTATTATATATTTACTGTTTGAGAACTGAAGCTTTGTAGTATTATAAATGTTAATTAATGTGGTTAGATATGGCCTACACTTATAGCAAACGAGTTTATAAGCCTAGAGAATATGAGGACAGTCGCTACACGCTAAATACTGTTATCCAAGAGACTGGAAACCAAACTGAAAATAATGTAAAAAAATGTATTGAAAGCGACTGAAGTTCTAATAAGTATAAGGAAGTGTGCTTGGCCATATCTAGCCATTACATATACAAGAATGCCTAATGTAAAATATAAATAGGTATTTCGAATTGAAAACGACTATTGTTAAATTTAGCTTTTTGAAAATGTATATTTTACAATCATCCTATATTGCAATTAGTACTGAAACTTGTCACTGCGTAAAAATGGCGCTAGTGGGCACTGTCTATGTAAAAGTGCTTTGTAATATTCCAACAATTAAAATCGTAGTCTTTTCAAAGTATATGTAACTGTTATTGCAACTTAACGTAAGCTCAATTTAAATGTTTAAAGTCTAATCCATTTTTATACAATCTAAGATTATATAATTGCCTTACGTCGGTGCTATACGTTGAGTGCCAAACAAAGCTAAGCTATAAAATGTACGAGGTTTACATAAATTGACAATATTTTATAGATAGGTGGTAAGTGCCTTGTTGTGTTTTGATAGGTAATACTCAGATCATTAATGTTGCTACGAAAGTTGAACAGAAATATATATTTATTTTACTATTTTCATTGGTCGTATTATTTTTGATCCTTAACCTTCAATCATACTCCGATACAATTTGTAATAAACAAAATGTAATATTAGACCTGACTCCTCGCGTATTTACTTAGGCAGAAATTTCATAAATAGGATGTCTCTTTATAGCTTGTTAATCTGACTTTATTTGAAGTACAGAGAACAGCGATATGAAAATTATTTTTTATTAATGTAAACAACTACATAAGTAAAGATTTTTGTCGTAAAAATGAAGTCTTTATTTCACGTATACCCTTTTAGGGTTCTGTACCCAAAAGATAAAAAGCTGTCTGTGCGTCTGCAGGCTGTATCTCATAAACTGAGATAGCTAGAAAACTGTTTTTTTTTTTTACAAATGATGGATTCAATTTTAATATTCAATAGTTAGATTTGGTTAATGGTAAATTATTGACAGATATTAGAACTAAATCATTTTTTTTATTTAATCGGATTAACGTATATTTTCGGCATTGAAATGGCATAATAACTAGATCAGCAACTATACCTTCATCAACCAACCATAATTAAAACGAACTATAAACCTTAACAACACTATATATTGCATATTTTTACAAAATTCATCTACATAATATATATTTATCCATCAAATTGCTGATCGAACTGGTCCTGTGTGATCTTCCGTTTCTTAAGTTTCTTCATGAGCGCGATATCAGCAGCCAATTCGTTCAACTCCTCTTGTGTCACCGTCCTGCCTTTCCTCTTCTTGCCACCTTCTGGCTCGTTCTTCTTTGACTCTTTCCGCTTCTTTCTTTTTAGTTTACGCTCTTCTTTGTTCTGCTTTGCTTGTTCCCATGGTTGAGATTGTATCTGAAAAGGAATGTTGGAAGTCGGTATTTTTTTAAAAGCTTTATAAGTTACATTTGCTCTTACAAAATATTATCTAAATAGAAAAAGGTAGTCGAAAATTATGACAAATACTTGTTTATAATATGGTGTAGACACAATAGCAGCTGTAAAATGAGTTATGCACTGAGTAATGAGTTGACCCATCACCCCAAACCGGAATTAATCTATTAATACACATCAACACGCCGATATTTTTTTATCTATAGCTATACAACAACCAAAGACAACTTACCATTTTCTTTTTCTTCTTCGACGGCCAAACACCGCTCTTCTTATACTCCTCCAACTTCTGCAACCTGCTGGCTTCCTTCTGCTTATCTTTGTACGGTATACTGTTAAAGTCAATCTGTTCCTTTGGCCCTACAAACTGGTCCTTATGTTCCTGTTTTATTTCCGGCATTAGGGGCAGTTTTAACAGGCCGTAGCTCGTCGCGATGTGGCCTAAGGGCAGCTCTTTGAACTGTAAGAGCAGATTGCACTCGTGTTTGGAGTAGGCCCGCATGTGAGACACGAAGGCGCGTTGCCCTTTGTCCAGGACCGCTCTGTCACTCTTCTGTTGTTCGTGGAGCATTGATAACACCTGAAAAAATGGTAAAAGGTTGTTGTAATCTGCATATAAGTCAAAACAATATTCTGATTTTCTACTGTGTATTTTGAAGAGTAAAAGTCTGTTACAGTAAAAAATTAAAATGCAATACAAAAGTTTCGATTCGAATACTACTTCTTCTACTTTTTTACCATAAACAATTCCTCTTATATGAATCCGGTTATTTACAAACACAATAGAGAGTAAGACCTTACAAAATAGGATTTCTAAACTTCTATTACAAAAGCACCACTTACTTTTTCCTTTAACTTGGGACTGATCTTGATCTCATCCTTGGACTGCTTCCAGTCTTTGAGCTCGACCATCTGGTTGGTCTTTATGAAGGGCACGTAGGTGTCCTCGGTGGGGAGTAGAGGTAACAGCGAGCAGCCGGCGGCTCCGCCCCGCGCCGTGCGGCCCACACGGTGCACCAGGGCCGCCGGGTTGGTCGGCGGCTCCCATTGTAAGACCCATTCCACTTCGGGGATGTCTAGACCTCTGGAAAATTAATATACATATGTATAAAGCCATAATTCATGGATCTGGATATTTTTGAAACCAAGTCTTAAATAAATTTGTCTAATTGTCAGAAATCGTGTATGTGTATACACGTGTGTCGTAAGCACGACTCAATTGACATTTCATTTAGAAGAGACGAAAAGATCAAATAGACTTGCTATATAACCATACTTCATTTGTCACATGTTAGATTTACAAAGGTCAAGCAAGAATACGGCAGTATATTTAATAAAAAATAACTGAACCAACTTACCTTGCAAGTAAATCAGTACACAACAAAATCGTGTTATCAGCCTCCCTAAACTTCTCCAAGATCTTGCTTCTCTTCAGCTTCATCTTGCCATGAATCGAAAATATTTTGATATCTGGCAAGAACACCGGCAACACATCCGCCCAATAATCGACGCATGCGCACGACGGCAAAAAGAATAATCCTTTTGCAATTTTCCTGTTTCTGATGAAGTTTAATAAGAAAAGGAATTTGTCTTCTGGTTCGACGATAACATAGTAGTTTTCTAACAGTAGTGGAGTGCTGATGGTGGATTTCTCTTTGACGCTGACTACGACTGGGTTCCTTAGGCCTGCCCTTACTAAGTCTTGCAGCTCTTTGGTCTGCGTGGCGGAGAACAGGCCGGTTCGGCGTTGGCGCGGGAGGTATTGCAGTATGGTGGTCAGGGTAGAGCTAAAGCCTAAGTCTAGGAGCCGGTCTGCTTCGTCCAGGACGAGGATATCCTGAAATTAAGGGGGTCGGTTGGTATTTATGTACATTTTGAGGAAATGGTGTTAGAAATGATCAGATATAAATTAAGGTGCAGTATGATACAAAAGCACTGCAAAGCTTACTTTGGAGTCTAATCATTCATATTTCATTCATACAAACGGCCAATTTTATTTTAAAAAGGTTTGTTACAATTTTTTTTTATTTTAATGCCTATGCTATATCATAGACAAGCCTTGGTTATTTTTTTCACTGTTAGCTCATTTAATTATAAATAGCAGTGTATTCCAATGCATGTGATTCTTACAAGCTGTAAAGTCAATTATTGCATCAATATTTACAATAAAATACCATTGGCAATCCAATCTTATCATTTGCAAATTAACACATTAGCTGTCTAAGTGTCCACTAACCAGTTCCTTCAGCCGTCCGGCCAGGTTCAGCTGCTTCCTCTCAGCCAGCAGGTCCTGTAGCCGGCCCGGAGTGCACACAGCAATGTGAGCTCCCTTCTGTAAAGTCTCCACATCTGCCTCCACTGGTCTGCCCCCAACCATGAGTGCGACGTGGACGGAGGACAGTTCAGGTTCTTGAAGAAACAATTCTATGACCTGAAAGAATATTTTTTGATTAATATCTTCAGGTTTAGCCTTTATATTACCTCTAATGTTTGGTCTAATGTTATATTATGAGTTATTTGATTAGTAATTAGTTGATAGTAGAATAAACTAGAGAAATATTAAAAAATATTTATTAATAGCAAAGTAAATTAACTCTGGAATAAACTTTGTTATTTCAAAACAAAACACAAGTTTACCTTGTAAATCTGTGTAGCCAGCTCTCTTGTAGGTGATATAATAACTGCATAAATGTAGTCTTTCCGCAAAGGTGAGTCCTTCTGCTTTTTCAGCAACATTTCTATCATCGGCACAACGAAGGCCAGCGTTTTGCCGGACCCTGTCACCGCCTCGGCCACCACATCTTTACAAGACATGATTAACGGAATTACCGCTGCTTGTATAGGAGTCATAGCCACGAAACCCTGTTTTCTAACGCAGGACAACACAGGCTCCGAAAGCTTTGGCTTCACTTTATCCCAGTCTTTAATAACCATTTTTAATTTGGTATTTTCATTTCCTTGCACAAATTACCCAAACATACACATACCATGTGCGTTTGACATTGACGCAAGACGTCAATTTAAATACGACGTTTGTATAGATGTTTGCGAAGCTTGATATGTCTTGTTTTTATTAACATCTCTTCAATATATTTATCTCTTCCACCCACTCTCTCTGATTAATTTTGTATTTCCCAATTTTTCAGAGTGTACATAATCTAATTCGTGCAAAACATTTTGGTTTTTTTTTAACTTTTTTACAAGTTTACTTTTAGCCGACGTCAGTGTTTGCTATTTTGGGGTATTTTTTTCGTTAACTTACCTACATTGCCTACACCACAAGTAAAATACAAGCACTTTAATATGCAAATAAATAGGTAATTAATTTAAAGTGAAAGTGATTAATTATTGTTACAGTATTAACTTTCACTCTCTTCGAATTAACACCAATCAACGTTCAAATACGTGAAGTAACAAAATATACTTTATATCAAAAATATAATTATTTATGATCGATTAAAGCAATTTAGGGACGCGTAAATTTTAACCTTTAAAATAAACTGCTGATTAAAATAATATAAATTTTAGTAAATTGTGTAATGTAAATTTTAATAGTAAGTAGTTTCCAATCATAACATCATTGGTTGTAATCAATATGGCGCATGTTGATATGACAAATTGACAGCTGTGTTTTGTACCGTACGTTGTGATGTTTAATTTACATCTCCAGACAGTTATCAACAATATTTAACAATGACGAGGCCATTTGGTAACAGCGACAAGCGTTTTTCAATCGACGATGCCTTCGAGGAGGAGACTGATGAAGCTATAAAAGTGTACGGTGCTACTGGGGACAGATCGCCTTTACAGAACAAATATAAAAATGGAAGTGAATATTTGTCCAGGTAACATAAATTTGCTTATTAACAAGCCTTGTTAGTCACGCCAATTCGCATAATTGTGCGTTAATAGATAGGTTTATTTGTGTTTAAATGTCGGTATGCTCGTGACCTTTTCGTGAGTCATGTTTCCTTACTGGGGCAAAGGCAGTTGAACTTGGTAGCCGTTACATGGTTTACAGATATAGTTCGCCTCACGAGAGCGCTAATTACTTGTTCGCATTCGCTAATTAATCGTGTACACTGACCTGCTCCATATCATGTCTTATCAAACATTCAGATTATGCGCGCTTACAAATGGATTAAAACTGCGCTATAAACTCGAATGGATGATCTAAGTGTATTTAATAAACCGCTAGGTATTCAAAAAAATGTTTCAACCTCCTTAAATTTACATATCCAGAAAACCAATTTTCAAATATAGTTTTTAGAAACCATTGAGAATTCAAATATCATTAAATCACTTTTCAATGGGCAAAGGTAATAAAGTAGGAAGCCAGACAATCTTGCCCACCGTGAGAACTCTCTTCTACAGTTTAAATATTTATGTCTTGTCAATAAATGCCTACCTATATATACCTACCATAAATATTATTTATAGAGGTCTTGTAAGGGAAAAGCTGCAGTACTTGTTACTTGGCTGTGTTTTGCACTAATTATAAAGAGACAAGAAACAGAATAGAATGTAAAAAGTACTAATAATATATTTTTAATCTAAGTAGTTTTTTTTGTGAATTTGGACATTACCTTTGAACTAAATGTAATGTGATATAAAAATATTTTAAATTGTTTTTATATGTATATATTTTATTTTAATATCTTTTAAACTTTGAAAAAGAAAAAAAAATATGTAGGCAGAGGCACATAGTAGATGGAATACAATAATTAAAACCAGGAAAATCAGTCACTATTAATTACAACTTGTAAAATTTATTTGCATAACCATAGTAGCATTTATCCTTGTGGTATAAATCTAGAAAGTAATAATATTTCTTGCCTAGGGACATTTAATATTGTTTATTTCCTTGTTTTACGAATTGAAATATTTGTTCATGTGTAAAAATATCCATTATATCCCAGGATTTAACATAATAGATCTTCTCTCTGTTAAAACAAATTTGGGATAACCTGGTCATATTTTAATCAGTGTGTGTACATGGCAAAATTATTAAAAAGATTTCTGCCATAAAAAATTAAAAAAAATGTTATCCCTACAAAATCATCCTGTGCTTTAAATATTTTGTGTAAGGTTAAATTATTTAAAATGTAGCTACCACCAAAAACAATAGCTTTTGTGTGAAAGTATTTCTCAAACACCTTAAATTTTGTTCACATTTTTGATATTCACAATTAGGATAAAATTCATATGAAAAAGCAATGACCTGTTCCATATTATGCCCATGTCATGAAGTATCCCTATAAACATACTGAGATGATAATTAATTAACGGGATGACTAACTCAAACGCTATTTCTTCCTCATCCGTTCAATAAATGACTCAGTTTCAAATCATCTGTGCTCAGAGAAACTGTGCTTGTACCACTGTACCAAAGACAACCAGTTTTATATTTTTGTGTCAACATGAAGTGCACTAACGAAAAAGGTCTTAACACCAACTTTGTTGTTGTTTGCCTGGAAAATAACAGGTTTGTGGTTGTTTCACACACAATTTATGATAATTATACAGTTTGTATCACTTGGTATTTGTATATACTTGCTGCATTAGTGATTTCTTCTGCACCAAGAATGGAAATTTTACATAAAAGATTCAAATTTATGACACAGGTGTCCGATAAGTATCTTAGTTACTTTGTATCATGCAATCATTTTAATGAATTAATTAAAACAGCTATTTACGGCCTGTTCGTAATACGCTTTTTTATGATTTTTAAATATTTGTCTGAATAAGTTTTACTAGTCTTTTGAAACTGGATTCGATTACAATACACAGCAGTTTGTGTATTGTTTTGTATTTTCGATAACGAGTTAATTATTGTAGATTGATAAGTAACAAATTAGGTCGATATGTAAACCACAACAATAACAGTAGGTGGAAGTTAATAAATTATTCAATAACAAACTATGAAATATACAATTAAATTCATGTATTTTTAGGTTTTTCATAAAAATAGGAAACTTCGACATATTTTATCTTTTAATGAAACCGAAACTAACTTATGAGTTCTTGCTTACGATTGTACAAAGCCTACGCAATAATATTTTGAAACATCGCAATCTACTAAACCGTAGATACATAGCGGTAAACCTCAACCAACAAGGAACTCAGTACGTGATACGTATTTATTCTAACAATACTGTCCCACGTAATCAGTTCAAATTTCACCAGTCAAGGCCGTGCTATCACGCAACATTTCACATTGATAAGCTGTGTGTGTCTAACGCGCCCGTATGTCCGCAGCAAAACCTACAAGTGTACGGAAGACACGACGTCCCGCGACTCGGACTCGCTGATCCACGAGTATGTGGAGGCCACGCAGTCCATGTACTGCTGGAACCACCCCAAGGTGCGCGAGAACTGGAAGACAGTGTGCGCGGCCGTGGTGCTGCTGCTGGTGGGCGTCGGCCTGCTCGGCATGGGCGCCTTCGCCGTGGCCGAGCCCGAGAACGGCCTCCAGGGCGCCGTGTTCTTCGTGGCCGGCATGATCTGCTTCGTGCCCGGCGCCTACCACGTCGTCTACATCTGGCTCGCCGCCAGAGGACAGAGAGGCTACGACTTCTATCACCTCCCATTGTTCACCTGATTCATTGTACTCTTTAAGTTTGTGTAAGCTTAAAACGAGTGTAAATTATGCAAGGAGTTAGAATATCATGTCTGGAGATGTTTGTTACGGTCATTCTGTTTTGCTCTCTAATGAAGATAAATCGATCCGATGTATTGTAGATAAATGAACAAAAAAATAAGAGTTAGTTCCTTTAGCTTCTCTTGTTAATATTTAAAAAGGTTTAACATAAGTTCGAAAGATGCTTCTACTGTATACGTTATGATGTTGAATGAATCGAGGTACTATTTATTGAAAACTAAATTTTAACTGCGTTAGATCGTTACTTAGATCGACTTCTAAATTAATGATAATGTCCAAACTATTAAATGATGTGAGCCAAACGTATCCGCGGATATTTTCACGCACGATTACGAATACAATAAAATCTCCGCGGATATGGGGCCTACGGGATTCTTAAACACCGATGTATATAATTAACTTCATAATATTTTAAATGTCACATTATGACGAAATATTGAATGTACGGTTAATAAAATGAAACGTATATTTTGCAAACTACTTAAACGGTTGATAACTAAATATCTAGTTTAATCTAATTTTAAACATAATTTTAATAGACTATTGAAGTGCCTAGTTGCATAGATATGTAGAGATTTGGATTTATAGCGACTTGAGTAAGTTTTGATTCCAAAAACTTTTTCACATTTTCGTTACAACTGTTTGCGGAAGGAAGCTATATGAAATAATATTAAAGTAAACACTCCTATTTGAAGATAAGTTACCTATCCCCGTGGATAGACCTATAAAAACAATAATAACAAAAAACTAAAAAAAAAATTGTTTATCATTAAGACGGTATTGTTTGAATGATAACAAGTAAGCGAACTATTTACTCCTGAGTGGATATGTCTGTACTTTTCACCCTATTCCCTGTATTTGTGTTGTCGCTAGCTTAGTATCCAATGTACTTGACTGAAGTGGTGCAAGACGTTCTCGTACAGATGTATTCGCTCAGTGATTATCAAGTCCTGCCTTCCTGTCCTTTTCAAATAGCCGCCATGTTATGTCAACGTACTGGCAAGTATTACTTTCTTTTTAATGAAAGATGCTAAACTTTTGAATTTAGAATGTGTATGGTACTTTTATTAACGTTCGAACAAGTTCTACTTTTTAAGTACTGGATTTTTAAATGAACTTTTCTAAATCGCACTTGTCCATTTAATCTAGAGAGATAGATTAATACTTGGCTTAGACATACTATAAAGGTGGATTCGTTGTGTACGCTGAGTATGTTTAGAAGGTTAATCAATCGCTGGATCACGTCTTGTTGATTAAGAAACCAGGGTCGCCCATTCCATATTATTGGTTGCGGCCTGTGAGGTGCCCTTGACCAATCGCTATGTGAAGAAATACAATTTTTCTCCGTCGATAATAATGATATCATAGACTCGTTTTTTTTTTCTGTTTTTTATTAGGCAGTGAAAGTTGTTATTCTAGTCTACCTACATCGCGATATGTATTCAGCTTAAAACTTTCTATATAGACCGTAGAGATATTTTTACACATCATACATTTTTTACTTTTGTATGGATTTTGAAATCTGAATGTGATGTCCTAATGTTGTCAGAATATTTTAAGTGCAATACAATATCACATTTGATATGGCGCAATATTGATGAATTATAGATATGATATTTCTGTTATTGTGAGCGCTTATAACCTACGTGAACTTCAGAACTTTTATAATATATTTTAAAACTTAGGTATTTTGATTCAGTGCCTGCATTCGGGTGCCAATTAAAACGTCATTATTTTGTTTTTTGTTACCAATCTGCAAAACTAGCGGAATATGGTAAAACATTAAGATTTTATAAGCAAAATACATACTAGACCTATTGTTATTGTTACCAAGCTTATAGTAAATATATATTTTACAAGGTTTTACATGTGTAGGCGAGATCAGTAGGAAAAGTGACATTGAACTGCCTACGAGACATACTACCTATTTGTTTCATTACAATCTGCATAATAGAGTGTTTTGCTCGCGGCAATACGGTCTCACGTCCGATCGAATTATTTATTTTACCATGAAACGAATTCTTAATTTAAATCTTTGGAATGTATTTTTATTTTAAGATATTTTTATTTTGTGCTATGAATGAATTTTGGTAAATGAATTAGTGATAGTTATTGGTTTATCTGTCCAGCTTAATTATTTTTAATTTAAAGCATGTGAGGTTTTTGGGAATTAGCGATTACGACGTCATGTTTTTTTAAGCATGTAATTTCGTTTGAATGTTACGGATTAACTTTTGTTGGCCTCACGTGCTGCTAGGCTTTATATAAATGTGGGTACGAATTTGTGCGTATGAGTTTTAAGCTAATTACATACATTTACTCAAAATTCCGAGTTTCGTTCGTGTCCTACCCTCCAAAGAATTTAACGAATAAAAATACTATCTCGAAATATTTTACTAACAAAATTGAATTGACGAAACTCGGAATTTTACATTTACTTCGCTTTAGAGACTTTTGTATTGCGCTTAGTAATAATAATTTAAGGTTTATTGTTCGTATGTGATATAGTGACTGATTTTGTATGACATATCAGTAGGTATGTTTAGTTACAAAGATAAGCTTCGGAAACTACAGAGACAATCTTTAAAACTAACCTTCCTTTAAAATGTTACTCTCAAATATGCCCGAATAAAAGATGAGGCATCCCATGTTTTCTTTAGAGCGTCAACAATTACTGTACTAGTCACAATAGCATCATACAATTGCCAATATATTAGCTAAACTATCGTTGTTATACAAAACTGAGTCATGATCGTATTTGAATAATTAATAAACAACTGAAAAACAATTTCATTGACTCATCACTTTTTTAAATCCAATTAACGTTTGAGCGGGTGACGCAATATGCAAAATGGCGGATTGTGTCTGTAAGGTTTCCGAACGTCATGTAAACTGTCACTGGGCTATTTTAAAGTACCTATCGCGCTATTGTACTGATCCCTAGGTTGTGTTCAATGCTGGTTTCCAATCACTGTCCTGTTCTATACATATGGAAGTTGTAAATAGTTCTTAATAAATTAGTCATCTTTCCTCATACTTCTATTTTTATTTATGACCACTAACGACGGAGTCAGTCTACGTACGTACATGTTTGTTGTCCGAGTGCTACTGACGTCATGCTTTCTCGCCGAACATGTAATGACAAATGAAAACGTATAATGACGTCATGACTCATGCGACAAATTAAATTATTATAATTTAATACAAATATCCGCTTTAAATATTATTATGTAATAATTACAAACCAATGTATTGTCGTAAGTATTGATGACGTAAAAAAGAGGATTATAGAAAAGAAAATTACTCGTCTTCAATATACTTTTCAACTTACGCATAAAATGTATCAACCCCAGTTTTTGTTGTATAAGACACTTACTCAAGAACTGGTCTACCTAGATTTTGGATATTTAAACTAAAAATCAATGCAAAATTTGTACATTTTTTCAGCTAGACCTGATAATTAACACATTACCTTTCGACCTACTTCGGGTGGATTCATTTCCTCCACAAATATTTATGTAATGAGATTTTGACCACTTGTTATCCAACATTCGTATTTCTGATAATGAACAGAATGAAGACACTACCCAACCTGGAGTGTAACTTTTGAGAAATTGTGACATTATTCATGAATAACAAACCATTTACCATTTTTACCATAATACTGTTACTGTTCTTTAGGTGGCTACTGATGTAAGTTTAAACATAGTAGTTACCAAGCAAAAATAATAGTTGGACGAAATCAATAAAACACAAGCTTTTATATATTACTCTATTAAATGTTTTTTAGCTATTCTTCTTAACTTAAAGTGCTGAAGAAACCTCAATTCCCCATTCCAATTCCTAAGAACTTCCATCTGCTGTGTATCCAGGAGGTCAGGCATCTCCAAACCACATGTCTCGAACTCTTCCCGCTCCTTATTCTTGGTAATATTTATAATGTCTTCTCTGCTAGCATGTTGGCGATGTTTCCTTTGCCCAACAGAGTTCTTCAAAGCTATCTGTGTCAACTCTTCGTCGAAGCGCGCCAAATACTCTGTTATCAACTCCAACGTCTGTGTTTTATCCATCACCACACAGCCCACAGGTATTCGTTCTTTAAACCAAAGTATTTTCTCACCAAGAAGGTTTTGCTTTATGTGCGTGCCAACTTTGTTCTGATCCTTCTTTTCGTTTCTCTTGATCTTGCTTATGATCTTTAAGGTCTTTCTACTGTTTGGATGCTTTAGTTTTTCAATACTCTTCTTAATATTGGGCATTTTTTGAGTTTTATTTGTATTGTTTTGGTTAGAGTTCTCACGTGTTTTTATATGTCAATATTTTAACAACTGTCAATGTCAAGGGTCTCTACAGATTAAAAAAAGTTAAACGTATAAAACACATCCAGCTATATATATCAATTTATTTGAAAAATTACCACATGAATGATTCAGACATTAAAACACAAACCTAGAATATAAAATTATAAAGAATCATCATATAGATATTTATTCTTTTATAGATTTATAATATATTCATTGATTTATAATAAACTAGATGTTCAGTAGTTAATTAATAAAGGTTCGTAGGCTGATTTTTCCTACTTATTAAAGAAAACTCGAAAGAAATATTATATGAAATCAATAAGGGTAGTTAATATGATACGGCAATGAATAGTCGAGGAAATGTTGTAACGAACCTCATAAATAATTTCGTAAAAAGGGATTGACGTCATAGCTGATCTGTCAAAAGTTCAAAACAATATTTTGTAACCTCGAAGGCTCAAAGTTGCTAAATGACTCTTGTTTAATTGTTTTGTATAGTACAATAATCATGTTCAAACGCCCTAAACCCGGCGAAGATGAAGACGATATACTTCGCATGCAAGAAGAGTTTCTCAACGAGAAACGTAATCAAACTATTCAGCCTGCAGCTGCGGTAACTAACTTACGTCCAGAAAGAAATAAAAGACCAAGTACTAGCGAGGGTGGTCGAAAGCCCTCAAAATATGCTCAAGCTAAAGGTCTTAAAGGACAGGCGGAGAAAAGGGCGCGGACAGACGTCCCAAGCACTAGTGCTGTAATGGGAGAAATCTTGGAAAAAAACACGGAAAATTCAGAAGTATTAGAAGTAGAAGATGATAATGTATATTACCCTAAAGTCCTGCCCTCCTTGTTAGGTGATATAGTAGAGAGAAATGTGACTGATTTTGTTGAGTTTGATACTAAAGTTATGCCCTCACAAGGGTTCCCTGTAGTTTCTAAAAGAGGAAGTATATTTTCTAAGAAAATGCAAATGAAGAAAAATGAACAGACAAGAATGGATATAGATGAACCATCTAGTAGCACAGATAAAGTACCTAATATTAATCTCCCACTGAAAAGTTTTATCGTAGAATCAAATGATGCTGAAAACATTCATGGTGAGAATGTCAAAATGCTCAAAGAGATGTCAGAGCAAGATATATTAGAAGAACAGAAAAAACTGCTTTCCAGTCTAGATCCCAAACTAGTTGAGTTTTTAAAAAGTAAACGGCAGCAAGGTTCAACAAGTAAAATCACACAAGTTATAGAAGGTGCTGCTAAAGCAGAAGACAATAAAATGGAGGTGATTGAAACACTTGGTGTATCAACAAATGATGATTTATGGGAAAATGATGTACTATCCCACCCGAAAGTCAACAACTGGCTTCACTTTGATACCTTAGAGAAAGACAAGTTAGAATGGATGAAAGGCATTGAAGAAAGCAAGAAAATCAAAATGGATGAACCTTATGAAGCTAGGTTTGACTTCAATGGTTATTTACTGCCTTACTCTCTTGACTATAATGAGAAAACAAAGTCATTGTTTCATCATGGAGATGAACCACACAGACCGGGATACTCCATAACGGAACTAATAGAATTGACCCGGTCAACCATCACTCAGCAAAGAGTTATGGCTCTTAACACTATAGCTGGTATCCTAGAGTACCACAGTGCAGGCACATACAATAACATCATAGAAGTACCAATAAGCAAACTGTTTTTTATAATAAGGATAGCAATGGATGACAATAAAGTTATTGTATTAGAACCAGCATTGAAGGCGATGCGCAATCTACTGTATAACAGGATTGATGAAGCAAGTCTGGATGCTCTTATTGGATTTGAAGAGGGTACATTACAACCATGTCTGGAGAATGACAAATCTGAAATAGAAGAGCTACAGTCAAGAGAATCAGAATTCACCGACTACCATTTAGCTGAAATTGATATCATGACGGCTCTCCAAAGAACAGAGATTTTACAGAGACTTTACTACATCTTAGAGACCATCAAGCCAAGCTTCAACTCTGTTCAATACTCCTTGCAGATCCTATCACGATTAGCAAGAGATTCTGTAGACTTAGCTCTGAAGATTGTAGAAATGGATCACCTGATGTACTCAATTATGAAACACTTCATCCCACCTACAAGTACCAATTTTGTGTTTGATCCAAGCATTGTGTATAATGGAAAACCTATTTTAGCGGCCTTGAAGTTACTTAGAATCCTGTCCCTGCAATCTATAGAGGTGACTAGAATATTACTTACTAAATATGAGATTTTAAAACCTATATCAGAGTATATAAGCTCGGGAGTTGACAGGACATATGGATTGAAGATACAAACAGAGGCCTTCTGTACATTATCAAATATACTGTGCTTTGGACTAGGCACCGAAGTGGCGATAGCTTTGTCTCCTGTGATAGTGACTGCATTACACAAGCATGTGAAAGGGACAGATATATTTGTTGAATCTTCCATCCTATCAGCTACACATGCGGCAGTGGTCTTACAGCTAGTAAATCGTCTCTTACGATGTATTTTAAATGGTATGGACAGCTACAAGCAGCAAATTTATCCCTTACTTAAAGAGGGTGTTCAGAAATGGATGACGCAGTTATCAATGGCTGATAGTTATACTTGTGGACATTTGCGGCTTCTCTGTTCAGCTATAGATTGCTGCAAGACTGTAACATTAATAGAAAACCTGCCCATGAAATTTCTCAACGATTCCTTAAGGAATCTATCACAATCTCACGGATTCGATGTGATCATAAAAAATCTTATACCCAGTTCCAATTTACTGTCCGGTTTGGAAAACAAAGATCTACATTTGACGAAAAATCTGATGAGTCTTGGTGGGTCCGTCATTGACTCGCGGCAGAAAGTGCTACCAGTTCTAACGGTCGGGTCGCCGATACCTTTCCTTGCCTCTTTGTTCAATCTCCTAACTTACGTGAACGATAAAGAAACTTCTGAAACATTTTTAAGGCACCTCTCGACGTATTTGAGTAAGCTAAGCAATAAAGTGCCAAGTCTCTGTGATAACTGGTTTACGAGGATGGAAATTAATTTCGTATTCAGTGTTATAAAGCTGTCCACGCAATACGACATATCGGAAGCTAGCAAAGATTTGTTATACACTGTAGCGAATAAACTGTGTTACATATTGAGAAACGACAAGAAGTATGAACTCGATTTCCTTTTCAGTTATGTTGTGTTTGACAAGCATTGGTTTACAGCAGAGAGGCTGTTAAACCTCGTCAATCTGACAGATGCCGATGGCTTTTCTAAAGCCCTAACATCAATTGAGGACATTAAAATATGCTATAGTAAAGTAGTAAACATGAATTACAGAGATACAGGTCCAAATATTCGGTTCAGGAGCTGGCGAGAACCGATTTTGCCAAGAGACTGGATATATTTCCCTATTTTAACGTTGTATAGCAAGAGTCAGGAGACTGATAATGCTCCTAAAGTTGTTGGCGAGCATGCTAAGAGAGTAGCAGAGAGAGTAGCTGCTGACAAAGAATTCATAATTAGATGCAGTCTAGAATGGATCCTATTTAACGAATTATGCTTTCCCGATCTTTTGAACGACATTGATGTCACAGACAGATTCTGCCGTATCATGTGCGTATATCTCTGCGACAATTCATTATTTTTGGATGCGAAGATCAAAATACTACTACGGAAATGCACCGAGATTTTATTCAAGAAGAAATCAAAGCTCGATTTTGATAAACAATTAATTGGCCTGCATAACTTCCAAGACTTTTACACACAGCTGTTGGAACAGTTTCAATCGGTCAGTTACGGCGATCCTACATTTGCATCGTGTATACTGGTACCGTTAGCTCAAAAGCACAATGTGAAATGGCGAAAACTTCTGTGGTCGGAATACGCAGGGTGTCTTAGAGCTCTAGACTGTCCTGAAGAATTAATGTGTTATGATATCAAGGACTACTTATACCCGGACGAAACAGACGAGTCTTTGATCAAATCATATTTTCTAGCGTTATCAACAAACCTATTAAGACCAGGAACGGTAGCTCATAGAATAGCAACCCATCACGCTGCGAGTTATAGCAAACGAAATGTAAACCATGAATAATATAATAAATGACTTATACATATAAATTACTTTTGTTTTTATCTTTTACTATTCTCTAGATCAGTAGATAAAACAAAGGCCTTTGTGTTACTTTTTTATTGATTTTCAAACTAAGTAACGAATTTTGATGTGTTTTTCTATTGATAGAATGTTTCTATACGTACGTAGTGTACGTACGTACGTGTATGTATGTTATTGTGACTTTTGCTGGCTACCAGTGGCCGTGGTCGGTGGCCCGTTAGCGCAAAACTTTGTTCTTATACGACTCGATTTTAGACGAGCGGCAAAATTCGGCCGGGTCGCAGATAGAGAATTGAATTTGCATGCTCAAAATACAGATTTACAGACTAAAAACGGTGGCGTCTGGTGGCTTGGTGAGTCAATTTGGAAACAGATCATCGGCACGTTAAATAAACTCTTGAAGGATCTGAAAACTCTACTTAAGGTTTTTTTACATAGAGTTGATTAAATTAATCGAACCAACAAAAATTCTTTCGTATCGGGCATTTAAATTTATTTTTCGTTGGACGTTAAAATAGTAAAGAGTTACATTTGTATCTTTTATCTCTATCTAATAATGATGAGCTAATAATATTAGGTATCTAATTCAAAACAAACACAGCTGATAGTAATTGAAATAGTAAACAACCAACTGAACGCAGCCTTACATATGGCGGGAATTCGTGATGGCAGTGACAGTTCAAATTGACGGATTTTGCAGGTGTTTCGCCGGAGTTTTTTTACAGTTGTTTTATTTTACATGCTTCTTAAAATGGATTCCTGAGTTGATAAGTTTTGCATAAATGACGTTCCAAGATGTTTATAGAAGATATAAAGAACGACTTTTACAATGTACTCCTCGGAAATGTAAGTATTTGTGTATAGCAAACCGTTGTTTACAATTTTACAACCAAACTTTTTGGCGATGTTTTTGAGATTGTTTAAAAACTTTCTGTTTTGTTTCAGAGGGTGTTGTTACTAGTTCATTACGATGTGGATGCGATTTGTACCTGTAAGATACTGCAGAGTTTGTTTAAGTGTGATAATGTGTCGTATACGTTGGTCCCCGTGGGGGGTATAGCGGAGTTGCGTCAGGCGTATGACGAGAATAACGAGGAGATAAAGTACGTGGTGCTGGTGAACTGCGGCGGGACCATAGACCTGGTGGACATCCTGCAGCCGGAGGAAGATGTGGTGTTCTTTGTGCTGGACGCGCACAAACCCACTGATGTGTGCAATGTGTATAGTGATGGACAGGTCGGTACTTGTTCGCCGGTACTATATTGTTTTTATGAGAAACAAGTGTAAAAAATTAGGGACTGTTGTTTTTGTAGATATTGTGTAATGTAAGTTAAGATTGTACCTGTTCCTTCTGTAAGTAAATAGCTTTAATCTTGTAGTTATCTATGCATTAATTTTTATTTATTTACAAAGTAGAACAAATTAATATTATAATGCTTTAGATAAGTATTTCATACTGGGCAGTAGTTAAACACTACTCGCACTAAACTTCAACAAGTGTCCGACTAAGTAATTTATTATTTGGTAACTAAAATATCATTATTTTGCAGGTGAGGTTAGTGTATAAGGACAGTGAAGAAAACATTCCCAACTTTGATGATATATTCAGAGATGATGAAGATGAGGAGGTAAGCATCATTATATGAATATTATGTTATTATATTGAGTACCCAGTGCTTTCCCACATTCTTCCGAATCATTATGGTATATTGTACCAAAATGACTCCCTAATTATTTTAATTTACAAGAATGTACAGTAAATTCATACATGGTTAAAACTGAATCCAAAGAATTTGGGTAAATTTACTTTAATCTAAAAATGTTTTGTGTTGAATTTTGGGTATAAGGACCACTGACTCACTGTAAAAAAACATCTATATCACTATTTTAGAAATTACTTTTATACATAGAATATAAATCAGGTTGTTTGTTATAGAATGAGGAGGCAGAGAATGGCCGCGAAGGCCTGGAGGCGCTGGTGGAGCGCCGCCGCGAGCGCCGCGCCTGGGAGGAGCGCCGGAACACGCTCATGTTCAACTACACACAGTTCTCCTACTATGGGAAACCTGTGAGTACAATTTACTGTTCTTGAGGTATATTGACAAGGCAAGACCCTAGTTCTGCCTGTGTATCAGTATATGTAATCGTGGCAAAAAGTACTCAAAATCCTTTTATTGTCTTAAGTATGTCCTTTTTTTAAATACGACCTAATTTTTACTGTAAAGGCGATTTTTTGTACAAAACGTAGCCTGTGTCGATATTTATTTGTGGCATCTTTTCCGCGTTGAGGCACCTGTTAAGCCATTGTGCGAAGGAGGATCTAAAGTAATAACTCTAGCCAGCGCAACGTGTTTTCTCAAGTTCAGACACTGTCTGGAACTTTTATATCTGAAGCCTAGTATTAAAATATCTTTGTGTTGTACATCAGAGCGCGTGCGTAGCAGTAGAGCTAGCGTGGCGGATCTCCCGCTGCGGCTGGGCGGCGGTGTGGGCGGGGGCCGTGGCGGCGGCAGCTCAGGCTGCGCTACACACGCGCGCGCCCGCCGCCGCGCTACTGGACGCCGACCATCTCACCAGGCATCTGCCGGCTGAGCATACACATACCGTACGTAACACTCTTAATATGCTACACATATCATTTCACTGACAATTAAAAATAAAACTGAAGCTTACAGGATCACTTTTTGTCCATCTGTCTCTTTCACTCTTTATCTAAGGAATAAGTGGAGGATAAAACTAACAATAATTAAATACTCTTGTGGGATACAAGAGTATTTAATTATTGTTAGTTTTTAGACCTGTGAAAGTAATCAAGCCATTTCATTATAATGCTACAGCTGTTTAAATCGCATATTTTCGGCACTCACAAGAGAATCAAAACTTACATTAACCCCAGCCCTCTGTAGCTAACCCTCCCTTGCTCTATACACTTAGGTTCTACTGCATTTCAACTGCAAATTGCGGTTCAAGGGCAGTTGACACAACTGCAAATCAAATGTGCAGTCCGATTGCAATTAAATTGCAGTCGGCGTGCAGTCATGCGAACATTTGATTGATGCACTTTTCAGTTGGATTGCATTTGAAATGCAGTCCGTCTATCTAGAGCCTTAGATCGCAAGCCGTGATAAGTTCACCAAAATATAAGTCATGTGTTGTTGTAGGGTAGCCGTGTGAGCCTGGAAAAGGACGTGAACCTGCCGCTGTACCGGCGCTGGTCGCTGGAGGGGGCGCTGCGACACGCGCCCGCGCTGGCGCCCGCGCTGCGCCTGCACACTGTGGCCGGACAGACACGGCTGCGGCAACTGCTGGCTGACACAGGGTGAGACGAAGATTCACCCACACACACACTCCCACACACACTCACCCACCCATACACACTTACTCAAACACACTCACCCACCCACACACTCACTCACCCACTCACACTCACCCACCCACACACACTTACCCACCCACCCACACACACCCATACTCACTCACCCATACACACTCACCCACCCACACACGCTCACCCACCCACACACACTCACCCACCCACCCACTCACACACACTCACCCACCCACACACGCTCACCCACCCACACACGCTCACCCACCCACACACACTCACCCACCCACACACACTCACCCACCCACACACACTCACCCACCCACACACTCTCACCCACACACACACATTCACTCACTCACTCACACACACTCACCCACACACACTCACCCACCCACACACACACTCACCCACCCACACACACTCACCCACACACACTCACCCACACACACACATTCACTCACTCACTCACACACACTCACCCACCCACACACACTCATTCATACACACACAATTAATATTTACTTTAAAAGATGTTTAGATTAACTACTTTCAATCTCACTGTTAAATGTGTAAAGTGTCATTGTTAATATCCACTTTCACAAACCTCAAAGCTAAATGTATTGTGACTTAATTAAGAGGCAAACTGTTTCTTCTTAATACAGGATCCAAGCATCCTAGCTAGGAGAACAGCAGGTCAACAATCTATTTGTTAAACATAAAAGTAAGATTAACTTAAATTTCCAGTGCTTATTTTCTGTATTTTGTTGAGGATATCAATCAATAAACTATAATAATAATATAATATACTCTGCGACTTTCACACAACGCCATCTAGTGTCAAACTAAGCAGAGCTTGTATTATATGTACTAGACAACTGATATGCATACATATATACTTCTAAATACGTACTGACGTACGGTCAATGAACTGTTATTGTTTTGCTAAATATTCGCGTATCAATTAGGTCAAACTGATTAGAAACAACTAACCTCTTTGACCTTACAAATAATTCACTTAGGAAATAACATATTTTTAAACAGATTAGAAACGGTAACTAGCGAATTAACCCAGTCGAAGGCCGCTTTGTTATTTTTACCTACCAAAAAGATAGTATCACATCATCACCATCATCTTCCTGCCCTTATCCCATTTCACTTGGGGTCGGCGCAACACGTCTTCTAGACATGTTGCTTAAAGCTTTGGCTATGGTTTTATAGTCGGCCGCCTGCCTGACACTAACCCTCTTTGGGAATGCGATTGTTGGTTGTTTACCCGCCACCATTCGGGTGACCCAAGGTGCTTATAACAGTGCACTGGGTCTTAAGGTCCATTAGTCGCCTTTTACGACACCCAGTGGAGGATATGGGGTGGTGCTATTCTTTATATCCGGACACCACACCGAAAAAGATAGTATCACATATCTACACAATTTTTTTTTGTGTAGTCTATTATAAGCCATATAAACTCCTAATCCTTTATCTTCCAGCATCCCTCTCCAACAAGCACGTCAAGCTTACCGTTCTATGGACGTGGAGCTACGCCGGTCTCTCCTCACCGCGCTAGAAGCCGCCGCGCCCAAGCACAAGCTGCCCGACCCCACACACACCACCTTCTTACTGCACAGGGTGCACTCACCCACGTTGGCGGCCACGGATATCGTGTACGCGATTATGGGACTTATTGAACATGTGAGTATAAAGATAGATGTGATAGAAGAACTAATGAGGTTTAGCGGTGCAGTGTTTCAAAGATATCGTCGTTTTGGCAGTACACAATGTGCGGTGTTGCAGTGCTGTTATCAATTCGGGCTTAGTAGCATTGCAGTCTGATAATTTAAGGAAATATGTGCTACTTTACAGTTGCGCCTTATTGCCCTTCTTCGAGTTGTCAATGTCGGCGTTCGCCACTGTGACACCCAGATATTTGTAAAGACTCCGCCGGAGAGATGTCGTAGTGACATCGCTCCGACGTCACTACGTGTCTTGTCTCCAACACTATCATTCACATCCCATGTCGTCATTTTCAATAGCGCTGACGCACTTGTACCGGACGCTTGACTACGAGTCGCGAATTGCGGCATTGACATGCTTGTTGTCCTTACGTAGCAGTATCTTACTTGATAGTCTAATATTAAGACACAGGTGTGTGTTATCTAATATCTGTGTGTTGACAGGCCCGTTGGTCTAGTGGTTAGTAACCCTGACTGCTATAACAGAGGCCGTGGGTTCGATTTCCACCCAAGACAAATGTTTGTGTGATAAGCACTATCATTTGTTCTTTGTTTGGGTGTAATTTAATAATATGTAATACATAAATATTATAAAATATTAAATATTTAAATACGTACGTACTATGTATTTAAAAATATATAAGTATGTTTATCGCTTGTCTAGTACTCATAACACAAGCAACTTAGTATGCTTAACTTGAGACTAGATGGCGTTGTGTGAATTGTTGCAAAAAAAAATATTTATTTATTATGTTTTGTTAACACCAGGAAACCTTACCCCGCGCCGAGGGTTTCCAGTACGCGCTATCAGCGCTAGACACAGAGAGCGGTGACAACGAGGGCCGGCGGCTGGGCTGGGCGAGTGCTCAGCGCGCGCTCGAGGCTGTGGCCCGCCTCGTGCACGCCACGCTCAGCGCCCGGCAACTGCATCTCGCTGGACCATTCAGTTATTTTATAGTGCAGGAGGTATTTGCTTACAAAATTCATTAAGATATTTGAAAAATAGCACTATGTGTCGCTCATATTTTAACTCTTTTTGTGTCCTTTTTGTGCTCTGTAGCACATTCATGATCACGATCTACAGTGTGTATATTTGAACGACGGACTTATTCAAACCACCAATAGTTTATGCATAGACTTCACCAATAAACGTATAAACAATAAAAAAACCCTGATTAATGACGAACAAAATCGTTCCAAAAAAGTCCTAATAACTTCGCAACGTTTTAACACCCTCGCGCTTATCGAACATATGCGCGGTCAATGACCGACGTCGACGTAGGTATGAATGCATTTCACTGCGCGGCACTCGTCGTCGACATCACAAGGGGCGCGGGGGGGCTTGCGCGCTCGCTGCCTTAGCGGCGGCACGTGTTTGGCGCGTGGTATTAGGCATTTTGCGCTCTGTGTTTATAAATACTGTATTTTATCGAATAGTTATATGAAAAATTAAGGTCATATTTTTTTTTTACATATTTGGGACGAGAATCGAATACTGACCACCCTCCTTCAATAAGTCCGTCGTTCAAATATACATGCTGTATATTGAACGTTTACGGAAGTGATCGATGGTCTATTTAATTAATACGTGTGCGCGATTGAAATTGAGCTTGTACTAGATACCATAGTTGGTACAACCGGCAGCAGCTGGGCTTGCAGTGAGAATTATACCTACTGTTCATTATTCCAGGGCACAGCAGAGGCCAGCATAGTCCGCGGCGCGCTGTGGCTGGGCGTGGCGGCGCGCTGGGCGGCCCCCGCCAGCGCCGCAGTGCTGGCCTCCGCGCCCGCGCCGCGCGCGCCCGGACACTGCCTGCTGCTGGGGGTGCCGCCGCGGTACCAACACGAACCTAGGAAGTCAGTACACACCATACTATCATACTAATATAAATAAACCAGCCTATATGTCCCACTGCTGCAATACCAATCTGAATTTTTGGTTGCCTCACAACGTTTATAATTATAACATGTCTTCTATCATTGAAATAGTACTCAACTTCTGTATTCATCAACAGAATGGATGATAGCAGTAACCAGTAGCTGAGTCTAGACAGATGATGATGATCTGAATCTAGCTGAGTTAATTACCTCACTGAATATTTAATTAATTTTAACGCGAACGCTATTAACACTAGCTTGTCCCCCTCAGCCTGTTCGGCGCGGCGTTCGAGCAAGCCGCCACTAAGTGCGGGGCCTCAGTATCGCTGGACCACGTGGACACGTCCGTCATCTCGCTGCCCGTCGCACAGCGCGCGCAGTTCCTCGACGCACTCACCGCCTTGCTAGCCTAGCACTCTACATACACAATACACTTAGGTTTCTAGAACGCTGATCCACTTAATCTGTTGTTAAATGTGTAAATACAGCTGTGATTTTACACCCAAGGCTGTCTGTAGGCCACACGCACACACACTCGCACACAAATACACACACATTAGTGTATAATGCCGTAATTGGGTACTTGACTAAAAAAAAACTAATTCGTCCGACAAATAGATTTTCTAAAATTATTGGGCCACTATTTTATTCTTGTATCGCGTAAAAAAAAAACAATAGACAGTAAGTTGAACGTAAACGGTATGTTTCAAATAAAAACTCCAATCGTTCAAATACCCTATTGTAAATAACATTTGAGCACATTGTGACCCACGAGCCTTAGCTTGATTTAAAACAAATCACTGCGCATGAGATTTAGCTATATTTTGTGGGATCAGCTTTCAAGAAACCGCCTGTTAGTCCATAACAATAAATAAGAGAAGATGATGTAAAATTTTGAGAGTTAGTTATTTTATATCAAGGATTGGTTGCAAATGTTTTAATTCTGCGATTTTTGAACTTATGATTTCCAGAAAACATTTTTTGAAAAAAGGTGTTCGCAGAAATTCCGCCTCATAATTTCTACAATTTTCTACCAATCCTTTTGATGTTAAGCCATAACTGAGTCTTGAATAAAATCTAGTTGTACTTTCAATTTGCAAAAAAATAAAATAATCACAAACAATAATGATGAATTAATTATAAATTAGTACAATACGTTTAAAACAGGGAATTTGATATTTCAAGATAATTCATATTTAATTCGTAATGGTAGTTTTATTCAATAATTCAATCACCTCTATCCTGTCTTGTAACTGTTTTGTCTGCTTTGAGTTATTATATGTTGTTTGTGTCTGAAATTGTTAAGATGTTTTGCAAAGAACAGTTGTTTTCACAATTAATTTAAATCTTACTGTAAATTTACCGAAAACTTTTATTTTCGTAAACTATTGCTTTTTCATCAAAATCATTAATGGATTTTTTCTATAATTTCAGTGATTTTAAATAACTTCACAACTACTGTTCTTTATTATGTGTGATTGTTTCTTATTAATAAGTGAGTAAGTCATTAGTGTATAATATTTATTTATAAATAATTGAGTTGCATTACTAAATAAAACATTAATTATAAGAAAATAGTATATTTTATTGCCAATTAAAAAATATCACGACGATTTACGTACATAATATCAATAGAAACATTTGATTTTAGATTATTATTTATTAATATCAGCTGGTAACACCACAGTTGGGCAAAGACCTAAACACAATTCTAAATAAATAAACATAACATTACATTCTGATTAACAATACAATGGAAAAATCTCATACAGAATATAACATCTAAGTATCAACATTAAAAATGTCCACATAAACTTCGGTGTTACAGACACCAAGTTTATATTAGGATGACAAGAAATGCCTTATAGTCTAACAAATCTAAGAAGTACCGTTTGACGTTTCATCATTTTCAAACCGAAACAACTTTGTTCATGCGTACAATACTCAGTTTCGACAACCTTTGTCATAAAACCATGAATTTAGAAAGATTTTATTATTGTATCTAAAAATTTACAATTTTTAATATCCTAATTTAATTGAAAACTTTCAAACAAAGCAAAATAACACATATTTACATAGTAAATAATTTCTAATAGTTCTATTTTTGACCTCATTGCAAAGTCACGTAGTTAGGTCACTGCTTGTAGTGTTGTGACTCTTCAGATACACTTGTATGCGAAAAAATCGATTACATATATGAAAAATCGAATGTATTACTTTCAAATTATCAATTGACGACACGTTACTGCGCGACCGCATTATGCACTCAATACAAAGGTACCCTAAAATAAATTACGACTTCGACAGAGACGTACTTTGATAATTTCATAGATAATCAACTAGTCATTAATTTAAATGACGATGATAACGAAGACGATGACGATTCTAGTACTAGTAGTGTATAAATAAAATATCCTAAACATAACTTTTATTTCATTATGACAATTGATCTCTTAAAATTCTGATATTATAGTAATCGATCTCATAAAAATCGGATATTATAGTAATCGATTTTTTTACTCCCAACCCTATTATCCTATTTGTCATAACTGTCAAACGGTACTTCTTAGATTTGTTGGACTATAATAGGTGTACTTTCCAATATAGTGCCCAGGGGTCTGCAGTCACCTCTTATAATACTACATACAGTTGTGGAAGTAGAAAACTGATCAATTGAATCTGCTGTCAAATCAACTTGACCATAAAACTTACAACCAATTACAGAGCTTAACCGTTTCAGTGCGGATGATGCCGCACAGGCACCATGTAAATCTATTGCGTATGGCGTATGGTGCCCGAGAGGATACAAAACTAAATCATACAAAACTCGGCTTAAACGACATTCGTCAAAAGAGCCCCCTAAATAAAAGTGTCTTTATTTGTCACCCTTATCATGCCCACAGTGTTCGTTTTAAGTAATTTCGCAAATTAGCTGACATCAGGGGTTGTAAACCAAGTTGCCGACACATTTTATTATTGATTATAATTCTAACAGCCCACTTTCTGGAATGTTTCTCAAAAATCAAATGCTTTTGTCATAAGGTTCATTGTTGCCTAAAAACGTACAAAGAGTGCGCTGTTCGCCGGCCCTTCGCCTACGAAGTACCGTATTTCCTTGCGTATACGGTTGATTATTGTTTAGAGTAAAGTTAAAATTGTTTCCCTACAAAACACTGTATTATAAATAATAATAAATAAATATCACCTCGCGACAAACTCAAGTGGTACGTGTATAAATTCTTTACAACACTTGAATAAATAAATCCATGAAATAATGCAAAAAGGTTTACGACCCCTAATATAAATTAGTCAAATACCTTCCATTTCCATAAAAACACACAGATCGTCACTTTTAAACGCACTGAACGAATTTACTGACTGCCTACGTTAGATACACAATGTCAAATGATTATTTTAGCAAGTAGAAACACGAAAACAAGCTAAAAGTGACAATTCATGGCGGATGATTCCCCAGGGGAATCATCAAACTTTCTGGCGCTTGGTGCCTCAGAGGCATCACAGAATTTTTGTTTGACGCCAGGCACTAATGATTGCTAAAAAGACTTCCGCACGGAATCGGTTAACAAGAGATTTGACTGACGATTAACAATTTTTTATGTTGATCAGCGTTTGAGAATCCAGTGGTTACTTTTTTTTTTTTTTTTTTTTTTTTTTTTTAGTGGTTACTTTAAGATGTCTAGGCCTACATCACATACATAATGTGATTTCTTAACAATTTTAATTATTTTTTTTTTCCAATAAGCTATGTACTAGGTTTCTTGATAAGGAATAAGGCTAGTACATTAATTGAGATCCTTTTGAAACATACAAATTATCACAGTACATTCGAAATATTACCAACAATCAATACATACAGATTTCAGTCTTAACATCTATAAGCGTAGCAGTGCAGCGTTTTTCTTTATTTACTTATCACTCACATTTTCTTATTGTCATTGATTACTTCATAATTATATTATCGGCTAGTTATTTTTTTTTTCCAGAATTTTCCCTGATTGATCTAGACACCCGGAGTCTAGAGTGCGTAACACAACAGTCTATATAGCTACAAATCTAGGCCATAAAAATCAACACTTGTTAAGTTAAAATCATTTATTTTAAATAGATAAAATACCATTTAGAACTTATAATCATTGTTGATAAATCTCGTGATCAAATCCAGAGTCCACTTAGGTTGGTCCTGCGACACGAGATGCCCCGCGTTCCTGACCAGGGCTTCTGTGAGGTTTCCCGCCAACTTCACATAGCCCGCTACTTCATTATCCACCTTCCACACTCTACGCCTAGCCCTAGAATAATCTGATGCAGCTGAAAACTTGAGATTTCGCAAAAAGTTAACGGTCAAGGGATACGCGACTATGATATCAAGTTGTCCATTGTAGAATAAAAATTGATAGTGCGAGAGCAGTTCTGAGATGAGTGGAGCGACGGACTGCATCATGTCCAGCGCGAGCATGACCTGCGCCGCCTCGCCGTCGTGGAAGCGCAGCCCGCCCACGTGGATGCTGCGCCGCACGTCGTCCTCGTGCAGGACTGACAAGAACTGCAACAAGTCTAGTCTCGGCTCGGACTCCAAGAAGTTCAAGTAATAATTGTAGCCCGTGTAGTGTTTGAACAGCGAGTACCGCGTCACTTGCCCTTCCATCATTCTATCCATAAGAACGTTCGCCATTATCCAATGCTTCTTCTTTAAGGCAACAGCTATCCTGATTTGGTATTTGAGGAATGTATTTAATTCCCTGTCGTCGATTAAGCCGTGTTGGTACAAATAGTTACCGTAATCCAATTGATTGATGGGATCGCAGTAGGGACTGCTTATTGCCATACCTTTCAAATTTATCGTTCTATTGTATCTCATTTTTTTGTTCTCATTATGTATTACCCAGCCCAGTAATGGTACAAACTTCCCCGCGTAGGACTCGCCGGCGATATAGAAGTCATTGCGATTTAGACTTGGAAATAGTATAAAAAACTGTAGCAGGGTTTTGTAGAGATCGTTTGCAACGCAGAAAGCGCTTGTGCAGTAACTGGCTGGACATTCTGTGTAGCTGAAGCCAGTACCAACAGGGTTGTCGATGAAAATGAGGTGATGTTTCAGAGCCCAGTGGTACTTCCTTTCTAGAATTTTGTGGCGTTTTTTTACCATCAGAGGTCCCACCTCTCGGAAAAGTCCGTACAGGGAGCTGCCTCCCGCGCCGCCTTGCACCCACAGTATGATAGGCGCTGTGTGGCACTTGGAAAATGGCGGAAAGTACCAGAAGAACATATTAGTGTGTGATTGATTGTTGATTGTGAAGAAGCCGGCATGGCTTGTGATGCCCATCTCCTCGGTCAGGCTGACGCGGGAGATGTTCTGGGCGAGGCCGATGGTGCCGCGCCTCAGGTACGGCGTGAGGTACAGCGGCTCCCCGGACCGCTTGTTTTCTTTCGCACTTAGTTTCATCCTCGGGTATAGTTTAGTAAAGAACATAGCATCCACCGAACAGAAAAGATTGAGTATAGTTATCAGTAACATAACATTAAAAAGATATCATTTCCAGATCAGGTAATAACTGTTTCTTCGTCTAACTATTGGTTTGTCATTCAACGAGTATGATAATCGAAGATTATTCTATGCTGGGCCAACAACTTCGACATACGCTACTAATGTACTCAGTATTCGCCTTGCGATAAAAATGGGTAACTTATTGGTAATACAACTGAAAAACTTCGTTCACCAACAATATTTTGGGATCAAGCATGTTGATTATATCGTATTTATTGACATTGACGTTTTGCTCGTCAAATAAACAGTAGGTTACAAGAAAGTAGGTCTAACGCAATTTTAAGCGATGTTTGATCGATTGGCTATTTGATTAGACGCTCATTCGAGCGAAACTACAGGCCGCAGCAAAAAATAACTGTGAGACAGAAGATAGCAAACATAAATGAAATAACTAGCCAAAGCCCTTGGATGAAGTTTTAAAATTCTGTCACGTAATGATTTTTCACCTAAGAAATTTTCCTAGCTATGACTGAAAAAGTCAAAGACATCAATAAACTTATAGCGAGTAAAGTTTTTCTAGAACTCTGTACCTCCAACATAGGAACCCTTTTTCTCATGATCGCCTGAGTCGGTTATGCCGTAAACGAATTCTGAAGCTGTGAAAAAGTTTTAGTACAAAATTTCAACTGAAAGTAGGCATATTTTAACCGCTAATTATGCCAATAAAACCAAATCACACGAAACAACCAAATGAATTAAATATGCGGCGTACAAGGATCTCGCTTTGCGAATCCACCCCCTACTTGGCCGGATTTTTTAAGTTTAATGTAATTCATACATTCAATTTTCTAGTCTATTTTGCTTAGAGAAACTTCTTTAAGAAAAAAAAATTGTCAAGTTAATATTTATATTACTGTCTAGTCACTATTTATTCAATTAATCACACTCTTGTTTACATAGCAAGTCCAGTTATAGCAAACAATTTGATTCTATGAAGATAATGTAAAAAAATGAGAGTGATAAGTTAAAGTCCCGAATCGTAAATTTTAGTAATTTTTTGATAACAACATAAAAAAACTAGTAGCCAAAAGTATAAGATAGATTTGTACCAACCAAACATTTTCAAATGTCTCCTCCCACACCAATGTTCCACACTTCACCGTTGTCAGCTTCTTTGTGTTTCTCATCATTGTTAACAAAATTAGTGATCAGATCAAGTGCCCACTTTGGCTGATCTTTAGGGACCATATGACCAGCATTTCGCACCAAGACTTCGGTAAGATTCCCCGCATGTTTGATGTAACCAGCCACTTCATTATCCACCCTCCAGATGTGACGAATAGCCTTCTTATAGTCTTCAGCAGAAGAAAATTTCAGGTTACGTAAAAAGCTCTCAGTTAAGGGATAAGCGACAACAATGTCTAATTGACCATTGTAGAACATGATGCGGTAATGTGACAGCAGTTCTTCTATGAGTGGAGCGACGGATTTCAGCATGTCCAGCGCCAACAACATCTGGACCTTTGAACCATCGCTGAAAGACTGCCCCCCAACATGTACGCTTCGCCTAACTTTATCATTTTGCAGCAGGTCAGTAAAGATTGTCATGTCATCATCCCCGGATGCTTGCAAGAAGTTGTAGTAGTATTCAAACCCTGTGTAATGCTTGAAGTATGAGAAGTTACTTAGTTCCCCATCCATCAGTTTATCCATGAGCACATCAGCTCGCTCCCAATTCTCCTTTTGAATTTGAGTGTAGATGTCCATCTGATATTGCAGAAATATTTGTAGCTGGTTGCAATCTAACAATCCAAGTTGATACAAGTAGTTCCCATAGTCTAATTGGTTTTTAGGATCACAGTAGGCATTGCCCATGGCCATGCCTTTTAAATTGATTTCCTTCTTCTCATTGTTCTGGTCATGGATTTTCTTCCCCAGAGTAGGGATGTACTTGCCAGCATAAGACTCTCCACTAATGTAAAAATCATTATTCTTCAGTTCTGGGAACAGTTGGAAAAACTGTTGTAGGCATGAATACAGCCCATTAGCCACACACTCTTCATTAGTACAGTAAGCTTTATCATTATCTGCAAAGCTGAAACCTGTCCCCACAGGATTGTCAATGAAAATTAAGTGATAGTTCAAGGCCCAGTGGTACTTTCGTAAAGCAAAACCTTCCTTCCTAGCTATCAGGGGCCCAACTTCTGTGAAAAGTCCAAAAAGAGAACTTCCTCCAGGCCCACCCTGTAGCCACAGGATGACTGGAACCTCTGTTTTTTTATTGAATGACGGAAAGTACCAAAAGTACAAATTGGCGTTATTTTTCTCGTCGATAGTAAAAAAGCCTGCATGGCTTCTAAACCCTATTTTATCAGTCAGTGGCACTCGAGAAAGGTTCTGTGCTTCGCTAATCGAATTGTTTTTAAGAAAAGGAGTTATAATAAGCGGACCGCCGGCATCCTTTGACGATTTCGCGGCAAATCTAACTCTCGGATAAACATTTGGAAAAAACACACCATTTACCACACAAAACCAACTGAACCCGATGATAACAAGTGTCCCATAAATATTTTGATTCATTATGATGGTTAAATAATATAAAAGTCAGAACTATCACAAACAAAGTAACTCAAAATTAGAACAAACATCAACCAAACCGCGATACTTTCGGCTTTGTTTGTATAAAAATCAAGCGACAGACATTGATAATTGACGTTTTCGACACTCAAAAAATAAGGACGTTAAATATGTCGTTCAAAAATAGTAAATCATTGGCGAAATAAATTTTGGGTTACGAGTAATGATACCTTGTAAAATATAGCTTGATACCTGTGACGTTTGTCGGAATGACATTACTAGGGATGGAGGCGTGTTTCGTAGCTTATCGATGTCTGTGACGTCATGAGTTTTATTAAAAGTGACATTGTAGTCATTGTGATTGTAAAGATGTAAATTAAAAACAAATGTATTTGTAGTTGATTTAAATGAAATAAAACAAAAATAATTCAAAATAATCGCGCAAACGGATCACAAATTCGCGAGACTCATTATTCAAAACAGTCTTTTTTTGTCTTTTCGGCATTTTGGCAAACAAAAAAAAGGTAACACCAAACAAAGTATCACAAATAACACCATAGTAACACAAAGTAACACAAATATCAACAAAACAATGGTAGCATATACAAGGCGTCTGCATCGCGTCAGCACTCGTACTGACTCAAAAACGATAGCGCCCGCTTGTTTCCAGCACGCGAAACCATTATTGCCAAAGTAAATAACTACATTTTATACTAGTGAAATTTTCACAGTATTATTTTATCGATAATCATCTGTCAGTCACTTGCACGTCCCTAGAACTCTTCAAAGTGCATTTATAAAGTAAGCTAAGAACCAAAAATTATTTAAGAAATATTAAATATTATTTAAATTACTCATATTTTTACTGGTATCTTTATAATTACATGATTGTTTTTAAAAATGCGTTTTATTTTTATACACAAACGTCGTTTTTATGTTAAAAAATTTGAACTTTTAAAAATAAAATTTGGGTTGTAGCTGTCTTCATAAAACGTTCCGTAATGTCACAGGTATCAAGCTATATTTTACAAGGTAGAAATATTTTTTTAGAGCAAGTAATGATTATTATGGTAATTTATTGTAATTTTAAGCGTAAGTCTATTTTTATACATTTTTTATAGACAGCGTTCAATTAATAATTCTAAATTGTGCGTCACTTCGTATATTGAGCGCATGATACGAACTGGTACGGTCGCTAAGGAGGTAATTGACTTCACGACTTGTTTACAATCCTAACAAATATTAGAAGCTTTTTGTTCTCTTTCACCAACATAGAATACGAGAAAAAGACAGTAATACCTACATGGTACCTGACTAGAGCTACCTCTACAATAATACGATTTTATGTTTATCTCTCAGCATTAACGTACCTCATACAAGTTGAGCTAAGCTTTAAATGTTTATTTTAATAGCACGTATTTTCGCCTCCGTAGAGGGCACTTTACACCCACCCCTCTCGAACAAGGATCGAGGCCCATGGGAGCAGCGCAATGAATACGCCAGCGATCTCACCCCTCCGACAAAGGCAAGGTCGGAAGTGGGTTGCTTTTAGTCGGCGCAAGTCCAGCATACCCTATGCCGCTTCTGCCCGCGAGACTCCGCCGCGCGAGGTTGAGGTCTAATGACTTTTCAGTTCAAAAAAAATAATTTATTAGAAAAAAAAAATGTTTGTCGTTTACTATGTTTAAATATTAAAATATGAGTTAGGTGCCCACCTAATTCATATTTTAATAGACATTATTATTTTGCAATCAGGTAAGGTTTCGCATGAAAGTTGGTATGGAAGTACATTATTGTGGATACAGCTTTAGAAATGAAAAAGTGGACCAACACCTTGTATGACATTGTGTTTTTGTTGTATATGTTTCTGTGTGTAGTCAAAATTTAAATGTAAAATTAATTTAAATATACTTGACAGTCCCAAGTTTCAGCTATCCTTATTTATAAGATGGGAGAGAGTAAGATAACAATAATAACGCAAACACTTAAAGCTCCTTTGTGCAAAACAGCGTCATTAACCTTACGTGAGTAAAAGTAGGATAAAAGGGTGAGCGCAATAAATAGGCCCGCAGTCTTGCGCCCACGTCGCGATGGGGCGCTTGTTGAGTGCTCTCATGACGCTCATGGTATATGGAGCTGATGGGCTCGTTCAAGAGAATCCCAAGACAAATGTCAGTGAATGTGACGATGAAGACCCAGGATCACCACTGTTTCTCACAGAGTACATCGAGAGTGGAAAGATTGAAGAAGGTAAATGCCTCGCTCGCGTACCTCTGACGGAGAACTTACGAGTCGAAAGCTACGCTGGATATTTGACTGTAAATAAGACTTACAATTCTAATCATTTCTTTTGGTACTTTCCTCCTTTGGTAGCTGATAGAACGAACGCACCAATTGTTGTGTGGCTGCAAGGAGGCCCTGGTGCTACCTGCTTTTATGGTTTATTTATGGAAAATAGCCCTATTAGAGTGTTTCCTGATGGAAGTTTTGTATCTAGGAAGTTGAATTGGGCCCTGCATCATCATATGATTTACATTGATAGCCCAGTTGGTACAGGATACAGCTTTACTAATGCCACTGAAGGTTACTGTAATGATCAGACACAGATTGGAGAAGAATTATACTCCACCTTAACTCAGTTCTTCCAACTTTTCCCTGATTTAAAGGAAAACAAGATATTTGTAGCTGGACAGTCCTATGGTGGGAAGTTTGCACCTGCTCTGGCATACACAATACACAAGAAAAATCCCACTGCTGAGTTGAAAATGAACTTAAAAGGAATAGCTATTGGCAACGGGTTCACTGACCCGGTAAATCAGCTTGAGTATGGAAAATACTTGTATCAGTTGGGACTCATAGATTGGAACCAAGCTAAAGTATTTGAGGAGTATGAAGAAAAAACTAAGATATACATTCAAGAAGAGAAATGGGAAGAAGCGTTGACCACATATGATACACTGGTGAATGGAAACCTGATCAATGGACAAAGTCTGTTTGTTAAGATGACAGGATACACACTGCCCTTCAATGTCCTGCATGCAGATAATTATAATGAGGAACTTGACTTTAGACCTATCCTAGGGAAAAGTTGTTTCTGTAGAGACATTCATGTTGGTAATCAACCTTATAATGATGGCTCATTAGTCAAAAAGTACCTCAGAAATGAAATGATGCAGTCTGTAGCCCCTTGGGTATCTGAGCTGTTGGAGCATTACCAAGTGCTCATTTACAATGGTCAGTTAGACATAAAGGTACCATATCCATTGGTGACCAACTACTTGAGGCACCTCAAATTCTCTGCTGCAGAGGAGTATAAGACTGCAAGCCGGGATGTGTGGAAGGTGGATAATAAAGTGGCTGGTTACATTAAAAAGGCTGGTAACTTAGTGGAAGTACTGGTCAGGGATGCCGGCCATATGGTGCCTACTGACCAGCCAAAATGGGCCCTTGATCTCATCACACGGTTCACTTATGAAAAACCTTTTGATGGGTCTATTAACAATTTACTCAATGAAACAGAATTTTAATTTTAAAAATCCGTTTCAACCTCTTTTATAGACATGGCATTAAGAAAATATTCTTGTGCTTATCGTTTTTTTTTCCTTTATACATTGTTTTTTGGTGATGGATGTCATATATTTTGAGGAAAACTAACATTTTAATAAGTAGGTAAAGGTGCTAATACAGTTAAGTTTTATTTTAAGGAAGTCCATATCATAGACTTGTGAATTTATATTTATTTTGTCCAGCTAATGTTGTGATAATGTCTATTTATAGGTCTGAGGTTTGACCACAAAAGTATTAAGATGTTGAGGACATCATAAAATCACTTTATGTCTGTAATCTATTTTATTTTAGTAAATTATTACAAACTAAGGCCTTTGTTTTATTTGTACCCCTAGAAAGTAAGACATCACTATTTCTTTTACTTTTAAAGTGCTGTAGTGTTTCCCTTTCAACCGACTTTTATGTTTTTTTAGGGTTTCGTACCCAAAGGGTAAAACGGGATCCTATTACTAAGACTCCGCTGTCTGTCTGTATGTCTATCTCCAGGCTGTATCTCATAAACCGTAATAGGTAGAAAGCTGAAATTTTAACAAATGATGTATTTCCTTTGCCGCTATAACAACAAATACAAAATATTAAATATTAAGGGGGGTCCCCATACAACAAACGTGTCTTTTTTCGTATTTTTTTGCTCAATATTAAAAACGGTAACAGGTAGACGTTTCAAATTTTTACATAATATTTGATTGTATATTACCTTTAAATAAACAATTAAATAATAATAAAGTAAATATAAATAAATAAATAAATAAAAGGGTAAAGATGTACCTAAATATTAAAGGGCTCCCATACAAAAAACGTAATTTTGAGGCAATTTTTACTCGATCTTGATAAACAGGTAGAAACTTGAATATTTGTAAGTAAATATTTAAAAATATATTAACCATAAAAGTAAATACCTAATCTAATACATAAAAACATCACGAGATGATAGTACGGAACTCTTCGTGCGCGAGTCCGACTCGCACTTGGCCGGTTTTTTTACTTAGAATTTATAATGCTTTATCAATTTATTTTTTTTCAATAAAATGTGTATAAATTAAAAGCTGTGACTCCTAATGCTTACTTACACAAATAAGCCTTCGCTAGTACTGCAATATTGCAAGTTACAAACTCATGTTAGATGCGCATAAAAAAAAATCTTGTGTAACTAATCAGGAAAGTTTTTTAAGTTATAGATTACCTAAGTAAACATTTATTATTTGTAAGGTGTTTTATGATTTAAAAAAAAATATATATTAATGAGGTAGTAAAATTTATTGAGAACTGGCAACACCAGGAGAAACGTCAAGGGATTTTTGAAAAAAGGCGGGACTTGGCTGGTTGGGTTCTTTTTGAAAAGATCGTAGTAGCAGCAAGAATTGGAAAATTGTATTAAACGAGAAAATATAACGTTGCGAAATATAATCTGTTATTACAAAGTACGTTGCTGTTTTGTTCTACGAGTGACCCGCGACACCAATCTCTATACCTAGCCTGAAGGAGACTCTTACATCTCAGAAGTGGGATTACCAAGGCCACCAGATCACGTAAGTGCATACCATTTCTTTTTAGTATTTGATTTAAGTGTGACATGTATGTTTGTTGGTTGGACGACACCCCAACGTGTAGTTTGCAATGTTTTCCCATTTCTGTCACTTACTGGAAAGCATTGTATGACCATACTTAATACCTAATTAATATAGCCCTAGCTTCCGTTTTCCTTTCGAGCCGACTTTTAACTGTATCTGATCTCCAAGACCTTCAAGACCTCTGATCAACAAATGGATAGCCCATATGGCTTGGGTACCGTTAGAGAAAGAAAAAAAAAAAATCCTTTTAGACCAACCGTTTTCGAAATAGGTATTTCAATTTCAAGTTTATATAAACTAAAACAATATGTCAATCTTGTTTTCGAGGTCGAGTTTCTGGCCATGGATCAACAATCCGAACGTGAGGCAAGTCTTCGTCGTCTGGAGACTCCGCCTCGCGGCCGCTCGCGGTTAAGTGGAAGGCGCAGCCGTAGCCGCAGCCACAGCCGAAGCCACAGCCGACGCCTGAGGGAGCGTGAATTGGTGTTGGAGCGGGAACGGGAGCGTCTTCGTCTGTTAGAGCAAGACCTGCAGGACGAGCGTGACAGAGAGAGCCGACGGCGGCGGCGTAGCGAGCATCAAAGGCGACAAGAGGATGGCGGAAGACACCGCGACGAGAGACATCGCGAGTCTGCTAGTTACGGACGTCGTTTGCAGAGGTCATGTAGTCCTTCTTTTTCTTCTAAAGATGTTTTACAAATAATTCAGTCTATTAAAGGAGGTTTGACTCAGCCTTCTCAGAATGCACATTCGAGTCATAGAAACCTGGATTATAAAAACATTTTGCCCGAATTTAATCCCTCTAACAAAAGCCAGCGTATGGATGTTTGGTTGAAAAAGGTCAACGAATGTGCATCTGTGTATAGTTGGGACGACAAGACCATTGTACATTTTGCCATGCAAAAACTACAGGGGCTGGCTAAAACTTGGTACGAAAGTCTTGATTCAATACTCTACAGCTGGGATGAATGGCAAACTAAATTAATTAATGCGTTTCCGTGCGAACAGAACTTTGGCCAGTCCCTGGAGGATATGTTGAAGCGTAGGTGTAGGTTTAATGAGCCAATTGAAAACTATTTTTATGAAAAGCTTGCGCTTTTAAACCAATGCGATATAACGGGCAAAAAGGCCGTCGATTGCATCATACACGGTATCAACGATAGAACTCTGAGGTCGAGTGCTTTAGCATTGCGTTGTGTTGAGCCTGACCAACTTTTAAAATTTTTATCTAGTAACAGCAAAGAAAGCTTTTCTCAACAAATTCCAAATAATAGCAGAAACTCGAACTTTTCGAATGATAAACTAAACAATAAATCTAATTTTAAGGCACCCATAAATCAGAATATACGATGCTATAACTGTAAAGAAACTGGTCACCCTTATCAAAAATGTACAAAGCCTTTAGTCCGGTGTAATAAATGCAATAGAGTAGGTCAATGCCTCGGAAGTTGCTCAGAACCAGGAACTCAAAATAAACTCGACAGCGTTGTATCAAAAACTATGCTCATTTCTAACGCAAACCCGAATGATAAATTTATCAAGGAGGTTTATGTGAACGGTGTTCCTTTCCCGGCCTTTGTAGATCTAGGTAGTGAGGTAACTTTAATTAGATACACAGAATTTTCTGAACTTGGATTGGAACATGATAATCTTCCATCGACAATGAAAGGGTTTGGTAATAGTGTCGTACAGTCTGTAGGATCCGTAAAATTAAATATAACTATCGATGGAGTAGATGCTATAGTCCCATGTCGTATCGTTGAGGATAGCTTACTTGAGAAGTCTTTGCTCATTGGCCAAACATACTCTGAACAGGCGCATGTTGTGGTATACAAGGATGCAAATAAGTTGCAATTTATCGATGCAAGCTCAGATATTCGTAATATTTGTTTAGACGGCGAAGAGCAGCCACTATTACAAATTCATTTCACTGATAATGTCAGCATTTTTGGCGCCGCTTGTGTCAAGGCTGCAATCAGTACTAAAATCAACGGTGATATCTTGATCAAAACCAAACTTGTAGGAAAACCCTGTCAGCAATTAATTGTATGCGGTGGTATTTACCGGGTGCGAGACGGCGCTACCTACGTAACTGTGACACCATGCACGGCACCGTGTCAACTTTTAAGGAATTTTATATTTTCTAGAGTCCAACGGGTAGATGTGGTGAATAGGCTTATTACAGCTCCGCAGAATGCCATGGACGAAAATCAAAATTTTGGAAAAACAGGGTTTAATGAGAGTCTAATACGATTAGGGGACTTTGTTTCGGATGTTGACAAAAACCGCCTTTTTGAATTATTACGTCGTTACGAAGGATGTTTTGCACATGATTTAGCGGGATTAGGTTGCACAAATGCCGCAAGTATGAAAATAGAGCTCGACAGCCAGCGACCAGTGGTATATAGGCCGTATCGTTTATCTTACCATGAACGGGAGAAGGTGCGTGGAATGGTCAACGAAATGTTACAAGCCAATATAATCCGGGAATCCGTTTCCAATTACGCCAGCCCTATAATACTTGTGCGTAAGAAGGATGGTAACCCTCGTTTGTGCGTGGATTATAGAATGCTTAATTCTGTTACCGTCAAGGAAAGGTATCCCATGCCGATAATAGAAGACGAAATTGCTAGGTTATCCGGGCATGCATGTTTCATTACTCTCGATCTCATGTCAGGGTACTACCAAGTACCAATTTCTGAAGAATGTAAACACTTAACTGCGTTTGTCACGCCAGACGGACACTATGAATACAACCGTATGCCGTTTGGTTTGGCAAACGCACCCGCAGTCTTCCAGAGAATGATGAATCATGTCCTTGGGGCGGCTCGTTTTGACAAAGCTACAGTTTATATAGATGATCTGTTAATTTTTGGTAGAGACGCGACCGAATGCCTTGACCGATTTGAAGAAATTTTGCAGTTGTTACAAAAGGCTGATCTCAAATTAAATTTGTCAAAGTGCAATTTTTTGAAAGATAGGATCACATATCTGGGGTACGAAATAAGCGCAGCTGGTATGCGACCAGGCTCTGAAAAAATTCAGAGTGTTATCGATTTTCCTTGTCCTCAGAATGTACATGGGGTTCGACAGTTTCTAGGACTCGTAGGATATTTTAGGAAATTTATCCGGAATTTCGCACAAACCGCTAACCCACTCACGAAATTGCTAAAAAAGAATGTGTCTTGGGAATGGACGCATGAACAGAATAACGCTTTTACGGAATTGAAGAATAAGTTGTCGGACAGGCCCATACTCACGATCTACAGTCCAACGGCTGAGACAGAATTGCATGCAGATGCAAGTAGATTGGGGATAGGTGGAATAATTTTGCAGCGATCTCAGGGTAGTGCGGATCCTTTTCGACCCGTGGCGTATTTTAGTCGCCAGACCACTCCTGAGGAGAAGAACTTCCACTCATATGAGTTAGAAACTTTAGCAGTGGTCTGCTCGCTGAAGAAATTTCGAGTATACCTCCTGGGTAAAAGTTTTAAAGTAGTTACAGACTGCAGTGCGCTTCGGTCTACATTCCAAAAACGAGATCTTATACCCCGGATAGCCCGTTGGTGGCTCGCACTTCAAGAATTTGATTGCACGATAGAATATAGGTCTGGTGCTAAGATGTCTCATGTAGATGCGTTGTCGAGAAATCCGATAAATACTCAAGAGATCGATGATCCCGATGGATATCCTGCAGTGATGGCTATTAGTGACAATGACTGGCTCTTAACTCTGCAATTGGGAGATTCGGAGTTGTGCAAAATTCGTGATGTTGTAGGCAGTAATTTAGACTCAAAAGGCTTAGAATATATCAAGGAGAACTATGTATTAAAAGACAATAAATTATTCCGTTGTTTGGGAGGAGATAAGGATAAATTAAGATGGGTGGTTCCAAAGGGTGCAAGGTGGCAGTTGTGTAGATTAAACCACGATGAAATTGGTCACGTGGGTTTTGAGAAAACTTTTGAGCGAATCAAGAAACACTATTGGTTTGCCAAAATGAGACGTTTCGTGCAAAAATATGTAGCCGCATGCATCGAGTGTGCTTATGCTAAGAAAACGAGTTCGCGCGAAGGATTCTTGCATCCTATACCGAAAATTGAAATTCCTTTTCACACATTGCACGTCGATCATCTTGGACCCTTTGTGAAGTCAAAAAGGGGTCACACTCACATACTGGTTATAGTCGACTCATTCACTAAGTTTATATTTATAAAACCGGTTAGGAATACTAATACATTAAATGTGGTTAAAGTGTTAGAAGATATTTTCTACACTTTCAGGTGTCCAACTCGATTGGTTAGCGACAGAGGCAGTTGCTTCACTTCTCATTTGTTTAAAAAGTTCTGTCTTGATAAGGGAATAAAACACGTCTTAAACTCGGTGGCGAGTCCTAGGTCAAACGGTCAGGTTGAGCGATACAATCGGACGATCTTAGACTCCCTGACGGCGCAAAACATCAGGGATGATGATAGGGAATGGGACAGTAAGCTAGGTAAAATACAGTGGGGGTTGAATAACACAATACAAAAGACTACAGGTAGATCGCCGGCAGAAATTATGTTTGGTACGTCGATGAGCAGTGAAGTTCGCCCTATCTTAGACGAGGTAATTGAGCAAACGCGTGAGGTCAACGATTTGTCGTCCTTACGCGACGCTGTAAAAATAAAAATTGATGAGGAACAACAGAAACAAAAATCATATTATGACAAGGGACGCCGACCTGCACACTTATATGAGATAGGGGACTTAGTAAAAATAACAAAAACTGCGTTTTATAATGACGGCAAAAGTACAAAGCTCATGCCTTCATACGAAGGTCCTTATAAGGTTACAAAAGTCTTGGGAAACGACAGATACAGAGTCGCTCCTATTGCAGGGTTTGAGGGCATGAAAAATAAAAGGAAAACAACCGTAGCCATAGATCGAATTAAACCTTGGATTCATTTAGCGGCTTTAGAGGTTGATGATGGAACAGACACTGTGGATGATGCAAGTGACGATGAAATAGCAGAAAATTAGAACTCTTTTGTTTGTGTCAAATATATTTTTTGGTTTTTACAAAATGGTTATTAATTTAATTTATTATTTGCAACATGTTACTTTATTATTATTTTATACTATTTATATACTAGTTGAACCATATTGTTAATCTATTTTTCCGTTACTGTATTTTATTTATCTTGTTTCAGGTCGAGGACGAAATGGAGTCGAGCCTCGACCTGCCAAGATCGTTTAAGCCCTTGAAAATGGAGTTCGAGGCAAATGTATGGTTAATTAAGTCCTTGAAAATGGAGTTCGAGGCAAATGTATGGTTAATATTAAGTCCTTGAAAATGGAGTTCGAGGCAAATGTATGGTTTATTAAGTCCTTGAAAGTGGAGTTCGAGGCAAATGTATGGTTTATTAAGTCCTTGAAAGTGGAGTTCGAGGCAAATGTATGGTTTATTAAGTCCTTGAAAGTGGAGTTCGAGGCAAATGTATGGTTTATTAAGTCCTTGAAAGTGGAGTTCGAGGCAAATGTATGGTTTATTAAGTCCTTGAAAGTGGAGTTCGAGGCAAATGTATGGTTTATTAAGTCCTTGAAAGTGGAGTTCGAGGCATATTTTTGGTTATGTAAGTCCTAGAAAATGGAGTTCTAGGCAAATCATTGGTTATGAGCATTAGATGGCTAAATTATAATTATTTCTCGAAAATGGACTTCGAGAGTTTAGTTTAGTTAATTGTAGTCAAAACTTAACTTAGTTATTACTCATTTGAAGTTATATAATATATGACTTGTTTTATGTATACTTACGAATTTACTAAATTTATTAGTAGTGTCACAGTGCTGTTTTAAATATAAAAAAGTTGCTTGGACACGATAATAATTAAATATTCAATTTATTTTTATGTTGATTTGTAAATAATAGCTCTGTATTTATGTGACACTACTTGTATTTGTTTGCATTGTACTTAATTTGATTACTCGAGAACAAGATCAGCCAAGTGTAAGGTTTTCTGTTCGGTGTATACGTGTATGAGGACATACACGTTATCAGGATGGTCGAGTGTAAGGTGTTTTATGATTTAAAAAAAAATATATATTAATGAGGTAGTAAAATTTATTGAGAACTGGCAACACCAGGAGAAACGTCAAGGGATTTTTGAAAAAAGGCGGGACTTGGCTGGTTGGGTTCTTTTTGAAAAGATCGTAGTAGCAGCAAGAATTGGAAAATTGTATTAAACGAGAAAATATAACGTTGCGAAATATAATCTGTTATTACAAAGTACGTTGCTGTTTTGTTCTACGAGTGACCCGCGACACCAATCTCTATACCTAGCCTGAAGGAGACTCTTACATATTAATTAAAAGAAACTATATATCCAGCTTAAATATTCTACCAAAACAATCACGTCCTTATGTAGTTCAATACCCTATAATGTTATCAGAGTTTACAGATACAAATGCTAGTGTGCTCAAGGAATGCCACCATGTTCTAGCGTTTACAAGCGCTACTAATGCTACCAAGTGAGGTCTTGGGTTCGAATCTTTTTCTTACCTTATTTTAATACTCAGTAGGTCATTGTATAGAAGAATAACATGCTTGCTCAGAGAATGATGTACCTAAATACCGCTAAACGTTTTGCATCGAAAGTCACAAGCGGCCATTGATCCCGATTGTCATGTGATCATAACGGCTGTGTGATGTTCGACAGTCGTCAAGTCAGTTACATACTAATTCTATGCCGCACCTTTGTCCTTTTAATATTATAAACACAATAGTTTGTAAGTAAGGAGAGATGGGTGTTTGTCACTCGTTCTCGCTCACACGGCTAAACAAATTTGGATGAAATTTGGTACGAAGTTAGCTGACACCCTGGATTAACATTAAGACTACTTTTCACCAAACTGTAAAAAAAATGGTTCATGGTAATCATGGTTTGCAGTTACGACATCCTCGCGGGCGATGCCGCGGTATAAAGCTAAGTATATTCCTGACCATAGTGTGTATGAAATGAACCCAGGCAAACTAGGAAAAAGGTTAGAAGTCAGTGTCAACAGTCAAGTAGACAATGTAGGAACTTTCCTTATGAACCTTTGTAAGATTAGAAAGATTCCTGTGAACTGAAAAACAATGTAACAAGATTATCATACAGTCCCATTATTGTGAACAAGCTGCCTTTTATATTTAAACAACGATAAAATTACATAGTAAGATAATTATTTAAATACCTATGAATAAAACATTTAAACAACAACATTTTTATCATAAAAAAGACATAATACACAGAAAATACTATTGCAAATTATGTAACCCGCATATCAAGTTTAATATTTTTTTAAATATTTGAGGTATTAATTATTACTCGTGTTAGGCCGGTATTTTTTTTTTCTATTTATGGGTTCGGTTTTTAAATAACAAATGGTGTGACATATTGATGAAAACTTTTTAATTAGTAATTATCAGTTGCTACGGATTTTCAACTTGTTATGAATATAAAACTGGTACGGATGTTCAATTTCGTACAAATGATCAGCTTGTTTCTAACAATTTTCATCTTGCAGCTGATTTCCAATATGCTACGAATGTCTTATTTGTAAATAAAAAATTTTAAGTAAAAAAACTTTTTAAGAAAAAGCTTTTATTTAAACGCTCTAAAAAGAAGAAAATAAAATATTCCTTTTGGATTATACTAACAACTCCTCATTATACACAATTTATATATAATTATAATAAAAGCTTGTCGCTCGATTTACCACAAATTATTATGATATAAAGTAATGTTGATAGGTATGTAAACCTCGCGACAAGCTTTTATTATAATTATATTATAAAAATTGTGTATAATGAGGAGTTGTTAGTATAATCCAAAAGGAATATTTTATTTTCTTCTTTTTAGAGCGTTTAAATAAAAGCTTTTTCTTAAAAAGTTTTTTTACTTAAAATTTTTTATTTTTTACTTTTTAGTTATCGCTGGCTAGGTTCCTCAGTCTGTTCAAGTTATTATTACTCTCAAAATGCCCTCTCATTTGATACCCATATTGTAGAAGTAGACTAAAGGTAACTATTCCGCCATCCTGCATGGTCCGCCATATTGGATTCAGAATGACGTCATATTCTTTTTCTAGTCACTCTTAACAAGCCATTTCATTTGATACCCATATTGTAGAAGTAGACTAAAGGTAACTATTCCGCCATCCTGCATGGTCCGCCATATTGGATTCAGAATGACGTCATATTCTTTTTCTAGTCACTCTTAACAAGCCCTTTCATTTGATACCCATATTGTATAAGTGGATTAAATATAACTGATCTGACATCTTGTATGATCCGCCATATTGAATTTAGAATGACGTCACATATCTTGTCATATATTGTCATCCAAACAAAATGTGTCCACAAAATTTCAGCACAAACGGTTGATTATATCTACTTCAAAATTGAGTTCAAAGATTTCACCCGAACACACAAATATCCATATGTTACAGTCATAGTGATTAATGAGCGATTATACATAATGACTAGTCATTATGGATAATAGCTAAATTCACTAGACAGTGTAATAAATTAATCACATTATCTAGTTATTATTCATAATATCGTGTCAAAGTTAGCCAAAGTAATAATACGGTCTTTATCTTAGGTTCACCCTTGTTTGATCGAACAACGTTTGATATAATATTACTCAATCGAACAACGTTTAAGAAAATCATCACTTTGTATAATTTCGTTTGACATAATTTTCAGTTCGTCGAATATTTATTTGCTATATCAACATTTGCGCTAATGATCAAAAGGTATATAAATGTTCATTTGATATCCACACTCCTGCCTAAAAAAAAACCTAACCTAACCTAAATTAGGTGAGGTTAGGTTTTTTTTTTATTTGTTAAAATCTATGTTTATTGAGGTGAAAATATTATCTTATGTTATTTTAATTGTTAAAATAATCTTTCTGATATGTATGCTTAAGGAAAATTGAAATACAAATTTATTCTTAAACGAATATCTACTTGTTTTATCACTTTATCCAATTCTTTGAAGATATTATGTATAATAGCTAGTTAATGTGATTAATTTTGTGTGAATTATCACTTTATCCACATTGAGTAGATATTATTCATAATAGCTAGACAGTATACATAATATCTAGATTAATCACTTTGGCTGTAACACATACATTGCAAGTTAAATAAAAGCTTTTAAAATATCGTCGCTGCAGCGAATATCTCTTCTGCTTTGAAGTTCGCACTTGTTACGCGGGATATGATTTAATAATAAACACGACTAGTTATACATACCTGTATAACTAATTGTAGGTATATACAATTAGTTTAAATAAATAAATATGCCAATATCACTCGCAGTACTCAATATCAATAGTCATTTCAAAGTTTTGGGTAAACACTCATATTGATGAAATCTGAACAAAATGCACTGGCTTTTCATTAGGCTATGACAATATGATAAATAAATAGGTATATTCAAGACGGGCTAGTTACCATCACAATTAAGACGTTTTTTTAATGATTATCATCATTAACTGTGATTATATTGTAAGGATTTATACCTTAAAATCACAATTAATCCGTGGTTTATCAAATAAAGCGATAAGCAATCTGCAGACTACTACAAATACACTTTTTCTTTGGCTTTATTCGGATCTATACGATTTATGAAATCTTATGACTAGTTTTAACTTATTAAGTTAATTCAGTATAAAAAACTTTATCCATATTTATAAATTTGATTATCTACATAATATTATGGTTTAAAAGACCCGCTACAAATCAGACTGTTTCGAATATAGGTAGGTATTTCGTTCGGAAGCAACGTATCATTTTTAATAGGGTGTTCTATTATTATTATTTCTTTTAATTTTTTTTTATAGCTGTTAAGTGTGTAAACAACTAATATATCGGCATTTCTAAAATAATCCACTATAATAGGGCCAAGTCCTGAATCCTTTTTTTCCTGTGGAAGTGTGGATCAGAAGAATGACTGTCAAAAACAACAGGTCATGTCATGTACTCGTGTTGTTGGTAATTTGATAAGCCGGCGTAAACAGCAGCAGCCTGTATTATTATTTTCCGTAATAAGTATGATAAAAAGGTGTTCGCGATAGCTTAGGTCAGTATTCACGTAGACATGGCGGGAATGTTGTGGGCTCTGCTAATTTTGCAGTTGTTTTTTAACGCTCATGGTTTCTTCCATCGGTATCCAGATATAAATCTTGGTGAGCGCGATGGAGGAGACGCAGGAACTCCATTATTCCTCACAGAATACGTCGAGAGTGGAAAGATTGAAGAAGGAAGGCGTCTCGCGCGTGTACCTTTTACGGAAAGCCTGCGCATCAAAAGCTACGCGGGATATTTCACCGTGAACAAGACTTACAATTCTAACCAATTCTTTTGGTACTTCCCTGCCATGGTGCCTGATAACAAGAACGCTCCAGTCGTCGTGTGGCTACAGGGAGGTCCCGGAGCGAGCTCTTTGTATGGTCTATTCACAGAGAATGGCCCCCTCAGAGTGCGGAATAATAAGTTCGAGAGGAGGAAGTATAACTGGGCTCTCAGCCACCACTTGATATATATTGACAACCCTGTAGGTACAGGCTTCAGCTTTACGAACGACAGCAGAGGCTACTGTACTGACCAGACACAGGTTGGGGAGCAGTTATACTCCACATTGACCCAGTTCTTCCAACTTTTCCCTGAATTACAGCAAAACAAGTTCTTTGTGACCGGAGAGTCTTATGGTGGGAAGTATGTGCCTGCCTTAGCATACACTATACATAAGAAGAACCCCTCTGCTAAAGTAAAAATTAACATGAAAGGAATAGCTATTGGCAATGGACTAAGTGACCCAGAACACCAACTAGTGTATGGCAAGTACTTGTACCAGATAGGTCTCATAGACTGGAATCAGGCTAAGGTATTTGAAGCATATGAAAACAAAACCAAACAGTACATCCAGCAAGGCAAGTGGAATGAAGCTTTTGCCACATTTGATACTCTGCTGAATGGAGACATGATCAATGGACAGAGCCTCTTCACCAACATGACCGGGTTCAACTTCTACTTCAACTTCTTGCACACAAAGGACTACACTCAGTATGAGGACTTTGGACCAATGCTACAGAAGTCTGCAGTGCGTAAAATGATTCATGTAGGTGACCAACCATTCCACAATGGTTCCGTAGTAGAACAGCACCTCAAACAAGATGTCATGAAGTCTGTAGCCCCCTGGGTATCTGAGCTTCTGGATCATTACTATGTAGTCATATACAATGGTCAGCTAGACATCATAGTTGCATATCCTTTGACTACTAACTACTTAAGAAACTTGAAGTTCTCTGGTGCTGAAGAATACAAAACTGCAAAACGATACATCTGGAAGGTAGACGGTGAAGTGGCTGGTTATGTGAAACAGGCAGGCAAGCTGGTGGAAATCATGGTCAGGAATGCTGGCCACATGGTGCCTGGAGACCAGCCTAAATGGGCACTAGACCTTATCACACGGTTCACACATGAAAAAACTTTTGACCATGGTCCCAAAAGTTCTTTATTTCTAGGAACAAATTAAGAGGCTAAAGTAATGCTCAATCATCAAATAGCTTAGATTTTTTTTACTTTTATACCTCTTTATAATTTTTTGTTTGGGTAATTTTATTAATGAGTGAGTAAAATAATCAACAATTTGGTACCTATCAGTGAAAATATAGATATAAGGATATTCCATAAAACCTCCTGTATACGAAAATGTTGCTGTTGAATTGTAATACCTATTTGTTCCTAATTAAGAGTTTTACTTTTTTTTTGTACCTACTGTGTACAGTTGGTATTGCATAATTATTCCTATACCTATAGAACATGAATGTGTGCTCACATAAACATATCTAGAATGAATCATTTACCTGTTTGTTGATGTAGAAATAAAGTTGGTTGAATTTTACTATTTTGTTTCATTGAATGTAGTACTTCTTTGTACTACTGTGGTAATACTTAAGTTACTCTATACATATATAGATTTTAAGCATAATGAACAGTTATTACCTTAAAAGGTGATACTTGAGAATTGGTAAGTAGGCTATATTCATAAGTACACAACTTGTTATTTGAGACCAGTGGATACTCAGTTTTACATTACAGGTGGATTGGAATGTTCTAATTATGCTTGTTTGTCATACTTATACTGCACTGTTTTGTATGTTATTGAAACCAAGTCTGCCTATTTGAGTCCAGGGCTGTACAATGTACATAGAACTCTCAAGTTGTTATAAACCACTTGAATAATATTTGGTTTTGATTATTACAGCCAATTTCTTAATGTGAATAGGGGTGATAAAAATGAAAGCAAGGCTATTAAGTTGCCCTTGACAACATCTACATAATGTAGGTAAAATAAAAGTTAGCTTGTAGGACTATAAGGACATAAATAAAAGTAATATGTTACAATATCAAATGTTACTTTAATTAATCTTTAAACCTAGAGTTACTTATCTGGCGATGAACAGTTAATGAAAACCAAACCACAGACTTTCATCCCAGAAAAGTGAACATTATCTTAGTCGAATAATCTGAAACACACTTGCATAGACAAACTACTTTTTGAATGCCAATTGCTTCCAAGTCAAAAAAAAAGTATTATATCAATCAATATAACAGGTAAATCAAATTATTTCTTGCATATGATTCTTAGTCAATATGTAATGGGTTGCATGGCATTCAAAAAGTCACACTGGTACAAAAGGAATGAAGAGGTTTGTTGTTTATCGGCCTTCAATGTAAGTTGAAAGCTCAATTTCTTCTGGCAGCTCAGTGATGTTGACATCGAAGCGGTCTTGCACTTCATTGAGAATCTTGGCATCATTTTCATCAGATACCATAGTTATAGCTAAACCTTTGGTACCAAAACGCCCAGCTCTTGCCACGCGGTGAAGATAGGTGTCAGAATCTTCAGGCATGTCATAATTAAACACGATGTTGACTCTTTCAATATCCATTCCTCTTCCAAACAGGTTAGTAGCAACTAAGATCCTCTTCTGGAACTCCTTGAACTGCTGGTAGCGGGAGAGACGCTCATCTTGGGTCATGTTTCTATGGATTCCAATAGCAGGGAAGTTCTGATCAGTTAACAACTGAGCTAAAGCTATGCAGCGTTGGACAGACTTCACAAATATCACAACTTGGTTGAACTCCAGTACATCAAGTAGCTCAAACAACTTTTTGTTTTTCTCATTCTCCTTGAGTTTGACATAATGTTGCTGCAGACCGTGCAGTGTCAACTTGGCTTCATCATCGACATACACTTCCATGGGGTCTTGCATGAATTTCTTGCACACCGGTCGGATCTCTTTGCTCAAGGTCGCCGAAAACATCATCACTTGCTTACCGTGAGGGGTGTTCCGGAATATCTCCTGAACATCGCGTCTCATATCTAGAGATTCAAGCATCTTATCGCACTCGTCGAGGATAAAGTGCTTTAAGTGTTTTAAATTAAGCTTTTTGCTGTTAACCAAAGCCAAAATTCTTCCGGGTGTACCGACAACAATGTGTGGGCAGGCAGTTTTTAGCACTTCTTCGTCTTTCTGTACCGGCATTCCACCGAAAAATACTGATACACGGACGCCGGCCATGTACTTTGAAAAACGCTCATATTCCTTGCTAATTTGGAAAGCTAGTTCCCTAGTGTGGCACATAACGAGCACATATACGTGATTTTCTGATGGCTCCAGCTGCTGTAGCGTCGCCAACACAAACACGGCGGTTTTTCCCATACCGGACTTGGCTTGGCACAATATGTCCATACCGAGAACGGCTTGCGGAATACATTCATGCTGAACTTCTGAGGGATGCTCGAAACCGCAATCAACGATGGCGCGCAATATCTCGGGTTTTAGCAGGAAATCTCTAAATCCAGAACTGTGAATAGATACATAGGATCCCTTAACCTCTTTCTTTGGCGCCGCTTCTGACGCCCCGTCAGCGGTCTGCTGATCTGCCTGTTCTTCGTCTTCGTAGTCGAGAAGATCGTCGTTGTCGGCCATGATTTGTAATACTTGTACTTATTTACGTTGTTTTTCTAGCTGCACTCAATATGAGCACGTGAAATATATTTTGAAAAAAATATTTCACAATAATGGCGGCTTTGGTTTTGGCGTCAATTCGACTTTTTTTTACTGACTCACGTCGTTATCTAGGGATTTGGATACGAGTCTTTTTGCACGAAACAATTATCTATGCTATGAATATGAAAAAATGCCTATACCTTGTAAAATATAGCTTGATACCTGTGACATTACCGAACGTTTTATGAAGACAGCTACAACCCAAATTTTATTTTTAAAAGTTCAAATTTTTTAACATAAAAACGACGTTTGTGTATAAAAATAAAAGGCATTTTTAAAAACAATCATGTAATTATAAAGATACCAGAAAAAATATGAGTAATTTAAATAATATTTAATATTTCTTAAATAATTTTTGGTTCTTAGCTTACTTTATAAATGCACTTTGAAGAGCTCTAGGGACGTGCAAGTGACTGACAGATGATTATCGATAAAATAATACTATGAAAATTTCACTAGTATAAAATGAAGTTATTTAGTTTGGCTATAATGGTTTCGCGTGCAGGAAACAAGCGGGCGCCATCGTTTTTGAGTCAGTACGGGTGCTGACGCGATGCAGACGCCTTGTATACGCTACCATTGTTTTGTTGATATTTGTGTTACTATGGTGTTATTTGTGTTACTTTGTTTGGTGTTACCTTTTTGTTGTTTGCCAAAATGCCGAAAAGACAAAAAAGACTGTTTTGAATAGTGAGTGTCGCGAATTTGTCATCCGTTTGCGCGATTATTTTAAATTATTTTTGTTTTATTTCATTTAAATCAGCTACAAATATATTTATTTTTAATTTACATCTTTACAATGACAATGACTACAATGTCACTTTTAATAAAACTCATGACGTCACAGACATCGATAAGCTACGAAACACGTCCCATCCCTAGTAATGTCATTCCGAGAAACGTCACAGGTATCAAGCTATATTTTACAAGGTATACTATTGTTTCATTAGTTTAAAATTTAAATTACTTAATTTTTATTTAAGGTTTAAGAATTAATAAATTACCATTTTTTATACAAGTGAAGATAGTGGTGGTTTATGGATACATCTTTTTTAGTATTATACTACAACGTCATGGTCATTTTGCGTACTTGTAAGTTGTAGCAATAAATGAAGTGCTCTTTGTAGGGTTCCGTACCAGAAGCGTAAAATTGAACCCTATTACTAGGCCTCCGATGTCTGTCTGCCAGGCTCTATCTCCTAAACCGCGATAGCTAGAAAGCTGATTTTTTCCGTTGCCGCTATAACAATAAATACTAAAACTGAAAAAAAGATATTTTAAGGGGGTTCCCATACAATAAGGCTGACCGCACATTGGAGTCACGACAGTTTTAAGACAGACTTGCCTCACATAGACAAGTCTGCCTTATACCTGCGTTGACTAGACTGTTTTGTCGTTGATGTGCGCGCCCGCATAAATAAAAAAGAGTAGCCGACAAACGTTAATCAGACGTCTGGTGCGATTTGGACAATTTTGTCTATGAGACGTTTTGTTTGAAGTGTGCGCACCTTCATATGTTTTGTATAGCAATAGTCTGTCTTAAAACAATGTTGACTCCAATGTGCGGTCAGCCTAAACGTGTTTTTATATATTTTTTTGCACAATATTAGAAACTGTAACAATGATAGTACGATAATGATAATAGTAGTAGGCCCTTGGTAGTTGCCCCATCACATATTAGATTAAAGTTCTCAACAAGGCCTCTGCATGTTGGACCTGTGTCCCCGTGTAAGCCTTTAAAAAGGACCGGGTTTCTTCCCTTGAAGTTATCCCGTGAATTAAAAGAGATACAAATAGTACGAAACCGTTCGTGCATGAGCCCGACTCGCACTTGGCCGGTTTTGTAAAACTAGCCAAATTACATATTATGTTTATGTGTAAACAATTACTAGGTTTAAGAAAACTTCTCTAATTTAATATTTTGTGGAGTACCTATACAATACTGCCTTGTAGGTGTCTACGAAATAATATTTGGATCACTTACATTGCATGAGGTGCATATAGGGTTGTTGAAGCATCAGTAACTAGTTACTAGTTAGTTTAGTGTAGTGCAGGGCTTTATAAAGGACAAAAATAAATTAAACAAGGTTATATTCTCAATACTTTTTATTTGTAATTAATTCAAATGCTACGATAAAAATCGGTTCTTAATGTATAAAAAATGAGTGAAAATTTAAAATTACGTAATGAGTTCCGAGATATTCTGAGTATTTTATTCGGCTGAAGAACCCTTAATGTATAGCCAGTAAGCCAGATTAAGCTCAAGGATGTCATGATCTTATAAGACCGCTGGTAAACTCACAGAGTACTTTGGGTAAACTTCAACGTATCCAGACGTTTGTTAACTACAGTCATTCAGTACTAGTTTGATGTGAAATTTGTCATTATCGATATTAAAAATTAGTTTAGATTTTTTTATGATAGGTTCAATGATTTTGTTTATAACAAATCGAAAAAAAATACATTTTGATTTTGGAATATAACCGAACTTTTTTAAAGATGACATGATGTAACTGTCCATAAACATTTGGGGGTTGTTTTTTATTTTAGTATCATCAGATCGTTGCCGAATTATTTCATAATTGCTAATTAAACTTTAACTATATTTACCAGTACTTGCTTATTTTTATTTATCATCGGTGATGAACCATCTAATATGGGATGAAAATAATTATTCTCTAGTTCTTACATCGTTAAACTAATCATAATTATCTACTATAATTCTACAAACAATATTTTAATAATACACAAGGAGTTACTGATTGCTACTGATTTATAACATCAAAACAATTTATACAATGGTTTCTAAAAGGATAACAATTAAAATAATACTGGAATAACAAATGTAATAAGTAATCTTAAAATGCAGGATATTCATGCCTTGAATTTATAAAATGAACAACTATGGGACGCATTTTTTATATTGACTCATATGAATGGTAATTGCACAGCCATTGCACCACTTCTTGAAATCTTGTTGCATTGTTATACTAAGAGCCATCCCAGTGCCATCTATCGGCCAATGGCAGAACCAACATTAAGTTCTGCACGTTCCAAAGCGTAATTTTCTGTGTTATGTGTATGCTGTATTTATTTACAGACAACAGCATTGTAGGTAAAAGTACCTCGATGTATAATTTAACTCAAAGCTCCGCAAACTGCAGACACATAGCGAAAATCAGTTTGAATGCAATTTGAACACTCAAAGTTATTTTAGAGCATTTGATATTTCCGGCTATTTTCTTTTGCGTGAACACTCGACCAACTCACAGCATACCTAGTCCGGTATTTGTGCTCGAACTATTGACGGATACAGTCTATAATCTACAACTACTTATTAAGTTAGTTTATCATTGTACAAATTCAAGTTACGTAACCCATCGAATCGGTAACTAACATTTCTCACTATACGGTTTCAACGGCTTAAAATCAGCATTCCCGCTCAAATACGCGTCAACGAAGTTCTGTACCGAGTCCGTTGTGATCTCATCTCCATACTTCATGGTGACGAGGCGTTGTTTGGGAAAGTCTATGGAGGTTAGCAGGGGTACCGCGTCATCTAGACCTATGTGTTCTCTTAGCATGTCTGCGCTGTCAGTTCCATCGATCCCGATGTAAAACATGACGTGTTTGAAAGGCTTCTTCTTCATTCTGGAGTGCCGGGATGTCGGGTAGTCGAAGTCCATGGTCTCGTCGTCCGAGGAGTTCTGGTAGGGGCAGAAGCCCGGGTACTGGATGCTGCATTCCTCGTAGTAGGACTCCGCTGAAGGTGTGATTACGGATTCGGCGAATTCTATTTCGGAGTCCTCGTCATCTGGAAAGAAGAAAATAGATTACTAAGAAGACTGCCTCAATAGGATGTAGATTTAATATCACTTGAAAACGTTAAAACCGATAAATAGCTTAACTTGAGACGCTACTACGACTACGACTTACCAAGTCACTAGTAGTATTGTTGCATTTGTGAAAGTGAGACATCGTTCTACCTCATGTAACGTGTCTTGCTTTCACAATTGCAATAGTCTTACTTTATGAGATGTAGGCAGGTCCTCATGCTAATCAACAGGGATTTACTGTAGCTTTCTAATTGTCTCACCTATGAAGAGAACGACAGCGGGATGCCGCGCCATCTTCAGCAGCGCCTGCTCCGTGAGCACCGACACCGGCCGCTGCGCCCACGGGAAGTTCTGGAAAGCAGATAGAATGACTGTCAGGTGCTTTAAGTGAAAACTGGTAATAATTATTATGAGATAGTGTGCATCATAAAATGCCACCTTCGCAGCCTGACCTTTTCTGAACTAATAATATCGATGATTAACTGCTTTGGTTAAGGACGAAAAACCCAAATCTATGTTTTTAAACCTTCGAGACTTGTACACATATTTAAGGTAACAAACGGGACTTATTCGCGATATAGTTCGATATTTCTTTTTTCCCGACTAGAGTCCACCCGTGACCACGGTCGGTGCAACTTTGCCGAAACGTCGGGAGAAAAGAAATATCGAATTATATCGCGAGTAAGACCCGTTTGTCTAAAATATTCCAAATCTATGTCATCGATACTACGTTATCGATACTTACCACAGCCAGTGGGTCGGCAGAGAGATGATGTCTCCCGTTCGCGGTGAGGATCTTGCCGGCGCCGTCCGTGATGACAAGTGCGGGGATGCCGGCGACACCCAGCGCGGCCGGCATGGCGAGGCGCGCGTCGGAGGCAGACCACGGCACGGAGAGCGCTCCTACTGATGACACCGACTGGACCGTGCGGTTGTAGGATTGTTCACTCCTGAAAGAATGTATGAGGTTTTTAATAGGATGATGATTTTATGGGTAAATGCTTTAGTAGATACTAGATGCATATAATTAAAATAGACAAATATTAGGTCGGGGAAAAAAAAATTTCGCATTATAGTATGTATGAACTTGTAATAAAATCTTTTTGGCTATAGTGTTCGTATCTGGCTGGTATTGGTATAATTGAAAGTTAAAATTTTAAAGAATATAATTCCAAATTCTAATTTTATTAGAGAGAGAAAGATTTTATTACAAGTTCATACATACTATATTGCGTAAAGACTTTTTCCCCGTCCTATTAGATGCATAAAAGCTGTCTCTACCTAGCCCAAAGTGCCTTGGGAGCCCTTCTCAACCTCGAAGAGAGCCGAGGAGAGAACCGCTCTACGCCGAGTAGTGCGATGTCCCACACTTCCATAATTACAACATTCAGAGGTAGCGGTTTGTCTCCAGATGTTTATTATAGGTCATCCAAAATTACAAAATTAAAATATTTTGCTACGTAAGAGATCTCAGAATGGCTTTATGTATTTTATGTCACTTTTACCTAAATATTATCATTTCTTTCTCATATCATCGCTCATCCTCTTCTTTTTTAGGATAAATAAATCTTGTATATACCATACAGACCAAAATGAAAGTAACTTGGCACTTTTTCTCACCACTTTTCGCAAGAAAATTGATGCCAGGCGCAAATAAATTGCTATTCTAGCGTTTCACCTCAACCCGAGATTCGTGCTGTAAATCCCGGAGCTACAGGGCTAGAGAGGCAATGAATACGGATTAGGATTCGATGCTAGCTATCAATTTTAAGTTCTCTATTTCTGATTTACAACTTGTCTGAAACTGCAAGATTGAATTTCGTGATTGAATTTTCGATTTAACTAAGCTGAAGATCGTATTTTATACATCTGTCTAGGTAGTAATTATAAATTATGGTGGTTTAATGAAGTTCATGTCAACTGTACATAAATAGATTAAACCCTGAAATACCTTCAACTATAATCTAACTTGAGAACCCGAAAATGTAATCTTAATTTTTTGGTGGTCGTGGAAAAACAAATAACCTTTTAAAATCTTTATATTTCTTTGCCCCAAGCTAACATTTAACTTAGAAATTTCACGGCGTATTTCACACGCAACGTCTAGACTAATATTATTTATTAGTAAGTGCTGCAGTAAGTCGTAAGTTAGCGGGTAAAAGCTTTGTTAGGCGGCAAAATTACAGCTCAAAACTTATACTTCTATGTAGGTAGGTAAATACAGTAGGCGATAAAATACAGTATTATATATGAAACAGTGACGCGAAACAACCTCGCGATGAGTTGGGTATGAATTTATGAATGTAGGCCAAAATATCCTCCCCACGTCAATAAACACAGAGAAAATAAGCGAGCCTCTGTATAAATAATAGTATTCTCACAAATTGTATCAAGTTAGTTGGAAGTAACAATAAATTACGCACTCTGCCGCTGTCAGCGTAGGCAGGAGCGATCAAATTGCTTTTTTACGACACAACTTTATACGTGGCGTGGAGTAAGGCGGGAAACTCGAAGCGCGGGAAACCGGCCCTTAATATCGGTGTTAAGGTGTAGTATTGCTGATTTATTTTAGATTTTCACGAGTAAATTGTTTGGTTGTTGAAAGAGGTTTTATTTCTTCAGTAAGTGGTAAGAAATCTTGTAAATTTTACAATGTTGGATACCTTGTGAGAACCTACTATAGCACATACCTTAAGTAACATCCTATTGATTAATATATGTGGAATCATAATAATATGTTGCATGTAGAACAATATCACGGACATTTTTTTCTAATCCCACGCATTTCTTGCCAAAATGTTACAATGTTGTTTGACGAAGTAGCGAACAAAATTTAGAAAAATAATTCATGTTCAGACGCGATAAAAAGGAAATCGCAAGTTAAACAACCAACTTTGAACACGGTACTACGAAAACTTACAACTTTACTTTTTTAAGCTTTTGTAACCTACCTACATAAATCAGGACCTTTTCAAGGCACGGAAGGGAAGCATCGTAAATCAATACGTGTCCAGAACACAACTTTGAGACTACCATGAAGGATATATACCGACTTACCACGAAGGTTATATACCGATATACCTACTTACCATGGAGGATATATTATACACCCCATAACTTTACGATCACAAGGATAAGTCGACGTCAGGAAGTCGTTTGTCTCCCAATTTGACGATCAAACTTTCCACATTAAAGTCTTGATGTACAAAGTTATATTCATCGGCAATTCAGCTTTTGGTGACTTGTTACGGTCTTTTCGACGAAATTGTCTTGATCCCAGTATTTTGCAAGTAATAAGGCTTTAATACCGGTGATTCTACGTAGCTTTCGCGGGTTTGTCTTTTATGTTATGCCTGTTTCAAGGTTTAATTAGGAGACTTATTTTTTATATTATTAAGTAAAAGGTTTGAATGAGAAAAACGCCCCACACTATCGGCTGGAAGTAAGCTAACACTGATTTCGTGTAAGTGGCTTTACTAGGGGCCCTCTTTATTTATTTATTAGACATAGATTTGAATAAATTACAGATAACCATTGCGTATGCATGCAAAGCTGCCGTGACTCCTAAAAGATATAGAAAAGTGATCGTGCTCCATAAATCGAAAGGAAAATGTGATCCCTTTAGCAATAACGCTCAAACGCTAACCCTACATTTTCAAATAAACAAGCGACCCTCTACTCTAAATTGAGTTTACTTCCAACCGTATCCACCGAGTGAAATAACCATAGACTAGTGACTTCTGGTAAGGCATAGATATTTCCCGCCATAATTTACTTGCGCGCCATTACGTAGCGACGCGACATGACGCCCGCCAGAATACGCACATCAAAACAAAACGCCGTATCTTTACTTCTTTCCTGATACAATTACATTAGCATATACACGGAGGTTTTTGATTAAATTTCTTCAGGACTACTAAGCTCCAGTTGTGTATATTTAATTTTGAGGTTATGTTACAAGTTATTCTGGCCATGTTTTTTGACTAACAATTCATTTAAAGTAACTTTAATAGTTACTTTAAAAGTTGAGATTGATGTTAAATTCTTAGTTCGATTAAAATCACCGCTGACTGACTACCAACTTAGTTTTATCGTTTAAGAGCTTGCTCCTCATAATTTTATCTTTTAAACTTAGTCTTGGTTTTACGGTAATGACGTAGTTTAGAGCTAACTTTAACATATTACGAAGTTGAGATTAAAATCTTAGACACTCTTCCTTCGATTCTAAAGCACTACCTAACATAAATGACAAATATCCCCTTTTTTAATACACGGCAGCAGAAAGTAATGTCAATTTACGAAGCATCCATTTTGAATTTTAAATCGATACGTCGGAAAATTGGGATGATCGTACACACGTATAGATATACTTTTATTAATATTGTACAAGGGTAAGTTATGAGGGTGGACCCGATCGCTCCCCTAATGGATGGCGTCCGAAGGGATTATAGCGAATGAGCCGAGTCCACCTGTGGGCCTAATGACATAATACTGGTGTTTGCTGGAAGATTAGTGGAGTCCTCTTAGTGCAAGAAGCTTCGTAAAGGTCATAAGTGATAAATAGTTTCCCTAATTGGATTATGGGATTATTTAAAGCTTCGAAACTTATAGAAGAAGTCGGATGATACCATCCAAAAAAACTAAAAATGTACGATATTTAAAATACACCGTGACTTTTAGCTCGTTTTAGAAAAGCAGCCCAGTTCATGTATCCAATGACTAGTAAACGATTATAATAAAAAAAATATGTTTTTTTAAGATTTGAATGAATAAAAATAATATTCATTATTATGACACAAGGCAGTCTTACGAACACTCTGTAGTGAGCGCGGTCCGAGCCTTGTGCCAAAGGGGCCGTGCGGGCGGCGCGGCGGCGTCTTATCATAGGTCATTCACCTTAGCGTAAAACAGCTGTCTTACTATTGCAATCATAATGTTCGCAGTAAGTATGTAGCATGTATCTTCAACAGTTTGATACGTAAACATTTTTAACAGGATGTTTCATATTTCCAATGTATTATTTATTTTTTTCATGCATATTATTTTAATTAATGATAAAAAAATTATATTCGCGCCTAGAGGTATTTTATGACGGATACACTGTGTGGACGACTTTTTTAAAACGACCTAAAAATCACGGTGTATATCTAGATTACATCTTTTGGAGTACGAGAGTTCGATACATGGGTAAAAGCTCCGATAAAAGAAACAATAAAAAAATACTTTTAAAATTTTCAAAAGAGTAGGTAAAAGAATGTTGTTATTTCTGCAATAAAACTTAAAACTATTCTAAATATTACAGAACCTTAACGCCAGTAGTCAAATATAACGGTATCTCACTTTATTACCAAAATAACGGGCACGAAAACTGTACAAAACGTTGCAAAAACGCCTTAATGTCCCCAATCTTGCAGCGCGAAGAGTGCAGACATCACGTAGGTTTGGTGCGATCTAACTGGCGCTTATCAGGCCCCCACAGCCGCGTAATCAGCGTTACCCGGCTATACCCGGGGCACGCGGTACTCCCGGTAATACCATAACCGGGCATCCGGATGTAATAAGCACCCTGGTTTACCGCCTGTGATAACCCCGAAGGGTTGTGTTTAATGTAATTTGTTGTTTATCTCAGGAGAAAAGGGATTTTCTTCACCTTTAGATAAAATTTTCCTCTTTATTTCTTTAGTTTTGTAATTTCGGGGTGATTTTAAAGTTTTTTCAATGTATTAGGAATGTTTGAGGAACACAGGATTTTGAAGGATAAAACTAAGTACCTACTACTTAAAGTCGACTTGTGACTAGTCTTCTTTATCAGACAGTGAATTTCGTATAACAATGGCTATATTTTTTACCAAACCCTATTTTCCTTTGATGTGTGGGCTCAAAAGCTTCTATCTACAGGGAAATCATCGCATTATTTGACGGACAGCAACAAAAGCCACGGCTTAACTTGCAAGATAAAGGGACAGTGAGCCCTGTAAAGCCAAGTTTCACAAGAAAATCATTAAACGAGCTGTAGGGAGTTCCCTCGCATTTTATAACGCTATCACACGTTAGACTTAGCTCCCTCGGCGCGGCCATGATGGCTATAAGCCCGTAACTGAAGGACAATGAAAACCAATGGCCGCCATTTTGACTACGTGACCATTGCACTTTTTGAGGTTTGATAGGAAGTTTCTTGTTTTATCTGTGGTGGAAATAAAGCGGGCTTTTGATTGTGTGCTTTTGGATTTAAATTGGAGTTATTATGAAAATGTGCATACAATAATTTATGGTAATCGTATCAATTATAAGTTTTATCTTTTCGCACGACACGAGTATTCAAAAAAGTTGTAATAGTCAAACATATTAGATTTTGTAAATGATAAATATTGACACTAAGAAATTAGCTTTTTAAAGGTAAAGTACTGCATTAAACTATGTTTCGCATAAATCACTTATTGGACAACAAATTCACCCGTCCTACTAGAGTTATTCATCAAGGCACCTTCCAAACTGCATCTTAACAATCGACTCTACCTTTCGTATAACTCTACCGGTTATTACTACTAGGGATGGGCAGTAAGAGAGCAAACCCATTGTCCCTTACAGGATAATCACCATCCATGCATGCGATCCTCTGAAAAGGAGCCATTCAGGCATCGTCCACCTTTTGTACCTCCCTCACTTGCTCGTAACGTACCGGTAATTGATTGCTGATGTAAGAATATTGGCTACAGCGCGTGGATTGGTCTGCGGGGAAATGTTTTATTAATAGGTATGTAATATGATGTTCTTGGTGTCTTCATTTAAGTAATTTATGACCGAATCGAAACTTGGCGAAAATCCGAAATTCGTATCTACTTAACCTGAGCTCTGGAGAGTGAATCAGGATAGTTGAATAACTAAACGAATCCCTCTTAATTCTATACATAAGTAGATAAATGTAATTCTAACTTTTTAAACGACTTTGATGAATGAATGTAGGGAGACTAGATAGTTAAGTAAATCGATTGCGTTCAATAGACTTGTCGTAGTTTTCCCTTGCCTCAGTCTATTCTCCAAGGAAAACACTACACGTAAGTTACGAAACACGGTAACTTATTCATAAACCTTTACATTGTAAAAAGATAAAGGCAAAGCGATTGAACCGTTAACTTACACAAGATTCACCCGGGGCTCCTAAGAAGGGTTTAGCCCTTCAATATCGGTCGTCCGTTTCTACGAAGCTAAATCCCGTGGAATCTGCTAGAAAGGGGAGAGTCCATTTAATTCAGATTTATTTGCCACCGTGGAACCGTGATAAGGCTTTACAGGGGTTCCTTTGCCTCACCAGATAAGTCTTTTAAAAAGATATGGCGTAGATTATAAAATTTTAATTAAATTTGTAACTGTTTGTGGTGAAATCATAAAAAAAATGTTTGCATGGAACCATTTTTAAAGAACTTTAAAGAATTACTTTGATATGTGTACTAACTTTAACAGTTTTTTTTTAATTTTTCAATTTTCGTAATTTAATTTTCATTTAGTTGCGGTGAAATCTACCAACTTTTAATTTCGGAGAAAACCATTAATAAAGCAGATCTTGACTTAATTAAACTTTAATAAGTCTCGGGAGTTATTTAACCATGTTTAATTTAGAATAATTTGTGCAAACAATCCAGGTTTAATTAAGAACTAAGCGCGATTAATTCGAGGGCTGGCTGTACACGATAATACCTTGTTGTGATATTATGGGTCATGGATTAAAGCGCGGGTAATTGCATTTTCCGAATATACGTAAAATTGTATTCTGGCGGGAAAATTAAACCGTTGATTGGTATTTTAGGTAACATGTGGGAATTTTGGTTTATATAGAGTAGATAGTAACATTCAGTAGATATTAATGTGATTTCGTGGAATAGTATTGAGTGAATTAATTAAAGTTATTTTGTTCAGTTCCGACACGACTGGCGCATTAAAATTATATCATGCCTCATATTCATACATGCCACTAACGCGGTAGGTTTCTATAATTGATTATAGTTTGTTAGGCATTATTTTAAATAAGAATACAATGCAAGGCTTTCAAAGCCCGAATATAAATACTAAGCATGTAAAAAAAAACAATTTGATTGTAAAACAACATGAAATGTGAATGACGGGTTTCGAAGTACCTACATCATACCTACTACGCGTACTTACAGAAATATACAAAAAAAACGTAGTCAACTGTAACTATAGTTAGGTAATTTATAGATATTAAATGAACACCATTCACGTAATAATCGTCATGTTTCAAATTTATCTCGTCTGTACAATTTGTGAAACACAATTATGGGAAATGATTTGTAGCGCCCGCCAGCGTTTTGTACATCGGTCTGATATGACTAGCTTATTGTTGTTAAACCCTACTCGCGTAGCTCCCAGCGGTGTGCAGCAAAAAGTTGAGAAACGTTTTGTTATTGTGTGAGAAACTAAGTAATTAATAGTGTTAAAAGTGTTTCGATTTTGAGAACCATTAACTTTACACGTCTCTCTCGGAGATAGACAAAAATTTTAAGCGATTAAATGTATTGATATTTTACCGCTTAAAATTTCTTCTCCATTTTATCCATTCCTCTTTCTCCTTCCATTTGGACATTTTTTTATAGTCAAGTTTCATTACATCTTCTGTAAACAAACATTACGTAGTGTCGATAGCATAACAAGAATCTCTGAGTCTGCCTGGTTGTCATTTAGAAAGATTACAAAAGTTTAAGTTATATTTTTCTACAACTTTCCCCGCTTAAGTGCACCTACATTTTATTTCTAAGAACAATTTCCTTTTCAACTTAGCGCAATATTCCCCAGATCATACTTAACATCTATTCATTCGCATCAAAACAAAATGTCGGCAGCAACGCGTTTATACGTATTTACAACAAATTCCATTTACAACACAAACAAGTGGAGCTGTTGCGGAAAGCCATTCAAAATGGCACGGCTACGCAATTAAATTAAGCCGATGACTGTGTAGGGAGACGAGAGAGGCCATGTTGCCGCGACCGTACGCAGTTCCCGCGCGAAACTCCCGCCCTTTTTCACTGACGTTTATTTTTTTTTTGCAAACGTCTACTGGCTTATTATGCCAGGCAAAGGATGATTGAAATGTAATAAGATCTGTGTGAGTACCTTTTTATGAATAGCTTTTTATAAATGGTATTTTAGTATGAAAATTGTTGGCTTTATATTTACAAGCTTCTGTGTACTTACCTGAATAAATGAGTTGGCTTTCTTCCTTTCATATGCAACGGGATTACAGCGAATTTCTTTATAATTTATTTCACTTTACTAGTGAGTACAATTCTTTTTGTAAAGCCAATTTACCAATGGTAATATCATGAATAAATACAATTCAGACAAAAGCAAATCAACTTAGACTTTCTGTTCCTAACTTTTTAAGTGTACCAGCCAAACGCAAATTGGTTGAAAGCTTTTCAAAACACCTCCTATATGTATAAACGTTTTTATTAATTCTTAGAATCTGTGGGTTCTAATTAAATATAAAACTTCGAAACATCTAGGATACTCGAAAGTTATAAAACTCAGCCGGGGAACCCTCCCTCTGAAACCCTCAGTTTATTACAAGCATTCACTTTTATGCGAGAATTATCTTTTCTGAGGGAAAGGCTGTATAAACTTTGTGCCTGTGCTTGGTCCCGCTGAGATAAAAACGAGGTTTATGGACGTAATCATTTTTAGGACACAAGAAATAATGCACTTAAACTGAATTACGCAGCTTTTGTGAGACTGCAGATTTTCTTCTGATTTTTTCGTTTTCATTTTGTTGGAATGTTCCTGTATTCAGGAAAGTTGGTCCCATCTTTACATGTTTATGTAACAAGTCTTTGTTGTGCCAGCAAATCAAAAGTAAATGTAGCTACATAGAGCACTGCGTATCAATAGCATCCACAACAAAATAGAGTAAAAAAAATACGCGGATTCGGGGCAAAAAGCATCAGAGCTGTTTTTAAATAAAGAATGTGAAGTGTATTGGCAGCAAACAGATGCAGAATTCGCCAATTGCCTCCATTACAGCCAGAAGTATTGCCAGCTCGCAGACAAATGGGTGCAAAACAAATAAATCCCCAATTTAGTGAGTTCGTTTTAATAAAAAATCGTAGCAATTTGACTGTGCTTCAATATTGATTTAGTTAAATTGCTTGAGAGTGGGCTTTGAATGTAAAAAATACTTTTTAAAACGCTATATTTTATTCTGTTTTTGGTTGAGAGATTTTTTGTAAATTATATTCTACCTGGTCTAAGTCTTTATTTGTGAACTAGCAAGTAGCGACACAAAAAAATACTGACGATTCTAAGAAAGAAATAAGTTAGCTTTGAGAGAGTTTGTATTAATTAGTTACCTTAATTATCTTATTAATATAAATATAATTGTTTATGTATACGTATATTAACATATAAATATTTGTATTAAGTAAGGTGACGAAATGAATGCCTCACGAAGTTGCCTGAAATTCGCTGCCAAAGTACAGTGTCCTGTCTCCAGACTAAAAAAAACCCAAACTGTCAAAAGCCCATTACCTCGTCCTGTCATTACCTCACTCTGTCACAGTAAAAAATTCATTCACCATTTTCACCGTTTATTCCTCTCTGAAGATTTTCACTTTACAATTTGCCTGCCAAAATTACAAGGCTGAGCGTACACTTCCTTTTTACAAGCTTAATAAGCGTCGAAGGGGCAGCCCTATTAATTAGGGCTGTCGCGAGGGTCAAAACAAGAACGATTAATTTTGTGGATCGGTTGTAAGGATAGGTAGGTAAGGGAGTTAGTTGTTACATAATGTGTTTTAGATACATAAAGAATTGCTTTTGTAAAATGTTTTTGATTTATTAGGGTCCATTCTAAGTTTTCTTTGCTGAAACAAAGCCTTTATAATTTGCATCAATATACCTAGATCTCATGACTGAAAAGAGAGAAAAAATAAATAATCCTGTACCCTTTTTTTCTGCATGTCAAAATCGGAAATGCCTTTTGAGCTGTATCGTTCGGTCAAATGATAACAAAATAACTACCCTAAATTGACACTTAAACTTTATTTATAAAACCTCAATTACAAAACTACGAATACTGTGAAAACAAACTCACAGAATAATAAAAAAATGTATAACCTAGTAGAAAACTTTAATTAAAAACACACTCTCATTAGTAACAAAGGTCATGAGACCGATATGAAAATATTATAGCTACACAATATATATGAATGTATCGATCGGCAACCCTAGCCGCCCCTCCATTAGTCTGGCTACCTGTCGGCCTGTCGCGCCTGCCGTCTAGTGACGTCACAGGACGGGAATCAGGCTAGTAGGGGGAAATGGTGTTTAGGTTATAATCCTGTGAGAGTTAAGGGATAATGATCGAGTTAGGTAGGCGAGGTACGTTTTTCTTAGTGTTCATGTTGGACGATTGTCCAAAGCTGAGCGATGCGAGTGGTGGAAAACAGGTCTCAGTGGCGTGCACTTGGAGAGGTCTATGCCCAGCAGTGGACTGCGATAAACTGATGATGATGAATGGCTCAAATGTATTCGATAGTCAAGTTAAAGCCTCATTGTCGAAAATAACATCATTTTCACTTATTAGAACGTTTTGATATACAAGCGCTTGTAAAAAATTAACATATCCTAAGGCTTATCATACATATTAATATTTTGCAGTTTTAAGAGGATTGATAGCTTATTTTATAACTAATAATTTGAAAACGATAGTTTCGTTCCCATTCCGTCATAACTAAAAAAAATGGCTTAACTTTCAATATTTCACCTATAAAAAAACCACAAGTGAAAATTTGACTGTGAATGAAGTTTGACTTCTCTGTTTTCAGTAGGATATTAGTGTAGTGGCACTTCCCCCTACTTCTATGCCCCACAGCCACCCTCCACATTGCCCGCGCTAGACTAGGGGAGCTCTCGATAGATATTGTAATACATTATTGTGAATGTTTCTGTGTTTGCTGACATAGATTGAAACCGAGAATAATCCTTCCAATACAGGTTTCAAATCTTTGTTGAATTTTATAGAAATGGAATATTATGAGAATAGATGGTAAAAATGTTGTTGTATTTCATGTAGACGTTTTTCCAGAAGAAATATAAAATTAAAGTAACTGGGTAGACTGCAATAAGCGGATAATTCAACTGATTTTAGATTTGATTAAAACACATTGAAAATATTGGTTTTATTAAAAAAAAATACATTGGATTAACGACTAACGAGCATGTTTCGGTTACAAACGTTTTAAGTGTTTTTCTTCGAAGAACATTTGCGTAATTATTTTTAAGGAAGGATTTAGATTTATTTGGCTTTTGCTCAGCAGTGGGACACAATAGGCTTGAGAGAGAAAATAGAAGCGTAAACGAAAGCTTTTGCGTAAGCGAAAACATGTAATTTTATAGGTCCTTTTTCTCATTCATCTCTAGCTAATTAAAACCACAATGGTAACTCGAATTTTACTCTCATAAGTTTCCTTAGAGTAAACTCATCATTTCCACAAGCGGTTATCCAAATGCCCACACATTCTGCTCACCTCAAACACCCACAAACCTAAGACAGGATATTGCATTGACGTTCAATCGCTCGGTACATCCCACACAGGATTAATCGCTGACTGGCCTGATTGATTGGAAGCGGCAATCGTGTGCTTCAGCTAGGATCGCTCAATCGGAGATAGCTACGTGTTGACCGTTGATTCAGCATTGGTTTCCGTGACCAATGTAACAATGGAATAATCAGTGAGTTAAGTCTAGTGTTTCTTTAATTGTCTATGCTGTTGACATGTGCGCATGTTGTGACAGCTTCTCCGGTCTATGAAAATATTCAAAAGTTTAAATATTCAAAATTTGTAAACTTTAACACCGATAATCTTCTGAAAACTGACCGGATCCCTGAACATTTATAGCAGTTTGTAATCTGTTTTTTTTTAGGGACTTTGTAATAACTAGCTACATTGTGAATGTGTCTGTATTCCTTGAATGTCTGATTATTTTTGTTCCTTTTTCTGTTTATTTGTTATCTGTTTAAGCTACTGCGTTGAACATAATAAGACATAGTTTAAGCTTACGCCCACTCAAACATTTTGGGCAGTAAAATTACTTGACTGTAAACTTATCTCTCAAGACATTACAAGCAAAGAACCTAGATTAAATAAATAAATAGAACAACAAGATCTAGCAATATAATCCTGATCTAATAAGCGATTCATTTCCCCCAGGTGTAGTACTACCTATTATGTAGCGAGGGTTCTTAAGGCGCTACCTCGATTTATTTGCCATTTGCCATGGCAAATTATAAGACAACCAGCTTACCAATGGATCTGAAATTTTGATATAGGTAAATTGATATCTTTATCTAGATTCTGCCAGAACGAAAACACGATAGTGATAATTTTACTCGATCATAATTAATTTCGAAAACATGTCTAAAAAAGTACTATTTTTGATTTTACAAGCAAGTTACACGATCTTTATGTTTCAAAATTACTCTAATACATTCGTAACATTAATATTAAGGTTCTGTCAGAACAATTTTTCCATAACTATTACCAATCATTTTTAAATAAAGTTTTAAAATTTTGGATTTTTTGAGCGGCCGCGTTCATGATAGACGCTACGCAATTCTGAACCTTATGCCCGTGCGCTAGCGATTGATACACAATAATGTACGGAGACGAGCCAGTCGGGCGATTGGGCTCTTCGGGGTTGGACCTATGCATGTTGTCGCTCCGGTCGTAGGTATATTCATTTGTGACGTGATGATCTTAGGTTTTAAATATTTTGTAAGTGTAAATATTAGTTGGCTTAGACGTTATAGGTAATACTTATATTATTAAATTAGGTTTAGGTTTTATAATATGAAATGGCAAGAACTTAAAAAAAATATAGTTTCTTAAAGAAAAAAGAAAACAACACCTCAAAGAATGTGCCAAAAACGCAGGAGGTGAAAAAGGCAAGGTAAATAAAATAAAATCATCATTACCTATCTATGCAACTAGTATGTAGTTATGTAATTTGATAATTTTAGTGAAATTGTTGTTCTATAACATATTTTTGTAGTTGTAAACAATAACCATTCGTAGGAGAGTTGTAACTATAGGTAGATCTCGCCAAACTTTATGGTGGCTTTGGATATTGCTCGAGTCGCTGCATAAACACCATTTTAGGCAGGGAGGTAACAGCGGGTGATGGTGGGCCACATAGGTACCTAAACAAGTTTGTACGCGTATAGGTACTCGGAAGTTAGATGCGATGCGACCAGCCACTATTAAATTTGGCGAGAACTTTTGGTATATCTACACTAATATTATAAGGAGGAAAACTTTGTATTTTTGTTTGTTTGTATAATGGAGAAACTCAAAACTACTGGACCGATTCTAAAAATTATTTTACCATTACAAAACTACATTACCTATCCACGAGTAACATAGACTATATTTTATCTAGGTAAGTAATATGAGTGTTATTAGATATTATTGTAAATATTAGCACAAATCACTAAATAGCTACTACTACTACGTAAACATAAACACTTTTAGAACAAAAAATCTATGGAGACTTTCTTGTGTGTTATTTTTCTTGTATTGCCTTTTAGGAGAAGTTTACAAAATGAACGGATTCTGCCAGAAAAAACAATATGTGCTTTAGATGCCGTTCCAGCAACGAATTTTTAACATTACATTATTATTTATATTTCAGTTTTAACAAATATGTTTAAAAATATAATTACTTAGCTTCATTACTTCTTTGATACCTTACACCTCACTACGTACATTTTAACACCATAAGATCCGCGACGGTTTTATTCCTTAACCGCTGAATTTTTACTAACTGTATCACGCGATTGTACCCGCATTGTATCAAATATAACCTGTATTCACCTCTAGTGAAAGAATCTTTCAAATTGGTCAAGCAGATTCAGAGCCATTACAATCCACACAAACTAACTATCAAATCTTTCCTCTTTATAATATTAGTATAGATTATTTTACACTAGTCAAACCCTTTCATTTGATACCCATATTGAGGGTTTTGTAAAAAAATATGCTATTCGCCATTTGTGGCGGCGGCCATCTTGGGCCGATATTCACCAAATAAAGCTAGGAACACTTCCGATTAATTCCCATTTCAAACAAAAAAAAAACTAAACAACTATCGACTCAGCCGTTCAGGATATACACAAACACACACACACACACACACAACACACCACACACATACATACATACAACCATGCACGTCCAACTTATCATATTAAGTTTTCATTACAAGTATTTTTTGTAAATACAAAAAAAAAATAATCCGATTAAAAATGTAAGTTGCGGCTCCTTATCTTCCCTATTCGGTTCTTTTGACCCCGCGCTGACCTCGATGTGTGCGATTGGCGCGAAGTTCAAATTTGACACATTGAGTGACGAGTATAGCTTGCGCGACGCGCGGGGCGCGCGGGGCGTAGTGGGCGGAGCTATCTAAAATGAAAATATTCGCGGTAGCGTCTTAAGAAGGTAATCACTGCTTGTTTTTATGCCAATAGCGCCACTTGTGTCTGTTTTGCATTGATTTCCCATCGGAGTAGTCGCGATGATAATGTGAATTGAAAATGGATAAAACTTGTGACAATCTGTACCTACAATGGTATTACATTATTTAGGATAGGTTGGTAGGTGGTAATGAGCAGAATTATTGGTATCATGCTGTCGTAAATACGGATCTAATAGAAATTATAATTTTCCACAGGAATCTAAATAACTACCTGTATATTTAGATTACTGTGAAATTATCATTGTGACGGCAATAACTATGTATGTTCATTTTTAAATCTTGTGTTCTAAAAAGTGAAACATGCTCCAAAAAGTAAGTGTCGAACGATTGTCTCATTATAAAGCAATCGAACAAAAAGCCCGAAAAGTTAGACTCTCTCACCGAAAATTGCAAGCTAAAATACAGATTAAAAAACTGCACTTTCAACAAAAAAGTCACCGGCATAACGTCACACGCCTAAGCCATGCGTGTCATCATAAAAAAGCTGTCACTTGCATAGTGATGCGCCTTCGTTATAAGATCAAAGGCATACAGACGCCAGCGGAGCATGGCGGCTATCGCATCCCTTTGAGGGGGTTAATGAGAGCCCGCTTATGTCGTGTCTTCGTAAGTATAGCTATGCGAAGATACGGAAATTAAAAAGGTGGGACTTTGTAAAGTTTTTCAATATACCGTGTTACATACATTGATTTTTGGGAAAGTGGAAAGACTTTTACCGCAAAGTGGTGTGATTGAAGAGTTTAGAAAGTACTTTACTTATTCCATGACCATATGCATGTAGCTATCCTAACAATATACATTTAATACCTAAATGCACCAAAAATAATACAACTCTTTTTAAATAGAATAATAATTTTACGTGGTAGTAGGAAATAAATATTTATAGGGTTTTGCTATACTTACTACTGCTTCTCTTTAGTCGAGGTTTACTTTAAAAACGCTCATTAATCAATGTCAAGAAATCCTTAGCATGAACTTCCATTTTACCTAATTCTCATCAGTTAGGATTGCTAGGAATTCAAATGTCGACCGCACCTTGATTTGCAAAAAGCAAAGCTCATGTAATGACGAGTTGAATGACATCAAAGCCGTAGACAGGAACCCTTTGAAGATATTAATGAGAGCTGTCATCAATTCTATAGTTTTAATAAAGAGAGAAATCCGACTATCACATGGATTCAATATGAATGCCATACAGCGTCTACAATCAACGATGTGCTTTGAAACTTTTTGCTAGCACAAAATGGCGGAATGAATTTGAAAATGGAATTTAATCTTTTGCGTAGTCAGGGAGTTCTTGATTTGGTGGGGGAGTGTAATTGTTTTTTAATTCTGTGTGGCTAGGTTCTTTTTACGAAAGGTTTTAGGCGGAATTTTTGTTGATATTCAAATAAGTTATTTAGGAAGTTTTAATTAGAATTTTAAATTCTACCAGTAGAGCAGGTAAGGATAAAAGATGGTGGTTTCCGTGGCTGAATTAGGTCTTAGTTATAATATAAACAGATAATTGCGTAAAAATCCTTTCAATTTATTATTGAGTTATAAATTTTCTTAATTGCTAGTAACAAAATTCCTTTTACCAAACTAAAACTAGGAATTCATTAGACCCTATGTGAGTCAGTACCCGTTACTAATTGAACGCAGGTGGGCTAGGGACTGGGCCAGGCCTCAAACAATCCCAACTGCCGACTACCGTCGAATACTTGAATTTTAATGATCAAACTCTTTCAGAGTTGCCACTTGCCACTGAAACTTTATTCAAATAACCGATTTTACTGTTTGGAGTAGAGCTACGCAATACGCGTGGAAAATATAGGTAGTTGTTGGTTGGCTATGCATAAAAATCAGTGCAATTTATTTTATAAAGTTTACAACTATTCATAGAGTTCATAGTGCTCTCGTGGTAGCCCACATTGTATAATGTAAAAAACTACGTCTCTTTTTCCACAACTGCAGCAGTGTTAGTGTAAGAGTGTGTGTTGGTGGGTGTGTCCTGTATAATTATTAACAAAGCGATATTTACTTTATATATAAAGTACGCAATAAATAAATACAACACTTGAACCCGTTTTGAATACTCGTCGAAACAGTAAGATACCCGCCAAAAAAAGAGATCCTCCAACCATCGCGCAAAATACTACAAGCTGAAAACTACATTATTGCTACCCTCTTAAGGACTAAAATATATCACCAGCCAACAAAAACTTATGACACCCTCTTTTTAGTAAGAAAAACAAGTAATAAGTCTGAAAATTCCGGAGTCAATTTAATCAATTCACGAAATGTTTGCAAAAAGCCCCGGTGCCCGAGCCTGATCGGGCGGCAAGCAAATGGAATCAATTTGTTATAACGACACTGTCTTGACTATGAATACTGCATTGGATAGGGCCACCATGAAATTAGAGAATGGGACTGTAACATAAAATATCAAAACGGTTTAATTTTCAGTAGGCCTAAAAAGAGAATTTAGAAATGTTAAAATTACAAGTTACTGATTCTAGGTGCAGTTCTAAGATGTCATTTTTATGGAGAAGAACCGGCAAGAAAATCCATAGATTCCAAAGTCTATATAGAGCTTTATAGAACTATTTCGCAGTGATCATGCCGCATTTAAAAAGCGGTCAGAGTGTACCAAACCCCTTAGGATCTGGGTGACTTGACAGGCTTAGTAAACATATACCTATACGTCAGACATGTAAAGGTCAAGGTGGTTCATCAGCTTTTGCTATCATCAGCGTACCATTTTTATTTTCAGGAGTTAAATTGCTTCAACTACTGTACTAAGAACATCCCGGGCTTCTTTTACTACCGAAGCCTTGTCCTTGTTGGAATATTAATAAAATTGTTCTAAAAGAGGATGAGAGAATCTTGTATTGCCTTTTTTTCGTGAAAAATTATCAATTGATGTTGTGGATGCAGCGGGAGGGAGTGTCAGATTTTTTACTGATTAAAACTGAATGTTCCTCCTAGAACCCTTTGAGTACCAGCGTCGCGGTAACTCTTACAAACGTCCCGTAGCAGTGCCTAATACCTAAGGTTATATACAATGTGTCGTCTCAGCTGCTATTCCTAATATTTGTCAGTCACTGTCCAAGTGATTTACAGAATACTCAATCAACAATTCAAACTTTTTGCTCAAGACCTTTCACGGAAGTCTCTTTACATATTCCGTGTATTTTTGTCCTAATGTCTCCCAGTTTCCATTCCCTGGTCACCCTCGCTCAGAGTGTCTAACTCGAGAGCTCTCGGAAGCGGCTTTATTTATTATTCAGTATGCAAACTGTCTTATTTGTGTAAATAATATACAAATGTTTATTTATACGTACAACTTAATGTACCTGAACAATATTAGGAGTGAATACTGTAATTGTTATTATAATTGAATGTTAGGTTATTGTTTTTAAAAACCTATTTATATTGTCTTTAAAATTATATTTTTTTTTCATTTTTCAAGGAATTCATTTAATTGGCTAAGCTTTAAGTGAAGCTAAGATACTTTAACTCATTATTTATTGTGTTTGTAGGTCTTTAGAGCACAATAAATATTAAAGTATGAGTCCTGGAACAAATGCAAAAAAATACTCGTAAGTCAAAATGTGAACGCAGCAATAAGGGTTAAGGATATTTAAGCTTCGTATTCTATGGAAAACGTTAGTAGAAATAAAAATCTATACTTTAGCCAAGTGCTTGTTTTGCCTTTATATGACCTACAATATATATTTTAATAGACCTTTGTCTGTAACAATCTGTGTCTCTGTAAATGTCTGATTTATCTGTAAAAATTTGAACAGCGACAGAAATCTATAACAGACTTTAAGCAATTGTGATAAGGACTACAATCCTTCAAAGCTAATTTAAAACGCCACTGATTTACGATGGAGGGAAAAAATGCAGAATTGAAAATCTTCTTTAATAGCCTGAAATTGGTCGCTAGCGTTACGAAACAATGGTTTTCTTCGTACGAATTTTACTACTTTGGCCCTTTATTCAGTTATTGGGAGATAAATCACCCTGGTATAGCTTTACCTGGACCCGTGGGTTTTCTTGATTTTTATTTAACGTTAACAACTTTTGCGTTTATAATATTAGTGGGACTGGATAGGATTTGAGGGATAGTTTTGCCTAGTAGTGGTACACCGTATGCTAAAAATAATAAAATATCAATAAGCAAATTGATTTTGAAAATAAAAAAAATATTTTCATAGTCTTATGTCTAGCATATTCCCTAATTTTCATAAATTCAATTCAACAAATTTAATCTAACTGAGCACCCATCTATTACCAAGTCATTACTTCTTTTCGCTTATTCTTAAACTGAACAAATTAACATAATTTAATTAAAGTATTGCAATCTGTAAAAGAACTTTGCCTTTGATTCCATCGCCGCGAGTGAAAAAAGATAAAAGAAATAAAACATTGTACGAATCGTTATCTTTTACGGAAACTTGTACAACTTCCGGAAAATAAATAAGTCTTTCATTTGAATGAGAAATTACTTTAGTATTGTTTTTAAGACCCATTTATTTTGAAAGGTGCCTTTATATTATTGAACTTTAATAAATTAAATGGATAGCACTTTTTGTTTTTTTTTTTCCTAGCCTATTGTGTCCTATTGCTAAGCAAAGGCTTACCCCAAATCCTTTCACGTTTGATAGCAAACGTATATTGTAGAATCATTCTAACGACAAGAAACTATTGAGATAAAAGTATTATAAGTTTGTAAAACCATGTGGTAAGTTGTGCCTAAGTCGGTTTACCGAGCTGTGAAAGTACAGCACAAAACACTCATTCTATTGAGCGATTCGATACTCAATACTTTTTTGCTCTTCACAGTATAGGTATATTGTATAGGTCGTTTAGGTATTTAGGTAACAATTGTGAACCCTGTCGGGCACGGCAAAAGTAGGACAAGAGAGGGCAACTACGACTAAATTGGACCTAATCATAATGCTAAAGCTAAAATATAAATTTAAAAGTACAAGTTTGTAAAATAGGGAGCATTTGTACCATGCACGAGTAGCAATAGTAGATAATACTATCCGAAACTACACCTTTAGTAGTCAATTTCTTGCTAAAACTGAAGCTGGCCTTTCAATTCAGACATTTCTTAAGGTAAAACCTCAGCCCAGTCTACTCGTAATCTCTAATCTGCTAGTCAATTAGTCAGTAGGTCTGTCTGCGCGAGGCGTGTTAATTGTGAGACGGCGCCGCGGCTGAGATAAACATTGCGACAGACCGACAGATGCTTCCCATTACAATGTTAGTCTTAATTGTTCAGATCCGAATTAGCGTAAAGACTATGTCTGCGGACGAATTGTGTAAATGATACTTTTGGACTAAGGAGTGTTTGTGTAAAATAGTTTACAGGTTTCTTTCTGCAGACTTCGGGAAAGTTGCCGATAGCGAAAATATTTGGTTTGCTGAAAAGTGTATATGTTGAGCCTAGCTGTTTTTGAGAATTGTCTGGTTTTCTCTAGTGAGGAGGTTGTACTGTAAGTCACGTATTATTAATGATTGAGTTTAAGAATTAGTGTTGGGAATAGTTTGTTGTCTGACCAAACACGTTATAATAATATGATGATTAGATTGAAGAGAATTTTAGTATCGGCGTTATTTACATAGAACTTCTCCACATACCCCATTTTTCATTCCCATCCACCTATTTTTCAGTAATAGAAACCTAATCAATCGCAATGGCGACAGCTTGCGCTAGCTGTAAATACACAAATCGCTATGAAGTTATGATGTTCAGTTCCTTACCTGTCACTTGAGACCAGTATAAGCTGTGTGTTAGCATATTTGGTGCGGCGCTTGCGCACGGCAGACAGCGCCGCGCACAGACTCGGCGAGAACGACCGGCACGGCGGGCACTGGGAATACATGGGATGATTAGGAACTATCTTTAAGAAATAGGTTAAGTAGTACCCCAAAGTAAAGTAAGAGATAGATGAAATTTTTTTTGAACAGTTATGCAACTAAGCTAAGTTTTCGCTTTTACAACTCCGCCGGACAATGGGTCCCAAAGTTAGCAAGTTAGATTGAGCGAGGAGAGGAAAGGAGAGCACTAGGGTAAGAGCAGCCCAGAAATTAGATTACTATCAAAAGACATAGATTTATCAACTACTCAATACTCAATTATTTATTGCATTCCATCTGTTACAGAGATTGTAAAAATAAAACAAGTTAAGATACTTAAGATTAAAATGAACCCTGTCGGGCACGCAATAATTTTGAAGAGAGGAAGAGGGCTGAAAGAGTAATTTATTAAAATCAATCATCATTTTCCTGACCTTACCCCATTTTACTTGGGGTCGGTGCAACACGTTTTTTCTTCCATTCCACCCTATCAGACGTCACAGTATCATTTACTCCTTTTTCAAATTTAAAATCAATATTGCTATAAATTATCATCACTCTTACCCAATGAGCAGCAAAATAGAACACCCTGACAGCATCAGCCGGCAGCTCCTCATACAGCCGGCTGTCTCCGTCGCCCTGCAGCTGCACGCCTCTCAGCACCTCGGCGAGGGGAGGCGGCGGCCAGGGGAACCTGTCCCCCAGTGGGTCGTCCAGCAACGCGTCCCGGACGTGACGGCCTCGGACCACCAGGGTCGGGACTCCGACTGCTATGCTGTATTTTTGGGTTAGGCGGCGCTGTGGATGAGAAAGGGTGGAGTTAGTTATGATTCTCTTGCAATCATCATCTTTTGAGAGGCTGAAATATTGAAGTAGAAAATTAAAGTATTGTTTACTAATATCATTTTCTTTAAGTTTATACAGTTTTATAAAATGTGTTTTAAATGGTTTTATAGCTTTTGTAGTCTATCTGTGTGTGTGCTAGACAGAAAAAATAAAACAAAATGAATATCATTATTTTGTTTATTTTTAATTTATTTTGATGCTGTTTTTGAGTGTACGGTATATAGTACGGGATTTAGAATCTGAGAGTCGGTTCTTTATTGCAAATATATAAAATGTAGGTTAGTATTACTGACCTGTAACTTAAAAGTGGTTTGGCTTGTAATAAAGAACATACTTTCAGATTCTCAATTCTAGAGAGTATGAGGCCGACCAAATATCGTTCATTAAGGACAAATTTCATTCTCACTTTAACAAGGTTTAGTTAGCTGTTCATACTATCTAACCTATTTCTACTTTCCGATTAACAGTTCGTGCTATCCTCGCTGTGTGGCCACTCAATGATTCAGTAGCGATAGGCTCTGCCTGGCCATGTACCGTGTAATGGAATAATCTATCCGGATGATGGCAGTAATCAATCCTATTGATTACTATCAGGGCTTGAATAAGTTCGTCCTGAATTTGGCGGAAAATTGAGGAAGTAGAATTTCTGGTGATTTCTGATATTAGGCCGATACTGATCTTTCTATGCTATCGTAGATACAAAAAAGCTTTGGTTGTAAAATTTCTCATACTTGGCACAAGTATAAGAAAAACCTTCTAACAGCAAAAAAGAATTTAATGAATTTGAATAATTTCAGGCTACGTAAACAGCTATAGTGTTGAAACCCACAGCGTAAACAGGAAGACTCTTTGTTCAGGAGACACCACAAGTCTCCACGATAGTTAACAAACACTATGATATCCTCTAAAAGAAAGGATCTCACTGGGAACAAGCAGGAATCTATCAGTATTCCAAAAATAAAAATGTTAAAAATTACATTTCATCCAGAAAACTTTAGATATTCAGTCCCAATCCGACACCTCAATAAAATAAAAATCACGAACGAAAATCCAATATATCCCTTATTTAAGTTACCTAATACTTCGATACGAAATTATTATATATCTAGAACATTCTCAGCACGTACGCCCAGGCGGAGACGGGGCACGAATATAAATCATTTACATTTGTGTACACGCTCAATGGGAAACTTCGTAACTTCGAAACTGAGGGTAAAACAGGCTTACCGGTGGCTGGTTTAGTAAACTTGTGATTCTTTTGCAAAGGGAAATAAGTTCGTTTTATTCAAACGTATTGTGCGTAACATACTTTATTTGGGGTAAACTTGCCCGGGGATGTTGATTTACACAATGTTTAAGTATTTCGGTTGTGTTTGAGTGATTGGTTGGGTATTGGGTGTTTTAGATTCTTTTGTTTTCTTAACTGATGCCTGGAAAACTTCTATCGGGGCTGCGGGATGTTCGTAAGAGTTACCGCGACCGTGACGCTCAAAGGGCTCCAGGAGGAACATAGTGGGTTTTAGTCCGTAATAGTCTTAAACTTCCTTCCGGTGCACCCACAGCGGGCATCATTTGATGATTACCCACAAAAAAATGCCTGGTAAACTTGTCAACACCAGCTCTCCTCATAAATTTTATCATCGTTATTTGAGATTTTGTTTTGATTAGTCACGTGACTTAGTCGTTACTAAAGGTAACGATTCCAGCGGCGGCCAACAAGCACCTATTAAAGTAAGACTTGCAATTGTAAAAGTAAAACGATGCGCGATTCATAGCGCACTACACAGCGTAAAGCGGCATTTCATTTCCTTAGCTAAGTCAATAAGTACCGCTGCATGAAGGTAGCAGACACTTTTTTTTAAGTTGTCACTAGGTATATTAGGTGAGCGTCTTACCAACATTATGTTTGCCTACTAGAGAGAATTCGATATACTATTTGCGTTAAGTCGATGTCTAGAAGCTCACGTATTCCTAGAAAAACTATTTCCAAGCCTTGCCTGATTATAGTTTAGTTCTATTTCATGAATAATTAATGTAATAACTCTACGAAAGGTACCTAATATAATTAGCAAATTCCGTGAACTTTAATACCCAGAGGGAGTTGCGTGCGCTATGTTCAGACATTTTTTTAATTATCTACGTAAAGTAAATGTTGGCTTTATGGCTTATATTTGTTATAATGAATAGCAATATTTGATGAAATTATTTCCATGAATCTATTTGATCTCACAGAACCAATTTTAATCAATTTAATTGATTCAAGAGGAAACAACTGAACAAATTATTTTGAATGAATAAATGTTTTTGATATCTTCTATTTTCGTAATTTAAAATATGTTGAAGAGGACATAGGACGTGCTCAAGGGTCGATTTTTTACGAAACAAAAATTTCATTGACGAACGTTGTTTAAAAACAAGTTCATAATGAGGTGATTTGAATATAAGCTAGAAACAGGGAAAAAGGATAGACATCTCATCAACATTTAGGTGGTATACCTAGGACAAAAAATTGTGCCGTACACAGTCTCGTTTTGAGTCTGGGTATCTTTGTTCAAGTGAACTGAATGTCTGTGAAACCCCCCGCGACACAAGGATCCAAGTTTCCAAGTGCGGAGGCTGTATTTAAAATAAATATGTTAGCAATACGCAGTCATTAAAAAGAAAGCTATTGAAGAAATATTAATTTTGTATTCATAGCATCATATGAATGGAGAAAGAACATAAAAACATCAAGCTATGCTTTGTCGAAATTTTTCTTCCAGGAATTCTGAGAGATCTATTCTATTATTATAGAGCTGAAATATTAGCGTATGACTGTGTTTGGATAAAAGCGCTAATGTATGGAACTACAGGTTCGAGTTGAGAAAATAGTTTTTTTTTATAGTTAACTAGCGACCCGCCCCGGCTTCGCACGGGTGCAATGCTGATATACTAAATACGCTACAGAAAAACTGTGAACGTTGTTTATAAAAAAACATAGCGGCCCGCTCCGGCTTTGCACGGGTTTAAAATATGTAACTCACTGAAAAAATGATAAAATCAATCCAGTAGATTTGATTTATTCATTTACTGCCCGTAGCCCGCACGCGTTTTTGGAGTACTTAAAACAATTCCCCTTTCCTTATCTTTGGAATATCTTTTATACACAATATTTTCATTTTTTTTTACATTTTTACTTTTTTTTACATTTTTACAATTTTTTAACATTTTTACTTTTTTTACATTTTTACTTTTTTTTACATTTTTACCTATTTATTTTACAACAATAATTAATATATTACAGAATATCTTTATATACAACGTTCACAGCTTTCTTGTCATTAGACAATACAAACATGTATTTATAGGCACGCTGCCGCCGCGCCGCATCGCCGTAAACGCTACGTTCCGCAATTTTAAAATCTGTACATCTTCAAAAATATTGATTTAAATCAGATGCTGTAAAAGGCCAAATATATCTATATTAAATCAACAATGTATTTAAGGTATTTAATTGGATAAGGATTAATGCTGTATTGGTTAAAATCGCTTCGAATATTAGTCATTATTTGTCGTAAAAAGTAAATGACAAAAAAATGTTATTGTGGGATATCCATAAGAGATAGACATATACCATCGCGGAGTTTTCTGTAGACCTTTTCATTGTGTACAATACTTAGTACATTATTTTAATAAATCTCGTAGGATTCAGCCTGCGTTTGCAATGTAAGCGGAAAAAATGTAATTATTTGCGACATCACATTAGAAACCTCAAAAATAACAGTATTTGTCCACTATTTAATGGATGATATTATACATAAAAACCTTCCTCATGAGTTACTCTATCTATTAAAAAAAACCGCATCAAAATCCGTTGCGTAGTTTTAAAGATTTGAGCGTTCATAGGGACAACATGACACATGACAGAAAAAGCGACTTTGTTTTATACTATGTAGTGATGAAACGAAGAAAACTAAAGGTCAAAACTGTCTCGCTACGCCAAAAGAAGCTCATTGATTTCGAGTAGATCATTTGGTAGATGAACGTGTGTTACTGACTTTACTGTGGTGTATACTAAAACATATCAATCTGTGAAACATTGTCCATACAGTAAACACGAATCGACCACACATCTCCCTGCGCATAAACAAAACACACCTTGTTAATAATTAGTCTTCTAAATATAGCGGCACAGGAAGGCGCGCGTTATTCCACACCACAACGGTGACGGGAGCCAGGCCCTTTGAGTTACTGACCTAAGGCAATTGCACTGTTTATCTGATTTATTTATTTATTAATTTATGTACACACAAAACAGGTAAAAAGAACACTAAGTAACAAACGAGGTGTGCAAGGGTGCTGCTTATTTCTAAAGAAATCTCTCCCAGCAGACCGGCGATAGGAGAAGGTTTTTAATTGCCTCGTTTTGATTTTTTCAAGACGTGTGTGTCAAAATCCAAAAGATATCCTGGATGGAAGATACTTTTCTCTGTGCGCCAACTCTGAGGTGAACTGACAAGTCATAGTCATGTCACAAATCGCAAAGAGATGTCATTTATTTATTTATTATTACTAGCTTTTGCCCGCGGCTTCGCACGCGTTAAGAAGTATTATTGTTTAGCAAGTTAGTGTAAAAATTAGGGCCTACAAAACTTCCTTGTACACAATATTCTTAACTAATTTGTCATTTGGCGCTAAACCTATCAAGCTACTGGGAGAACTTACTCGTGAGCAAGCAACATAGAACTGCCCATGAGAGAAGCAATGTTCTCTTCTCTCATTGTGACTTGAGTCAATACCCGCAAATTTGAGAGTTTGCCCCTGAGACTTGTTTATGTCATGGCTAGTCAAAAATCTAAGAAGATTTCTACAAACATCCCCTATTTCATCCCCTTAGGTGTGGAATTTATCAAAATCTTTCTTAGCGGATGCCTACATTATAGTACCTATGTGCATGTAAAGTCTCAACCCGATCGGTTTAATTTTGACAAAGTTTCATAAAAAATTTCATCCCCTATTTTATCCCCTTGGGGGTAGAATTTATCAAAATCCTTTCTTAGCGGATACCTACGTCATAATATCTACCTGCATGCCAAATTTCAGTCCGATCCGTCCAGTATTTTGGGCTGTGCGTTGATGCATTAATTTCGATCGAATTTGATTACCATAAAAACGGTTCTAGTGAGTTAATCTTAAAAGATAGACATATACTGTCGCGGACATTTTTTTAGATCATTTCAATACGAATAATTCTTACATACATATATTGTGTGTATCTTGAACCGTTTTCGCAGCGCACGCAACAGAAGCCCTCAAGGATGAAAAATTTTCCCCGTTTTTTTACACATTTACCATTATTTCTTCGCTCCTAATAGTTGCAACGTGATATTATATAGCCTAAAGCCTTCCTCGATAAATGGTCTATTCAACACAAAAAGAATTTTTCGATTCGAACCAGTAGTTCCTGAGATTAGCGCGTTCAAACAAACAAACAAACAAACAAACAAACAAACAAACAAACAAACAAACAAACTCTTCAGCTTTATAATATTAGTATAGATTAGCACGGCTAACCACCGTCATGTTGATGCATGGGATGTGTTTTATTCGTTTTCTTTTCTAACACAATGTGAAATTGTCCAGGTCTTTAAATGCATTCACGTCATACAAAAGCTTGCGGGCTCTATAGCATTTTTTTTAAGACAAACTACATCATAATTAACTCATTCGTCTATAACTCCAGTCGTGTAGGAGCAATGATACCACATTTAGATACAGGGGCAAGTCAAACTCATTACTTGATACTAAGGTTTGAGAAAGACATAAAAATCAATGCTCTTTGCAGACTCTACTATTCCCAGTAGAGTCTTCATATTACATGTTCAACATTTTCTGTTAGCCATAAAATTGGATTGTTACGAAGGTGACTGTCGTAAGGAACAGATAATATTATTATGCTTTGGAAAGGTATCGATTGGGTCTAATTTGATTTTGGATTTAAACTTTGTTTCACTGCTGTGTCTACGTGATTTGAATGTAAGCTTGATTTTGAGTAATATTTCATTCGATTACTGATTTTAAAATTTACCGTTGGTCATAAAGTATACATACTCTATGTAAAGCACAGGTTTTACCATACTGGTGTCTGACTTAATGGTTATTACAAGGAGATTTTAATAGCACGTGCACGTTTCGTCACAAAAATCAACTCAACTGTCTATCAAAAATGATGGTTTTTAGTATTGGTTCCGATTTCGGCTACGTGCCAAAAATCTTTGATTGAAAACATCAGACGAATAGTCATTTTTGGTTTTATAACAACACAGAAAACACTTTAGCACTTTAAGATTCTATATCGTATCAGCCTTTTGTAAGGAATGTTATCACAAATATCCATCTTTTGTACATGCAACAGTATTACTTGCAAATCAGTTACTCCCAAAAATGAATTCAAACAAACAATTTAACACCTACAATACACGAAAGTAACACAAAAAATAAACTTGTTTATATGTTTATTACAGCATTAAGTTCCCGTTTGAAGCTTTCAATATTTTCGTGCGGGAAATAAAACGTTTTGTTGCGTTTCCGGCACTTCGCTTAGTAATACGGCGGAGTTTCCGCAGCTCCGTAATGGAACAATATTATTACGATTAGGAAATGGAGCTACTGTAATATACTTAGTGTAATTATTGTGTAACTGATTTGTTTACATAGTGTTTAGGTAATAAGGACTACTTTGGCTTGGCAAAATTGACTTGAACTAATATGCGTACGTAATATCGTATTCTTTTATTCTGAAGATTTTCTTACAGCTGTATAAAAGAACAGCACTTAAGTAACTGTCTAAATGTGTTTTTATCTCCTATTTGATGGGGACTAAGTGCAACTTTTTGCTTAGTGCCGTCTTTATATACAACTGTCAGTAAGTTTAACAGGTCTTTGAAATGAAGTCATTTATACTGTAAATAGGATAATTATATCACTTTTACATGTCTTAAATATGTTTCGAGTTTGCTGGAATCGACATTTCCTAACTGAATATCCGAGAAGAAATGTCGAAACAAACTCAGGGGTCTCTGTCTCTTGTAAAGTCCAGACAATTGGTGTTAATCGAGTGTGAGTGTGTTTTTTTTATTTATTGTATGTAAGAACAAAGTAACTACCCTTAAAATGATTAAAACCTTTTCGTATATTTACGTGTACAACACAGGTTTCTGAAAGGTATACAGGAGTCAGGATGGATCACAATGCCTCGCAAACGCGTTGGCGTGGAAATATTCCGCCAATGTCTACCTTTTGTTATAAAGCTTCATGTTTCTAATACTATGGTGTTTCTGCTTAAAATGGACCAGTTTTTAAGAAAACGTATGGTATTTGTTTTCATATTTAATTTCCTCTTGCCTCTGTGCAATATTCTTGCAGAAAACAATGTTGTTAATTTATGTATTTTCTTACATCCCTAAGTTATTTCTTTGTATCTTAAAAAGTTACTAAAATTTATTCAACTTTGTTTAGTATACCATACATTAAATGTTGAAAACAACAGTATTCTAAAACAAATACAAGATCGGCCTAGTATGACAGCCGAAATTTCCTGCCAAAATCACAATCCATTCCTGTTCGTCTTTTTTCCTATTTCGTTAAAAATGTTTTTACATGACTTCATAATAATATGTTGTCGGTATGCTCCGTCAAGCGTACACCTCGCATCGCAAATACCTGCGTCGTTTGGAATATTTCCCTACATTTTATGCTCATAGCTGTTGCGAAGACTGCACGCATGCGAGCTATTCAGCAGTTTTGAATCTCTTGAGACGTTGCGTTCTACGTAGTCATTTAAATAACTTGTAAAAATATGTGGTAGGAGTAAAATTTTAGTTTTATGCAAGTTTGTGGAGTATATGTAAGTGATGCGGGTAGGAGGTTATGTGGAAATATAGATAGATATTGGTACGTATGAAATAAAGAACCGGTCTATGAAAGCGACGTCAGTTAATATAATAAATGCTTTGATTTCGTTGGATAAATTACAAACATTAAAACTACAACTGTAAACCATAAACAAGCAAGTTTACTCAACGCAAGATCCTAGCTAATGGACGCTTTACTCCACCAGCATGCAAAGGAAACCCCATTATTCAACATTCTGCCATCGCATTACTTCACACTCCTGGCTACACAAAACACTGGTTTTGAAAACACGCACTACGCCGGAGGAACCATTGACGTGAACAATACGGGCAGGAGCCAATCACGCTAAAAGCCTCGAGGCTCCGTCATTTGACATATCGCAGATTAATGAACTATGGCTGTAGACACCGTGCCTTTGCCTGAATGCAGCGCGGGCAATGACAGTTGGCGGCGGTTTGGCGGGAAACCAATGAGTTGCTGTCATTAATTTTGAGGTTATGTTTATGAAAATCGAACAAAGTATTAAATTATTGTACAGTTCGGAATTGAATGCGTATAATTTAATAAATGTTTTGAACATGTAATATTTCAAAGATTTTACCATGAAGACAGCGTAGCGTTTTATTTTTATATCTCCCGGTAATTGGTTTACGGAAATAAGATCTCCGTCGCATCCTGTACCATTGGATTTCGGTATATTCATTCAGACGAAAATGTAACACTTGTGTAGAAAGATATAGATTGATAATAAGTGATAAAGGGACGTATTTCTGCATAGGTGGGGAAAAAGTCAACAGCCTGGATTTTTGTCTTTTCTATTTGACTACAAAAAGGGAGGGTTGGTTAAGGAGAAAGGACATATTATTTCTCTGTAATGAGTAGATTCAACTTTTTATAAGAATATCTAATCAATGATCTTGTAAATGACGCTGGTACAAGTGAACTATTGATTCAAAATGTTTTCTTTGTTCCATTTTATGTTCAAATCGAAGCTCCAATACATACAATATAATGCAATATCTCGGACATAATATCTGTTTAGTTTTCAGCTCACGTAAGCATCCCGACCCGTTCTATCTCAAATCTTATTGTTGGCGTGTAAACTTGGACACTTGGGAACCAAATTGAGTTCCCGAGCGTACAATACGAAAGAACTTATATTTGTGAATGCTGGAAATACTAAAAACTACGGGAATTTCTTTTGGCTTCTTTGTTGAATAAATATTTAGATGGTTATCAAAAGTTTGTTTGCTTTTTGGAAGCTCAGTTGACTGTAGTTATGTAAAAATATAATATACTAGTTGTTGCCCGCGACTTCGTTCGCGAAAAAAAAAAAAATGGAATGAAAAATAGATGTTGGCCGATTCTCAGACCTACTGAATGCATATACAAAATTTCAAGAGAATCGGTCAAGCCGTTTCGGAGGAGTATGGCAACGAAAACTGTGACACGAGAATTTTATATATTAGAAGATGTATGTAATGTAATATTTTTTATAAAAATGTGTATTTATGAAGGGTACGTGTCCGTACATTTTAGTTTTTAAGGCATTCATATTAAAGAAACCAACATACATACTTAGATGTACTCTGAAAACTTTACGCATAATTCTGAAGAAAATAAAGAAGGTTTTTTTGCTCATACACTAGGTAAAATTTTGGGTAATATATATTCTACACTATAATATATTTCCCGGGGCACTGCAGAGCACGATAGTCTTCACTTGAGTGGTTTAAGATCGGCCCCAAGTCACTGTCGGTCAAGTGGAAAAATGGAAAAGTGCCATGTCAAAGAGATTATTTCAGAGGGGCCTACAGATAGTACCCGGTACCAAATAGTACCGTCTCTTATAATATAGTAGTAAAAATTGACTTATGTGTACTTGGTACATTAGGGTAGAATTATGAAATGAATTAATAAGTACACAGTGCTTGGAAAAATATTAATTGTCACTTGTATGCGTATTCGCCAAAAATACATATAGACTTGATTAAATTATTAAAATGAACTCCTATTTTTAACATGGTAGATTGAAGAGATACATAAAAGGTTTGAAAGTCATAATTACCTACTTTAAATAACACTGACGAATCATTAAAGAACAATATTTAAGTAGTCAGTGCCTTCATATTTTTTTCCAGAAGTTGCCTAAAAAGAATTAAAATCCAGAAATTATACCCAAAAACCTAAAAGAGAACTAATTCTAAAACATTTACATCACAATCCAAACGCTACACAAACCCAAACATAATTCCTCAAACGTAACTTCAAATTCCCAACCTTTCCCATCAGAGTTCAATGACATCAGAAGCTACTGAAGCTAGGACCCTAATTAAGTGATTCGGTAACAAAACGGCGAAGATCAAGGATCCTTGGACCGAGTGGATCAGTCTGGGCAACAGTCACGCTCCGGTACCCACCCCTGCGACCCTGGTACTAAGGAACCTTGTCTTTATATGGTTGACTGCTGATGAGAGAGGGGTGACGGTCAAGTAAGTCGAAATATGTTACGAAGTTTGGGAAATAATTAAAGAAGATTGAAATTTTCTGATAATTTTGTTTTTGTGAATGAATATTAGGAAGCTTTGGTTAAGGTTGTCGAACGAAATATTATGTTGTCTTATGTATGTATCTCAACAAACAACCAAATTCATTGTGTATTAAGGAGTATTGTTTTCATTTTTATGGTTAAGTAGGTACAGGTGATACCAATGATATAACTGCACACTGTTTTCAAATAAGTAAAAGCGTTTTCCAAAATGTAAAGCGAAAACATTTAAAATTTTCAAAACAGGAGCACGCACATTTAAAATTGGCAAGATGGCGGTTGCAATATGGCGCCTTGCACAGTATAAAAACGTGTTTAAATCGGGTGTAGCGGTTGAAAGCAGTGTAAATGTCTGCAGAAAGTGCTCCAGGGCCGCGCTGAAGGGCTTTGAAGGGCCCTTCGCGAGACGACAGCCTACAACGCCGGCTACACGAGTAGCGTCTTGCTCCCTTTTAAATGTCATTTCTATAGGGTTTCAGGGTTCCTTCAAGAGGAAAGTTACAGGATAGGTTTCACATTTCTTTATCGTTTTTAAAATGATTTTTACAGGGAGAACCCTACTCAAGTATTACCTACATAAAATTTAACCATAGAGGTTTAATACTTAAGGATTTATTAACTTCAATTCCTGTTTAAGTACCTAATCAGTGATTGAAAAACAATCGAACATGTGATCAAACCTTTTTTGAATCAACACAAAAGGTTACCTTTACTCGTACGTATAAAGAGTAACGACTGTGTACACAATGCTTGTGATCTGTCGCGTACAGATGTGAGCAATATATTAAACTGTTTGCTTGACTTTAAGAGGCATCTGTGAGTAATAGCCGAAGCCACATTGGACGACAAACGCGGAATGTATGTGTATACTACCTACGACCGTGCTTTTGTACCTTTGCTGTTGGTCTCTTGGCAAAAGGAGACGAATAAAGTACCTACCTATCGTATCTTGTATAGTAAAAAACTTGCAAATTCATTTTATCATAGAGGTTATATTTTAGGACATATTAAAACGGATCTTGGTTAAATTAATACCGAATTCGTGCATGAAAATGAAAAACCTTCTTTATAAAACTCGGATAGAATTTTTAAATATTGAATTGGGATTGCTGCAAAAAGTGATGTGAGATGATTTGTTTGCGGAAAGGCTTATTACTTTTCTGAAGTAATTTGTTTATTACCATGCTCAGTGGTATTTTAAATAAAAACCTGTTGTATTTCGTTTCAAACAAAGCTTCACTTCAATTTCGCAGTAATCTTCCATTGTCAGCAGTTTAATTATGTTAGTATCGAGAACCGAAACCATTAACAAATGTATGAAATACAAGTAACATTAGAGATATCATCAAAAATGGTTCCATACACTCTGGAATATTACGAAATTTCCAAACATTCAGACATTCAATTCCGCGAAAATCATAAACTGAGCAAAGATAACGTTAATTAAGGTTACACAGTATCTAAAATGAAGAGGGTGTGTATCGATTGAGCCCCCCTGTGGTTCAGTGAACCTGTCGTGTTCGGGGCCCATAACGCGCGGGTTCGACGCCCCGGTAGCCATCTGATAAGCCAGCGATGTTGATTGTGTAAGTGCAGATTGCGAACAATAAGCGATTGTGTCACAGCTCGTTATGTACGGGAATTATTTGTGTCGGTGTTGTTAAAAATAATTAGTTTTGAACAGGAACTAAAGACCGGTGGTTTAATTGGACTGCGTATACATGCGTATATTTTTATTGTCAAACGTAAAAAAAATGTGGACGGAATTGAAAAATGAATGGTGGAGGAATATTGATTGCATATTATTAGAGAAAAAAATACACTAAAAATATATTAAACCAGCATTATACTTTTTTATCACGCGTGTAGCAAGCTCTAATACTAATTGCAAGGAAATCTTTTAACTCAAATTAAACCATACACATCACTTTAGATTCCCATTAGATCTCCCAAATATTAACATAGATAGCTCTAACGTTGTATACAATATACCTATGGCTTTTCAAACCTGCTGAATGTATCTTTTTTACCATCCCTGTGCCCTGGGCACAAAATGTCCGGGCCTGACAACAATGGCCAGGTTTGCGAGGGGACTGAACTCGGCGACGATTGTTCAAAAATGCAACGCGTGCCCGATTTGTTCGGCCGATTTTATTTATGTAGCCATCACCGTATTGTGAGGATAAAATGGAGGATTTTTACAATCAGGGTATCTATTTTTATCTGGATAAAGCAAATCTGAACCGGTAGGGTAGTTTATGTATTTTTTTTCGCGTTTGGGCAAAATACTCTGCTTTCATGTGCTGTGCAATATAGAATATTCTATCTGTCTATCTAGTACTCTGTCCTGCCACTTTTGGGCAACATTAACAGTCTAGTCTAAGAGTGATGCATGTATGAATGGGAGTTAAGACTTTGGGAATTAAAATAATATTCTCTAACATGTAAGCAATACATCCATTATTCATTTATGGTTTTATTCCGATGTTACGTCCTAATTACTAATTCCCAATATGAATAGTTCAGTAAATGCAATACTCCGCTAAATACGTTTTAATTAAAAAGAACATACTTGTTGCTACTGATTTGAAATATTAAAAAGGTATAAATACATTGATTGATAGATGTTCTCTCACAGTTGAAAGTTTCTCGTTTGCGCGATAGTTATGCGTTATTGACTCGATTCTCTCACGCTATGTTTGTGACAGCAAACTTTCGCGTAATTGAAGCAAATTTACATTGCGTTGGTACAATCTGTGGCTCTCAGGGGAACAGGCGAATGAGGCTCGTTCAACAAGAATCTATGTTGACAAAATTTGCAAGAAATATGCTCTTTGTAAGAAATTTAAGGTCGCCATATTTCAGTTCATAACTGGCATACTCAGACTGTTTACGCATTAATAATTAAGGTTAAAGATTGCAAATAGAAGCTGTTTATTAATAGTGTTAAAAAATATTATTTCATGATCATTTAACAAAATGTAATGATTCATCTTTATTCCGTCTGTAAAAAAGATATCCTGTCTCTACAGTACACCTCAAATTGATAAAGACATCAAACTAAAGAGCAACTTAAAATTGATTTGTGTTTCAGTGGTCATTCATTCTTGTTTCTACCTACCACCACATACATTTATTATATTAAAATTGTATAAGAGAAACGCCGCTCTATACCGTGTAGAGCGCCATCTCTCTTTCACAACTACAACAGTATTACTTTCATATTTAGTGGTAGGTCAGAACACAATCACTCAGATGACTGGCCGCAGGACGTTTGTTAATTGCCTCTCAATTGGCCCACAATTGCATAGCCGTGACGTCATTATCGCTATATTGTTCTGCTCTTTGCTACAGTTTGTACAGATGCGCTTGTTGACAGAGGCGTGGAGAAAACATGTTACGACTATAATTGTCATTGCTTTACGAGTTTTAAGACATAAATAATTAATCGGTATATGTTTTATTGATTTGAGCATTGTTAATGGTTACTTAACTTAGAATTTCAATTTTGTAATCGGGAAAAGATCAAATTTACATTTATTTTATAAAAGTAAACTTCAAAATATAAATGCCTGAAAACAAGCGTCTAATAATTCGTCCCCATCATTGACGGCTTGGGAGTGTGCTCAAAAGGCTGGATTTGGGAATCGCTACGTAGGATGGCAACGCTATTAAAAATTGTCATTTATTGATTTGAGGCTTGTGCATCTTCAGTCAATTAGACTCTTCACAATTTCACTTGAAATCAAAATCTTTTTGTTCTATATTGTTAAATCAGAACGAAAAAAATAAAAAAAAATATGAAAAAATCAAAGGAAATAGGAAGAGGGTCGTCCACGGTTAAATTCTGTACCTACGACTGGAAGCAGTATTTAGCCACGTAGATATGACAGCTCTGAGATCACCAAATCATTTGTATGAGATTTGGTAATAGGCTATTTGGAAAATATAATGTTCACTTCATGAAAGTTACTCAATTGTATTGTGTTTTTGTTATTATGTGTTGTGTCTGAACCTAGATCTTGGTGTTCTAATTGTGACGATGCTAAATTCAAAAGTTGGAGCTTTTTATGTTAAGGAGTTTTGAGTTTTTCTTCACAATTACAACTACAAGGAAACTTATAAATGATTTCTATAAAAATGTGTAACCAAAAATATTTTAGGTATTATTTTTTTTTGATGCTGACAGCCCTAACGCGCATTATGGAGCCGCACTATTTTGCTATAAACTTTTGTTACCGCGGAAATTGTATCTGCCCGCAGTTTGCTTTGATCAAATATGGTTGAGTGTAATGCAGTAATATAACTAAAACTACATTTGTTGATGTAAAAACGGCTTAAAAACATAAGCTATTGCTTTCTAAAATATGAGTTTATTTAAACATTTATTAATTATAGGTAATAAACCCTCTGAAACAGCACTTAATGTAAGAAAAATAAACCTACAGGTTCTGTAGACTCCCTACATCAGATTTATTTTCAAAGCTAGCTTTCATCTTCGATTCGCATCAGCTCATGATTAAGGACATCGGTTGGGTCCAAAACTAGTCGGGCTATTCCGATAAATACGTGTGAGTTAACAGCACAAATTAACAATATTAGATAGAACAATTTAAGATAGATAGATATTTCACGATCTGGAAATGCAAAACATACTACTTACTTATTGTAAAGTAGTAAACTGGGGCTATTGAACAACTCCTCGTATCTGTAGGCAGTTGTAGCGTGTGTCATGCTTGCGATAGTGACAGTACTTATCTACTATGGCATTTGTTTTAAAACCAGGTTAATTACTTAGTGCGACATTTTTCTAAAGTCAAGCATTTATTTTAGATCCTAAGGCTCCTACAACGAATATATTGAAATTATTAGCATATTGCTATGAATAATAAAAAATATCTTTATTTATTATTATTTTTAGCATCGTCAACTGTTTTTTTTTAACTGTATCCTGAATCAGTAAGTTATAAACAATTAAGTAGCGTTTTTTTCCCTTTTGAAATAACTATGAGGTTTGGAAGTTCACACTTGTTAATTTTATAGTTCTAAAAATTAAACTACTTTCAGTGGGTAGCCCTAACCAGAGCGCAGCAGACAGACAATGCTGTCAAAACAACACAAGCTATACATGTGCTTAGCCCGCCTTTACCATAGGGCTTACAGCAAACCTGTGTACCCGAACTTCCAGGGCGAAGTTGTAAAAACTTTGGCTTCTGGGTATGAAAGGCTCTTAATAAAACTCCAATGGACGGAGTACTGAAATAAAGCTTATTTTAGACGATTGAAAAAAGAAGGGTAAGGTTAAAAAGGATTTTTGCCTCATTTGTTATAGCATATTGTTTAGATTTTAGTTTTTGACGATTCTATCCAGAAAGTTTTTCAGTCATGACTACTTAATATGGAATTGGCAATAAGATGGAATATGACTTCATCATCAAAATTCCTTATCAAAAATTACGTTGGGAGACAATGTCCTTCTTACGTAATTTTATGTTTAAAAATTCAGTGTTTAATCATAAAAATAACTGACGAAGCCAAAGGGAAAGAAACGAAGTAATTGTTAGAAAAGTTAATTAATGTAAGTATTTGTAGTTAGATTTATTTAGTAGGAAGACTTTAGGCTGTTCAGAGAAGGATTTATCTGAAGTTGTAATTCTGGGATTACGATAAGACTTTACTCGTGTAGGCTTATTCTGATTGTGATCGGATTATTACAAACTTAATTTTTGAATAAACGCGTTATTACAAATACAGATTTATTACCAGATATCTAAAATTAAAGTACCAATCATCAACTAGAATCCTAACATAAATCGAATCAAAAACGTATAGACAAAACCTAGTATTGCTCACCCTTCACAAACTAGTCTAAACCAAACAGGGAAAAACGTTCAAAACAAAACACAACAACTGCACAGTGCGTAGGTAACCAAGTATTTTCAAAATAAAACTCCCAACCCCCGACCAACCGATTTTCCTTAAAAAGAAGTAAAAAGCATAATTCCCTATGATATCTATACGGCCAGGACGTCAGATAGCCGCCGGGCGAGATAAAGCCGGGAACAAAGCGATAGTGATTCCCGCTCTTTGTGAACGTATGTACACAACCCGCCACCAAGGACCTACCACTATCACCACTTAAAGACTGGCAGTTGTGGGAGAGGGACGTCTCGCTTACATAACTGCCATTGTTTTGTTTTTAGAGTTTGTGGTAGGTGTTTTCGGTTACAATGGTAATACAAGCATTGTTGTTGTATATGACTAAGGTATTTAAGTTTAAAATGTGAGGAAGTAAACGTCAGGAAGGGATATAAAAATCTATACTAATATTATAAAGCTGAAGAGTTTGTTTGTTTGTTTGTATGTTTGTTTGTTTGTTTGTTTGTTTGAACGCGCTAATCTCAGGAACTACTGGTTCGAATCGAAAAATTCTTTTTGTGTTGAATAGACCACTTATCGAGGAAGGCTTTAGGCTATATAATATCACGTTGCAACTATTAGGAGCGAAGAAATAATGGAAAATGTGAAAAAAAACGGGAAAAATTGTTCATCCTTGAGGGCTTCCTTTGCGGGCGCTGCGAAAACGGTTCAAGATACACACAATATATGTATGTAAGAATTATTCCTATTGAAATGATCTAAAAAAATGTCCGCGACAGTATATGTCATGTCTATCTTTTAAGATTAACTCACTAGAACCGTTTTTATGGTACCTAATCAAATTCGATCGAAATTAATGCATTAACGCACAGCCCAAACTACTAGACGGATCGGGCTGAAATTTGGCACGCAGGTAGATGTTATGACGTAGGTATCCGCTAAGAAAGGATTTTGATAAATTCTACCCCCAAGGGGATAAAATAGGGGATGAAATTTTTTATGAAACTTTGCCAAAATTAAACCGATCGGGCTGAGACTTTACATGCACATAGGTACTATAACGTAGGCATCCGCTAAGAAAGATTTTGATAAATTCCACACATAAGGGGATAAAATAGGGGATGTTTGGAGAAATCTTCTTAGATTTTTGACTAGCCATGACTATAAACAAATCTCAGGGGCAAACTCTCAAATTTGCGGGTATTGACTTGAGAGAACATTGCTTCTCTCATGGGCAGTTCTATGTTGCTTGCTCACGAGTAAGTTCTCCCAGTAGCTTGATAGGTTTAGCGCCAAATGACAAATTAGTTAAGAATATTGTGTACAAGGAAGTTTTGTAGGCCCTAATTTTTTACACTAACTTGCTAAACAATAATACTTCTTAACGCGTGCGAAGCCGCGGGCAAAAGCTAGTGTTTAAATATAATTAGTTCGTTAGTTAATGTTAGCGTTAGTTTAATTTCCGCCGGCGTTAGTTCCCGTTGAGTATTTGTTAGTTTTGTATTTATTGAACATACCTTAGGTGCAGAATTGATACAACGACCGATATGAATACACATTATACACCTTGATTTATTAATTGTAAATTCACTTAGATTTAGATACCTCTCACGACATATCCCATTTTTTCCAATATTTTCCTTTACCTGCCTTCATTCAATTTATTAGCGAAGTGCTGGCTCTCAATCTTTCTGAGGGTCCCTTTCATTTACTGATTGAAGCTCGTGCACGTCAAAGATATCCTTCACCACGTATGCCCTTTGTAGCTTTTCCAGAAATTGGGAACTCAATACGACTACCTTGATTGAGTTTGTTACTGCATTCACTATGCGTCTATGGATTGAACTAGCCTTTTCCTTTTTGCCTTAGGCAAGTTTTTTAGACAGCAAACGGGTCTTATTCGCTATATAATTCGTTAATTCTTTTAAACGTTTCGGTTGAGTTGCACCCATCGTTGTGACGGGTGGACTCTTAGTCAAGTTATAGCTGCAAAAATATTACCTCTTTCGAACGCAGTCAGAAAAGAAGTAGCTTTTGTGCTAATATAAGGTGACAGCTAACTCATTATCAAATTTCATTAATATTGATCAAGTCATTGAAGCGTGAAATAGTAACAAACATCCATACATTTTCATAAATCATGTTTATAATATTAGTTGGATAAGGTTGTATATCTTTTCAATACAAGTTACTGGCTGGCAGTCTGGGTGCATTCAACTGAGGGTGCATAAATTGTGTTGAAGAGCCAACATTGTAGGTCGGAGACACCCTTGGTTATCATCCACGTTTATGTTTCGCTGACTAGCTAGGATTACCTCGAGATGGGCTAGGAAGGTTTTAAATACAGTACCGTAGTCAACTTGAAGAGTTCATTCGTGAAGTTTAGTGTAATATGAATTCGTCGTTTCGGCTATAGACAAAACTCATGCTATTTCTGTCATTTGTACGTGAAAAATAGCGACAAATAGGGATATATCAACGTAATTTTCAATGTTCTAGAAAAACAAATGACAATCGAATTAATGGTGAACGGATACCAATTGTATTCCCTCATGGAAACAACTAGCTGTTTCTGTGACTTGATCCGTGTGGTATTTAACAAAAAAGTTAATTGGTATATTTTCTGAAATATTAGTTTCATTTTAAAATTAATCCGGCCTAAGTTATTCCTCATTACATCAGATACCTGCCAAAAAAAGGACCTGTCTAAATTAGTCCAGCCATTCCCGAGATTAGTGGGAACAATCAAACAGACATACTGACAAAAGTAGTACTTAAAAACATTGTTTTTATGTATCACCCGTATATTCATATGCAAATATTAAAAAATGGTTATTACAATATCACAAGCAGACACTTCAATGATTTAAAAGAGTTTCGTTCAAACCTTCATGGTGTTCGCTTACCTGACCCATTGTCCTCCGGGTCAGTGTTCACAGGTGTTGCTGATCGCGTTGCAGCAACGTTCTAAGAACAATGCGGTGTTACGACGTTGCACGTACAAAACATCGTAAATATGCTCAGGGTTGGCTCACACTCAAGCAGATAAGGCTGTGGAGCTAGTTTATTGATGTGGGTATTTAAGATCAACGTGTCTAGATTATATGATTAGTTTATGATGTAAATACTATGATTGTATTATTTTAAGTAGGTATATTTTTTTGTATGTCGGTTAGGACTCTTTTGCCAAATGATATGTATTCGGAGGAATTCTCATTGTGTTTCAAAATTGGGAATAATTTCGAATTATTGAATATTTCGTTTTTGGACAAAAGGTTGTTTTCTGGTAATTGAAGGCTTGTTCTCAATAAGAGAATGGATTGCAGCCTTATTTTTATTATTTTTTGTTATAGCGGCAATGGCAAATACATCATTTGTGAAAATTTCAGCTACTAGCTGTCACGGTTTAAGATGAACAGACAGACAGACTGTGTCCATATTGCCATAAGCAACCCTAGCCCAAATATTTCGCTGTCTGTATAACTTGTAATGTTGGAGTACAGTTCAGTCGGTGTTACAATGTCGAGATGTTCTGCTATTGTTTCTTACTCACTGCTCTCTTCACTTTAGACGGATAGATACTCTTTCCACTCGTATTATAAGGTAATATGATTTTTACAAGATGTTGTTTCGTTCCTCTGTGAAATAGTTACTTTTGAAACGTCAATGACGAAAAGTCAAAACCTCATTTTAAGGATTTTAGGTCTATAGGAGATTGAGTGCTAAAAATACCAAGCAACTCTCTTTCTAAAATTGATGAACCTTTTGAACGTTTCCGAACTTTGTAAAAATGTGAATCCCTCAACAGTCACCGGGGCCAGTAACGGTATATTTATGTAAAGCTATATCACCAATGGAAAGACACAACAAAAGCCAACCCAACATACATTACATGTTTTATCAATCTTTCCACTTCTGTCTACGCCCTTTTCGCAAAACATCGCTAAGATAAGCCAAACCTTAAGGTTCGTGAATTATGTTCTCGTGTGCAGCGATTAGTTCCACATGAATGAACGCTCTTAAGACGCCGAGACATCTGTCTCAACGCCCCTCTACCTTTTGAAATAAGACTAAAGCAGTTGTGGGAAAGAGACGCCGCTCTAAGAAATGTAGAGCGCTTTCTCACTTCTACACCTGCAACGGTAAGTCCGTTTTAGAAGGTGGTGATAGGATATGAACAACTTAGTTATAATATCCGTGGGGTACGGGCTGCAGTGAATTAGTACTGCATACCAGTACTTTAGTATTACTAAATACGTTAAAATTAAAAGTGATTATGAAAGAACCTTCACACTAAAACAACTTAACTTTGAAAGGCTTTTTGTGACTAACTGTCGCTACTTTTTGCCTTAAAGCATATACTCATATGTGGGATGGAATGAGTGACTTATGTTTAATTAACAAATAAGTATTTGACCATCACCCTGTTCTTGCAATCGTTTTAAAGTTAGTGTTAACAAATAAATATTGTTTAGTGCCTCTGTTTATGAAAAGTTACTTAAAAAGACAGTCGGATCAAGGCCCTATTGAAAGTTTGATTATATTTTTTTAAGTTTGATTATAAATAAACTACTGTATGTATACCTACTAAAACCACACTAAGGTAAAGACACCTTAAGACTACACGCTCAACTGTACTATCCTTAATTACAAGTCTAGTGACGTCATCTCCTAAGACACCCTTAGCATCCATTATGGTAATGAAAAACACCTTTTTACGGCCCCCGAGCAATTTCACTAATGCTATGTAATAAGTAATTGTATTTGCTAGGGATTTTCCGCCTGGAAGAGCATTGATTTCTGGACGAAAACAATCTTACTTACTACCCTCACTTAATTCAATTGACTAGGCTATTGGTTTATGCTTCACTAGGTTTTTCTCGCGGCTTTATTTGTGGATGTTGGTTGTAGCAGTAAAAGGTGTATGTGTTAATTCAGGGCTACTTCTATACCAAATTTTATTAATATTGGTTTAGGAGTTTAAGCGGTAGAGTAACAAACATTTCTAAGCAACTTGATATGTTATATTTGTTGACTACCGACCTGCTGCAGCTTCACAAGGTTGCAATACTGATGTATTTCAAGTACCTACTATACTTATAAACCTTCCTCTTAAAGCATTATACCTATAAACAAAAGCCTCATCAAAATCTGTAGCGTAGTTTTAAAGATTTAAACATACATAGGGACAAACAGACATCAGGAAGAAGCTTTGTTTTATACCAAGTATGTAGTGATAGGATGCCTACCTAGCGTTTTACAATATACTTAAATATTTATGTTTCTACGACAGTACACGTAAAGGTTTAAGTGCTAATTAATTAAATTAGGATTAAGATTAATGATGATTAAAAGCAATTAATAATGAAATTCAGAGATAAAGAATCCTAAAATGAGATCGTAACGTTTTGTGCCCGTTTCTATATAAGGATAACAAAAAAGATAAAGAGGCTTTTCTAAATGTCAACGTTCGGTGTAGTTAAATATTCATTTCCTTTCAGCTACTCATATCTGAAATTCTCTATTTATAAAATTTATTCCCCTCAATTTGGCAACTCGGGTCCATACTCCAAGCTCCATGGCAATTTCATACAAGAATTTTATTACATCGAATACTGCGCCAAATTCTTTAGGCGATATAGTGCCCTGAGTAATAAAAGCAATGTATTTAGCTATAGGGCCAAAGATTTCGGCCGGCATGCCGGAGGCCCATTAACGGATGGAATTCCTCGGGCAGTGGGGTGCAGGGGTGCAAATAATGACCCCTGAGGTACCACCATCTTTTAAAATAAGACTGCTGATGAGGAAAAGAGATGCCGCTCTACGCTGTGTAACTCTGTCTCTCTTCCACAAGTAGCAGTCTTACTTTGACACTTTGAGAGATGGTGGTTTGACCCTTGGCTTCCCGTTGATCATAAAGCTAGAATGAATTTTGTAATTTAAACATTAGGAGAGCTTGCTTACAGGCCTTCAAATAGTTTTGTTTTATTAGTAGGATGTACCGGTACAGAAGACGAAAACTAGCAATTGTAGTGATAGTGCTTGTCTTTTATCTAATAGGTAAGTAAGCAAGAACGACGCGCTGCTGTAACGTAGTAAAAATATCGCCCTTTGGAGCCTGGAGATTACTATCTTTATTAAATCAAGCTTAAGTAGAACTTAGAGACAAATAGACATTTATTTATTTATTTATGGGCCTCCAACAAAGGTTGTCCACATCAAATTCTTAAATCAGTTTTATGTAGCATGTCATTTTCCTTAGAATCTTTCTTGTATACCGCTCTATATTCCGTCGATGACTTGAACAGAATCAATTCTGATAAAAAAAGACTTCTAGTAATGGTAAATAAATGATCCTTTATAGTTTAAACTTAAATGTGGAATAATATTTTCTATTCCTCTCTGTTGAAAAATAAGAGGGAGGCCTTTGCCCAGCAGTGGGACAATAGGTTTCTAGTAATATAACATAGTCTGAAAAGTATTCATTTAGCATAATGAGCATGAGCAGTGTTCCAAACCGGTCAGTATGACTCCCACAAAAGCCAAGGATTAATGTTAGGGTGTCTCGGTCGGTACACACGTGTTCATACTTAGGGTTAAATGTGAATGGAATTCTAAGAAATAGTTATTTGATAGTGAGAAATATATTTTAATTTAATTCTAAAGTTATAAGACTTGTGTAAGACCGTTAGTATAGATTTAAAAAGCTTATGGTTATGCCCGTAGGTTAATGTTTAGATTCTTTGGTAAATATACAGCTATAGGGTGAAGAATGGGCATGCAATGCATAGACGTGTTTGCCAAAATATAATACCTTTGATAATATTAACCGTATCTATCTAAAACTGCGAATGTAAAAACCAAAAAAGATGTTAAAATATTAATCTTTTCCCATGTAGAGAAGAATAAAATATTAATTCAGATTCCAATATTTGTAATCCAAGTTTTCTCATGATGTTTTCCTTGACCTTGTCAGTAGTACCTCAAAATAATCAAAGTTAATCTATACCAAACTAAAATACTAACATTAGTAACAAAGATAAATAAAACTAGAGAAATTCCTCAGCCCTTAACCCTCAGATAGTAACAAGCTCATAAAAGGTTATTGTTAAACTTCACCTTCACTGGAGCAAACACTACCTTTGCCAAATCGATAACAAAACTAATGGGGGACGGAAATAACCTGCGTTTGTTCCATGTTTCATTACTGGAATGCTTCGGTCTGATGAGCTATATAGCGAAGCATTCTTATGTGATTGCTTGGAATACCTGGACTTATCAAGTATTTATTGGTCATTTTAAGTTGTGTTTGTTTTTTAATTGCGATTGCTCTAGTGATATTAGTCAGTCAGTCAGTAGCCTCTAACATCTATGACAAAAACAGCAGCCGTGTTTGCATTTGGCACTTTCGCTGGTGGCTAACAAGGCCAATACGGGAGCGACAACGCCGGTCGCAATGTCTACAAAATGGTAATAGTAGAGTTTAGGCTAAAACAAGCTATATAATTATAACTGTTAGGTGTTTAAACTGTATCTGACTTTCTATCGTCATATATGAATTAGGTATGTAGTGTATGTACACCTACAAACTAGACAATTCCTTGATTAAAAATGTTCGAATTTGACTACCAAATTAGATATTCATAGTATCTCCAGAGGATATGAGTATAATTCATAGATAACTTGGAAAATCATGCTTTTTTTGGGTTTCTCCGCAGGTTTATCTAAGCTTGCGTGTGTACAATAAGAAATCTAATTCATATGTTATCAACGAACAACAATAACGAAAAGAATATTACATTGTAAGTATATGTCGCAGATTCAAACGGATTAGAATCCACGTGTTGATAATTTCCGTCCGCCATCTAAATATTTCTCAGTCAGTGCGCACACCCGGCGCCGGTGAAGTCTCCAGAGCAAGAGAGCCAGCTCCATCGACATTCACACTACTGACAGATTGAACTGACATACAAATAAACTTCTTTTTAAACTGTCACCGTCAAAACATCAACATGAAGGTCAGGAAGCTAACGATATTCAGCCTCTTTGCCACTCGAAAAATAAATAATTATTCATTCTCCGACACGGCCATTCTGCGAATCAACGCGCTCTCGCGTTGCCCGTTGATATCATAGATACAACAGATCTGTCTCGGATACTCAAGTTATTCTGATTACCCCGCAAAGCGAGGAAGCTTTCAACATTAGGACCTTAATAACACCTTAGCTTAGCAAACTTACGAAGCGTAGAAGCTTCCAGCAGTCACACTGGATCAAGTAGCAAGCTTTCAATCTATGTCGTAGACAAAGCGTACTAATTTTCAGGCTAAGCATAGCAACTTTAAACCAAAGCGTAAAAGCTTTCATCTTGTTTCGGACAAAGCTTATCAGCTTTTTTCCAAATTATCGAACAAAGCGTAAAAGCTTTCAGTCATACCTTCAGCCTAAGCGTAAGAGCTTTCAGACAAAGCGTAGGAGCTTTCAGTCAAATTCTCAGACAAAGCGTAGGAGCTTTCAGTCAAATTCTCAGTCAAAGCGTAGGAGCTTTCAGTCACAGTGTAATATCAAGTTTCCATACATTACAATCCATTTGTTGGTTTCGGTTGTATACACAATCATTTTAAAAACAAAAATGATCTTCCTATTACCTACAATAGTAAAATAATTCGTAATTCTTATAACACTTCAATCGATGCTAATTTGCACGCAACAATAAAAACAACTTCGACTACATTACAATATTAAACTCAAGCATTATTCTTTGTGCCATCTAAACATTCAGACAGGCGTAGCAAACTATCTAGTCTATCATCTGTCATGAAAGACTTCGTAAACATCCAACTGGATATTTACGAAGTCCCTTACGACTAAAATTCGCGTCAAGATCAGAAGTTAGGAAATTAAATCTTGGGAACTTTTATTGCAGCCGATCAACAACTAAAGTGGCGTTTTACCGATCCTCTTTAACCTCACCAATAATAAATGACTTCCAAGATTTGTTCTCGTGATTTTCAGCAATGGTAAAACAATTGATCAGCACTGGCATCATTCGCTCTACCTGGCCATTGGCCCGCAATACACCACTGGCAACCTCATGAAATCCATTGACCATTCACTACACAAGCTCTAAAACTCCCGTCCGGTAAAAGAGGCACCTTGTTCAGATTCAATTCGTTTGGCTGCACCAAAAATGTGAAAGAAACCTCCAAAGGCCTCATAGGCTGAAGTCAACTGCACCCAAATGACAAAATTTCGCAAAAGCGCCCATAATAACCATGATACACTTCTTTGTCATCCTCCCGCCGGTCATCTTACCACCAGTGTCAACATGAATAGTGTTTTACCAGAAAGGCTTTTATTTACTTTGCATGGTAAACAATGGTCTACGCAGGCTTTAACAGATGAGCTCATATCAGGAAACCAGAAATGGTCCCCCTACTTTTGACAAGGTCTTATCCCAGCCCAAGCGTTTCAGTTCGACATGAAATCCTTGAATTATCTGTAATTACCGGGAACTATTGTTCCACTAAAAGCCCCACCATTCATCTGTAAGTTTTTAAAAAAATGAATTATCTTTACAAGTATACGGCGCTCCGACTCCAGCATCAATCAATTCGCTTTCAATGGTCAGTAATGCGCTTTATTTCGAGATATAACCTCTGCTCGGCCTGCAACCAATAATTGTTTAAATGAGAAACATTTACCAGTATACTATTGACTAGGTTCTTTCTAAAATAATCTAGTGTGGAATCCATTCACCCTTTCGATATTTTATTTCGAAATCAAAAGATTGCATATACGCCCACCATCGGTGAACGCAGGGTAACAATTCACGTTTATGACGCGATGCCTTCAAGGCATCACAGTCTGTGATGACTTTAAAATGACGATAATACTTCAGGGCTTAAAAAACGGCTAGAGTCTATAGCTCGTAGCTGTGATATCGGCTTTCCGCATCGGTTGGTCGCTGACTGAAATAATTTTGAAATAACACCGCACTATATCCAATCGAACTCACGTCGGTGTGGAGTTCGATTGGTTTACTAAAGTCAAAGATAGTCAACACGGGTGCAGAAGTCACATATCCAACCACAGCAGAATGAGCCAATGTATGCTCGGCGGTCCATACCCATTATCATCATTTTTAGTAAGTGCGTACAAGGGTGCCATGATAGATGAGAAGTTAGGTACAAATTTTCTGAAATACCCAGCAAGACCATTAAATTGCCGTAGTTCTTTTACGCATGTAGGCAAAGGAGAGTTAGCCAAAGCTTTTATTTTGTTAGGATTTGGTTTTATATATATATATGTTCCTCGACCGATTTCGGCCACGGCGACCTCTTCACTCTCCGTTTTACAGTTCCATTTGTCGTTGATGTGCTCGTGCATGGCTCACATAGCCGATCTTATTACTGAATGTTCGCGCACAATGTGGGCAGGTCAGTACACCATTGCAAAAATTGTATGGTATGGCACAAGGTGGGCGTGCTTTTAATTCATCGCGTCTAGCATCCAGTTCGGAACAGCGTTTGTCCTCAAAGTCTTTGACTCTGGTCTTTACCAACGTCCTCCATTCTGGTCGTCGAATAGCCATTTGTTCCCATTCTGAAGGCTCAATATCGCACTTTTTCATATGGCGCTTCAGCACATCTTTATACCTGAGGAGTTGCCCGCCATGCTTACGCTTGCCCTCCTCAAGTTCAGAAAAAAAGATGCACTTTGCTGTACGCTTATTCGCCATTCGTGATAGATGTCCACACCAGCGGAGCTGTCTGCGCATGAGGTAGGCCTCGATCCCCATAATGTTAGCTCTTCGCAACACTTCCGTATTTCGGATGCGGTCAGACCAACGGATGTTCAATATTTTGCGCAGACATTTCATATGGAAACGATCCAGAGCTCGAATATGGCGGCAGTAAACCGTCCATGACTCCGATGAGTACAGCAGGCTCGGCAATACTACAGCCCTATATATGTCTATTTTAGTAGCCAGCTTCAGGTCATGTGAGCTGAAAACCTTGCGATCCAGTTTGCCGAATACCGCGGCTGCGGCACCGATCCGACTGTTGATTTCAGCATCAAGGTCGCACTTTGATGTTATAGTGCTCCCCAGGTAGCGAAATGTATTCACCTGCTTTAGTACGTCCTCACCGAGTTTAATGGTCAGTGTCTCTTGACCACGGACATCTAAAGACATCACTTCCGTCTTTTTGACATTAATCTTCAGACCGAAATTTCGACAGGATTTGTGTAGATTGGCCATAAGTCGTTGCAGGCCTTCTGGGGAATCAGTTACAAAACACAGATCATCTGCATAGACAATCTCAGTGATCAGTGCGTAAGAAACTTTGGTACGAGCCTTGAGCCTGGCTAAGTTAAAAAGATTGCCATCATTACGGAAACGTATGCGAATTCCTTCAGGAGTTGTCTGTAAAACTTCCTGAACCATAACTGCAAAATATAACGCGAACAGTGTGGGCGCAAGGACACAACCTTGTTTTACCCCACAGGTAACGGGGAAAAACTCTGACTGATCTGCGTTTACAGCGACACAGCTCTGCATATCGTCATGAAGCAGTCTTAAAAGTCTAACAAATTTCTCTGTGCATCCTAGTTTCTGCAGAACTAACCAAAGGGCTTCTCGCGGTATACTATCAAAAGCCTTCTCAAGGTCAACAAAACAGAGATACATATTGCGACCCTGTTCTCTGCTTTTTTCTTGTAGTTGACGCAATGAGAAAATGGCCTCACAGGTACCACGGTCGGGTCGGAAACCAAACTGGGATTCTGGCAGGATCTTTTCCGATAAATTTCTAAGTCGATTCATTAGAACTCTAGCGAAGACTTTTCCCGGAACTGAGAGTAAGGAAATACCGCGGTAAGAACCGCAATCGGCTCGATCACCTTTGCCTTTATATAGAGCCCGAATGAGAGACACTTTAAAAGTGTATGGGACTTTTTCTTGTTCCCATATAACGGCAAAAAGTTTCCAAATCGCAAAGTGCAGGTCCTCCCCACCGTACTTCAATAACTCTCCCGGTATAGAGTCCACTCCAACTGCACGATTATTTTTCTGCTGTTTAATGGCCAGAGTAACCTCCTCTAGGGACACTGGCTCGTCAAGCTCGAAGGCATGAGACTGTTGAGGTAACGAGCGAACGTGGTCTATGTTGACAGAATGATCCACGTTAAGTAGCTTCTGAAAATGCTCCGCCCATCGCTCGAGTATTTCTTTCCTATCTTTAAGAAGCCCTTTGCCATTGGTCGGCCTGAGTGGGACTTTTGCTGTAGAGGATATACCAAGCAGGCTTCTTACCTCATTGTAAAAATTGCCTAGCTGGTTGGTATCAGCAAGCCATTGTATGTGATGAGCCTTCTCCAACCACCAATTCTCTTTCGCCTTTCGTGTGAGCTTACGAAGCTCCATTTCACTATGACGTACTTCCGTAACAGTTTCACCTCTATGTGTTCTGCTGTGCCGCCTCAAAAGTCGACGGTGTCTATCAATAGCGTCCGTTAGTACCCCATTATTTTCATCAAACCAGTCCTCGTGTTTTCGGACCCTCGGACCTAAAGTTGATGTAGCAGTTCCGAGAATTTGAGAAGAAAGGGACTCCCACATTTTGCCGACTTCACCGGATTCTAGATCAAGAGGCTGCAAAACAGAACTCAAGTTTTCGGCATATTCCTTTCTCGTGTCTTTATCTTGAAGTCGTTCAAGATTCAGATGCTTTTGTTTCGGTCTGTCTGATCTACGGGGATGTTGATGTCGAAAACGTATCTTAAGAACCAGAAGCCGATGATCAGTCCAACAGTGAGCGCCGCGCATGGCACGGGTAACCTGAACCTGTGACACATCTTTCTGACGCACTATAGCGTAGTCAATAAGATGCCAGTGCTTTGATCTAGGGTGCATCCACGTGGTCTTATATTTAGCTCGTAATCTGAACATGGTGTTTGTAATCGCAAGATCGAATTGTGCGCAGAGACTAAGCAACAGCTGTCCGTTGCTGTTCATATTTCCAAGACCATGTCTGCCTAGAACTTTAGGCCAGGCTTCATAATCCCGACCCACCCGAGCATTAAAGTCACCCAAGAGTAGGATCTGCTCTCTTGTCTGAATACGATCTAAGCACTGCGTTAGCTCCTCATAAAATTTGTCTTTAATCTCATCAGACTTGTCTAGCGTTGGGGCATAGACACTGATGATATTAAGGTAATTGTTATGTTCCATGTGAAGGCGTAGTGTAGTAATACGGTCGGAAATGTGTACAGGGTATTCTTCTAGGTGTTTGACAAGCTTATTCTTGACTGCAAAAGCTACACCTGACCTTCGCGGTTCGTTGGCAGCAAGTCCCTTCCAATAAAAAGTGTATCCACCCACGTGTTCTGTCAGCTCTCCTTCATCGGGGAGATGTGTTTCGCTGAGCGCAGCCACATCAATATTATAGCGATGAAGTTCTCTTGCTACGATGGCAGTCTTTCGTTCCGGACAAATGTTTGCTTCGCGATCTAGAAGTGTACGCACATTCCACGCGCCAAAGGTCATTAATGCTGGTGTTGATTTTATATTCTTTATATTTTTGTAACGTCGACCGCGAATTTGGGATGCAGAGGCAGCCGCGGTTGCTACCCTCTTTGTAGGTTGGGATGAGCATTTGTTTAGGGCACCTTTTCTAGCCCCCTCCCCGGCTGAGCGGGGAAAGCAGTGCCACCCTAAATAGGGCTGCTTTGTCACCTCGGGTGTTGCCGAATCCGCCCTGTCACCCCGATGCAGAGCAGAAGCGACCACGATGTAATATTACACCCCCAAGGCCGCCTACGTGCAGGAGTCAGACAAAGCTCAACGAGCATCACGTCAAGCCTCTCTACCTCCCCCTATCGCCGTAGGACTAAACTGAATTGCGGAGTCCTTATACGGAAGCGGTCAGTTGCGCAGGATATATTAACGTGCACAAGAGTACGCGCAAAACACAGGTGCACTTACTCGTCTTTGTCTTTCTGTGTCCAGTGGAACGGAGACCGTTACGACCGGAGGAAGACTAAGACAGATGAAATAGTATTTCGGTGCAAGAAAAGGTACAGGGGGTCAACACTTTTTTCACACACTCCTTTAATCGCCTTTTACGATACCCACGGGAAGATATGGGGTGGTGTTATTCTACTCTGCCGACAACCACACGGCACACGGTTTTATAGAATTGACACTAATGACATAGCCCATATATTCTACTGAAGATTTAAGGAAAGTGCACTTTTTCCAATAAAATGTAAAACCTGCCATTGACAGAGCCGATAACACGCACTCCAAACTCTAAAAGGTTTATTTTGAAATAACCGAAACATCATCAGCAATTTTGTCTTTTAGCCCTTTGAGAGCATTATTTATTGCTCTTTAGTTAACAGAAGGTGCATTTGAGAGACCAAAAAGCATTTTCAAAAATTTACAAACGTCATCTTGGGTATTTTAAGCAACTCTGAACATACCTGAGTATCCGTAATACCAGAAATGACAACTTAAATCTGGTTGGGCTCGTTCCAGCCAGTTTCCTGTCGATTTACCAGCGCCAACTTGTTCGTAAAATACTCGACGTAGGTACGTTGCTGCAAGATCGCTCTTGTACTCCGCCATGTCACAGAAAGGTCGTGAAACCTTTTTGTTGCTATAAACTGCCGTGAAAGCCGCTCCTGTAAGTCTTTGCAACTTTTACATAAAGGATACGTACGCACCGCAGTAGGTAAACTGACACTCGTCTGGATCAAATGGTGGTAGGAATATTTCACTCGCTTTCAGTATTCTACGTAAACCAGTACTCGTGGAAGGTTGCAGGTCAGAATTCTGAAAACCCGCTAACATATTTTGGAAGAATGTCGCCCATGCTTCCGGTGTGGAGGCACATGGTTGACTTTCTTCGGTTACCCAAGCTAAATCCGCCACATTTTTTTACGCTGAAGATTAGGACGTAAAATATCCTTCTGTAGCTGGCATCGCAGTAGGCTCGTAGGATGCCCCTTGGGGTAATCCCACCGCTGCTGTCGCAGATTCAAACGGATTAGAATCCACGTGTTGATAATTTCCGTCCGCCATCTAAATATTTCTCAGTCAGTGCGCACACCCGGCGCCGGTGAAGTCTCCGGAGCAAGCGAGCCAGCTCCATCGACATTCACACTACTGACAGATTGAACTGACATACAAATAAACTTCTTTTTAAACTGTCACCGTCAAAACATCAACATGAAGGTCAGGAAGCTAACGATATTCAGCCTCTTTGCCACTCGAAAAATAAATAATTATTCATTCTCCGACATATATATCTCATATTATACATTAGTATTGTACCTTGTATGGGTCGTTGTATGGGTTACAATAGATCGGGATAATAAGAAACTCAATGTTTTCACACAATAGGAGGGTTGTGGGTTAAATGTTCGTACGAGGCGGGTTCTTGTACATCAATGTACGAATATATTTGTTGTTTAGCGTTTGAATTAAAGTGTAAAGTGTCATAGTTTAATCTTACTTAAAAAGTGACAGTGAAGCAGCGATCTTTTTGATAGTTACATACAGTTCTGTCAAACGCGAAGATAGTCTACATAAATGAAGGGAATATTAAATCTAAACTTCTCATAGTCGATATTTGAGGAAAGAGTGGATCAAACTGCTTTGTATCAAAATTCTTCAAGAGTGCCTGTATGGATACACAACACTTATTTTCCATTAGTCCATAACTCAACCAGTAACACTACACCATAAAATCACTGTGTACAAACACACCAACACAAATTTACAATACATCCTACAAATTCATCAAGCACATCGCAAAACATCCCAAACTCATCACCTTAAAATACAAAAAAAAAAAACTTAAATAAAAAAAACGCAAGTTCAAACTGACGTTTGCGTATGAAAACGCACCTGTGTTAACACCCCGCGAGGGTGGAAAGCAATTTAGGGTGATACATGACTGACACAACCCTCGACTCGTAATTACTGGGGTAACTCCCCTACGAACCTAGGACCTTTCTAAGACCACGCTACGGGGGGTCTATCAACTCTTAAAGCAATTGTGCAAGCGAGATAGCGCGCTACACGGTGTAGAGCGACGTCCCTCTTCCACAACTCCGATAGTCTTATTTTAAGACGTGGTAGATAGGTCGCAGTATTACTTCCTTCAATTTTATGGCCGTATTAAAACTGGGATGTTGTGTTTTCTTTTTAAAAGGTGGTATTAACTATAGAGGGTGGTTTGTGTAGCGTTTTTTACAGATGCTTCATATTTCGTGAAATATTATGCAGATTATATTTAAATTGAAAGACGGATGGAAGTCGTTTTTGTTTTAGGAAAGGGAGGAAATCGGCTAAGTTTCGATGTCAATTTATGTGCAAGTTTAGAATGAACCGTCACTGCAAGGTAAGTAAGTAAGTCTAAGGAGTTTCTTGCTTGTTCTTCTCTATAAGCATGATATTTTAGAACGCGCAACGAAAAGGCCTATACATACATGAAAATCTATTACATAAAAGGAGAGACATCTAATATGACTATTTAAAGTGCCTGTAATCTTCTAATCAGTACTACTTTGTAGCAAAAAACGTTCATAATCCAATTACAAAACGTCTGACCACAGACAACTTACTTACTAGTAGTAAGTGACGTCACATCTCGTTCACTTACTCACTCCCATTCGGCAGGCTGTGATTAATGAGTCCCTGGTGTTTGAGCTATCGGCTGCTGCAGACGTATCCGATAATGAGTCGAGGACATCATTGGAACATGGTTTGCTGTGTCAAGATTTCTTTTAATGTCGTGGGATTAGTAAGGAAAAAAAAGCTCTGAAAATATTAGGTGTCCTTTTTAACCGACTTTAAAAAGGAGGTTTCTCAGTTAAAACGTATATATGCTTTTGTGTGTGTCTGCGGATAACTTTGTCGGTTATAAATCGATTTCAAAAATTCATACCAACTTTAATCAGTATTTCGCTCATATGATAATATTTTAGAGCCGATTTTTTTGTTTTTAGAGCCGTTGTTGAAGTCGACTTTTTATTTGTTAAAATTAATTATTATCTAACGTTATAATTCAAAAGGCATTAGGATGTAAAAGTATAACCTTTTTTTTTTTTTTTTTTTTTGGTGTCCGGGGTGAAAATCTAATGACTTCAACCCACGCCGAGGGCACGGCATGGGGATATGTCGGACTCGCACCGACCAAAAACACCCCGGGCCCCTTCTATTGCCAAAACCATAGTCGCGGGATCACTTGCGCATGCTCTCCGCGACTCTGGCAGGCTTCAGTCCTTCCGGACTCCTTCTCATGTAAAAGTATAACCTATGCGTAAGTTGATTCTGAAGTTGACGCAGGAGTTCCGAATATTCTAAACGGTAGTCGTATATCAGAAATAAGAATAATTTAGCTGCCTGAATTATTCAGTTGCCCTTTCTTATTTCATCGTTTTGATACCCTATAATTACTTTAAATGAATATCGATTATCGTTCATGATTATAATTAATACGACTGTAACGTCATTATTTTATAAATTAACGACTCACAAATCCCTGTTAGATTGTAATTTTGTTTGTCCAAAGTAATTACTTTAGCTTCGAGACCGTTTCAATTAAATTTATATTTAGGTTCTTTCACAAAACACTACACGGCTCTTTCATTTCTAAATTATTTATTAAACGTTAATTTTTGTAGCGAATAGTAACTATGTCGCCTTGAATACAGCTACACAAAATTTGGTGACATAATAGTGAGCAAATCTACCGTGAAATTTTATTGCTTGAAATATGAGAACCCGGCGATTCTCGGCATGTGATAGGATATGGACAAATTAAAGGATGACATCAAGCGTTGACAATTGTGTGCAGAATTACAACTTAGCATACAGGGGCTTGTGTGTATACTATGTATTATAGCTATTATGATCGCGATATGTATGCAAGTCGCGACCGTGGCCCGGTAGCGGCAAATGTCAGAAATGTATGTTCTACGGGCTGTTGTGTTATTGGAGAATTAAATGTAACGAAAAGGTAACAAGGAGAATGAAATATAACTTATTTGATGAATTAATACGTGAATAAGTTTGTTATAAGAAAGGTTTTAATAGCACTCTTCTGAAAAAGATTGAGTGAGAGGGAATATTAATTTGTGACAATTGTGTTTTGTTTTAATTGTACTCCTCAATTTAATTTGAATAGTTTGATAGCTGTTATGATAAGTAAAATATTGTTTATTTGAGTGCCATTCATAAAGCGATGTGTTGTACTGATTGTTTCCTATAATTTTAAAATGTAAAAAAGGTGACGGAATGACGACAATGCAACAGCTTCTTTTATTTAACACCAAATACAAAGTGCACCTGTGTTTGCTATATGATCCAAACTTTAATATTAGTATAGGACCTTAAGATTGACATCAAATTTTTTAACCTTTTTTGTGATCTTGTCTTTTTCCTAAAAGAATATCGTAGAAAACGACCTTACACTCTTTAATTATAGGTACTATTATTACAATAATGGTAAGACTTTTAGCATCACCCTGTGTGTATTGCATGTATGTATGAGTGTATGATATGTCCGACACATGCGGTTCGGTTTGATGCAATGTGTCCTGTTACCGCACCGCTGTCCGCTGTCAGCGCACGTACTTCGTTCACTACGTTTAATTATGTGGTTAGTACTGACAATGAGATACAATGTGTATGATAAAAAGTAAAAAAAATGTGTTTTAATTGTAAATGGATACAATTTCATTAATATTAACAAAGTTTTGCTTTTTAATTTGAGTTTGACTTAATTCATAGAGGACTTTGATCAGAATCAGTCTCAGGTATTCTTATATTTTTTAAGCTTTTTTATTCTAAAGTATTGAAAGCTCTGTGAAAAATATCGATAATTCAAGCAAATTTTCAAGTTATAAGAAATTAACATGTTTGAAGGGCTCTAATAACTTAATTAATTATTCATTAAAATGAACTTAAGATATACTTTGTTTATCAAAGCATAAGTAACACATTACAGCCATATAATCAGTAAACAAATGTTCCCTTGGTAGCCGTCAATTTCAAAGGATTGTTAAATTAAAAGCGATTTGCTCGAAATTAAAGGCTTATTTCTTCAAGTGTTTTCACAAAGTTCCCGTTTGATGTTCAGTGGTGTACTGTGTGTTTAGCTCTTAATTATTATGATTTGTTTAAGTTACTGAAGTTTTAATGTTGCTTTTAGAGTAGAAGATTAATGTTTGATGGTTTTAAATTCAATTTGAAGTAAATATTAAAAGCGGCGACTTAATTTAAGTTGCTGTTGAGATTAGTGTCGCTTTCGATAAGTTCAAATCATTTAATGTACCTAGCTTTTAATATATTTACAATATTCAGAAAACTTAATTGGTAAACCACGAAAATATTTCGTTTACTTAAATGATCTCTAACGTCCATACTCTTTTTGCTTACTTTAGAGTAAAATAGGGACAGGTAACGATTTAATACGTTTAAGAGTTTTAGGCATCTTCAAGTCCTCTACTTTTTGTAGTCTGACCAAGATTTTGCCATATAAATGTGTAGCTAAAAAGATAGCTAGAAAGAGGTTTTTGTTGCTATTCTGACAGAAAATAAAGACGACACGATGGCAGTGTTGAAGGATCAAAGGAGCTTTGGTTATGATCCTTGCTAGTTGGACCGCAGCCAAAGAGATCTGAGGACATTGCAGTTCTCAATACTGTTCAGGTACGTGATCAATGCTCGTTAACGCGTCTTATACGAGAGGTATTGTGCTGCAAGGAATTAGTGTCGGCTAGAGGTCATACAAGTCTACGGCAAAATTAAAAGAATGTTTTGCGGCCATGATAAAGTGGCTGTATGTATCTGGATGGTACAATACTTTGTGAGTACCTTATTGTAAACTTACATTCTAGTAAATAATTAAGTATTGTTATTAAAAGTGATAAAGGTTTTCAGAAAATTCCCGGTGGTTCCCGAAGCTACAGAAAAGGCAGAATTTAGATGTCCCAAAACACACTAAAGTGTGCTGTAATTTATTTGAACCTAAGACCTTTATTTTGGGGTAAAGAACACCCCTGAGACTCGCACAATTGTTTCAAGTCAAAATACAAGTAATTATTTTAAGTGATTCTGTACTACACATACGTTCTCGTACGCTCTATCTTGTTACTTGTGTAAGTAAAGTCCTCACCTTAGTATCAACATCATGAAAGGGCACAGCAAACCACGGCTTCCCGGTCAGGCTCCGTCTGAACCCGGCCTCCCTCTCCACCAGCCCCTCAGGGGTGCCAACATGAGCCCACAACACCACCTGCACCACCTTCAAGCGCGGATGCACCCGCTTGTAAACCTCCTCCAAACGCACTCCGAAATCGTCACTAGTATCGCTTATGTTGGCAAAAGAAAAGTATATCCCACACACAGCGCCCTCACCCTCCTCCACACAGTCGGACAGAGCCTCCAGCGTCGACACATTCTGGAACTGGCCATTCTGGTTCCCAGACTCACACTTCACCAAAACCTTCCCCAACAGTTTTTCGCGCCAATCCATCTTTGTGTTCCTATTCACAAAACCTAGCACACATCCATTTCTTAGATCCACAATTACACTTTAAGTAACTCGTCCTATAAATTCGGTGCTCTCTAATATTACACAATGTTCAGAGTTCACCAGAAGAACTTCGATTGAAAAACAACAACACGAAATATTTTGCACAAGTTCGCACACTTGAATTATTAAGGAATGTGAGACGAAACTTTTTTGTGTCTGCAAACTAAGTTGGTGTTGTGAATAAGTAATTAGAAGTAAGTTTTAAAACATTTGTGTGGCGCACAGGATGTGCAGCGGCGAATATAAGTTTTATTTTTAAATTAGTCACGCGTGCGCGGTGCCGGGACGCGAGGTGCAACGCCCGCTCGCCCCCGTAAACAAAGCCCGACTGGAGAGCCGGCGAGAGGAGGGACCGAGCACAAGCGAGCCCTCGCTGCAGACATAGAGCAAACATTTTAGAACAAACAGACACGTGAGATCAAAAAAAAGGTCCGTTCATATTTGTCTTATTTGAATGTAAATATCTCCGCGATGTCGCGTGATTTGTTTGCGCCTAAAATGGTAGTTTCCTGAGCCCGATATGATCTACCGAGAAGTTATTTATGATGTTTGTATTTTCAGTCCGGCGGTCTAATTAGTCGGTGTGTCTGTCTGTCGATGTTTTCTTTATTCTTTTACGGTTTCTAACCGCCGCGTTAGCTCGGTACCAACTCGAACGTGCACTGACTCCTGGGGCATTGTTGTTCAGGTATTAATTATGGTGCACCCGCAATTGAGATTTTCATTGTTTAATGTAATTTCTTTTCTGTAAATTGAGAGAGATTTAAGTGGTGTTGTAGTTTGCTGACTATTGTTTGCGCTTTCATTTACGGAAGCTCTTAAACTCTGAGGAGGTGGAGGACAAATTGTTGTGTCATTATACAATTATGGCGTCATTGTCGACATTTTCTTGGACTTGCGAAAATTTTACAATTTATGATTAAGTTTCAGAAGAATAAAATATAAGAGAACTATACATGGGGCAGATAGAGGTGGACAGAGGAGAATGGCCGGAACAAAAGGAGACCTATGCCCAACAGTGGGTTATTAAGAGGTGATGATGATGATAATGATAATGATCGTAGTGAAAGTAATTCAATGGAGTCGTATAATCTATTATCGAATTTAAGATGGATGGCCACTTTTTAATACAATTGGCAATAAAATTCAATGAATTTAGAATACTATTGTGCACGCAACGCACTTTCGAGACTAAATGGTTTATTCTCTACTTTCGAAATGGGACTGATCGGTGTAATCAGAAGTAAATTGAAAGAGTCACGGATTCCATTTTTACTAAAATGGCCTTATAAAACTCATAAGTACCTACGTGCGTGTTATACATGACTAAGGTATAAGTTATACGTATGTGTATAAAACTAAGCAAGTTAAATCTGGTTGTATGCCTAGAGTTTCACTACATACCCATCTATTTTAATCTACTTTAAGCTAAAAGTGACATATTGATCCAATACATAATCAGTGAGACACAAAATCACAGGCATAGGTACATCTCTACAAAATAAATCAATACAAAAATCTCATTTAGGAATAATAAAAATCCCAGCAAATTGAGAGTCGGACTCGTACACGAAGAGTTCCGTAACTTTTTCTGTTTCCATAAAATCAGCAAGAATTTTTTTTTAAAGGGACCTTAGGCACCTTACACATTTATTTATTTGTTGTTACCTATAGGCAATAGAAATAGGTACCTACATCATCTGCTCATGAAAATTTCAACTGTTTCATTTTCATTCCAGTTATCGCGGTAGGTACATGATACCCTAATGACACACGGACAGACGACAGAGTCCTAGTAGGTAATAGGATCCCGTTTTACCCTTTGGGCACTTAACCCTAAAAACGTTAATTCCTTGAGTGTATTGTTTCCATTAGGACAAACTTCGGGCCAGCGTAAAGAGTTAAGTACAGCTTGCGATTGTTTTTCCCGAACTTTCGCCTCGTATCGGAGGACTTTTATATTTTTCTTTTTATTACGAAAGTCTAGTGTTTTGTTTTTACGACTAGGTAATGATATGTTGTGCCTTCTTTGTGGTGAAACTTTTTGGAAGCTGATGTGTAAAGTAGGTACATCTCTAATTAGCGGATTTGTGATATTAATTTTTCAGTTAATACCTATTTGAAAAATAAGTTGCAATGCGTAATTACATAGTAGGTATTGAGTATTCTCATAATGATTTAGAATAAGTAGATTCAAGAAAATACTTTTTTGTAATTATGACGAAAATCCATTTAATGATGAATTCTTCATTATTTCAACCTGAAAATACAAGAGAGATCGAGATTTCTATAAAAATCAAAATACGTGTGGGTAGTTGGTAGTTACTTTATTCTTATAAGAATCTTACTAATCTTGCTAAATAAAATATATGAAATTTGTTTAACCACCCGCGACCCAGCGTTAGAGCGCAAAAAGCTGCTGAGAAATATCTAATATTTATGATTTATGAGACTGTTTTATGTGAAATCAATAGGCGTGGGTGTATCTTGCCAGGTCCTGTCAATTCAGCCATCTTGTTTTTATTCTTCCCGCTCTTTTTACCGCAAATGGGCAATATAATAAGGTTATGGTTGTTTAATGGCGTTTTATGGCTTAACGTCATCGTTTCGAGATATTTGTGGGTTATTAGGTGTGAAGAGGTGATGATAGCGATTAGCTGGATGAGTTGTGTGAAATTAATGGTCTTACTTAAACTCGGTATGTGTTATAAATCGGTTAACCATTTACCTTATTAATATAATGTTTTCTTAAAGTTGTCTCTTCTTTTATTTTTATTAAAATATACTGTTTTAATATGGTTTCATTGACCTATAATCAAAATAAAAGCTAACATAAAGTTACTTCTAATGATTATAATATACGAAAAAAAAACATGTAAATAGTTCATTGGTATTTAATTGAATACTTTTTCTGTTGTACTAAATTAAAAAAATTACGGACAAATATTTTATTGATTTTCTGAAAAGTAGTAAAAACTTACACAATTTCTGAACGTTAGACGCTACGTCAGCGCACTGTCAATGTGACAAGTTTCGAATCGATATTCGATCTGTGGTTACCTGTATACTTTTGAAATCGTATTTATCGTTTGTTATTGATGCTGATTTTGTAAAGTTTATTATAATGAATGAATACTACTAGCCTCACAATTATATTTACTAATATCCGGGTCGAATTTAACACGGAATTAGTCAAAGATGTCGAAATCTGTTGTAAATGTTAGCTCAAGCGAGAGTGATGAAGAAGTTGTTTTTCAAATAGATGGTATGTTTAAAAATAATAATATAACTCATGAAATACGCGCTTTATTTCTCTATAATCAAAAGTTGTAGACTTTATACTGTCCGGTTGTTTTTTGTCCAGCAAACAACCCTCGAATTGGAGCAGGCCTATGTCCATAATGCTTAGGCTTGTGCCGTGTTTCTGTTATGCTGGTTCTCGGATAAGATGTATAGTCTCTTTCAAGTTCTGTTGATAACTTGGCCTTTTAGAGAGATCATCATGATGATAATACCTTAATTTTCTTGGTTACTCTAGAATGTGTTGAAGATTGCATGTAAATAATGTTATTAGCTTTTAATGTTCAATCATTTTCATCATTCCCCTGCCCTTCTCCCAATTATTATTTGGGGTCTGCGCAGCATGTCTTTAATCATGTTGCTTAAGTTTTGGCTGTACTTTACGGCTGGCCGCCTGCCTGACGTCAACCCTCCTTGGGAATGCTGTTGCTGGTGGTTTACTCCCCACCAGGAGGTTGACCCGAGATGCTAGGTGTTATGCTCCGGGCCGTAGTTTCCCTTAGTCACCTCTTACAACACCCATTGGTCGATATGGGTCAGCCCTATTCGCACCGGGAACTGCACGGCACAAGCTTTTAATCTCAATATTTACTAAAAATTCATTTTATTGTAGAGCAAGTACTCTTTCCTTCGGGCTTCAAAAGAGATAAAAATGGGAACAATATTACAACGGGTAAGATTCAAATGTGTTCTTACTCAATGATTTAATATTTTTCTTGGTTTTTCATGAATAGTGTTTTGTAGATGCAGATCTAGAACGTGCATTGGTTGAGGACAAAGACTTCAAAAGTAATGCAGATGATTTATGTAAGTATTTAGACAATATAGTAATAATAATATTAATGTTCGGACCAACTTCAGCCACAAGGGCTAGTATTTTTTAATATTTTAACACCATTTAGTCTCAAACTATGCAGAGCCTGTATTATGAGTACTAGGCAACTGATAAATATACTTCTAAGTTCATACATACTAAAAATAAATTACACCCAGACTCAGAACAAATGGTCATGCTCGTCACACAAACATTTGTCCTGGGTGGGGTTCGAACCCACGGCCTCTGGTATAGCAGGTAGAGCCACTAGACCATCAGGCCTGTCAAGTATTACTATGATACCAGCCATCTTTGCGGCATATTATAGTGAGACCTTTGGCCATTCTTGCGGTCTTATCTCTAAGCTATCACAGCTTTAGCCTTTATTTACATCTAACTGTTTGGGATTTGAGACTTAATTAATATTTATGATTGATATTGTAGATGACAATATTGCTGCTACCAACACTAAAGGCACAATGAGAAAAGGATTAAAAAGAAAAAGTGAAGGTAAGTCTCACTGCCCTTTATTTATAATGTTTATTATTTTTTTTTTGAAAGTATAGCTTTTCACCCACCTCCACACAATTCATATGAGTAGTCTTTCTTGCATCCACATGGCTTGCTTATTCTTGAAGACAAGTAATATCCTATTTCCCTTGATTTCTTTATAAAAATAATAAAAATGCCACTAGACACCAGTCAATTGTGCAGAGCTTTTTAAAGTGCAATCCTATAAGATCAAGAGAGATTAAGCACAGCATCCACATATTAACATGGCTAAACCGTTTGGGACCATCCTCGAGAATGTTTGCATAAAAACAATGGTGTTAGTTTTTAAACAGATATACTGAATATAAAATAATTTCGTTTTAGATGCAATTGACAATGCCTCTGCAAGGAATAACAGTGGAAAAAACCAGAACAATATTGGAATAGGTAAGCAAAGCCCAATTATTTATTGCATTACAGATGTTACAAAGATGGTAAAAAATAAAACAACTATACTATTTAAGATCAATATGAACCATGTCACGTAGACAAAAATTTAGGAGAGAGGAAGAGGGCTGAAATAGGAATTTATTAAAATCAATATTGTTATAAATTAAGCAATTTACATATAACTAAATCACTGTCAAAGAATCTTCTTGTTTTTTCAGTAAGTATTTTGTAAGTAAAGCGACAGAACTTGCACTGAAGCATTCATGGAGACCTCTCCATCAGGTTTTTAGCTCCAATGATTAAAAAAGTGTTGCTTTTAAGTCTTTCTCATTTCTAACTTATGGTATCCAAGGGTTGCTTTTAAATCTTTGTCATGTCTTTCATATTATTTTGGTACCTACAGAACAGTTGTTTAACCATTCAGAGTGTTTTATTTTCTAGCTTGTTACAATAAGTACATTTACAGTCCCAGGTAATTCCCAAGACCGAGTCAGGGATAAAGCCAGTGCGGCGGCTGAGAAGGAGGCTAAGAAGCAGAAGTTGCTAGAAGAGAAGGCGGCCAGGAAGGCTGCCAATGAAAACAATAAGATTTATAAGCCGGGGGAGTGTATGAAGGTAGGTCATTTTATTCTTTGTATTATTAATTTCAGAATTTCGTTCAGAAGTCTGAAGGTAGAATGGAAAGTTTTTATTAAGGAAAAAAGTGCAGGTTTTTGAATTAAAATTCTTTAATAGAATGTATAGTAATGCCGGATTATACACATTGCCTATAGATAACATATACATGTTTTTGCTCGTGACTGTACATGTCTTATCGTTCAAATATTAAAACAACCCTCCTTCTGGCGCAGTCGGGTAAAGAGTTAGATTATGGTCGACATTAAGAGACGTTTGGGGTCTCGGGATAAAACCTCTATCCGCACTCTACAGCGTGTATATTTGAACGACGGACTTATTGAAGGAGGGTGGTCAGTATTCGATTCTCGACCCAAATATGTAAAAAAACTATGACCTTAATTTTTCATATAATTTTCCGATAAAATACAGTATTTATGAACACGAGCGCAAAATGCCTAATATCACGCGCCAAACACGTGCCGCCGCTAAGGCAGCGAGCGCGCAAGCCCCCCCGCGCCCCTTGTGATGTCGACGACGAGTGCCGCGCAGTGAAATGCATTCATACCTACGTCGGCGTCGGTCATTGACCGCGCATATGTTCGATAAGCGCGAGGGTGTTAAAACGTTGCGAAGTTATTAGGACTTTTTTGGAACGATTTTGTTCTTCATTAATCAGGGTTTTTTTTATTGTTTATACGTTTATTGGTGAAGTTTATGCATAAACTATTGGTGGTTTGAATAAGTCTGTCGTTCAAATATACATACTGTATATTCACCGGTGATCTCAAAATCAAAAGGTTTTTATTTTGAGTAGGCCTTTTCAAGTACACCCAAAAGTTACTGACTCTAGTTGTGCGATTCCAAAATGTCTTTCTTATGGAGAAGAACCGGCAAGAAACTCCATATAAGTCACTCTTTTAAGAATAGAAAAATACATCAGCCCACCCGTGACCACGGTCTGTGCAACTCGATCGAAACGTCGGGAGAGAAAAAAATATATACGATATTTCTTTTCTTCCGACGTTTCGATCGAAGTCCCTTTTGTCGTCTAAAATACAGAAAAATACAGTCTACTTATAAGTTGTATCCGTATCGCAGCACATGCAGGTAGAAGGCCACCCAAACCTGTGGTCCCGCTGGTACATGTCGGACGTGTCCCGCGAGCTGGCGGCGGCGGGGGCGCGCGCCAAGCACGACCCCGGCCTGTGCGACCCCGCGCTGCTCGTGTGGACACGGGTCAAGCCACGGACACTGGAGGACAATCAGGGACAGGTTAGGAGGACTGAGTTTTCTTTAAGTATTTGCTGTTAGAATTGTTAGATGCTAGCTTTTTCTTCCACAGATATTTTGTTTCTGGTATGGCGCAGAATAGGAATGATATTAAAATATGGGAGACTCATTAAGCGAAAATACAAGCTTTAAGAAAAAAAGGAAACGAGCAGTCATAAGTCAGTCAAGTCAGAATGAAGATTTGCGTAGCGTTAACCCTTGTCTTCTTTCTTTTCTTTACCCCTACCTTTAGTTGACTCATTAAGGGAAAATACAAAATTGAATGTCATTCCTAGTCATGTAGGTGACACCCTTTAGTTATGGCTTTCCCTTTAGACTTACAACAATGCCTGCCGGGCCTCTGAGGTCTTCTTTAGAAAAGATCTTACTATCACGGTTTATGAGATGCAACCTGGAGACAGATAGACAGACAGACAGTCAGCGGAGGCTTAGTAATAGGCTTCCGTTTTACCCTTTGGGTACGGAACCCTACAAACTAGTATATTTGTCCAGCTGGGTCTGAGCCAGGCCTCCCGCTGCAGACGCGCGCTGTACGTGTCGAGCGCGGAGGAGGTGAGTGCGCTGGTGAGCTCGCACGCGCTGTCGCCGCAGCTGGCGCAGGCGCGGCAGCTCGCCGACGCCAGCCTCACGCTGCTGCTGTACAGGCCGACTGACTTCTTCAAGTGAGTGCCGTGACTGGTACTCATAACGTGACCATTTAATTTTTGACTAAAAACGGGATATTGGTTTACTAGGTTAGATAATAGGTAGTCAATGAAAGAAAAAAAATAACCGACTCTAAAAAGGAGGAGGTTCCTCACTTCGACCTATAAGCTTTTTTTCTTGTTTTTTTTTTTCGTGGATAACTGCTACATTTGTTTATGGTAGGGAGACAGCGCACTACACAATGCAAAGCGGCGTCCCTTTTACAGCTGCAGTAGAATTAATAGTAGGCCACAAACTGCTATGTATTTTCAGTACGTAGGGCTGTCTCTTCCCCAAGAGAAGAAACATTCAAGAGCAAAAAATTTGTCGATCTGAAGCCACAGAAAGTGAGAATATAAGGAGACGTCTTACTGTTTTTACCCAGCTGTTAAAAGAATGTGCACAAAACAAAAGTACGAAACTTCATAACTTGATATTACTGTTTCAGGAAAAATCGCCGGCAAACATCCAACAGCAATCGTATGCGAATGACAGAAATAGATTTGGAATTGGCTATTACGGGTGAGTACTCTTGTGAAATAATTAGATAAATCAAATAAAAATGGCCAATGGCGAATTCGTAAATGCATATAAAATAATACACGATATTGACTGAAGCGCGATTTCGCCTGCGCGAATGTCAGTTATAGTTGCAAAAACATTACCACCCCTTGTGAAAAATTTGCCTGTCTGTCAATCCAGGGTTTCAGCTCTCCAAGCAACTCCATACCAAATTTCATGCCAAATGGTTTAGCCTTTTAAGCGTGAAACAAACATTCGCGTTTGTAATATTAGTAGGATTATGTTCGTAATATGTCCTCTCAGATCTGATGGTGTCGGCCAACTGCGACACTGTGGTCGTGAACACCCCCAACGAGCTCGCTCTGTTCATCGCGCAGTTCACGAAGGCCATCGCCGAGGCACCCTTCAAGTAAGACTACCTATTGAACCAACAGGGCTATTATCTATGTAATAACTTGCAAAACGATGGCGAAAGACAACAATTGAGTATGTACTTCTTTGTTTAAATCTTTTTGGGCCGATATGCCGCTGATGCGAACGATTTGCAAGTTTTATAATAGCAATGCCGGATATTTTTTTTTGTTGGTAATTTTATGTAATTTTGGATAATTATGTTATGTTCTCAGAATGGCAAAACGCGAGTGCGATGAGCAAGCACAGTTTTACATGCGGGGAGACAACAAGAAATGCGTGGCTTTGGATAAAGACGGTAAGTACTACTACTTAGTAGAGGTTAGTGACGTGGCCGCGTGGTAAAAATTATAGCTAGGGGTGATATCACGCGAAATTTCCATCCACTGTAATCCAATGAAAACGGCCAATATAATAATGAATCTTCTTCTTCATCAGCTTATGTTTGCACACTGCCATGCAGTGGGCAAACATTTTCCACACAGTTCTGGCACAGGTTTTTCTTTCCCATTAGAGCTTTTATAATAAGACCATCTAGCGAATTGTCTGCCAGTGCTTCTTTTTCCGAGTTTTGCTATTCGCTCTATAACGAATTTACTGTATCGACCCATAATATGTATAACCAAGTGTTAAATTAATTGTAAACGGTAGGCTAGAGACAAAATGTTGTGATGCAATATGCGAAAGGCCTGATTCTGCAGCACATTACGGCTATCGTAATGTATGAAATACTTCCTTATAGTAACATATAGTATGTTCTATGCCCCCAGGCGTGACGGGTATGGGGCGGCTGTGGCAGCAGATGCTGGCGGTGCTGCCGCAGTCCAGCCTGGACACCTCGCGCGCGCTCTGCGCCAAGTACCCCACACCGCTGGCTCTCTACCAGGTAAGTACATATTAACACTGCTGAGGCTGCATACAACTTGATTGCTCCTATTAATAAACAAGTATGTCACAGCATGCATTAGAGTATTTCGAAAAAAAACTGGTGTATCATACAACTTGATTGTCAATTTGGAATGAGAAGCTTAAAGGCTGCAAAATGCCTTACAGTGCAATAACAGTAAGTGCCGAAAAGAAAAAAAGAGTAGCCTTATGTACTGTCCATTTATGTCTTAAAACTGTTTTTTTTTCATTTGGTCAACTAAACCCTTATTGTTATAATTATGAAGTAGATTCATAATTATATGGTAACCATGAACCCAACCGGAGTCCTTAATCATGAGTTGACACAGCGGGGCCGCGAGTCGAATTCCGACCCCGCCGCGTCAGCTATACGTGACTAAACCCTTAACATTTAACTACCTTCTATCCTTGTTTAGGCAATATATTATTTGCTCGTCTGCTTGCTAGGCCCTGCAATCCAACGACCTGTCCGAGCTAGCCTCCTTGGGCGTGTCCCGCGCCGCAGCCCCGGGCTCCCGCGCGCGGCGTGTCGGTCCGGAGTTCGCGCGCAAACTGCACGCGCTCTTCACACAACAGAGGGGAGACACACTCATAGAGTAACAACCGTACAACAACTTTCAACATTCATCTCGACTGTGTGACTTGATAGTGGACTCAATATCTGCACCTAGGCTCCTGTGGCCCGTTATCCGTGTAATGTGGTGGGGTGTGGTGTGGTGTGTGTGGTGTGGTGGGGTGTGGTGTGTCCAGCCAGCCCAACGCCCTCTAGAAGCGGACTTTGTGACAAAAGTGATCATTTTTCATATAAGACGGTATTAGTTCCGATTTTGGCCACGTACCAAAAGATGTATAGTGCTACAAGGATCATTTGGCGCGTGGATGGTATTAACATGAGGGCGCTAGTGTGTATTCTCAACAAGATTCAATTCAATTGTGTGACAATAGTGATAGTTTTTCATATAAGACGGCATTAGTTCCGATTTTGGCCACATGCTAAAAGATGTTTACAGCTACAAGGATCATTTGGCGCGTGGATGATATTAACATGAGGGCGCTAGTGTGTATTCTCAACAAGTTTCAATTCAATTGTGTGACAAAAGTGATGGTTTTTCATATAACACGGTATTAGTTCCGATTTTGGCCACGTATCAAAAGATGTATAGAGTTACAAGGATCATTTGGCGCGTGGATGATATTAACATGAGGGCGCTAGTGTGTATTCTCAACAAGATTCAATTCCACTGTGTGTGTGTGTATATAATAGTGTCAATAGTGATAGTTTTTCATGTATGACGGCGTTAGTTTCAATCCCGGCCATGTGTGGCAAGATGCAGCACTAAATATTTTGTGTCAACATTCCATTTGACAATGAAAAGTGGGCGTTTTTTGCTGTGACGATTTATGTATATGATTTTAATTGCGGCTGTATTTTGTAAGTAATTAATGTTCGTGTGTGTTAATTATTAATTTGACTTGTATATTTCGATCTGAAAGTAAATAAACCTAGGTGATGAAAGATAATGTCGTGGTTACTGTGTGATCTAAATAAATTAAATATAAAGGCTGACTGGACGTTGACCAAGAAAGAAATAGACCGTGGGCCAAAAAGTAGTTTGTAAGTACAAACAATATGAAAATATCTGTGTTTATTTCATTTTTTTGGGATGAAGTCTCGTAAGAATTGTTCTAGGCAAGTTTAATATTTAATAAACATGAATTGTGTAACGTTTTGAAACAGGTTATGATCTCAATATTGGTAGACGTGATTTTTTTGTATACCTCATTTGACTGTAATTATTTCATATAATAATTTTGTAATAATTTTTATATATTTATTTGGAATCAACTGAATTAAGTCGGCAGTAACTATAGTATTATAATTTGATGTAGTTTTATATTTTGACATCTATTAAAAGCAGTTGCAAAGGAAATAAAGTATTTTTATTTGTCGAATTTTATGGTTTACTTACGCGTATTAAACAGGAGTGCCCGACTAGTTTCAGACCCAACCGGAGTCCTTAATAATGAGCTGATGCAACGGCTGGGTTGCGAGTCGAATTGATATATTTTATTGTTTATTTAAAAGGTATGAATAGGACAACTGTGCTGTTTTTACGTAATAATATATTTAAGGAATAATGCTGTGTCGTGTTAAATTATCGTTATCTACTAGGAATCTCGTGTTTCTTAAAATATTTAAGGAGTCCATTATCCGCTTCTGTCTGTACTTATAACTATGTTACTATGGTATGATACTGCATTCTGCCGAAGACAAAATTAATTCATTATTTCATAGCTAAAAAGCCTTGTGTCCGAGTCGCATAAATATCCAACATCTGTCAAATGAAATGTCAAAACAAATTTACGCATAACCTCAACTTTATGTAATAACTACGGGAAAGCATTTATAAAAGCATTATTTAAATACTTTTAGTTAAAGAATATTTTTAAGGAGTAAATATGACTGTGTATTTATCAAGAATTGCGATTAGCACGTTCCGGTGTGCAGCGCCGAGAAGTGTATCTGCAAATATCTTCAGCGATTTTGTTTTACCGAAAACTCGAGTTTTACTTTCGACTAACGATATTTTCGGTATTGTGAGGCCGTCGATATCAAGAAACTATTCTAGCGACGCGATACAGCCAGTTGTTCCAATAGAAAGTGGTACTTTACCTATAAAAAAGAAGGTTTATAAGAAAGCGAGTCCCGCTGAGTTGAGTTGCCAAGAGGGACATTACCTTACGTTGGCTTATGCTACGGCTAACTCTTATGACTTAAAAAGTTTGAAGGATGCTTTATTACAGCAGAAACTGTATGAGCCAGGAAGGTAGGTTGAACATTAACGTCATTTTATAAACATTAAACACATGCTGTTATCGCAAGAAGATATGGAAAATTTTGAGCTAATAACCGCGCGATAGTTAGTGCTATCTCACCGGTGATCTGGGTTAAGAAAGGTTATCTGTCAATCTTAAACATTCCTGCCATTTTTATTGGGGAAAAACTGATTTAAATTAATCTTCCCTTATCATGGTAAAACAAAGAGAACATTATAATTTTAATAGCATGTCAACAATCAATTCGTAGTTACGACGGAGGTATGCAAAGGAGGAAAATGTGATGCAACAGTGATGCAAGATGAAGAATAAATTACTGCCTCATGCCTTATAAGTTGTACCTTAAAGGTCATTCAATGTAATTAAATTAAATGTGTTTAAGCATTGTAAATTTAATATATTGGCCAGTATTTTAAGTGTTTGTATAAGAGGCACTTATCAGATATTAGCAGCAGCTTCGCACGGGTGTAATATTTTTGTATTATAAACCTTTCTCTTGTAATATTCTATATTTTGAAAAAGTCCATCGAAATCCATTGCATAGTTTTAAAGATCACACTTCAGACAAATAGATAGACTGTGGAAAGGGTCTTTATTTAATAATATGTAGTGATGTTCCTGACTAACTAATAATTTAAGTAAATAAAGTATAGAAGTCAGAAAATCCAATCCAACTAATTTGTGTTAGGCTTCAAAGAGTGTAGTTAATTAAGAGAATTTAATATTATTTCAATTTAACATACCTTATCATCACCACACAGTATGAAACAAAGTTTTCTGATTGTCTATAAGTATACTTAAATCTTTAAAACTATGCAAGGGATTTAGATGCATTTTTCTTGATAGATAGCAAGGTAAATATGTATAATACAAAACCCATACCCTGGGACACTTTCTGCGCACATTGGTTATAGGCTATAAAAAATATTTGCGCAGAAGAAGATATTATAACTTATAGCTGCAAAAACTTCTAAGTTAAACTTTACCTTATGGCTTACAGATTGAAGGCGCATGAAATAGGCAATGTAGTAGTAGCGAACCCCATGTACAGTGTGGGGGATGAGCCGCGGGAGATTATATTCTTTGGAGAAGGCGGCATCGCATTCTGGAACTGCACCGAGCTGGAGGCCAATAATGTACTGGACTTTGTTAGGCCGTGAGTACTGGATAAGGACAAATAATGAGCGATTTTCATGAGGTTATTATTGTTCTAATTATCGACAAACATCTTCTCTCCCTCAGTTAGTCAGTTTTTTTAAATAAACTACTCCAGCCTATGGAATTTAATCCTTGTATCACAGTGGGTTTCACAGACATTCAAATCACGACACCCAAACTTAGAACAAGCATCTGTGGATCACGCAAATTCTTGTCCTACATGGGGATTGAACCCGCGACACTTCACTCACAGACCACAGTGCAAATTAGCACAGTGACCTATATCACTTGGCTATCTGTGCAGTCAAACTTGATCTGACCCTGTACTGTTGAAGTCTTCATTGGTTTTGGTTAAACAAGATTATCTATTAATTAATAATAACTTTTAATCTTTATGCCCTGGGTATGGACCATTTATGGGTTATTAATTACGCTATTTTTAGTAGACCGAACACAGAATGCAGGAAATGGTTTAAAAACGGTTTTTTTTTTTGCAGTTTCGAAGTGGAGAGTTACCCAAAAGACGTGGTGGAAAAGGAAAGAGAAGTCATGACATATGTGTACCAGCCTAACGCGTAAGTATACAAGAGGACTTGCTTTATTATGTAATATACTGTCCCCCCTAATTCGTCCGCGTGGAATTTTACAAAAAGCTACTTAGTTTATTTTCAAAATAAAAAAGAAAACTAAAATAAAAGTAGCTTACGTTACGTATTATATCAGCTGCCAGACAAAGAAATTTCCGTCTAAATCGATCCGGCTATTTTTTTTTCGTTCTTATTAGTAAAAGAGATTCTTGTAACTGTTCTATTAAAAAGTAAATAAATGGTTAACAGATTCATATACCTAATTGGAATCCAGGTTTCCTCATATTTTCTCCTTTACCTTTTGTCAGTGGTGTTTAAGAGTAAATAGGAAACTACTGTAACAATATAAAGTTTCCTTTGTTCACAGTAAGAAGTGTCACCTACAGCAGTCGTCATTCGTGTTAATGCCGAACAGAGATAACTCTTTGGAGAGGTATACGTTTAGGTAAGTCATACAGTAATATTGTACACTACATTGTGACCAACTAGCCGAATGTTTGTGTATGAGCACAATCATTTGTTCTGTGCCTAATGCCTTTATTTAGAAGACAAAAATTGATTTATGAGTTGCCTAGTACTCATAATACAAACCTTGAATAGTTTGACACTAGATGGCGTTGTGTGCAAGTCGTAAAATTTTCACGTCGGGGCTGCAAAGAGATTTGCTTGCGAGATGACGTCAGATAGGAACGTGTGAAAGAAGACATGCTGCGCCAACACCAAATAATAATTGGGATAAGGGTAGGGGAATGAAAGTATTATAATAATGGTCTGTATATTATGCACACATACGACCCGGTGCATACCACCTAGCACCTCGTGTCAACCTCCTGGTGGGGAGTAAACCACCAGCAACAGAATTCCCAAGGAGGGTTGGCGTCAGGCAGGCGGCCGGCCGTAAAAATATGCAGCCAAAACCTCAGCAGCATGGATAAGACATGCTGCGCCGACCCCAAATAATAATAATTGGGATAAGGGTGGGGGAATAATAATGGTCTGTATATTATATATAGTCACGCCATGATCCAGTCGGCGCGGCTGGGCGCGTGGGAGTCGCGGCTGGCGGCGCTGGCGGCCTCCGTCAGCGCGCACACCGCCGCCATGCAGCGGGACGGGGCCTCCAAACTGGATAAGAAAGAGGTACGGTGTAACTAACGTTACCAAAACGGAACATTGGTTTATTAGGTTAAATAATAGGTGGACAATAAAAAATGAAATTTAACCAACTTCAAAAAGGAGGTTTTTCAATTCGTCCGAAAAAGCTTTTTATATGTTATTTCGCGGATAACTTCGTCGTTTTAGAACCGATTTTGATAGTTTTTTTTTTATCGGAAAGTAAACATATCCAAAGTCGTCTCATGATAAGGAAGTCAGGATCTGATAATGCAAGACTAGGGAAATCAAGGAGAAGCAGCCCTATCGACTTTACGTTTTTTAGAAGCAGCCGAATTATACTTATCTATGCAATTATTTAAACTATTGTATAATGCTTCTAAGAGTGACTCTTGACGTCACATTTAATTAAGTGGTACCGGTCGCGCGGTCACCCCGCCAATGGCGACTTTGGGCTATAGATTCGTTCCTTGTTTAATCAGCTGTGTAATCTGTAATAGATACAGAAATGATAAGAAACAGATGAGCTTATTTTTTTGTAGCTTTGATGACGACGTCGACTTGACGTTACAGATTAAATTCACCGCGACCCTGTTGGCCAGCTCTTGGCTAGCCCTTGGTGGGAAGGCGGGATTACTTGCGCATGCGCTGTCCTTTCAGTAGGGTGGGGGTTGGGTAGGGTTCACTGAGCTACTCTACAGTTTTCCAACTCTCATTAACCCCTGTATTACCAGGTGGTCCGAAAACTCGGTGAGCTGTTCTCCCTCCGTCACATGCTGAACGTGGAGTCGGACCTGCTGGACACGCCCGACTTCTACTGGGAGGAGGAGCAGCTCGAGCGCCTCTACTCCAGCACTGTCGCGTACTTCACCATCTCCAGGCGGACCAGGGTAAGGGCGTAGTGTAGGTAACTTGGGAAGATAACTGGGGAATTGTGAGTCAAAGCAAATTGGTCGGTTTTGTTGGATTCAATGTTAAGTTTATATCTAATATAAAGGCTATATAGACAGTCGGACAATGAAGTTATGTTATAATTATTTTGTTTTATTTTGATGTATAATAATTTATAGAATTTCTAATGAATAATCAATGGTTAATGGAATCTTTAGTAAACAACCTTTGCAACCTCTGCTTAAAAAATCTGTAACGACTCAAAGTCTCATTTGTAGCAACCATGGAGGCCTATAAAGACTGAGATTATTGCAGTTGTGGTAAAGACGTAATGGTACGTTATACATGCAATTACAACTTACTCAACTTTGACAGGCTCGTTGGTCTATGTAGTATGTTGATCGGTTGTCTAGTACTCATAACACAAGCTACTTAGTATGCTTGAGACTAGATGGCGTTGTGTGAATGTTGAGGAATATTTGAAGGGTTTGAGTAGGTATTATACCATTTTTTAACCCAGGTCCTCAACGAGCGCCTCTCCCACTGCGTGGAGCTCCTAGAGCTGCTATCATCGTGGGCGGCAGACCGGCACCACGTGCGCCTGGAGTGGATGGTCATAGCCCTCATCCTAGCAGAGGTGTGCTTCGAACTGCTGCATCTATTCGAAAGGTGGGTAGCCAGGCGGGAACTAGAAAACCTAGACAGCTAGGGCACACTAGTTCCAGGTCACCTGGAACTGAATAGAACGAGCTATGGGAGGAAGTTGGTGAAAAGTTATTATTATTATTGTCGAGACCCTTAAAATCCGACTCGCGACACAGCTCATGATTACTAAACTAGTCGGACTATCCCGATAAATACGCGTGAGTAAACTTTTGTATCATTTCTATGGGATCCTTAAAGGTATTCTGATTGGATCGGACTAATATTTTGATTGTAGGTTTGCCAAATCATTTAGTGGTGTATTTTGATTAGTTTAGTTTTAGGATTTGATAGTTTAAGGTCACAAATATTCATTGACAATATTAAAGTAAAAAATATTTACATTTTTGAATATTAGATACTTTGTATTCGTAATATGCAGTAACTTAGAAAATATATGTCTTCCGCTGGCTTGTTACATTATAATATGTATATTTTCCAATCTTAGATATATAAAATATTTATTTAATTTTAATATATCTGCTGTATTTGAAATCGCATTTTTAAGTCTATTTTCATTAGAAATAGACATGTTGAAAATCATGATGTTTATATATTTAATAGTTTATAATATTGTTACGTAACAAATTTATGTCTGTATACTGGAAAAAGGATGATTCAGAGCATTTTATCGTAAAATTTGACAATACACACACATTGGCATCATATAATTATGATTGTTCACATAGTTTATGCATAAAATATTTATTTATGTAAATAAATTAATAAATCTTGTAAGAAATTGATAGTGAGAATTGGTAAGACGTATTATTATATTGAAATTTATTATAGTATTGTAAGTAAAACCAAATTATATACTATTATGTAGCTTGGCTTGTACTTAAGGATTGCAAGAAAAATAATAAATTCGGTAACCTAATTGGCAATTGGCTGTGTTAGTAAGCTCAAGAAATATATGTATTAAAAACCAGGTATTAGACCTATAATCCTCAGTGATCCAAGGTGGCTTAGGAGCCGCCATATCCAAAAGTAACATTATTGCACTTGTGGGAAGAGAGACAGCTTTCAACGTCTTGTATTTCGCTTCCAAACTCGCAATATTTCTTAAAATCTAAAGGATTTTATTTCTAGTAGGCCTTCTCAGGCACTTTCAAAACTCTACTGACTAGTTGTGCGGTTCCAAAATGAAACTCTAAGAGGAGGCGGTCGTTTTCCTGGTAGCCATAATTTGTAATTTAATATTACTTTTTCTAAAGATATAAATAGATTTAACGATTTTTCTTGCAATCCCAAACGTAGTAAAAGGCCATAGTAAAATTATATTGAGACATATTGTGCGTATTTATGTAAATATTATGAGTATATAAAATCATGTAAACCGCTTTGTAAATAAAGTTAAAATATTTTTGTTACTACAATAAATGAGTTGTTGAATCTCGTATGTTTCCTTTTTTATTCCATTTTTTTCCTTTTATTTCATTTGTTTATTAAATAATACATATATCAGGAGAAAATAATGATGAGGAGCCTGTAGGTACTATTAAAGGACTGTAGACATAGCAGTAGCAAGGTACGATACGTGAACACAATGCTCTGCTGTATCAATGAGACATTGACTGAAATTACTTTGTGGTTTCCGAATAGCCCAGATACCAGTAGAAAGGAATTCCTTAACTGCACCAATACTTCTACCATTCCCTTATTTATATTCTAGGTCCTAGCTTCTATTTCGGAAGGCACATAAAATGTGGGTCCTATCTGTCTCCGGTCGTGTCGGATTGCTTTCCCATCAGGCTATGAGAGTAAAGGAACAGAGAGTGCACCTGTGTTAGCACACGTTTGTGCACTATAATATGTCCTGCGTAATTGGCTGGTGTCATAGTAACACTAGCCACCGTGGTCGGATATTATATTAGACCAAATTCTTAAATCAGTTGTTATTGTTTGTGTAACAGGAGCTTCTTATACGCGGAGCGCCGGCGGCCGGTCCGACATCACTTCGCTACTGAGATCGAAGAGTCCATGTTCCAAGAGATATCTGAAAACGCACAATGATACCTAGTATATTAGTATAAGCTCAAATTCAAACTAAATGTATAGTCAGCCGCCGAATGTGAGCCCCGGTGAAGATATGCAACAATACAATATTCCACCACATTCACACAGCGCCATCTAGTCTCAAGTTAAGCATACTAAAGTAGCTTGTGTTATGAGTACTAAACAATTGTCTAAGAAATATGTAATAATGTTCATCAATTGATAAACTTACTTGTATATTTCTACATAATATTACAGATAAATTACACCCAGACACAGAACAATGGGTTAGAATCGAATCCGCGACCTCCGGTGTAGCAGCCAGGGTCACTAACCACTAGACCAACAGGCCTGTCAATAACAACAGCTGCAATAGGGATGATGACTGGGTACGAACGTTAATAAGCTAATTAGTCCGTCAAATAGTTAATTAAAGAATATTACACACGTATTTTTGAGTTTATCTGAACAATAAAAAAATACAAAGTTAAGCTGCTTTTAAGTTTAGGAGAGGGGGCTTGTGACGTAGGGCATTCGCAAAATAAATATGTAAATATGACGTAAATATGATGTAAATATGTGACGTCACGCGTAATTTTCATGACTGTATTTCGGTCAATTTTTGTCTGCGGGACAAAAAAACGTAGTGAATATTATTCATTAAACTATATGTATGACAGACATTAAAAAAAATCAATTTTCATCATCCCTATTAAAAGGCATTGTTTTTCAGCGACTACGCATACTGTCGCATGTCGGTTAGATGAGAACGAAAAATTAAATATGTGTGTAAAAACAATAAGGTGTGTAATGCGTTACAGCCGGCGGTTGACTAAACGTTTGGTTTTATGATGTAAATAAACGACAGACTGTGATTGTAAATAAATTAAAATAGTCGACAAAGGTTATAGTTTTATTGAGCAACTAGTTAAAAAAAAAATTGTACAAATTGAGGACGAACTCCTTTTTGACGATGGTTTAAAATAAGTTAATATTTACATCCATTTATAACTCTAGCTTACTGTGACGCCTGACAAAAATCTTATAGCAATGTATCTTGTTACGACAGCTATAACTTACGACTACTTTTTAATAAGGGGCCAACTATCTACTACTTGTTCCAGATTTCAGTGCTGTCATTTTAATTCTTTGTCCGTACAAAACAAAGGCGTCGCGTGTCACTATCGCCTGTTGTGATGCCGGCGCGTGTCGGAAACGTCGCGGACGACGCCGGTGCGGTATTGTCAGCTTGTTAGTTGTCGCTGTGGGCCGCTAGGTGGCAGTGAGAGCGGTGACAAGGCGAAAATATGGAAATAGTTTGTAACTGGGCTATATCATAATTTTTGTTTTGTTTATTGAGCTCACTAAAATCTATCTTTTTTTTCTGTGATAATTCTGACTACCTGAGAAGATAATATGCGGAAACAAACACAACTCAACAAAAAATGATCTAGCCGTTTGAGCGTAAAAGAGTTACAACATCCATCCATCGCTCACAAATTTTTGCACTTATAATATTAGGAGGATATATTTGTGACCTTAGAGTTTCAGAGTACTAGAGAAAAGAACTTATCTCCGATTTGTTTGATCTTCATCAATCCTAAGAGACTGCACAGATAACCGAGTGGCATAGAGTATAGGTCACCACGCCAATTACCACTTTGGACAAGAAATTTTGCGATCAAGAAATGCTTGTTCTAAGACTGGGTGTTTTTGTGCATGTGAATTAAATATCTGTGAAACCCCTCGCGATACAAGGATAAAATATCTTAGAGCGGAAGTCATTTAGTAAAAAAAGGTAAAGCTAGGTATTAGGGATCCGCCAGCAGTGAAACCGAGCCCTTTTAATCGACGTGCCATCGACGGTATTGTTCATTGTCACGGCTCGCGTGTTAGCGTCACGCAGAAATATAACGTGACCTTATTCAGTGCAATGCGCTACGATACTAGAATAATAAAAATATCGTGATAACAACTATTGTTCATTATTACCTAAGTAGGTAGTACCAAGGAACATAGAAGAGTAGGTGGAAGTGCCACACCTATATTAAACAGATCAGTTTTACCTTTAATGCGATTTTAGATTTTCACTGCTCTTTGTTATCAGTAACAAATAAGAAACCTAAAAGTTGTTATTACAATGTAACCAGTTTTGACAAGCATATGCGACGGCAGACTGAGCTTGACACTCGTAGTGGAGTTGGACAACATTCATAGTAGAAGTCTTGACATTCGTATCGGAGTTAACTTTCGCAGCAGGCAGGACTTGTCATTCGTAGCAGATGAGAGTATAAAGATAAAGCCTGCTATGTAAGTTAATGATTGCTACGAAAGATAAGTCCTGCTACAAAAGTTAAAGGTTAAACGTAAGTTTAGGTTTTTTACTACAAAGGTTTAGGCTTGTTATGGCCTGATACAAAAGTTCACTCAAATATGTTACGAAAGTTTAGATTTTCTACGACAGTAAACTCAGATGTACTACAATAGTTGAGCCTCACTCGCTACAAACTATGGCCTTGCCACGAAAGTCAACTCAGATTTGCTACGAATGTTGACACTTGCTACGAAAGTTAAGGCGTGTTCTGAAAGTCAATTAAGATTTTAAAATTATTTTCATTTGTTACGAATTTATACTCCCATTATGTTGTGTATCATATAATATAACTGTACCTACTTGGGTTAGCTAATTGTTACAAAAAATCTCGTTAAAATAAACCATTTCGGCCTGAATCACGTTGGGTGCCAGTATTAAACGGGCGTTGATCTGGGTGAAACACCCATATAATCAAAAGTAATTCTAAGGAGGTTTCATTATTCATTTTTGTAATAAAAAGCAGCGGTGTAGGCTTTTTAGAATACCGGTTCCGTATATGTATTTATTAGGTTTTATTCTAAAACACTTAAGTTATTTATGCGTGCCTATATCTATATTTTTGTGGCTACATACCCAACTATAGAACAATGGCGTCGAACATACAATTTATTTTGTAATGTAAGATATCTTCTATCAACAGCTGTCAGAAGAGTTTTGCGGCGCTATCATCTCGAAAGCTCATTTCACCTGGTTTTCGTATTATATGTATAGCATAAAACTTTACCAAATTTCCTTTTAGTCTTGTTCTCTAAAAGGGCCTGTTAATGAAATCACTGACTCCTCTAAATAATTAACTAGCAGAGGTCGACCTCTAATCTCTTACACTTCATTAAGTTTTTACGCGCCAACCGCCATTTTGTACAACGGTGACAGATTAAAAACGGTCTGTTTTGTTTGTTTACAAAAGGTGGACAGTGATGAGCTTTTATTTTTTGCAAGTTTTTTGCTAGTAAAAAACCCAATTTGAAAAGATAATAAGATTTATTTAGTTAGATACTAATTAGTCTTGATGCATTAGGTAAAAAGGCTATGTAGGTACGTATACGTCGTTGAAGTCATTCGACCGTAATTAATTTTCTATCGACACTATCGCATTGATCTGGTTTGAATTACCGTGATAAACATACAAGCTTGCAATCTCAGTTTTGCAATATTTTAGGGTATGTCGTTCCCTTACCTTTTTATGGCAGTTTTACGGCGTGCCTTCGATAAGTGATTTTCTAAAAGAAAAACCAGACTGGAAATTTTAAGTTTTGTTTATTTTATGTTCTGTTATGTGAATTTTTTTGTAGTTTTTTAGTGATCTAGTATATTGAAATGTTATGTAATACATTTTGGTTTATTTGTAACTGTTGATATTGTTTTTGTCAAATTTATAGTTTATAAGTGTACCTATAATATTTTTACTCAAATATTTGTACGCCGGAAACGGCAAAATATTATGGAACAAAATTTTCTGTAACAACTTTCCTGTACCATATTCCTACAAATAAAGATATTCTATTCTATTCTACAATTTATTGTGTTGGCGAATATAATGTTAGCTGTAACCTCAATTTACCTAGCGTAAAAGCTGTTACGTATATAGCTCTAATTCACTACATACTTATAGTCCTTGCAATACTAAAAACGCGAAAGTTTGTGAGTATACTGAGTATGGACGGATGTTTGTTACTCTTTCACTATACCAAATCATCATCATCATCTTTCACTATACCATTCATCATACCAAATTTTCTTCCAGATTTAATCTGAAAGAAAATTTGGTACGGAATTAGCTTACATCCCGAATTAACAGTTTTCTTTTTATTCGACTGCAAAAAATAAGCCTAATATTTTACAGTTATAACCGACACCCATACAGCCAAGCCGCGGAATAGGCTAGTCTTATGTAGGTACCTACCTACACAGGCAATAGTTTCATTCTTTTGGAAGAAAAGCTTAGCCACGTAGGTGAGTACTTAATAAATAATTTAAGGAGACATTTCTCTTTTTCCATCTATTGTAGATAGTCTCACCACAGCTAACTATGAACGAAATCAAAGCACTCATCATACCTGTGTAAGACTTAACCATGGGTTTCCGAAACTCGCTGAAACTTTCTCTAGTCCAATGAAGATTCGCAAAAATGATGTAACACAATTTAGACTGTGTAACTTAGCACCTAGTATCATAAGTACCTAAATATAAAATAATAACTACGTTTTACTTAGAAAATCTTAATAAAAGTAAAAAGGTCCTCTTTCAGCACTCGCAAGTCGCACTGAATTTACCCAATACCCAGTAATTATCTACTCTCAACTTATTACCATCAAAATGAACAATTTAGACTTCAGACTTTATCTTAAAACGCCGTATTAAATTATGTCCCAAATTATCAAAGTAGGTGCTTTCTGATGACGTCATAACTCACAAATTTCTCAGTCGACAGCGTGGAAGAGATTACACTAACAGGGAGCGACGTGCCGTGAGGGACACTTAGATCCGGCCTTGAAGGTTGATCTAACGGTGTTTTAGATGTACTAGGTATATAGGGCTTACACGTGGCGTTTTAGTAGTTTTCTTTTGTAGTGTAGATTAGTCAGACAGTTTTTGAAGGAGCCAGTTAAATTGGAACAGATAAAAGAAACTACGTATGATGAGTTACATTCCTTAAAGAAAGAAAGTTTCATATTTTCATGGGAACATACTTGAACATAGGTTTCAGTTATTGAAAAATAGTATATTCAAGATCTAATATGGTTGTAGGTAGTCATAACATCCCAGTCTAAAGTTTGTAGGTGACTTCCTTTACTCTTATTCGTAATCATATAAAAAAAGCTACTGGACTTACGTCCTAAAGAATTAGTCCTATAGGAATATCATTTTCCTTTTAGGCCTATTTTCACAAAAAGTCACATCGTGCGCCCCATATATTTCAATAGGTATGTTCTGCCAAATTCGCTATCGTCCTATCTATCGGGTTCAAACACCTCAGTCAACCTCAAACCATTAGAACTCATCAATTGACTCCCCTAGCATTCCAATCAGCTGATACGTCGCCCGCGAATTTTCGCCGCCGCGTCCCCTTGCAGCGCAGCGCGCATGCGCGGGGCCGCCGCCGCCCGAATCTGCCAGTCAGCTGTCAAACGCCGGGGTAGTATGCGACATACCACCGAAAACTAGATTTATTATCAAAATTATAGGTTATAATCGTAAAATATACTGTTTAGTGTGATATAAGTTATCTGTGAAACTAATTTTGGCGGTAATTTGGGGATTTAAGTCGTTTTTCTGTGATTATTTATGGTTAGTTTGTTAGTGGTGCCTGCAGTGGTGTGCTAGACAAAAAACAACCTAGGTTTTGTGTGATTTCGCTTTGTGAGGTGAGTGTATTAATGTTTCAGCGTGTTTTCATTCTGTCTACGCTACACGGCATGTTGTGATATTAATCCATTTGTGTCTACCGTTGTTTGATATGACCTGTTTGTTTTCTTTTGTTGTAAATACAGGTTTAGGTGATTCTCGTAAGTGTTTGGGATTATTAAAAAATGTAATTACTTATGATACGGTTAAATAAAATATTATGCAGTACAGTTTATATTCTGTGAAAAGCTTCGGAGATTTTACTTCCCGTGACATATTATGATGAGCCAAAAACAATCTGAGTTACATACATACATAACAAATGTTCACGTATTGTTCTCAGTAAATTAACACCAGGCGGTATATTTCAAGTTCTCTGACTTAGTCATCCCAGACATACATAAATTGAATTAGAGTGATTCTGAATCACAGTTTAAAAGGCGAAGAAATTGGCAGAATGCCTAAAGTTTTTTGAAATGGTAACAGTCTCCATTTATTATAGAATACCCCAAGTATGTTTCTTTTTTAATCGTGTTTCACTGAGATACACGCAACCACCCAGATGCTATCCGATCTTCGGACCACCCAAATGTCACGCGGGGATCGAAAACGTAATCCGTAAGGTCTGTCACTTGACCACTAGACCTGCAGGGTTGCTTAAGCAATTCTGTGAAGATAACACAGTTTTACTACAACATCTCTTTATTGATGTTTATTTGATCGCCGAGTAACTTCGGTTATAGATCTCAGACAAAAATGCTACGATATAATATTTTGATATCTAGCCAAATCTAGAAATCGGCTACAAAATAAAGCTTCCCAAGGGGGAAAGGCTGAAGATTACTATTTACTGGACCAAGATCATAATTCATTTTGCAGGGTCCAAAACAGAAATGTCTAATACATCCGAAATATAGGAACTACATGTAACCCACCGCGTCTAGCTCAAAACCTTCCAAAGAACTTCTAAAACATTAAAAAAGGTAACATATTCCTATTCACCCGCAACCAGATTATACCTCGCATATATTCGCAGACACGTACAAACAAGATGAAATGAGACGAGACGCCGAGAGGTCCAGAATCAGAAAAAGTAATGTTATTCCGCCGTCGGGACCCGCGGGCCATTATTTACATTTTTTGTTTAGTTATAAGACGATCTGCCTCAGACTTGGCGCGTTCCTGTCTGACCTGGGGTTTAGGGTTCCGTGGATTCAATCAACACTTTGGGACATTCAGAACCGCACACCTAGAGTCAGTAATGTTTTGAAAGTGCCTGAAAAAGCCTACTCGAAATAAAAACCTTTTGGTTTTGATTTTTTGACTTAATTCTGTATTTGCACTCCACGATGTGTGCTGTGTAATTGTAAAGGTGTCTTAAAAATGAATCTGCGTTAAAGGCTCACAATCGTGGACCCTGACGGGCAAGTAATCGATAAACAAATGAAATAGTCGATTGTCTGAAACGGTAATTACATGGATATCGAAATAGATAACCTTTTAAATGGTATTTACAGTTGTTTGATTGAGAATTTAGACTTCAGCGTTAGTATAAAAACTGTCCTGAAAATATTTCCAGTGCATGTTTTATCTATACATCGTCTACAATAACACAGACACCTCGGTTACACGTAAATTATAGTTTAAGTCGAAATACAATTTTAGTCGAAAACTCCATCATTGTCATCATAAGCCCCAAAACCCTCTGCCGGTTTTCCTAAGCCTAAGTCAGTACCGATTTGAAAGTGCCTATCGCGGACTGGTACTGCCTCTAGTTGCGCGTTTCCAAAATGTCATTCCTATAGAGAAGAACAGGCTGAAGGAGCTCCACAAGTTACTCGATTAAAAATAGAAAAAGACAAATTATACTTTACAATAAGTATGCAACAATAACCAACTAGCAAAATGAAGAAATTGGGCAATTAAATATTCTTTAATGAAAGAAAACAATTACAAAATAAATCAACAACCATAACACACTATAACCCATGCATTTTTCTACGGCACCATTCTCCCACCATGAACTCTGTCTTAACAAAAGCAGGTAGTAGGATCCCTCGCCTAACCTTTGCTGTCATTGTTCCGGCACCCATAGCGTGTCCCATGCAGCGTGGAGTATTATAGCACAACGTAACTTATGGTGTTTAGGTGTAAAACCATTGTTGTTGTAATTACATTTTGGTTTAGGATGAATGGTGATTTTTTCGTAAGGAGTTCAATTTTTTTTGGGTGGGATGGATCTATTTATGAGTTGATTGGTAGGTAATTGAAGTTTTTAAGTGTCTTGTGTTGATATTGTTTGCTAATTAAAACCCTTACAATATAAGTCATTTTTAGTCAGGATTACTTTTCGATTTTGTTTTACCTAATTTCTCTAGCAAGGTATAATTATTATAAAATATTGAGGGTAAAGTTTATGTGTAGGTATAGGGTATTTCTAAGGACCAGAATCGAAGGATGGACTAGTTTTCGGGCTTAGTTTTAATAGGGCACAAAATAAGTTATCTCTGTTCTAAAATGTAGTAGTGAGTAGTGATAACTAATAATAAAATTCTCAAGAAACTACAAACACTGCCAAGTAGGTAGATTGAGTTATAAAATAATAATTTGATTTCTAACCTTATTACACAAAGTCTACAGTATTCTCACCACCCCACACAGTCTTTTAAAGGGAATCAAAACGTCCCCTACTTGGCCTTTATTTGGCGATAATAATTCATTATAACGACGGGTCCTACGTATACTAGTGTAACCAGCAAAACACCAAAATACGTTTTTTTGCACCAAAAGCCTTAAAATTACCTTAACTTTATACCCTGTAAAATTTATATTATTTTATTCAGTAATTTCAGAGATACAAACTTGTAAACTAATATAAGTGACATGATTTTCGGCCACACTACCATCTACACTGATGTAAGTCACTTGCACCAGTGTTGGTAGTCGCGTGCGCCGCGTCACGTACGCGCAAGTGCCATTTACTCCAGTATGCGCGCTGCAACGAAGTCGGGAGCACGTTAACACTGGTATAACTGCGTTAACTGCTAACGTATTCTTCTGTATCAAAACTATTTCTTGGCTTGTTTTTAGGGGTTGTGCTACTTTTGTACATATTTAACTAGTTTTGTTTGCTTTGAGTAAGTAGTGGTGAGAATTCACAACAATTAAGGGCTCACGAAGTCAATTATTAATAAATTTATGCGTTAAAAATTGACAAACAAATTACTAAGTTGGCAGTACTAATATTTCTACAAAAGGGTTTAATTAATGTTCACCTAATGCAAGATACAGATTGTACTGCTTGTAGATTTGTTTGTGCCGCCTGCATTATTTTTTTACGTATAAATTATATAATGTAGACGCACGGTGTACTGCATATCTACTCTTCACACTAAATTATAGTTTGTTTTTCCCTTTTTAGTTAGTGGTTGTTTTTTTACAGTCGGGTTTTTTTGTTTTTTTTTATTATTATTTTATTCTTTCAATAAATTTTACACTTATATCAGTAGGAATACAAAGTAGTAGTATACAAAGTCAAATGTGACTTTGTTTTATTTTCTTGATATTGTTATCTGACGTAACCTACATTATTTTAATAATAATATTTATTTTCTAATAAAATAAATAGCGATACTACTTTTAATACATTTTTTGCAGCAATTAACGTAAGAAGTTACCAAATTTTGCTACTTGGGAACTGACGAGACAATTTTTTTTTATGTACCCAAGTACATCATTTTTAAAGGTGTAGAAATATTCCAGAGGTAAACAATATAACAATATTCGCAACCTCACTCTATTTCGGTAAAGTTGTAGTATTGAAAAAACAATTAAGTTCAATCAAAACTTAAGTATAGTGATACAAAAGACATTCAAATTAAACTTATAAATAAAGGACTTAGTGGTCGCCAGCAACTTCGACCGCACGAGTGTCGGTTATAACTGGAAAACATTGCCCTCCTCTGACGCAGTCGGTTAAAAAGTCTATGTTTTAATCCAGGTTGTCAGCTAACTCCATACGAAATTTCTTCAAAATTGGTTAAGTCGTTTGAGCGTCAAAGAGTAACAAACATCCAGTCGATACTTATGCAACTTTCGCGTTAACTATATTAGTAGGATATTTTCAAATGTATAAAATTCATATTTAAACAAGTATGACGAGTGTGGTAATGTGATGAGGCATTCGTATGAAGGGTGACACAAATCACCATTTAATACAAGTTGTAAAAATGTAATGAATTTTCCATCATCTGATTTAGACTCTAAGGTCTCATTGCCCTGTTTTTAGGGGTTGTGTTACTTTTTTATACATTTAACAAGTTATACATGTACACAACTATACACTTAATAGAAGCACATAGTTCGAAAAGAGTTGCACAAAGGTTATACTAATTTCTTTAAAATACCTTTTCTAGCGGATTTGCAAAGGGAGAAATAAATTAGAAACATCAACGTACAAAAACTAGTGGACGTAACTGAACAGACGTAACGTACGTAACAGTAACTGACGTAACGTAACTGAAAAAAAATATTGGAAATGCTATTTATAAGAAAAATGACATGAAATTCAAGACACGCTAGTCTTAAAAAAAAAAAACAATTAGGTATTATCGTAAGAAAACCTCTTTAAAAATCAAACCATTTTTTTACTTAAAATAAGAAGATTAAATTTTTTTGTTTTATTATTTTTAAGATTGCAAGGCCAATGATTTTATTTTTCATTATTAAGAATGCTACTATCTAATAATAAAGTGTTATTTTGTATTTTACATGTTTTTATTTAACTTCTTACCACACTAATTTAAATATTCACAGTTAATAATAATACAGCAAACTGTTGCAAGTAGCTTTCCAGTACTGTGTAAACTGTTGTAAGTGTTAAAAAGTCGATAAAAGTAGATAAAAGTAGGTATTATTTTTAATATTATAACCTCATATTGGTCAATAACACGGAAATACTATGTTTAAAGAGTAAAATCCTTCAGATTTCCTTTATTATAAGTATAAGCAAGTACACTAAATACTGGTATAAGTGGCCACTTGTATCAGTTTACAGGTTCTACCGTAGTAAAAAAAACAGGCTACATGAATGCAAGTTAACCTATTTTCCAAAGTATAAAAAAAGAAGAAAATTCAATAATGCAGTTTTATTTCTTAAATATCAAAATATAACATACTAAAATTTCAAGTGTTTTTATTGATTTACGACAAAGTTACAAGCTTTTGAACCTTTAAACCGCTCTCCTGTAAAGTTGCATTTTTGCACTTGTACTAGTCTACGTAGGACCCGTCGATAAGCCCTCTAAATCCTGCAAAAGCCATAATTTTGTGCCATTCACGTGCGGTACACAATTACGAGTATTGCTATAATTTGCGGAATATCGACTTTGGGGGACCTATTATGTATATCGACTTTGGGGACCTATTTCGTTGTGACCTTCGTATGTTTCTAGACAGTTTAGGTAAATGTTTGGAGTGGACTAGTGACCTCATTTTGAGTATTAAAAATAATGGTGTCGGCCTAGACATTCTTTGTTAAGTTTTTGTATTGTAGTTATTATTTCTAAATTATGTTTTGCGGCTCTATGTATATTTTATGTTATAAAAGTTCCGGAATAGTTATTATTGATATAGATAAATAATAAAATTAAATCGCAGAAGACAAGGAGGTTTAGAAGTAGAAATGGAAGGCCTTTGCCCAGCTGTGGGATTTTACATAGGCTACATAAAAAAATATACGAGAGAGAATTAGTTAATTTTTATGCCAGTGAGTGTTTTTGATCATTTTAAATAATATCTTCAAAATGTGGGATATAAAAATATGTTTCCAAATAGAAAATATTTTACTTGTATAAAACATATCAATTTATTAAAATATTAATATTTGGCCAAAAAAAATATTTTTACATGTAAATAAGCAAAATAATCTCAAAAACATTTTCTGAAACATCAAAAAAGCGACATCGCGACCCTGCCAGGATTCGAACCTGGAATCTTCTGATCCGTAGTCAGACGCGTTATCCGTTGCGCCACAGGGCCAGTTGTTAAGATGGCCGAAACTGTCGTGGGTATAGCTATGTTAACATGCCACGTGGCTTGGCCGCGACGTGGTGACGTCATACGTATAAGATGTAGATAAATATAGAATAGCGGTTTATTGCATGAATTGTATTTGATTTGAAATGTTTTTTTTTGTAGTTTTCATTAAAATAAATTATTTAAATGTTTTGTTGGGTGGTTTCAATTAAAATTGGCTCATCCGTAACAATTTTTAAAATTAATTACTAATTGTTTTATTATGTCAGTGTGAGTTATAGATCGGAAAATAATACCATATTCTACATTTCGCGACTGGTTATCTTAATTTTATATAGGGTATAACAGTATAAAACATCCCTTAGACATTATTTTTAGGAACACTTGTAAGTATTGAAAAGTATAATTTTATTTATACTGGCCTAAAAATGCCCCACAACTGGGCAAAAACTTCTTCTTGATCATAGATCGATAAAAAAAAAAATTATTACCTTGAATAGGTATGTTCAGTCCTAAAAGGTCTACCTAACCTTAACTAAACTATTCTATTAAAACTTATTATTAAATATTTCCCAAATAACATCAGAGTAATAATTTGAGGGTAATTACACCGTCGCGCCAGTTTGACATCGATCGCTGTGGACTGAGGGCGGCACGCGACTCGCGCTGTCTAGCCCAGAGCTGCTCAAATGTGTAATCAAATTAATATAGCAAACACTAAAATTAATATTTAACAGTACTTTTTTGTAGCCTTTGTTAAATTAGACTTTGTAAATTTATAGTTTGATGCTGAAATTTTGTCGCTAAATACTTGGCGTATCATATAGCATTTAACAAAGTTTTACCATCGTTGAAAGGACCTGAAAGCAGAAGAAAGCAGTAGGGGCAGTTTTATTCTACGTAGTTCACAGTTACTTCACAACTTCTATGAAAAGCTCAATCATCATCGAAGATGACACCACAGATTGGCTGAGACAACAAACAGGCGTAAAGCTTTTGTTGAATATAACTGACATGGATATTATATGACTAGCCACCCCAGCTTCGCACGGGTGCAATACTGATAAGATCCTTCCTTTTGAATCATTCTATCTAATAACACAATCCGCATCAAAATCCATTGCGTAGTTTAAAGATCTAAGCATACATAGGGATAGACAAAAGCAAGAGGCGACTTTGTTTTATACTATGTATTGATAACCATACAGTTTGGTACAGTCAATAAAACCTACGTTATTTTATCTATCTCAAAGCTATACGAAAACAGAATTACTAATGCATAGACTTTCCTCGTCTGTCTTCAGTATAAATATAAAAATCAAAGGCCCTACCCTTTGGGAATACACCAGTATGTTGAGAACCTCTGGCCTAATTTGTATACCACTTCAGTCGCGTGTAAAAAGTTCAAGTTTGTGATTCAACCTGAATATTTGAGCAGTTATTGAAGTATTGATTTTGTGTGTTACCTTCAATACCCGTGTGGGAATACAAAGAAAATTACTACTTACAAAGAAGTACTCAATTACGTGTTTCAAAGGAATATTCTTTACAAGGTCGATGGAATAAAATGGCGTCTAGACTAAGTCATTAGTACCATTCATTTTCAATCAACTGCATTATGACACGCATGCAGTCAAATATTCTGCGAATCGATTGTATTGCGGCGGGCCGCAGACTAGGGCGGTTATGCCAGGGCGGGTATCCCAGGGCGGGCAGCCAGGGCGGGGAGCCAGGGCGGGCGGTAGACACGCGACCGTCTGCGGCCGTGGAGGGCCACTGCATGTAAGTGGCTGGTTTATGTGGCCTCTAAAGTGTGGAAACGAAGCGAAGAGGTTGATATTTATGATAGGATTTATTTCCATAAAGTGGTCTCGTGTCTGGGTTTTATGGTCTACGGGGAATATCTATTTTCTCAGGATGTTTCCTTTAAATCGGTCCTAGACTTCGAATTGTTTGACGATAATGTCACGTAATTTTATTGCAAATGCCTTTGCAGTCGTTATAATACTATTCTCCGGTTTCTGAAAAACAATGATCAATTGAATCTCCTGTCAAATCAACTGATCACGACTGTGATTGGTAGACTATAAAACTTACAACCAATCACAGAGCTTAACATGTGATTCGACTGACAATTAATAAATGTATATATTGATCAGCGTTTGAGAAACTAGGGGGTATGTCATGTAGAAATATAAAATCTCCAAACATGATTAAAAAAATAAGTTTTCAACTATTCATTTTTCTTAGACGGTACGTGGGATAGATAAACAGCCGGTCAATGCCGGTCATTCTGCCTGATTTCTAACTCACTGGATGTCGAGTTACATGATGGTACAACTACAGTAACCCGCTTACGCATAGCTATAGTGAAACACCAAATGCTTTATTGTTAAAGCCGATAGTATCAGGGCGGTCTCCAGACTCCGCGCCGTCTGAGCTGTAAGTGCCACTCGACGCAAGTGCGATGTCGGTCTGTGCGTTTGCTCGCTCTTGAACCGAAGGGTTACAAATGTTTAGGAACTATATATACAACTATTGTGATTTTTGCTTATTGTGTCTGGAGATAGGTTTACAGATTGTGATTTGTTTTTTCTTGAAGTCTTATATTTTTTTATTTATTTATGTTATGTTAATATGACTATCTGGACATGCCTTGGTTGTCATAAGAATTTGTGATGTATTTTTTTGGATCTTATACTACTAATTCCAGTATTTAATTCCTATTAAAGGCCTAATAGGTACTTACGTCTCAATTGATTGATATTGAAGTTTACATTTTATAATGCCTCTACCTATACACTTTAAAAAAAAAACGAGTTAAATTGTGTTTCAGTATTCTACGACAGCTGAAAGCCTTATTGTAAGCTCTAAGTATCTTATACTTATTCACAATTGTTTGTAGACTGCAGCATTGCAGCGTTTTAAAGAAATAAGCACTAGATTGTAGACTTTTACTGCAATGTAACTTACAACAATAGATTGTATAATACTAACTATAAAAGGGGAGGCTAGCTCTCCAATATAACTGTTAGGGGTTGGTATTTTCTTCAAAGTAAGTAAATCATATTTTTATGGACGCATGAGGATAAACATCCAATGACAGCCAAGCTTCTTTTATTAACATGATTCACTTAAATTGCCAATATGTTTTGTTGTTTACGTTATGCCCTACAATAGGGGTGGAGGGAGGTTATGACTGCATGAGACTTTTCCCCTTTCTACCAAATAGACTGAAAACAAAAAATGTAGTGGCACTTTCATGAATTCATCAATCATCAGATTAGGCGATTGATACGGTAATCGTTAAAAGGCAAGTGTATCTGTCTAAAAAGATATGGTATATTTCGATCTATAAATACATTTACCTTTAAAGGAGCGGATCGAAACATTAAGTATATTTAGGATGCTCTTGTCTTAATCTTAGTAAGTTGAAAAAAAAATGCTTGAGCAAATTTGTTGTACTCACGACGTCAAAAAGTTTCAAGCATACCTACCTCATCATACTCGTACATGTTGCATGCTTTTAGAAAGCGCTAATATTTTCAGCTAAATCTCTTGAAAAAAAAGCAACACGAAATGTAAAATTATGAAGAGGTTAAAATAGAACACACTGTTGGATTACATCAGTAAAACTAGGCCAAGTTTGTGCTTAACATGAATATTCTTCACATTAAACTTAGTTTCATTTCCCTACCCACTCACTCATAAAATAAGACTAGTAGTTTAAGAAGCGAGATTACACGCTACAATCTGTATAGCGTTATCTCTCTTTCACGACTCGAACAGTCTTAGTTTAAAAGGTGGTAGGAAACAAGGTATCGCGTCTCGTTTCATCTCCACAGTTCGTTAGCGATTCCCGGAGCGACTAACGAATTCAAATTCGCTTTAACTTTTTAATTAAAATAAAAAGAGTTGTATTAGAAGCTTGCACGATGTCGACGTCGCGGTCGGCGAATCCAATTTGTTTGCGTTTCATTACTATAATGTTTGCTTTTCTCTGCTTTGTTTTTTTATACTGGAGCTTTATTAATAACTACGTAGGTACTTTGCTTTTATAGATATTCATTCAGCATTTTCATCAAAGTAAAATAGTTTTTATTGTTCTTAGAATAGGATTTTTTTTGCCGGTTTTCTTCCATATTACCTATTTCATATCCGCCCATTTAGGTTATTTTTTTAGTACGACAATGCCGTTAGTGATTTTGGCAAATAACGTAGGTACGTGTGTAGTTAAAAAAATACCAGTTTTAGACCAGCAGAAATAAAAAGAAATATTTTACTTAAGTCTCATTCCGCTTTCCGATTGATAGAGTATTGTAAAACGTTAATAAGTAAATGAGTTAGCGAGCGAAGTGATACACGATTTATTAATCAACAAGACTATCTCCCTATAAAACACAAGAGACACGACTAACAACTAACAAGCACTCAAATACCACAAACAAGATGTATGATGTATTGTCAGTAACATCCGATCTGTACCAGCATCTCTCTGCCTGCTAAGTACTCTAATGCATTCATACGCGCATTTCCGCTGCGCCCAGACTGCTTGATTGATTAGTGCTGGGCTCGTTTATCGATGTTTCTTATCGATAAGTAAATGGTAATGTTATATTACGATTTCGGTGACAAAATGTAATCGATGTTTTGTGTATTACGTATTGAATAAATGATAGTTATGGACAAAACAACAACTTTGAATATAGTTATCAGTGGCGTGCACTTGGAGTGGCCTATGTCCAGCAGTGGACTGCGATAGGCTGATGATGAAGATGATGATAGGCAAAACAAGTAGTGCTCATAGTTCTGTAGTCATTTAAAGAATTTATTTCATCATTATTTTAGAGTTCAGTTCATCGTTCACATTTTCTAAGGAGGTTGTAAAAATAGAGGGAAATCGCCAGACAGCGAAGTAGTATTAAAGTTATCAATTCAAAATACTTTAATCTATTGAACCTTAACTAATTTATGACTCAGAAAGATAACAAATAATCCTGAAAATATTACTATCAGCTTTTCCAAATTGAGTAACATATTTGTACTAGATTGACCTTGACATTCTTATTTTACATACATCATCAAATACTTAATATATGCTCGATAATAATATTGATAATTGACCTTTGTAATACACCTTTGTATCAAAATATTGGATCCTACTATTATTGGTGTACATCATCATCGTTCTCCTGCCCTTACCACAATTATTATTAGGTGTTGGCGTAGCATTATTTTCTTCTTCCACACGTTGCCGTGGCGTACACCTATTGTTAACACTTTCATTACATACCACTACAATTTTCACGTTGTTTCCTCGGACGCCGCCTACATTTACGTTGGACCCACTAGGCGAGTCGCCGGCGCTGCAACAAGAATTGATCCAGTCGCCACGCGAGTTCAGTAGTTCACTTCAGTAGTGTCATTGTGTTAGGATAAAATAATTTTTTGGTTATTTATACACATGCACAGAATATACACATGATTTTTGGAAAATACAATCAAACACATTGAAGTTGCCGCGCGAGTCTAAGACGCTGGAACAAAATTTAAGTGAACTCTCCGTGCGAGTCGGTGGCGCTGAACGTGTAAATGAATATATTTTATTGATCTTTACACTATCGATGCATGTCCCAACTCAACCGGAAGCTGTGAGTTCTCGTGAATGGGCGTCGGGTCAACAGCTCAACTCTGTATCAAGTCGGAGGGGTCGCAGGGATGCGGGTGATTTAATCATTTACTTAGATTAGTGCTTAACTGTGTACTGTACCGATAGGGGCAATAGCCGTGAGGTCCGCGACCCTTTGGTCACAGGCCCTTTGGTAATTGCGTGATTAGGACAATTATTGAAGGGAGTAAATAAGCGTATCTTTGGTATATTTGATCTTTAGTCTCTGTATCGGTGCTTGTTTTATTAGATCAATCACAGAAGTATATGTATAGGTAAGATTGTATGATCTAAAATTCGGTTTGGGTTATGAAAAAGAGTACTATTATTATGTAAGTTGTGATTGCCCATTTACAACGCTATTAATAATGCTTTCAGCAGCCACGCTAATAAAATATGTTGACATTTATCGATACGCTAAGACAAAGAATTAAGAATTTACTCACGTGTATTTTTCTGTAATTATCTGATTAGTTTCCAACTCATTAGGGTCATCACTACGTCATATCAACCATGACGTAATGTAGTGACACAGCAGACTCGACATCGCCAATGACACTCCTACTACATTTTCCACGTGATGTTTAAAGTTAATTTCTTTTCATGCTGAGAAAAGAGGATCACGTAAGGAATTGGACATGAATGTGAAATGATATAAGGGGAAGAGGACGACCAAAGAAACGATGGATGGATTGTATGAAAGATGATATGCCTGCAAAGAGTGTGACTTGCGAGATGACGTCAGATAGGAACACGTGAAAGTATAAGACATGCTGTGCCGACCCCAAATAATAATTGGGAAAAGGGCAGGAGAATGTTTAAAGTTAAAATTTTTATTACTGTTTGCAAAGTGTTTCAAATAAAACGCTTCCTTGTTCAATATTTTATTTACATTAACAGCCAGCATATAAATAAACCTAGTCGTTACCAAAACACAAATGTTTTAATTACGAAACCCCTATAATTTGAGTACTGTTAAATCATTTCAAATCGTTCACAGACCTCTTAATAACTTCTTGTCGCATAGGGGAAATGTCGATTTCATTGTTTTAATAACAATCATTAATTTGAATGGGAGAAATCAATTCACTGTCGCAGCTGCTGTACTTGAAGGGATTGTTTAGGGTTAATGTTACTTTTGTGGGGCCCTTGACAATCGGAAATTATAGTTTAGCTTTTGTTTTCAGTTGTAAAAGTAATTGTGGTGACGTCATGCTTCTCTTTTGAAAAGTGATTGTTATAGTTGCTGGTATCCTTATATATGTATATGCATACAGACGGTTGCCCGCGACTTCGCCCGCGCGAATATAATAGAAAAGAATATGAGACTCCATAGGTACATTGTAGTTGTGAAATAATTTATAGACAGACCCTTTTGAAGCAGACGGTTAAAAGTAGCCTATGTGTTAAACCAAAGTGACAGCTGATTCCATTGCATATTGCATCAAAATTGATCCAGCTGTTTGAACGTACAATCAATTCTTTTTCTTTATTTATTTATTTTATTTTTTCCATCTGTAGCTTTATAGTTTATATTCAAGGGATTCACCTAATAAGCAACTTCCATTCCTCACAATTTCGGGTCTTTTTGTATATTTTCGTAAGCTTTATCGATAGCAATAATTTACGATTGCCCCTTTGTTTAGCAAGATAACATTTAAATACGTAATTAAACCTTGCACTACATGTGTCCGATAAAGATTTGGATAAACAGTATGAATGATTTTCAGCTGTTTATCTGTAGTTACAATGTCGTGAGATAGATGGCGTTAGGGTAGCGCAATATTTTATGCTGAAGTACAAGTGTAGTTGGACTGTGCCCTTTTTTGACTAGTATACTGACGAAATACTGAAGTTTTTGCCGCTTGGAAGAAGGGTACCGTGTACGTACCGTTATTGTCAAAGAAAATATTTTGTTATAGAAAGATGACAGCACAAGGGCCATAGTTATTGTATTTGTGGAAGCGAGATGCTCTACGCAGCGTCGAGCAGCAAATCGTTTCCACAACTGTAATAGGCTTTAATATAAAGTTTAAAATAAACTCGCTAACTGCGTCTTTCCGTCGATTTTTAAAACTACGCAAAGGATTTTGTTACGGCTTTTTGAAATAGATGTAACGTTTCCAGAGGAACGTATATATGTATGGGTAATAAATACGTCAGTATTGCACCCGTGCGAAGCTAAGGCGGAGCCTAATAAGTTTTTTATCCTTATAATGATGAAAGTATGCAACTAGTTTACCAACATCACATATTGACGTCTTCTAAGTCCTTCCTAAGAACTAAACAGGTGTGCTACCCAATCACAAGAAGTCAGTACGCAAGCATTACTAATACAGCTAAAATACCCGTAATACGTATTGTTATCGATCGATAAGACTCGCTAAATAAGCGGCAGAATTGTAAAAATTAGATTACTTGTTATCAGCGCGCTAATTGTGTGTGTACGTGCCGACTGTCACATATGACAGGTCACGTGTGGAGTCTCGCGGAAACGAGAGAGCGTGGGAAAAAAGACATAGGTTTCTTACGAGGACTTTTCTAATAGTTTCAATGGACCCATGTTATGATTATGAGTCTGCCTTTTGTAATACAATGGTATCAAACAGGGTTAGTTATACAGTTTGGTACAATACAGTTGAAATAATGTTTTATGTTTGAAAATGTCTCAGTTCTGGGCAAAGGACTATGCATAGAGAAGACGAGAAAATTTAAGACCTAGTCAAAGATGTAACAACTTTCCTAAACTATAATCGTAAAGTTTTTAATCCCATATTCTCATAGAACGCAATGAAAATAATCTGTTTCAACTATTTCATCACTGTTTGATAATAAAATCAATAAGTTACACAATATAGTGTGATGTGCATCGCGTTCGGCGCCCGCGCAGCGTTCTATTTTCAAACGATCCAAGTTCATTAACGTCGGCTTTTACAGTCGTAGAGATGGGACGGTGCTTATCTACAATATCGATAAAAATAATAATTAATTATAACGGCATTTTGTTGTCCGAAATTTTATTTAAAAAGTATGGCTTTAAGGCTTAGTGCATTAGTATAGTAAATGAATATATTTTATTGGTACAATCAGCAACAAAAGTTTACGTTATAAGTTACTGTCAATGAACGCCATAGTAAATTACTTTTGTTAATTCAATATCTGATAGTAACAGCCACTATCAGTATTTTATTGATTTTTGAATATTCTAAAAACGTTTTTTGCAATTTTTTTCTTGTTTTATTTTATTGTATTCATCAACTTTTTGTAGTTGGCCGTACGTGCGTACGTGCACATACATTGTACATTAAATTGACAAAGAAAATGTTATAACTATATAAGGAGATGTATCCTTCCTCGGCAATTATTCAGGCTGTTTCGAGATTTGCATCTATTTATATCTCACTAAATGTCAAAGTTACAATAAATAAACGTCGGCTGGGCTAGGTGCGTTGAACTTTCGCTCTTGAAATTCCGTATATTACCACTTTTTTGTACTGCATATTAATTTGATAAAACTGAAATGAGTTTGGTAAAAGTAAGTTCGTTAAGTTTTCGAAGTATTTTGTTTGTGGGACATAACATAAAAACCCTTTTGTATTTTTCGCCTAACCTTTTCCTAATAGTTAGTATCGGTTTCTAAACAAGCTGTTTCCCGCAGTTCAATATTGTATCGAGATTTACCTATTTTTTAAACACCATAACCCAATTATTTCAATAAATCTTTTTAATTTAACACATTTTTATCCATTTCTACAATTTCTTACATTACTTGCAACTATCAGAAACAATGAAATAAAAATCTGACACGGTTTCGGTTACAAACGATTCCGTTTTACGATTTTCCTACCGACCTCTACAAACCAAACCACTGAACTTTCCTAGTTAAAGGTTGTCCTTTAACATAATTATTGCATTATATTAACACCGGACACGGAAGCCGGCAGGAAGAGAACTGTATGGTAATCACTGTAATGACATGCGCATGTGCATGACAGACGCAGTGCAGCCGACGCGGCGGGGCGAGCTTGTATAGCTTAACTTTTATACTTCTAATCGCATTTGCATATGTGTATGGAGAGATTAGATCGGACTCAATCAAATATCTGTTAATTTTTATTTGGTAGGTTTTTGTTCTATATCAACAGTACCTATATTACCTACAAGAAATTGTTATTCTAGTTAGCATACTAAGAGTAGGTACTCGTAGTTCTTGGTAGATAAAACCAGTCGTTTTTTTTTACAATTAACCAGTCTTTACAATATTATTTGTTTTTGTTACTTTAAGAAGATTTCAAAATAAGTTCTTCTGCAGTTATCCGAGGAGGCATTGACTGCAGATTCATCGGACTAAAGATAAATATCTTATAACTAATTAACTAACTTCTAACACTATTGCAACGGTTATACAAACCAATATTTTATAAGAATTTATTTATCTGGAAAACCTCATCCTTTCCAAAAGTCAACCTGTACTTCAATCTCAAACAGAATTAATCCCATTATGCAACTAATAATACATTAAATTGTATCAGCACTCAGCTATAACCGCATTGTGATAGTACTGGTATAACTGTAGTGGCAGGTGCCTCCTACGCACGCACTTCATTGTCACCTCATTATGTTTCTAGAGCAGCCTTTCTGATAGCTTGTGGCGACTACACATTAGGTGTACAGTGGGAGTGACGTGTGACTGACGTTTCTACCGATATCATGTCAAAAAAAGGAGATAATAGGAGTATGTGCAGGTAATCAAGGTGTATACTGGTATTTGAAGGCTACCAAATTGAAGGCCAAATATACCACTGATTTAACAAAATAAAGGATTTAGTGGTTAAGAAGTATCTTGTAGACTTATCTACAAGAAAAGATAGTTTTAAAATAAATGACTGAAACCTTCTTCATAGTACAAGCAGTTTGATGCAAGAATCTCGACGATTCAAACCCTTTTCATAGTGCAAACAATTAGAACATTTCATGAAATGATCTGTTTGGTAAACAGTGTGGCACATTATTCAGAGGCTGTAAGAACAGTGTTAAAGGAATGTATCAGAGTTACGTATAACATTATATACGGCTAAAAGGAAATGAAATAGTTTATTTCGCAAATAGGATAAATGTTATCTCTTTTACATGTCATAAGCTCGCTGGAATCGACATTTCTTAACTGGCTACCCTGCAAAGAAACGTCGAAACAAACCTATAACGGGCCTAAGCCTTTTTTAAAGTCCAGACAATAAAGTGTTTTCCTATCTTGTAAACAAATGCAGTGTCTGACTAGGCATATAAAAAACTTGGAATAGTAAGACTACGAAGGCGTATCATAAGCTAAAATAACCTTAAAGAAAGACTTAAAGAAATCATAACCCAGGAACCACAATAAACCTCAAAAAATGAAGCATTTCACAACATTTAATGTATTCAGTAATCCGCCAGTTATAAACAAGCTTACTTTCTCAATCAGAGCTTTTAGTGCGGCTATCGATAGTACAATGGCGTCTATAAAGACTTATTGACGCAATGCTGATAAAAGGCTTGGGAACAGAGCTATTGTTCAATATGGGTAGTGGAAGTTATATTTGGTAGGTGATTGATTTTGTGGTTGATAGTATAAGATAATGGGCTAGGAATTGTTAGTGGAATTTGGGTAAATATTGGGTAGATAAAAGCGATATTATAGAAACATATCACCTATTAAAAATATTGTAAATTAATTGATTGACAGTATTGAAACTCATCAGTAGACTAAAAACAGAAATGTTTTCGTTGGTGGTTTGAAATATTTTCGTGTATTTCTATTGGTAATACAACAGTGAGTGTTTTGAACGCTTTTTTTAAATTATTATTAGTTATTTGGTTTTATACATTCATGGTGTATATTTTTCGTACAAAAAAAAAAACGTATAAACATTTTATGCTAACAGATTTTTATTAAAAAATCACATTACCATGTGTGAAACCTGCTTAACAGTATTACCTTGCAAGGTGACAGAAATGCAAATAGTTTCACTAAAGGTTAGCAAAGGCTGAGCTTAAATTAATCAAAGCAGTTCCTAATTTTAAACCGGTTTGTGTATCTACCTACCTATTTACATTTGATCGTGTCCTTTTTTAATTGACCTAATTCATATAGGCTAGATAGTTAAGCGTTATATTCACTGAAATAAAAGGGTAGGACAGTTTAAAGGTAGTGATAGCTCGATTTATCTTCAAGAAATAGTTTAAGTATAGTTCTTTTATTGACCAGTTTAATCTTAGAAAAGGGTGTCGCTTAATGGCTGCAATGTTCAGGTGGGAACTGCTTCGTGTAAGACACTAATATCCAGTCAAATCAGTGTAGACTGTGGTCGCTCAGTGGAAGCTAATCCCTATGGGTGTGGGATAAAAGCTAGGCAGATAGACAGTGAGTCGTTCAATGATAGTGAATGGTTTTATGTAAGTTCATTGTAGCAGACAAAGCGTGCGTTCAGGCTCAGACATAGAACGAGTTTTATTAGCTGTTTTGTCATCAAACTGTTTTGTAAAGCAATATGAGATAGTAATGAGGAGAAAACTATGCCTATTTCAGCCTATTTAACTTATCCACAAAAATTTTAATCTCAGACAATTAATCATAAATGCGAATTTTAATTCTAATAGCCAAGCCTAATCGAGTGTACTACCTTTCATCACTTAACAAGGTAATGTCCGAATCGATCACCGCGAACCTGTCAGAAAGCATTATGATTTCAATTGGTTAATAAGTTGGTATCAGATAACATCAGTGGGTTAGTAAAAAATCTATACTACTAGGTACTATCAACTCTTAAAGTAAGACTGTTTCGGTTGTGAGAGCGAGATGCCGTTACTCACGGTGTTGTGCGCTATCTCTCTTACACAATGTCCAGAGTTCTGTTTTAAGTGTTAGTGGTACGTTTACAGATTTTTTATAGAGTAGCGTTTTTTGTTGTATTTATATGTAATAGGCATTTAATTCGGCAACGTTTGCGTCACAGTGAGCAAGTGATTGACATTAATTTTATCACTCTGACGCGAGTTTAATTGCCAGTATACAAATACATTGGCGAAAGCCTTTAAATTTGTAAGTGTAAAGTTATGTTAATGTTATAACCTGTCGCCAAATACCACAACTTAAGTTGCACGATTTGAAATATATGTTCGCAATTAAGATTTGTAGCGGTCTTTTTAATTGTAATTATAATAAATTAACGTTATCAAGAATAAGTAGATAGTGTAATAATTGTTGTTGGAAATATTTCAAAATAAATTAAGAACTGACTAATTGGTGTTTTTTTATTGCTATTGCTTTAATTTTTAAAAGTTAACCACTTCTCTGATTTTTTTGGGTTACCTACGACATAAAAAAAACCAATACAAATATTATTTTAAACTTATATACACGAAACAATAGTTTTTAAGTTAAGCTAACGCTAAACTGTAGATAAAGTTTATCATAGTAACAAATAAGGAAAAAAGAATACCTACCACAATTTCGGGAGCTTTCTTAGATCGTTACAAAATATCGATATTTCAAACTCAAACTCAAATTATTTATTGCATTCCATATGTTACAGGGATGGTAAAAAAACTCAGTTAAGATCAATATGGAATGTATATATTTTCTATCGATAGTTGCAGCCGTGTCCCATCCCTACTGTTTACACAAGGGATGCGCCGCGGCGGCGTCGCTCGTCGCAGCGCTGCATCGCATGAATCACTCCGTGTGCTCCGATCGTTATTAGCTCTGCGCGCAAACAGAGGGTAGATAGTGATGTTTTGCTAGTATGTGTTACTAACCTATGGTTATTGCTTCTAATAAAGATTTACTGGATTTGTAGTTCGTGTTAGTTAAGTTTAATTTTCGAGGTGATAAATTAATGATGGTGTAATAAAGAGAGATGAGGCTGAGGATCTTCGATTTTTTTCGATCCTTTTTTTATAAAAAAGAACTCTCTATCTGATGCAGTCAGACAACGAGTAGAATTTGCTTAGTGTAAATTACTTACCTTCCATTTTTCCATTACAATTTATTTTACAGCCTCAACGCGTCGCATTTTTAAACCATTCTTGTTGACCACTCAATCTATACGTATCTCTTTAGAAGAGTATATTAAACAAGCAGTTAATTTACAACCACCTCTAACAAAAGGTTAAAAGTAATAAGCAGTTTCTTTTTGCAAAACATGTCTAATAGCTATAGCTAGTTTCCCTTCCAGTACTCAATAGTCAAAGCTTTCAATCAGCTCTTTCAGCCTAGAATTCTAAAGTAACAGCTTCAAAGAAACTCCTTAACAATGTTTTAACACTACTTCCTCTATTTCCCCTTTACAGGCCACACGCTAAGACAGTTATTTATACACCAATATCCTGGAAGCAAGATTTACGTTCACGCCGAATTGGAAACATTCAATATCCTTCATCCCTACTGTACTAGCTATCATTTACCAATTGAAAAGCAACTTTAAAATCTAGACCATAAAGTTGAATGTAGTATGTGATTGAAGGTCTATTTTCAGAAATGGTAAACCTTTTGTTGAATTTTGTAACAATGTTGTGTTAGTTTGTGTGTGTTGTACTGTTTATGCCCCTAACATCCTTGTTTTTAACCCCTGCTTATTTGTGAAGGCAAATATACAATGGATTTAGATTGGTATTTTTGGGTCAGCTGCTTTGTAGTCATTTTGATCACCGTCATAGGCTGAATTCCGTCTATTACTTGCAGTTTCAAATAGGAACTTTGGAAAATAGCACGTTAGACTCTTCTTGTTCTACAAGTGCTTATCTTAATAAAAGTCGTCTACTAGCTGTGGACATGGATTGCAACTGCATTTGAACTATTCAGTCTTGCTAAGGATAGATAGATTCTACAAGCTAGTAAGTATCAACTTTCTTTGAGACAATATCACGGGAATTTGTCATGAGAAAATTTTAGGTAATACCACAATTACAGACCAGATGTTTCCCAACTTCAATCATAACATAACTGTGTCAAAATTAATCGCATTACCTACTCCCTAAAACCTCGCCATCTGGGAACTAACAACGCAATACAAACGGGAAGTAAGAAAAATATTTTTATTTTCTCTTGCATAACGCGTATGAAAAGGTACTTTATTTGGGACTATGTCGTAACTAGCAGGATGGAAGGAACATAAAAAGTACCACATAACGCTGTAAAAGAATCACCATCGCTCATACGGTGTGATCTGTCCGTTTTGGGAGCGCCTTAAAAGGCAGATGTGTGTGCTAGGGCTGGCAGGGAATCATATTTATTGTTTAGAGGTTGCTTAGGAATTGATTTTCTTTCTTTTTCCTATAAATAGCATCAAAACTGCCTGAGATAGCGATTTTATTCCCAGTATTGCTAAAGATTTATTAATGTACTAGCTGTGCCCGCGACTTCGTCCGCGTGGAATAATTATTTTGGGCATCATTTATTTTTGCGGACAACCTTCTTAGCTTTACAAATTATAGCTGTTACCCACGACTTTGTCCTCGTCATTTTCTGTTATTATTTTAGATAATTTAGTTTTAATTTTTTTAAAAGAACAAAATATTTTAACTCGACAACCAAATACGTTGATATAACTCTTAACAAATGCATTAATTTCGACAGAATTTGATTACCATAAAAACGGTTATAGTGAGTTAATCTTAAAAGATAGACATATACTGTCCTAGACATTTTTTTAGATCATTTAAATAGAAATAATTCTTTCATACATATATTTTTGGTATCTTGAACCGTTTTCGCAGCGCACGCACCGGAAGCACTCAAGGATGAATAATTTTCCCCGTTTATTTCACATTTCCCATTAATTCTTCGACCCTAAGAGTTGCAACGTGATGATATGTAGCCTAAAGCCTTCCTCGATAAGTGGTCTATTCAACACAAAAATAATTTTTCGATTCGACCCAGTAGTTCCTGAGATTAGCGCGTTCAAACAAACAAACAAACAAACTCTTCAGCTTTATAATATTAGTATAGATTCAAAGTATATCTCACCCAAAGACCTGTCCCTTTTGAAAGTACGTGCGATAATTTGCGAGCAACTGTTAATTAAATGTATTTCTAATAACTTTAAGGTTCTAACTCTCGGTAAAAAACTATAATTGATATTACTTAGATTTCATTGGTGTTACTTAGCTTAAAACGTAATATATTTTTTCAATAGAGTCTAGACTGGCTAGTCATAGCACATCCTAACTTAACAAAACACAAAGGAACATACATCAGCTTCACACTTGATCACTTTGCACTGATTTTTTCCACTTTTTGATCCCCACTTTTCCCATCGCCAGCCCTGATGCAGTATCGCATTACGCAACACGTTATGGCGTGCAGATGGCGCTGTGTGTGCGCATGCATTAGACGCACTTGTCGTAGGGGAACAACACCACTGTCTGTTGGACGCAGGGTCAACGTCATCTCATTCCCATGTTGATGGAAGTTCGTTGTATCATCCCATTATGTGATGAGTTGCTGTTTGGCTATAAAAGATTATTTCTTTTACGCATGTTTGCTGCATTCTGTGTTAGTCTTTGCAGGTTTTTAAGAAGTATATTTTTGGTTCCAACAGTTCACATGCACAAAGAACACCTATACTTCCAATATGCATCTAATTTTGTGGAAATGACAAATAAGGTTTGTTCCAATAACATTGAAACCAAAGCATTTGGCACGTAGTGATCGTTACTGCTTGGCGTGTGAGTAACTTCTTATGCTATAGGTATCTACCATATCCATGCATATCATTGTTAAACAGCTAAACTAGGAATTCACTCATTCATTTACTTAGTTTTACACAAAATTTATTTAAAAAGTTTACTTTCGCTCGATCAAGCTCTTACCAGCCTAAACCAAGCCATCGAGTCGTTTCAATGTAATACAGGATTAGATTTTTCAGTTAACTGTAGTCAAAACTGCAAACCAAATACCAAACATTTCGTAGTATGGCTACTAAATATTTAAATGGTCTCCAATCTCCACTGTCAGAAACAAACCGACAATATTTAAAGTAGAACTAATTGGTGGCAACGTGGGGTGGAGTCGAGAGGACAATGAAAGGGCGGTCCTCTTGTCTTCCGCGAGGTTAATCAATCATTCGTGTCGGAAATGGGCAGCAGTGTCGGATCAAGTGGAACAACGTACTGTGACAGGTGAAGAATTGTGAATGTATAACGTATAATGTATACTGTCATCTCTAAAAGTAATTTTTTTCGCGTGTGTGGAAGTGGGATGGCACTCTACCTTTTTTTTGTAACCCAGTGGAAGTCCTCATGGACTGCCCTCGTCAGGGGGTTGACGAAGGGGTGTGCCGGACTCTTACCGACTAAAACCACTGGAACGACCTCATCTGCCTATGGCCGGGGGTACGGGGTTCGTTTTCACATTCACCGCGCCCCCGGCAGATGGCGCTCTACCCGCATAGAGTGGCGTCTCTTTTCCACAACTGCAATAATATTATTTTAAGAGGTATTTAAGTTATGTAGTTTTATTGAGACTACATTCCGGAGTGTGTTTAGATTTTTCCGTCTGTGATGTGTTATGGAAATATCTACTCCAGAGATAACAATTAATATTATGACTTTTAACATCTCTTTGTGATTAAAACAATCTCATTTTTCTAGCGTAACTCATTTGACGATATTTTCACAATATCTATAAGAGTATTGTATCTTAACCTAACAAAAAAGTTCAACATTCTCTGCATTTATACGCACGGATAGCGTAGTGGTATAGGTCACCACGCTAACTACCACGGTGCGCGACGTGTCGCGGGTACGATCCCCGCATAGGACAAGAATTTGTGCGTTCCACAAATGCTTGTTTTGAGTCTGAGTGTCTTTGTGCATGTGAATTGAAGTCTACCTCCCGTGACACAAAAATTAAATTCCTTAGTGCAGGAGAAAAAAAGTGGTATGCCAGGATCGTAGCAAATGGAAAGATGTGATCTCTGCCTACCCCCAAGGGAAAGAGGCGTGACGTTTATGTATGTATGTAGGAGAAAAAAAAATATAACGCTTAAGCGAGGTCTTCTAGACTTATCTGCCCCATACGAAGGTCATACGAAAGATATTTAAATGAATTACATCAGTTCATCTCAATAAACATGGAAAACAATGCCTTACGTAAGATATTACCATTAACAAACAAACACCGTGTTCTTTTCCGATACTATTGTGAAGATTCCATACGTTGGTGTGGAGTTTTACTGGATATTGCTTATGTGATTGATACTTGGATATCTGCATTAATCCAATGTAACTTAAGTAGTAATTTTGGCCAAAATGGGTTAATTGAAAAATGCTATGTATGGTAAAAATAATTTGTTGCCTATTAACGTCGTAACTGATTATCCTTATTGACGCTATTTTTAAAAGTCTGGCGAAAGAGTATAAGTCTGCGCTCGGCCTTATTGCATAGATTAGTTAATGATAGTCTCTTTCTGATAAAAAAATAAAATAATTTGTATCTTTTGACACTCATGACGTACAAAATAAAGTCATAGTTTTACAGTGTCTAAGGCTGTCTACTCATAAATTCAGTTTAATTAATTCTAAATATGCGTACAATCTGATGTCAGGTAACAAATATAAATCAGACCTGTAATACTTAATATATTTACCATACAATTACAATACGGACACACATCTGTGTCAAATTTAATTAGAATTCTATCCACCTCGCGTTACCAAGTAATTATAAATATACAAGTGTTTGTTTGTCGGAATCACGGCACTAGCCACCAGGTCCTATGTACTGGAATGTGTGATGTTTAATTACTAATTCACTAAAGCTGTGATAGCTTAGTGGCAAGATGGTAGGACTGCTAAGTCAGGTCTTGAGTTCGATCTCCACGGCGCACACCGACTTTTCGAATGTTGTGTGCGTTTAAGAAATAAATATCACAGATTCTGTGTTTCGGAAGGCACGAAAAAATGTGGGTCCTGCGCCTGATCTCTCTCCGGTCGTGTCGGATTGCCGTCCCAGCGGGCTATGAGAGTAAAGGAATAGAGAGTGCACTTGTGTTTGCGCACACGCTTGTGCCTGTATAATATGTCCCGCGTAGCTGGCTGGTGTCATAGTAACACTGGCCGCCGTGGTCGAAATCAGTTCGGAAATTACTAATTCACTAAAACTAGGCTCCATCATGGAGGAAATATTTCTTCTAAGAAGAGAACAGCAGATGTTTTTTGACATGTGTATAGTTTGATGACGGTAATGTTGTTATATTTGTTTACATGACTAGCTATTTATAAATGTCTTCAAGATGTGTCTTTGTTTGGGTTTAGCCAAATATTGTGTACTGAAAAATGTAGATTGGAGATTGCTTTCTGATTCCAGTTTCAGATTCTGATTCCAGTTTTCCTTGTTTAGCTCTCAGGTGTCAGGGTTTTAAGCCACCTGAAGGCCTCTGACGTGACTTAACACTCCCTTGATAATCTCCAGGTGTGCAGATGATCCATATTATTCCTTCACCGATTTTAGCAAGTGATAACTCCTTTGTAATACGCATATGAATACGAAAAGACATTAGTGCGTGTTCAGATTTAAACCATGTCGCACTAAATGAGCTGCCAATCTTGCTCTACCACCTGAGGCGCGAAGACCTGCCTAAAGCCACAATGCTTTTACCGTGGCTGAGTATTGGTCTAAGAAAATATGAATGTCATTGATTGATACGCTAAGTAGATGAGATTTGACAGACGTTCAACAAATTTTCGTGTTGGTTATAATGATATTCAATTACACCTTTCAAAACCAGGGATTAGCCTTCGATACTGTATTTAATAACAACAAAACAAACCATAAATATTAACAATATCTCGCTAATTAAATCTGTCACTGCCAATTACAAGTATATTTCTGTTCCCAGCTACTATAATGTCAACAGTGGGTTTGCTAACTCTTTGTTCTTGGTGAATACCAGTGGTATAAACATGGTGTGATTGTGTTCGCTTGACGGATCGATACCTTATCTGGGACTTGTTATTACGGCCACCGGCCGGTACAGGTGGCCAGTGAAGTTGGCTGGACCAGGTTGGATTTGTGGATTGAGATTTGATGTTATTTATGGCGAAAATTGTGGAGGGGTTTGAAGTTCTTGCTATTTGTTTTAAGATCTGTTTATTCAGAAGGAAATTAATAATTCGTTTTTATGATTTAATTATTTTGGAACCTTCCGTTCCTCAATCCTTCCGCAGGCATTCCACCTCAGGGAAAAGGGTTTTCATCTGATTTCAGACTATACTTTAATGACCGATGCCTTACCCGACTTTTGAGGCTCATTAATTTTTATTACAAGTCAAAAGCTGACAGTTAAATAAGATTCTCAACGACATTAATCTGTAATCTTGCTAGAAACAAATTAGATATTAGACCGCTTTGATTCCTCAAATATTTCCAATTTTAGAGATAGGTTCATAATGTTATTTGAGATTAGTTTTCTAACAATTTTTGTGTCCACCTGTACATTCCTGGTCCAGTCATCAGCCGGCGATAAGAGCTCGCGACTTATGTAAATAAAGCTAAAATGCCATTCTCTGCGCGTGGCCATTAATGTACTGCGTGATATACTTGTTACATACCACAGGACTGCATAGATATAATGTATGTATGTTAATCTAGCGTTGTTCTGACAAAGGTATTAAAGTAAACTGGAGGCTATGTGATATGTGGTAGGTATCATATACATAGGTTCGGTGAGAATACACAAAGAAAAGAATAGGTACTTGTTTTTTTGTGCTCATGAAAGTTGTTCTAAATTCAAAAAGAGGGACAAATTTATTTGTGAGAATGTAGTTACAATAGGTGTTTTCTGTTACATAGAATTTCTATCGAATTGGTGTACAAATATTAGGTCTACTGGACATTCTGATTTTCTTTTTAATTCAGAAATGCTACTCACATGGATACCTTGCGCACCCCGTGGGTCACATAGTTATGTGTGAATATAAAGCGAAGCTATCCGCTGCCAACCATAGTGGTTTACCTACGTTACCTTATATTAAAATGAACTGCAAATTAATTGTTTGCACCTAAAGTCCTTAACGTTTGACTCGTGTTCGAATTGGTTTAAATGACACCTGTGTACTTACTACGAGTTAAAAAACAAGTTTCCATCATTAATGTGAGATTCACTGTAATCAATGTACTGTCATCTCCTTTCCACAAAGTCAACTTTGCTGTACTTAGAGTTCTCAGTACCGGACTATTTAATTACAATGCATCCAAATAAATCTGTCGACTAATTACTGTTGATTGTTCATTAATGTTAGTTGCGCGCATGCGCAGATCGCACGTGATCCATCGTTTATGCCCACAATTAAAAGGGACGGCTTCGATCAGTTGACGAAAGCTCAATTTGTGTTAATTAAAATACACAGTAAGACTAGACAAGACCCCCTACCACCATACTTAAATAAATACTGTTGTAGTTTTGGGAAAGAGAGGTGCGATGCATGATGTAGCGTGGCGTCTCTCTTCAACAGAAGTAATAGGCTTACTTTTAAGTTGTAGTGGTAGGCGACCTGTATGTCCTTTTCTAGTACTGTTATGAAGACTTATGAATTCATTAATTTAGAATGTTTGTTAACCTTGTTGTTCGCGTCAATTTGTATTTTAATGTGTACTGATTGAGTTATTATTTTACAAAGTATTTAGTTAGAGATGTGGTTACTTCTGATGAATGTAAGCACAGATTCGTACAGAGAAATTTCACATCTTTACTCATTATTTTAAAGTTTATTTTTCAACATTTTTTCTACTTTCCGTTAGGGTTTCGTGCTCTACAACATTTTGGGCATATATTTTCAGCTAAGCATAACAACATTTTGAAAAGCAATTTTTTGCCTCGACTGGCACTCTTAGCTAACCCTGTGACTGTGAATTGATTCGAAGCTAGAATATATTCTTCTCTAGCCTGTAGTGTCGAACTGCTGACCAAAGGCCTCTTCAACCTTTCCACGTTCTTCTATTTAGCGTCACCTCGAACCAGTCCTTGTTGTGTGTATTCAAATCATTAGAATACATACCCACATTAAACTAAATCGTCCAGAGGAAAATATGAGCTTCTATTGATATTTCAAACGTCGGAAATCATATCACAAGTTTACATATCAAGAATTTAATCAAGAGTTGAACAACACAAAGTCAAGGCTCACCCACCAGAGATCGCCATTCACGTCTGATCTCATTTGTATGAGATCTCACAATTAATTGCAACGAGAATGTATGACATGTGTAGGGCAAGTGTCGGAGCATAAGTCACTTGTGCTATGTTACTTGACCAGACATTATGGTGATTAAGACTTATAGTGTTTATTTCAATTTCTGTAGAATATTATTTTGATTATTAAATGAGAACATCTTTATACCTACATTGAATTGATGATGATATTAGTAAAACCCCATGTTAATGTTTGTTTAGAATAAAATCTTTATGGATGTTAGCCTGTCCTTAGAATTGGATCATAAAATTCTAAAAGGATTTTCCGTATGATGTATTTTTGGATTTGATCAAGTTTGAATAAACAATTTATTTTGGTGACAACATATTATAACAAACTGAAAACATTAAGAAATGTTACTTACTTTTTTGACACAAGTTTGAGTAACTCGTCATATTTTAAGTAACTTTACTTTTTTGTTTTGTTAAGATTGTAAATATGATCATCTGAAATAATGTCGAAACATATATTGTTTTTTAGAAATCTATCTGACAAACGAATGAGACTTTTTTGGTCAAAGATTTTCACATTGTATTGGTGATATTTTTTTCGAAGCGCTTTTGCAAGAATAAAAAATATAATTTTAATAATATGATCGTAAACATCTATTAATACATCGTAACTAAATTAATTTATATTTCTCTTCCACATTGTTTACAAAGTAATATGGAAAACACTTCCCTTGCATAAATTGCATGAGCTCATACAGTCGGCGACACATCAAGCGCATATTATGCGTGTGCGCAGGCGCCTGGCGGGCGACAAGCGCTCATACCGTAATCACTGGGCCTTATGTGTTTTGAATTGTTTGATGCGATATTGTGGTATGTGGTAATTTGTTTGTGACAATATTGTGTGATTTAGATTAGTTTAAGATATTGTTTTTATTGTTGAAGATACACCTAATAATATAAAACATAGAAATACAAGCGTTTTTCCATGCTTTATATTATCCTTTCATTGTTCAGACAAGGGTATGGGGACTTTAAAGTAATGATGAGTTATGGAAGAGAGACGCCACCCTACCCAGTGTCGAGTGCCATTTCGTTTACTAACAGATTTAGTAGTTTGCCTTACAAAAGCTGCCATGATCTCCACATTAGGATAAGGCTGGCTGTTCTGTGTACGTCTGGTTACTTGTCGTGTTTAATTATTAGGACAAAAATGTTTATGAAACCCCCTGGGACCCAAGAATTAAGCTCTTTAGTCTCACTTACTTGATGATTACATATTTTTGATCGTGTCAAAAATGTCTAATTGGCTAGTGAGTGAGATAAACCAGGATCCTAATTAAGCACCTCCAATTAAACTTACAAAAACAAACTTATCGTCACCTACATAATAAAAACATTATAAACTAAACGATGAGCAGGTTCTAACTAAACATGTCCATTATACGGAGCGGTTAGACAAAATCTCGTCGCGTGTGGGCCCGACGCGCAAAAACACTGCGTGGGCGCAACGTGCTCCCATTGTGGTGGCGAGTGAGGTTATGTGGTATGGTGACAGGCGTTAAAGAGCTTTATTTTGTTGATGAAATAATTCACATGGATTTGATAAGTCCTGGTTAGGTCCATTTTGTTGGAAGTGAAGTTTCTTGCCGGTTCTTCTCCATGAGAATTAAATTTTGGAAACGTGCAACTAGAGCCAGTCTTCGAAAGTGCCTGAGAAGGCCTACTTGAAATAAAAACTGTTTGATTTTGACTGTTTGATGAAAATCAGAGTGTGTAGTTGCTATGAACTGAACTAATTTAATATAAACCTATGGAGGATTTCTTGGTATCAATTTCATTATAGTCTCAATGAACATACAGTAAAAAAAACAGCTTTGATTTTAGAACGTAATTAATCTAAATTATTATATTTTTTGTTTACAGGTAAGCAAATTTATAGCTATTCTGGTAAGTCGAGAAACCAAAATTATGACGTGCCATAATCCCAGCGAAAGCAATACATATGTACTCAAATTTACTGTCTAAATAACTAATCTTGAAATTAACATCAGGAGTTTCCAATTTATGCTCTCAATTCCTGTTGTTTAGCTTAAGAGACTTAGGTGATGTCCTATCGTGCCAATAACATGTATTATGAAATATTAAAACCGTCGCGATATTCTGCCTAGCTATCAACTAGTCGGACTACGCAAAGCATACACTGCAACATTACTCCTCTTTCTACAATAATGGTCCCATCGCACATAACCCTCACCATAATGATTCCGCGCGCCTAGCAGCGTCTAGTGTAAACACTTCCTTATAACGAGTTAATTGTTTGTCGTGCGCACGCGCAGCTTCGTACTAATGTTAATGTATGATGTATTTATGTGATGTAGCTTATGTTATGTAATTAGTTGTGTTTGACCTTGGTTAGTTAAGGTACCTGTGATTTAAAATGATTTTGTTTTGGATCTACAAGATTGACGCTGTCAACGGTTTTTACGCCGTTTTGTTAAAGTTTTAGATTGTTCTTATATTGTAGACACTTACTTTTAAAACAGAACATTTTATTTAACAGAAACAATACTAAAACAAGAAATATCTACATTTATGACTAAACTTATGTAACTAAAAAAATTACATATTTACAAAGCGTCGAAAAAAATATCCTCATCTCCGTCAATGGCGGGAAACGGGAAACTTTTAAAACTAACTTTATTATAAACTTAATAGAACTCATAGGAACTCATTATACGTTATATTTAGATTAAAAAAACACAAAATAAAAATAGCCTTTATTCTACCAGAAACATGCTTTTTAAAAAACTCATAGTGTTTCTTACTTTACATTTATTCATCATCAAAATGTCATCGGAAAGGAGTTTTATTTAATGACAGGATAGCCGTACAAGACACATCTATACAATTTGCCACTCACTATAATATATGTAAAGCATATGGAGATAAAATAACGAAACATTAACAAAGCTATGTACCATTGCGCAAATATAGGCACAAACAATAATAGCATGCATTGTGAAACCCTTGCGGCGGAGATGTCCTGGCAATTATAAGTATCTCGTCTAGATCTGACCCGCGGCCATGCCGGCCGACGTTGGGAAACCGCGAGGAATGCCGTGACACCCACGGGGAGCTGGTACGATGTAGGAGAGATCAGAAGGTTTAGTAGTGTCAGTAGGTATAGGAAGATGGAAAATGGAATGGTTGAAAAGAGTTTTATACAGAGATGCCTTTGAAGTAGGACTGTCTGTCTTGGTATGGACAATGCTGAGGAGGGAGGAATCTCATGTGATTAAGAGAGTGATGAGTATGAATGTTAATGGTTGGAGAGGAAGGGGAAGGCCAAAGAAAATATGAATGGATTGTATAAGGAATGATAAGAATAAAAAGGAGTACCTATATGATATTGGGACGTCTGATAGGGGAGAATGTAATTAAAAAAAGGTGGCGCCGACTCCAAGTAAAACGGAATAAGGACAATATCATTTACTCCTAACAACAAAATCTTATTGACCTAAAGAGCTACAGGTGCGAATTGTCAGTAGTATTCATGAAATTAAAGAAACTGTAGCAAACAGTTAAAAAAGACACTGATTTTTCAGCCGTTCGTGATTTTATAACTGAGCACACAGACATTTCAAAGTAATACTTCTGTTGACAACCTTTATCGCGTCAGTAAATCTGACCAAATGAGTCTGGTAGTGGGCGCTCTAATATCCCTGCTCCGCCCATAACGCAGTGTTGTGTTGTCAGTACGTGACGATCACCGAGATTCGATGAGCATCGCTAGGGATACCAAGCTTCAAGTTAGACTTAAGACAACAGGTGTAGTGAAAAAGGAATTCCTTTTTTTTATGTAGCCTAAATAAGATCCCACTGTTGGGCAAAGGCCTTCCCTTTCTCCTTCTAAACCTCCCTGTCTTTTGTCTTTTTTCCTGGACGCCGGAGGAAGGACATCGTCGTCCGCGGCGAAGGTGGTGGTTTCAAATAAAAATATTTGAACTTTAGTCATGATCATGTTATATTTTTGACATCAATCCAGAAATAACTACAAATGCTGAAACTGCACTTTATACACCCCACCCCCATTTTAATTCGACTGCGTTGGAAGGAAGGTATTTTTTACCAAATGATAAAATTGTCACTGGTAAAAATCTCCTTAAATAGATATATAGATTATGCTGTATTCATTCAAAGTTTTCAATAACTACGGCAACCTTTAAAAATATTGTCATCTTCACCTAGTGCGTACTTACGTGAAACCTTATCCAAAGAAATATAAAAATATAATGGCAAATGTTACTTTATCTATGCTCAACTGCCTTCAACGTAAACCTAAGACCTAGATTAGCAGCCGTCGTTCACTCGAAGCCGTAAAACCGTTCGAAATACAAATCTGGCATAATCCCCCGATATTCGGACGTCGTACAGTCAGCAAAAAAGTTAGCTAACACAGCTTTTCTAGCCAACTGGGCACCACCCAAAATAATGAGTTGCTGTTCTTCTCTTAGGAAACAAATAGGCTTAAAAATAAAAAGTATTAGTTAAGCATTAAATATTGATTCCTACTTACTGAAAAAATCCAGGCACTTTCCAAGTCGATTTTGTTAGTCTACTGTTTTTGCTGACTGTACGTCATCGGTCGGCCATTTTTAAATAATCCGGAAAAATCCGAGCTTATACGAAGTGATGGGCACAGTGTCATGTGTCGTGTGCACAAACCTGCCATTTTTATTATTGCCAAAAGCGCTTTGATTTGTTACGAGATTTGCAAACGGTACTACTGTTATGTTAACAGAAGATAATTAAGGATTGCAATTTGAAGGACATTCTTTGTTAATGTGATGAAATATAGGATCATTGAGGTTGAATATGGAGTTTATAACCCATTAGCTAGTTTTATGTCTTCTATTCTGGGAAATCTCAAATACTGCTCAATTGACGTTTTTTTCTTAATATAACCTAAATTCCGTCCAACTACTAGAAAACGTCTCCTAAATACCAGACTCCAGGTAGTTCTATCTACCATCTATCAGCCTTACAACATCTCCTCAGTCCCCCTCGTTTACAAGTCCTAACTTTGGAACCCATTAAGTAGTAATTTTTGGCCACCAATTAGGATTATTTCCAAATAATTTAATAACTAACTGTTTTTGACCTTGTTAATTAAGGTGTAACTGTGTGTAGCTGACCTGAAATATTTAGCAGTACGTCTAATGAGCCGTGGTCGAAATAGATCACTAACCTCTTAATAGGATTGCGAACCTTAAATACATTAGTGTGACTTCAGTGACGTATGTAGGAGAGGTGAACGATATGAACGTGCAAAAAAGAGAAATTGGAAAAAAAATAAATGAGGGAAAATGTATAAGAAAGGGGATGAGCCTGGAAAATAATGAAATCCCAACCTTGTTTAATTTCATTATTGAACAAATTTTTGGCATATGCAGAACTCTTCACGATGCTACTGTTAGACATTTCAAATATTTACTAAACCCTTTTTTTAAATATGTTAATCATTTTAAATAATATTACTTTGAATACCAGAAATTAATTTCTAACTTAAGAAATATTCTGGCAACGTTTTGATTTAGAAGTTTCCTTTCGATCACGTGACAAGTGTCAAAGTTGTTTGTTCACTAATCACTCAACCGCGACGGGCATTCGAACGCGAACCATCGAGTCGACAACATCTCTCTCTAGAAGTTGGAGTGCAAATTAGAAGGAGCTTACTGTAAGTCAGTTATAATTTGTTATTGATTTTACCTCTAAATACCATGCTACTTACTTATTGAACTGTGGCGGTTATTTTACTTTTAAGTGGTTTATTTAATCGTGTTAGTGAATTCTGTATCTTTGTTTACTTCCACTCTAAACTGATCTCGCATCAGAAATATGATATTTATGTAATATATTAACGGATAAGCACGTGTTAGTTGATTATAACCTAATATTTTTAGAAACCACTATGTTTTACTGGTCTTATGTTCCATAATATAACCTAATATTTGAATTACTTGCTTGTTTTATTGTTTTTACCCGTAAGATTGTAGTTACTCTAAAAACATTGAAAATCTAGCTTCTGGTGTTGTGGTTATTCCAACAATTCAGAAGTGGGATTGATCGATGCCCACCTTTAAAGTAGCTTTGCCTTTGCTTATACTTATTACTATATCTGCCACTTAAGTTAAATGACTGCCACAGATTAACTTAAATAGGTTAGGCTAATTTTTTTTTGAAAATATTTCGCTGTGTGCATTATTTCTACGTAAACTGTCTACTATGGTGATATCTACATATATTTCCACACCGGTACGTGAAGTGGGTGTGGGTTACAGATAAGTTATGAGGTGCTCTTGCGCATACTTTGCCATGGCTACTCTATGGAGGTATACGCGGATACATCGCAGTAATCTGTACAAATCTTGTTGAAGTTACTACTTCCTGGATGGGTACGGTCTTTAGTGGGTCACTCACACACACGTGCTGTACCGGAGTGTATTTACTAAAACGTTTGTTCGCTTATATTGTCTCATGATTTACTAAATATTAGTCTATAATTTATAATTAGATAGACAAGTTATTTATACTCCCGAAATAGCACACAGCGAATGAAAACTGACAATGTTATTATTTGCAATACCTACAACTAGAATCCTTGTGTATGGTATTCAGATGTCACCTGATTGAGTATGTTACCTTATTTTATTGTGTGCCATGCTAGGACTAGATATACAAGAATTTGAACTCTATAATAGTCCTGCTACACCTTAATCTATGTACACTTACCTGATGTTACATATTTTTTTTTACCTACCATATTTTACATATTTTTATATTGATACCTGACATGTTACATATTTTTGTACGTTCTCTAATTACTTCGTTATCTCCTTATCCTACTCCTTTCACTTGACTTCTACCCTTATACTGACGTGACTTTAGACGTGACAATAACACGACTGGACTATAGCGATGTCTGATAGGGAAACCTATACACCCCCACGTGCAGATAGGCGTCGGAGTAGGTCTAGGAAAAGAAAAACTCAGAGTCGCTCTCGAAGAGCCAAACGTGCTCGGGCACACACACGGTCTATAACACATAGTGGCACTAGTAATAGCCCAACATCGATCCCCTCTGACACATACTATTCACAAAACAAGCGCGTTTCGCGAAAATCACGTTATCGACGTTCACGATCTATTAGGCAGTCTAGCAGTACAGATTCACAATCCTCTGGATCATACAAAAGACGATCGCGTTCACGTCTTCGTGGGTACAAGAGGCGTTCTCGGCGAGAACGCACGCCGCGAAACAAGAGAAGAAATGATAGGCGAAGCTCTGTCACGAGTAGGATAACTGCGTCCAGCTCATCTAGTTCTAATAGCAATAGGGATAGATCACACCGACGCAGTGTACGTAGGGCACGAAATGCCAATCAAAGTAAAACAAAGGAAGTCGATGTCATGGTAAAATTAATTGACGCAATTAACAAACGCGATCAAAATTCATTCATAGGTGCTAAGGATGTTATACCTAACTTTGATCCCGGACAAAAGAACCAAACAATGATATCCTGGCTAAAGAAGGTTAATGAGACTGCTCAAATATATAACTGGAGTGATAAAGAAATTATATATAATGCATTACCTAAACTTGCTGGTCTTGCGCGCAAATGGTATGAGGGCTTATCATCGGTTAAACTTAATTGGAGGGAATGGCAGGCTAAGCTATTAAAAAGTTTCCCGGATACCCGAAATTATGCAGACAAACTTACCGAAATGCTAGACAGGAAGAGCAGAAGGGACGAGACTCTAGAAGAGTACTTCTATGATAAAGCTAAGCTAGTTAACCATTGCGAAATTAAGGGTAAAAATGCAGTAGACTGTATTGTGCAGGGTATATATGATAACAATATTCGCCTTAATGCGTTAGGTTCTGATTTTAAACGACCGAGTAGACTCCTTAAGTATTTACGTAGTGTTTCAAGTAAAAACGTAAGAGAAGTTAAGAAAACTCCTGCACAATCTAAAGAGAATACACGGAACAATAAAAATCCTTCGTTTAAAATAAATTGCTATAATTGTTCGGAGCCTGGGCATACTGTTCCGAAATGTACGAAACCATTACAAAAATGTGCAAAATGTAATAGAATGGGGCATTTAACAGAGTACTGTAAGCGTGATTTAGAGAGGGACAAGGACAAGGATAATAAAAACGCCCCTAATGTAAACAAGGTACAGCTGATTGAGTCAAGTAAACCTCGTAAAAATATCTATAATAAGACAATTATGTTAAATGGCACACAAAAATCTGCATTTGTTGATTTCGGTAGCGAATGCACGCTTATTAAACAGAGTACAGCAATAGAATTGAAACTAGATATGTTAACAGAGGGATTACCTCTATTAAAGGGTTTTGCAGCAGGTGCGATATTTCCATTAGGTAAAGTATCTGTTGAGATAAGCGTGGATTTTGTTACTGCTGTAGTAGAAGCATTTATTATAAGCGACGAGTTTATTAATACTGATGTACTTATTGGTCAAAGCCTTACCGAGTTATCTGAAGTAAAGGCCTACAAAACTAGTAATACTTTGATGCTTTATTCAGAGACGGCCGAAACGGAAAAATCGGAAGTCTATGTGGAGTCAGATATAGAGATTAGCGGAGTAGTAGGTGTTAACATCTGTTTAGGAAACAATCATACAGGTTTAATATATTTAACAGGTAACACCAGTTTCAAAACTGATGAAGAGATAATAACTCCCCAAGGTCTATTTTCAGTTACTAAGGGTTTAGGTAAAATATTAGTTATTAATCTTTCGGGAAATAAACATGTATTGAATAAGGGGAAGCTTATAGCTAGAGCCAATTTATTCCCAATTTCGCTTGACATGTATGGTGATTTCCAAAAGACTGAAAAGTTAGGGATTCACAAACTGACTATCGAGACACCAATAAAAGACAGCCCTACCCCCCTGACACTAGATATGCTAAAAATTGGTTCTGAGACTACAGATGAACAAAAACAACGACTATTAACCTTGGTAAATGAATATCGCGACTGTTTTGCTTTGAATGTTGGTGAACTAGGGACATCTACTATTTCGGAGATGCACATTACACTTAATGATGACTCGCCAGTCTCATATAAGCCTTATAGGTTACCATATAGTGAACGAATTGTAGTTCAGAAACTTGTTAACGAGCTTCTTGATAATAAAATTGTTAAAGAGTCCAATTCCTCTTATGCGAGTCCGATTGTTTTAGTCAAAAAGAAAAGCAACGACTATCGCTTATGTGTGGACTATAGGGCGCTTAATAAAAAGACTGTCAAAGATTCTTACCCTATGCCAGTTATAGATGACCAATTGGATAGACTTAACGGTAAAAGACTATTTACAAGTTTAGACCTTAAATCAGGCTACTATCAAATTCCGATGGCAGAAGGCTCTATGCATTTGACAGCTTTTGTGACTCCAGACGGACATTTCGAGTATACACGAATGCCGTTTGGTTTGGTTAACGCACCAGCAGTTTTTCAACATATGATTAATAAAGCGTTGGGGAAGGATAGATTTGACTTAGCCCTACCTTACATGGACGACATACTATCTGCCTCAACTGATGTAGATGAAGGTCTGGAAAAATTATCAAAAATCTTAGACTGCCTTCGTAAAGCCGGTTTAACTTTGAACATTGAAAAATGTTATTTTTTTGAAACTAAGTTAGACTATTTAGGCTATGAAATCTCTAAAGATGGCCTCAGGCCTGGTAGTAGAAAAACCGAAGCCGTGGCATTATTTCCGACACCTAGTAACGTTCATCAAGTCCGACAATTTGTTGGTCTTGCTAGTTTTTTTAGACGATTTGTTCCTAATTTTGCTAGTATCGCTAAGCCCTTGACTTACCTGACAAAAGCAAATACTCCCTGGGTTTGGGGTAGTTCTCAAGAAGAAGCATTTAATATAATTAAAGCTAAACTTACCGAACGTCCCATATTGGCACTGTACGATCCAACCTACATAACGGAGGTGCATTGCGATGCCAGCAAGTTAGGAGTAGGCGGTATTCTGTTACAAAGACCAGACGAACGGTCTCTAGCTAAACCTGTAGCATACTTCAGCAAACAGACCTCTAAAGAGGAAGAATACTTACATTCATATGAATTGGAGACTCTTGCTGTTGTTCTATCTCTAAAAAAATTTCGTATATATCTGATAGGCATACCCTTCAAAGTTTACACGGACTGTAACGCTCTTAGAACCACCCTGACTAAACGAGATCTCGTACCTCGCATAGCCCGGTGGTGGTTACTCTTGCAGGAGTATGACTACACTATAGAGTATAGGCCAGGCGACAATATGAGACATGTCGATGCGCTGAGCCGTAACCCTGTCGATAAACCAGATTTCCAGGAACTCTTAGACGCTCGGGAATACGAAATAATGAATATTAGCACGACTGATTGGCTACAAACAGTTCAAATGTCAGATCCAAAGTTGCAACATATCAAGCTGGTCTTGCAGAGTAACCAAAAGGAAATCAAAGACATCTTTACAAACTTTGTCCTCCAGGATGATAAAGTTTATAGAGTCGTAGGAGAACAAAAGAAATGGGTGGTGCCTAATGGGGCTAGATGGCGTATTTGCCAGTTATGCCATGACGAGATGGGTCATTTCGGGGTAGTGAAGACGCTTGATAAAGTAAAACAAGATTACTGGTTTCCGAAAATGAAACGTTTCGTTCGCAAATATGTGGAAGCATGTATCAATTGTGCTTACAATAAGGCATCTTCTAATAAACCTACCGGTTATTTACACCCAATACCTAAAGGAAATATCCCATTCCACACTCTCCACATGGATCATCTAGGACCATTCGTGAGAAGTAAGAAGGGAAATTCGTATATACTCGGCATAATCGATGGCTTCAGTAAATTTATTTTTATTCGACCTGTAAAAGATGTAAAGACTAAAACTACTATTAAAATACTACAAGAAATATTTGACATGATAGGTAGTCCTAATGTTATCATAACCGATCGCGGCACTAGTTTTACTTCTGCGTCATTCACTAATTTTGTAAAAGCGATAGGTGCTAGACACATACTGAATGCCGTGGCAACACCGCGAGCCAACGGGCAGATTGAACGATATAATCGAACGATCCTTGACTCCTTAGCTGCAACTAATTTTGACCAAGATGAACGTGACTGGGATGTTAGAGTAGGTAAACTGCAGTGGAGCTTAAATAATACTGTCAACAAAACCACGGGTAAATCTCCTTCCGAAATAGTATTCGGGCGTCGTACGATATGTCCTGGGGAAGGTCCTATCTTAGTAGAACTAACTGACTATAGAGATACACCTGAACTGGGCTCGTCCCGAGATGAGATACGGACAACAGCCGCAGAAAACACAGAAAAGACTCAGGACTACATGAAAAGACGATTTGACAGTAACAGGGCTCCTACGAAATATTTTGCACTAGGTGATTTAGTTATGATACCGAACCATCACAATCCCGCTGACGGCAAAAGTAAAAAGTTATGTCCAAAATTTAGGGGTCCCCTTAAAATTACGGCAGTATTCGATAATGATCGTTACGAAGTATCTAGCATCGAAGGTCACTCAAAACGGAAATACAAAAGTATTTATCCAGCAGACCAGCTAAAACGTTGGGTAACTTTTGCACCTAGTAAAGAGACTGATGGTGAAGACGATGACGTTCCATTTAATACTAATAATACTGATGACGAAGACAATGACACTACAGTTGAGAATAAGGATACTGACGACGAAGAAAATGACGTTATGAATAATGACCCAGTTAACAGAAATGACTCTAATGACTTAAATTAAATATATTATGTACATTATCATATACTTTCTAAATACCTACATGCGATCAAAATTTCAGGTTGTAGGTATATGAACTTCATAATTTAAACAGTTTAGGCAATTTAAGACTTTGAATATGACAATCCTTATCTTGCTTCCCGTACCTCTCCCAGTTTTCATTACAGATCCGACTTGTCGTGACTGTCGAGCCGTATCTGAACATTCCGGATATTATCCGCCAGTAAGTGATCTTATAATATGAACCGAGACCGAAGTACAAACGGTAGCCAGTAACAGTGGCAGATTCCGGAGTACAAGCGGTGTTCTTACGTTTTTTCTAATTAAGTGAACCGAGACCGAAGTACAAGCGGTAGTCAGTAACAGTGACGGATTCCGAAGTACAAGCGGTGTTCACACCTTTTCTATAAAAGTGAACCGAGACCGGAGTGCAAACGGTAGTCAGTAACAGTGACAGATTCCGGAGCACAAACGGTGTTCACCTTTTCTTTCACTAAGCAATATTATGCTGTAATAGTATATAATAGCGGCCTTGAAATGGGGCCCACATAATCACAGTATTAACTAACATTACAGTTATTCTACATTACTAACATTACTTTTAATCTTCGCTAATCTTTATATACTCAAACTCAAACGATACTGACTACTAGATGATTCTCTTTGTGATTTAATCAGATTATAAAATGTGCCTAGGTATAACCTTCTCTTTAAAAAAAAAAACAACTTAGCGAATCATGAATTTTGTATGTTTCAGGTCCCTACTGCAACTACTTAACCACGTAAACACGCTAATCAAAATAATTCTAAGTTAATTTAAGAGTACGATCTTATTTGAATTGTAATCTAATTGAGTTACAGTTTAAGTCACCTTCATTACAAAAAAAAAAAGAAATAATAATTATATATGAATATTAATACCTACCTACCTACATTAAGAATTAGATTAATAATGAATGTTACTAGCTTACGACTCTATGGTTTTGTATAGGGGCATACAAACGTGTTCGAATGGCCGGAAAGAAATGAGGTCATTCCTTTCTCAGGACGGCCGTCTGTTAGACATTTCAAATATTTACTAAACCCTTTTTTTAAATATGTTAATCATTTTAAATAATATTACTTTGAATACCAGAAATTAATTTCTAACTTAAGAAATATTCTGGCAACGTTTTGATTTAGAAGTTTCCTTTCGATCACGTGACAAGTGTCAAAGTTGTTTGTTCACTAATCACTCAACCGCGACGGGCATTCGAACGCGAACCATCGAGTCGACAACATCTCTCTCTAGAAGTTGGAGTGCAAATTAGAAGGAGCTTACTGTAAGTCAGTTATAATTTGTTATTGATTTTACCTCTAAATACCATGCTACTTACTTATTGAACTGTGGCGGTTATTTTACTTTTAAGTGGTTTATTTAATCGTGTTAGTGAATTCTGTATCTTTGTTTACTTCCACTCTAAACTGATCTCGCATCAGAAATATGATATTTATGTAATATATTAACGGATAAGCACGTGTTAGTTGATTATAACCTAATATTTTTAGAAACCACTATGTTTTACTGGTCTTATGTTCCATAATATAACCTAATATTTGAATTACTTGCTTGTTTTATTGTTTTTACCCGTAAGATTGTAGTTACTCTAAAAACATTGAAAATCTAGCTTCTGGTGTTGTGGTTATTCCAACACTACAAAAATCCAAAACAGAAGAATTAATAAAACTTATAAACGTAATACCATATTTATACCTTTTTTGACGTCGTACACGTGTTTGCGACACTCCAATACAAATAACTATGACTTAATCTTAAGAGAAACGTAATAGCAAAGTCAAAAGGTAAATTCCACTGAAAAATAACATCATAACAATAAAATATCGGTCAAGGATCATAGCCTAAAAGGTATCAATGTTCATAAGTCATGCATTCCGAAGAATTTGCCCTGCACACGCTGTCAGTGAATCATAAGCGTATTGAGGACCTAATATGGTAATGTACTGGTACAGTTTTATTATTATTGATGGAGTGACCGGTGGTTGGTTTGGACTTCCGTGGAGGACATGGTGTTGATGTTCGAGTTAGTTATCTACCTAAGTTTGATGAAAAACTATCGATGTCCGAGGTAGGTATAGGTATTTAAATAAATTCATGGTTTCAAAGGTTTTAGTTTCCACTAGCTGTTGCCCGCGACTTCAGCCGCCCGAATGTCGGTTATAGCTGCAAAACATTACCTGCCTGTGACGCTATCGGTTCAAAATTGTAGGTTTTGTTTAATCCAGGGTATTAGCTAACTCCATACTGAATTTCATCAAAATTTCGCCGTTAGAGCGCGAAAGAGCAACAAATATTCGTTATACTTACAAACATTTGCGTTTAAATAGTTTGATATTAGTCGGAACAATTTTTTATACGTTATGCTGGAATCCAGAGCATTCGTAAAATTATATTAAAACACTGTGCTAACCTTCTTTTTCTTTTTTAAGTAGGTACACTTCTTCTTTTAGCTACCGACTAAATCTCATATCAAGAACTATACCCACGTTCACAGTTACTAAATTCATCCTGACCCTTTCAGAAACAGATGACGTAAGTCCAGTTATCTCAATAGGTACACATCATCTCGTGAAAATGCACGTTAAAAAGCACCATAAACGTCTCTCAATATTGCTGTAGTGATCTATGTATTCAAGGAACAGGCTGTTATGATGAATAAGTGTGCGCTGGGAGTGAATCACGCGCATTCTAGTGCCCAAGTATGGGCATACGAGAGAACCTAATTTAATAAAGGTTGGAACTTGCTTGAGGTTCTTCCGCAGTACTTACAGTATAGTTCACTATATATTGGTACAAGTATGGATATATCGTTAAGTATTTTTCCCATAAAGTGTCAATTCGATGTATATTTGATAGCAGCAATGGGATAAAGTGACACAACATTTTTGAAGGCTAAAAAAGGGTGCTTTTTCGTCATTTCTTGAAATTGATAAGGTATTTTTATTCCAATTCTTTATATAAGAATGTATTTATGCATTAAGTGCCATTATTTGTTCAATTAATGAATTATTCTGAACTATAGTGTTCTAACGTAAACAAACTGCCCCTTACCCTTACCCTTCTAGTACCCTTCTACATCTAGTGTCACAATATCCGTATCAACATCGTGTACATACAAGTACATATCATAGCCTCTTGTGAGTCACTCTCGTGCCCAAACGAGTGTCCGAAAGAGGGCTAATGAAGGGCCGTGACCTGTCTTCCGCGGTTCACTCAAAACATCTGATCGTTCACGTCGAGTCGTACTGATGTGCGTAACATTTAAGTTTCTCTGTATGGAGTTCCGTATCTAAATGTTGGTATAGGTATATCCTATTTGTATTTCGGACTTCCATAAACTTTTTTTAGGCGAAAAAAGTGTACTTCCATGTCGTTTTTTTGGCTTTCTGAGTTTTTAAGTTGTAAAAAGCCATTTTAAAGTTTGTCATAATTTGCATAGCTCTTTCGGTTTTCAGTTTCACTGGGCGGTGTAGTGTGTATGTCTGACTATTTAAATATAAAAAAATATTTTTTTTTTATTTAGTCTCACAGATGAAGAAAGCTTTGTTAGCATTCGGTAAAAGCATCAAATATGAATTTAGTTAAAACATGTGAAGATTTTTGTTCATTCTCATTACTAAAAACAATAACGTTCTTCCTTACAAAGTGTACCAAGACAGTGACACCTTTTGCTCCAAGCTGTCTGTTTGACATTTCTCCGAAGACCATCCCGGAAGCATGGGATCCGAATTGTGTTGGTTAAGAGTGAGTAAAAATAGCTCTTTCTGTGCTTTAAATAAAACTTTACCCACTTTCTTTTAAAAGAGGTTCTTAAAATGCTAACAAAAAAACCATCTCAATAAGTATCTTAATAAACGAAATCTTTATAAAAATAGTGTAAAAATTCACATTTGGAACAAAAATCTTTATTCCCTCTTAAAACTATTATTGACATGGCTTATAAGGCTTACTAATTGTAAACTATGTAATAAACAGTAATATTGTCAAACAAGGAATAGGGAAAGACCGCAGCATTCTAAACTCGGTTAAAAATAACTCATTAATCCGCCGCTAACGTCGCTGTCAACGCACATGTGCGCACGCGCCGATCGTAAACCAGTATTAAGTGTTACTCGGGTAATGCTTTATCATACTGTAGTTAAAAGTTTATTTTACTCAAAGCTTATACTAACCATTCAATCGAAGTAAATAACTATTGATATTTATTTGTTTTGTTGTATTAAGTAAGTTTTGCAAGTAATAAGAGAACGAGAACTGAGTATAAAATGTACCACCTGTATAACATAATGGAATGCTAATAAAGAATTAAGTATTGAGTCACTAATTTTTTTGGGCTAATGTTATCACATTTTTTTCAGTTGCCTCGGTTTACATGCTAAGAAATACTGTAAGGGATCCAAATTCTTTCTTCCTTCCAGATGAACAGTCCAGTAATATAAACTCACATTTGAATGAGTCTCAAGATTTTAGCATATCCTCAGTGACAAGATACCGTTGCGTCACATACGACCCGCTGTTTCTCGGAATCTTATCAAATCTAACGAACGTTGACCGCCGAGAGACTTAAATTTACTTGTATTAAATGTATGTGAATAACCTAATTCAAGAAGACCGTTTTAAGTTTTAAAGGCCTAAATAACCCGAAATCAAAATGCAAGTTGACAACAATTATATTTTTATCGTTTTCAAAATCGACATACTCGTAGTTGATGATAATGATAGTACTAATTTTCTAGTGCTCACTTTGGAATCCATCCTGCAATATGTCACTCGTAAGTAATTGGAATAGTAAACTATCTGACTGCACTTGAAAAGCAATGGCAAATATTTGGTCAAACTTTTCCAAATGTCATGCAGCTAGAGATCAATCAAAAATACACATACATACATATACGTCACGCCTCTTTCCCTTGGGGGTAGGCAGAGATCACATCTTTCCATTTGCTACAACCCTGGCATACCACTTTAGCTTCATCCACATTCATCAATCGCTTCATACACGCCTGTCGGTTTAGGGTACTCCTGACCTGACCCTTTTTTAGGACTTTCCCTAAAAAAGGGAATCCAAAATAACCAAATAAAATCCATACTATTTTAAAGTAAAACAAGATAAACTAACATCGGTAGTAACGAAAGAGGTTTTAACACAGAACTGCTAGTACCAGAAAAAATAAATCAGGGATCGCAACAAATTCGCTCCTGCCTTCGTAGTACCGATACGAAACATTCAACCGTCCAAACATTGCGATATATCTCGATGTCTCCAATACGATTGGCCAACAATCCACCGACATGAGGTGTATTTTAGTATGTTATCAGCAGATCGTATCTGAGACACTCCTACGCACGTGTCAGCGCTGTTTTCGGTGACAGTTTAGAGGATACTGGGGTAAATGGACGGACTTGATATCATCCTGATAGATCCTTTTAACTATGAGCCTCTCAGAAAAATTGTCTTCATTAAAAAGTGCCTTCAATGTCTTCTTGCAAGTAAAACCATCTCCAGTTTTCACGCTCTTGATATTTAAAGTAAGCGTTTTTAAATCAAACAGCATAGCGAAAGTATCATCACCACAACAAATTCTTCACGTCATACATCCATAGCTATCAGACTTATATAATAATCCATACAATCACATCCATCTATACCTAATTCACCCTAATTACTTAAAATCCATTCGACAAGTGAGTCACAGTCGGCAGCGGTTAGCGTAATCTATTGGATTACAAACAAACAATTGTCGCAAGTAGGTCGCTCCATACCGGCTACCTAATACGTACTTAATGATACACATACATACATGCTTGTATAGGTAAACCAACCACCTACTAATGAATTTTTGGAGTATTTTGGTAGGAGAGTGTGGGTAGAAAGACTGAGTGCCAGTACTTCTGAAGGTAGAGCACTGTAGGGTTGATGTTGCTGCTATTTTGTTAGCTAAATGTTCCAAACATCAAGCCACGACCAAGAGTAGGTATGGTGACAGATTGCAGTGCTAGGGGTCTTACCAAACTTAACTCACACGTAGACTAATGTAAATACCATCAGACGACATAGTTATTGTCCCATTCCCGAGAATCTTCTACCTCAGAATGAACAAAGCTTGAATAGCGTAAGTACGGGAAATTGGCACAAACATCCACACCCAGAACCTTACTTTTATTTTCAATTAAATGAGATAATCATTTGGACTATTGACCATAACCCAATGGTCATTACAGTACTGATAAAAGAAACCGTCACTTCTAAGAAGAAGATCATCAGAATTTTGGTAGGTCACCATCAAATCTTAAAGTTACCCTATTTCAGTTGCAGCAGAGATATCGCTCTACACTCTATAGTGCGCCATCTTGCTCCTACAACTGCAACAATCTTCCTAAAAAAGGATGATAGTAAGCTCCTTATTACAAAGGCTCTAAAAACGCAGTATTCATCGTTTTCAAATTACCTTATTGTAATAAAAACTGCATGCACTCTCGTACACAATGCAGCGACCTCACATGACGTCACGGCTTGACATTAGATGCAGACGGAAGGTCAGAGCGCCACCTTGACCTCAGGCATCCTCGCTGACTCACCGCATTCCCTCCCCGAGGTGTAATGGATAATGTGACTTCTACAATGAGTAATTAAACAGTTATAATTATTGGTTGGGAAGTAAAAAGTCGTTCTTTATACGGTTTTCAATTGGGTCTGGTTACTGGACTGAAAGTCGAACAAATATAGTTTGAGGTAGGGGTACATCTTTACCTCACACCCCACAAATACCTCTAGAATCTCCATCGTAAGGGCACAAAACGTTTTACACAAATGCTTTCACAACTCTGATATTAGTTAAGGAAAGTTTTAGTTATTTCTGGAGAACAGTTTGTAAGAAAGTCCGTTCCTATTTCTATCAGCATCTTATATCAATGAGACTCACTACATTAAACCTCTTATCACAGGAAGCCATCGAGTGTGTATGCACTAAAATTTATCTCTCCCATCTTCAATACTTCACTTATGTTTAAACAATCGCTTTCTTTCAAGCTCATTTCATTGAGAAAAGTTAGACTTTACCCTAGCAATGACTCTCTTCAGGTCAAAAAATGAACAGTTTCTTTGAACATTTAAGTACCTAATGTTAGTACCCACAGTAAATTCTGTGTCAAGTAACCCAAGGAATGTAATTAGTGAATATTTTTAGCGTCTACCGTACAGAGATCGGTCAGTAATCGTAGATAATGCGTGGCTATAAATAAATCAGCAAGGAGTCTTTATATGGACAGCCGTGTCAACTGGCGGGTCAGGACGGGGGCCAAAGTAAAATTTAGCAGAAGTGCAAGTGAAGAATATTCTGTAAGTTATTTTGCTCGAGTATCTCTTTGTTACCATAAAATTTCTGCTTATACTGATTTTGAATGCAAATTACTACATAGTATAAAACAAAGTAGCTGTCTGTCTGTCTGTTTGCTTAATCTTTAAAACTACGTCACCGATTTTGAAGTGTTTATTTTTAATAGATAGAACGTATAACGGTTCAAAAACCCATCTTATAATTGACAAAGTGGAATATACTGTTTCCTTTTTTGTTGTAAGATCACACTCTTTTTCCCTCTTTGCTCCTGATCGGCAGAATGAGTCTTGTTCCCGAGTGAACTCAAACTTAAAAAAACCCCATGAACAATGCGTTATAAAGACCTGTGGGGGCCTAGTGATTGAAAAAAAAGAAGCCGCACATTTTCTTTGGAGGTGGATTTACTTGCTATCAAACAACCGCCATTTTGTCTTTGGACGGCAATAATTGCTATACTACTGATATTTACATGCCTAGTGGCAAACCCACCGGCGCCAGCGCACAGGTCACCTATGCCGGACAGTGCTACCTACATACCGATGTTAATATATTGTCCGAGCACTTCCTGCGCGTGATCCGAGACCTCGAACATTGTCACGCTAATCGAGCGATTAATAACGTGCTCGTTGCTCTCTAGTCGAGCTAGTCGATCGATTTGGGTAGTTTGTCTCTTTAGAATTTATTATAGCCCTTTTTAGTATTCTGTCGATGGATTTGGCAACTAGAGCTGTTATTATTAGTTACTAGGTGTTGCCTGCGACTTTGCCCGAGGAAAGGTCGGTTATAGCTGCGAAAACTTTACCCGCTTCTGACGCAGTCGGTTAAAATGTAGCATATGCGTGAATCCAGGGTGTCAGCTAACTCCATACCGCATTTCATAAAAATTTGAGCGTGAAACAAACATGCATCCATCCATCCATACGCACAAACTTTAACGTTTGTTATATTAGTAGGATTTCTATATCAAAAAACATGATATTCGAAACGGGAGTTAAATTTGTAAGGTGAGAACGAATTTGCGAATCAATTGGGTTAATATCGAAATAAACTGGTATCGTCCAGCTTTACTCAGCATTTCAAATAGGATCACGAACTTATCTGCCAGGGGTTGAATGCAATGTCAAATAAATTGAGCCTTTAATTACAATTGAACGTTTGTTTCTAGATTTAGAATCGATTTTACAAATCACAATCCAATACAAGCAATCAATTAATTGACAATTCTTCTAGTATATTTTGCTGTTCGAGTTTCTGTACCTGATGCAGGGGCTATGGAAATAATATTTGTTTCATAACGGTATGACTATGAATTATTCGGAAAACTTTGTACTAATGTCAAAATCTCTATTGTAAAATTTATATACGTTACGAATACTTTACGGATTCTATAGTGTTCTTGCATCGGCCTCTGATGTTTTTAACCGACTTCAAAAAAAGGAGTAGTTTCTTAACTTGTCGATGTTTTTTTATTTTCATATCACAGACGTAAACATCAAAAATATTATTTAAAGTGCTTTTACTATACTTTTATGAACTTATTTTAGAGCATAGTTTAAGTTAAACCATACCGTTCGCCCTATACATGAACAAACAAGGGTGTTTTATTGACCAATAAAAAACATCTCTGGAATTAGCTCGAGTCGCCCCCGAGACCACCCGAACGACCCTCGGCTTAGCTCGGGTATCATCGGTTACAGTCGTGTTAGTTCGGAAAATATTCATACTCATTTGTTTAGTTTCTCCTTTTTACTATTTCTGATTAATTTCGTATATTGCTACAAGGATCTTTTGGCACGTGAAAGACTTCAAGGCGAGGGCGTTAGTGTGTATATTTCAAACCAGAATCAACTCAACCGTCTGTCAAAAGTGATGGTTTTTCATATGCGACGGCTTTAGTTCCAATTACGGCCACGTGCCAAAGATCCTTGTAGCACTATAGCGTACCAAGAGCAGTCCTTTGTTCATGGATACTGCGAGTTTTGGTGTTTCGGTGGTATTCGTTGGTGTCATTGTAAATCCTGGCAACAGGAGTTGTCATAGTGGAAATGTGTGGCGGTCTTATCGCATTGCATTTGAACTAAATCAAAATGAAAAGGTTTTTATTTCGAGTAGACCTTTTCAGGCACTTTCAAAGCATTACGGAATCTAGTTGTGCGGTTTCAAAATGTCATTCTCATGGAGGAGAATTGGCAAGAAACTCTACAGCATGTATATTTGAACGACGGACTTATTGAAGGAGGGTGGTCAGTATTCGATTCTCGTCCCAAATATGTAAAAAAACTATGACCTTAATTTTTCATATAACTATCCGATAAAATACAGTATTTATAAACACAGAGCGCAAAATGCCTAATATCACGCGCCAAACACGTGCCGCCGCTAAGGCAGCGAGCGCGCAAGCCCCCCCGCGCCCCTTGTGATGTCGACGACGAGTGCCGCGCAGTGAAATGCATTCATACCTACGTCGACGTTGGTCATTGACCGCGCATATGTTCGATAAGCGCGAGGGTGTTAAAACGTTGCATAGTTATTAGGACTTTTTTGGAACGATTTTGTTCGTCATTAATCAGGGTTTTTTTTTATTGTTTATACGTTTATTGGTGAAGTCTATGCATAAACTATTGGTGGTTTGAATAAGTCCGTCGTTCAAATATACACACTGTATAAACTACTTATAAACAGAATAGGCATATGAATAAGGAAAATCTGTTTAGGTCGTCGTTCAAAATAGTATTTTTTTTTGCTATATCTAAATAAATAAATACTTAAGTAGGAGTTGATATTCAGGAGTGGAAGCTCACGACCGATGCCGACGTCACGATTAAGTGAATCGTGGTTTCGACCGATGTAGACAATATATAACACGTAAAACGTGTCTAATGTACCTATTTCGAAATTTAAATTCATATGATTTAGTCATCATATCACACATACACACGCGCATACCTACTTACATACCTACACACTTTCAGATGCATAAATAATTATAATTAGTATGTAAATTTTTTTTTCTTCTTTTTTAATTTTATTTTTAATTTTATTTTTAATTTTAACTATTATTCTGTAACACTGTCGTCTCCTCTCTTGGAGTTGGGCGCTAATGCCTGCGACACAGTATTCCTATACTAATGCCGTTAATAACGAACACTTATTTTTGTAAACTGTGCTTTTTGTTCCAATAAAAATATTTTAATTTCAATATCCGCAAAAAGGTTATTAAAAGTAATAATATTAACACTTGTGTGTATGACCATACACGTGTTGCAGCCCGACATCGCCCGCATCGTTACAAACTTAGCGACAAAACATGTGTTATTGTTCATGCGAGTATGCATCTCAATCGCTGCACCTAAAAATATACTTTATTTCTTGGCCCATACAGTTCAATTACCAACGACATCATTTTTTCGAAAAACGTTGCTCAATTTTGAACTTTAAAAGACAAGCTTAACGTCCAAAATGTATTTTGAAACCTCAAAGCTATTAATTAAGTTGAGGTCTTTTCTACTTAACCAAACAAATATTAATGAAAGTTAAATACATTCAAATTTTCACTCTAAACACCTACAGTTAGAGTCCAAAATCAACTAACTCAAAATTTTAAATGAAACTACGCAGAAGCTTAAAATTTTCTTTGTGATTTATGCCAAGGTATTTTTAACCTTATTCTTAGTGCGATACGGTTCATAATATCCAGTCGTTTGAAGCCACGTGCGCGATATATGATGGGTGTCGTAATGGGTTAGCGAGGGGTTATTGTGTCCAAGTATTATGCGTCCGCAACAGTCGCAGGCGCATGTATTTGATAAATATTACGCAAGACTTGTTTTTGTATTGATAACGAATTGATTTTGTAATGCACTTTAATAGTAATTAAACAGCTATGATAATTTACGTCGCTTCTAACGTCTGTTAGATAAGGATTGGAAATGGTACATACGAAAGAAAATTGAAGATATTAAACACGGAACTATTTTTATGAAAGATTTTTGTTTTATCACCATGTTAATTAACACTACGAGTTAAAATTTATACCTTGCAGGGGAAATCCTCAAATATGTTTCTGATATAATGAATTGGTGAGATCCACAATTATTATAGTTGTTTAGCTGGATTATTTACGACCATAAATAATAATTGACTATCGAGTAGGAACCGTTAGTGAAACAAGTAGGGTCGGGTGTCTCACAGTGAACCAGGCAGCTACATTGAACCACCGCCGAATCTCGAAAACGCCACGTTGTTAAACCGCGCTAATATGAGTGAAAGAGAGGTATTTACGATCCCTTACTGCCCACTAATTTGCGTGGCGATCGCGTGCCAAGTGGTTGTGTGAGGAGCATTTGAAAGCAAATTGACTCAAAAAGTAAATATTTTTTTCCAACTTCATTCTTTTTTAGCTTTTTTCATTTAAATAATATCAATTTATTTTTATGTACACTGTATTCTACGGTTATTTAGCAATTAAAAGCGCTACAATTCGAGTTTTTAAGTGATTGGTATGCCGGTAATTTTTTTAGATTAGTTATCAAAACCTGGTGTGTCTCACAGTGAACCACCTGGGGGTGTTACACATTGAACCATGGTTTATTGTGTACATCCAGGTCGTTAAATAAGTTTTTTTTCTACAATTGTTTTAATTTGTTATAAAATGGTGCATTCGACTGCCAACATGCTTGAGGCCAAGCCTAAGTGTTAAGCTGCACAGATCAGGTGCCATGAAACTCCGGATGCCTTTGAACCCGATTTGGCTAATTATCAAATTAAAGGATCATAAGATTTTAAGTGATTTTAATAAATATAAGACTGATTTTTATTATTACAAAGTATTTGCCTTATAAATTGATCTATAAGACATAATTAATAAGGTGGCTCAATGTGGACCACCCCCTGGTTAAATGTGTACCACCGGTAGTACTCATTGAACCAAAAATATTTTTTCAGAAAAGCCTGTTTTACGCCGAAACTAAAAAGAATATGAGAAATTAATGTTTTACAAAATTGAAGCTAAATAAATATGCTAACTATACACAAAAAATTGAAGGCATTGATTGAAAATCCAGCCCAATATGGGACTTTGAAATTTACCTGGTTTAAAGTGAGACAACTTACCATATTGAAACCCATATGCACATAATCCAAATCAATAAAAAAACTAGGTCCCAATTTCCACTTTGACACATAACATCCATTCAATCACTCAAACCTGGATCACCGGGCATCGAACCCCCGCAAGTGGGTCACAGGAGCGTACCGCACAAATCGCAGCCACCATTGTACAGCACTTGTGCGGTCGTTGACACCAGATAAGATAGCCATCATGACCCATTTACTGGCGCTTATAGACTTGCAGATGTTCCGATATGTGCTGTGTGGGTTAGGAAAGTCATTAAGTGGTTATTTGTAATGATAACTGGATCTAAGACTTAAAACCGTCATTTTTATTGAAACCTTGAGCTAATATCGTCTGCTGGTTTGTTTTAGGCTATTCTGTTTAATGGTGACAATATTATTAAAAAAGTGGGTTTGGGTAAAATATGGTTCGGTAAGACTCGAAGCCGACACCAACGATAATTATAAAACCTTTTCAACGGACAAGGCTGAGCAAAAAAAGTGATAATAGTCGAATCGTTATTGAATTTGATCCTGACTTCCTGATCTCTCCAAAAAAAATAAACAATCTCTCACAATGTCTAAATATAGTTGGACACAAATCTAGCACTTGTTTCTTGTGGCTTATCCCATTATCCGATAAAAAGCTCTATAGTCTACGGGGGCTCTTCCACATAATTTTCAGTCAAAAAACATGAAAGCATAGAATTTGGAACATGAACATTGGAAAACAGGATACATGTTTCATACAGCCAAACACATCCTCTTATCCAATCAGTAAAGATCCCTTAGATAAAAAATGTCGGTCATGACATTATTTACATTGGTTTCAAAGTCCCGCTATCGCTGCTCCGTTTATCTCCTTGTAGCTGTACAACATCCATTCATCCAGAGCTGATATATTGGGCATTGATCGCCGGATGTGGGGACACTGGCACCGTTGTGCTTGGGGGCAGAAATGTTTTGGGAGTATGTCGGGATTTGAGTGTAGGTGAAATTGGTCATATATGGATAAATCGATGATGATGGATAATGCGCTCATGGTGGCTCCATGTAACTTTGTTTCTCATGTGGTGTGCAATCTATACTAATATTATAAAGCTGAAGAGTTTGTTTGTTTGTTTGTTTGTTTGAACGCGCTAATCTCAGGAACTACTGGGTCGAATCGAAAAATTCTTTTTGTTTTGAATAGACCATTTATCGAGGAAGGCTTTAGGCTATATAACATCACGTTGCACTAATAGTTGCATGCGAGCGAAGAAATAACGGTAAATGTGAAAAAAACGGGGAAAATTATTCATCCTTGAGGGCTTCCGTTGCGTGCGCTGCGAAAACGGTTCAAGATACCAAAAATATATGTATTAAAGAATTATTTCCATTGAAATGATCTAAAAAAATGTCCACGACAGTATATGTATATGTTTTAAGGTTAACTCACTAGAACCGTTTTTATGGTAATCAAATTCGGTCGAAATTAATGCATTTGTTAAGAGTTGTATCAACGTATCAGGTTGTGGAGAAAATCAATATGTACTTCTGCCACAAGAAAATAAAACTAAAAATATAATTTACGCAGAAGTAGGTACTAATAAAATAATTATATTCTTTTAAAAATTTAAAAACTAAATTGTCTAAGATAATAACAAAAATGACGAGGATAAAGTCGTGGGTAACAGCTATAATTTATAAAGCTAAGAAGGTTGTCCGCAAAAATAAATGATGCCCAAAATAATTATTCCACGCGGACGAAGTCGCGGGCACAGCTAGTAAAGAATATTCTATCTATCTAATGTGACCTTATTTGTGAGACTCTAGCCCAACGATATTTCAGGTAAGTTTGCCACATTCACTTACTATACATACGAGTATGTGTATCAATGTTGCCAATGCAGTGTAAATTAAAACCTATTTATTTTGTAATACAAGCTTGTATCAAACTTTCACTTGGATGACTCCTCAAATGCAGAAGCCATTTAACAAAAGAATAAGAAAAAGGTTATAAACTTGTGTATAATCACAACAAACTTCTATTAAATCAATTGCTAAACAAAACCATTGCCTCACACATTAAATAAAAAAAACAATAACATACAATATTAATGACCTTTTGTGTACATTAATATTTTTTGTACGCCATGATTCAATACAATCAATCTAGTTTTTGCTGTCTGTATGTACAATAAGCAGATGACATCACCATCCTTCCTGATGTCGTGTATTTCATCTATTAATTATACTTTATTCTGTGACTTCACTTGTCTTTAGCTAATTAATATTATATTGAAGTAGCCACCAGAATAATAAAGGCTGGTAGTGTGCAGGGATCTCTAAGTGATTCGGAAAGCCGACTGTCAAATTGGTAATTGTAAGTCATCTTGCTCTATATAATACAAGTTACATCTGAAGCAGCTTTAATGTTCATACGAATCATATGTTGGAAGGATATTGTGTCACACTGCTGAGCATCGGCCTCCCCCAAATCCTTCCACGACTTTCTGTCCTCGGACCAGTCCTCGCGGAGTATGTATTGCTTTGGCTAGAAACTTCCAGAAATTTCAGCAATTAGACAACTTTTACAAATACAAATTTATTGTTGCTCTTGGTAGCTTTTATATTTCTATGACACATCAAAATTTGTGTACGACCTAACACCTTTAGTAGCGATACAATAAAATCCTTCCTACAATCATGAAAATCTTATAAAATCAATACACATACTCCTATCGACCGTGCCGCCATATTGACACTGACCTTATGACCTTACGAGGTTTTTGTGCTCTGTGTCATCATGTGATCACATCATCGTGGCTTGTGAGAGTGAGGTTATTGATTTTAGGCACCTTCGTATTGAACCAGGAACTTAACAATGATTCTGATTTGAACTAGAAATATCAAGGTCTGGTTTAGACTTTGGATGTAGCGAGACTGTTATTATGTTAGCTTCTGATAGGGTAAATATTGGGCGCAAAAAAGATGGTATTGTAAAGCAGTTTGTTGGTGTAGAGTTTTAAGAGGATAAAGAAGTCATTTAAACTATTTTTATTTACAAAATTACCTTCGCAAAACTAAAGAATCTTTCATTTTGAGTCAATTTTTAAATTTCCACTTGACTTTAAAAGTGCTTCTTTTGCGACATGCACCAATTGAGCAAAGCGCCAGTTGCGAAGTGAGACATATGACAAGTGTACTAGTTGCTAAGTTCAGCATTTGAGTATGGTTTACAAGTTCAAAAGTGCACCTAATGCGCCAAACTCGCAGGCTAACAAATTGCACATAGGCTAACAAATTCTTTTTTAGCCGTTTGAGCGTGAAAGAGTATCAAAAATCCACTTAACCATCTTTCAAACTTTCGCATCTTTCAAAGTTGAAGATGAGTCCCTTCTAAAGTCTTTTAATACTTGAAGGTCTAAGGGTCCATTCAAAAAGCCTTCATTTCATTTGCTAAACTAACAAACCTCAAGTATGACTTAACTACACATGATTCAAGTACAATGCGTCGTGCCTGCGCCCACGCACCCCGCTAGTGCGGCGGCCGAAATATCGCGATATTATCGCAATATTATCGTAATTGGGTCTAGGTCGCTGCTTTATCGCTTTTCTGTGGTTTATTGTTGGAAAGTTATTAACATCTAGTCATTTTATGGCGTTTTGGGCTATTTTTGGATTCGGTGTTTTTCCGTGTGGTGTAGGTTTATATTGACAAGTATTAAAAACTGTACTTGAACTTATTTAAGTACTCAAATTCAATTTATATAGGTAACTATATGTCGCAGATTCCAATGGAATGGACGACAATTTAATACACGTGGATTACGTGTATTAAATTGTCGTCCGCCTTTTAATTTTTCCTCAGTCAGTGCGCACACCCGGCGCCGGTGAAGTCTCCGGAGCAAGAGAGCGAGCTCCATCGACGTTCACACTACTGACAGATTGAATTGACATACAGACCAACTTCTTTTTAAACTGTCACCGTCAAAGCATCAACATGAAGGTCAGAAAGCTAACGATATTTAGCCTTTTTGCAACTTGAAAAATAAATAATTATTCATTCTCCGACACGGCCATTCTGCAAATCAACGCGCTCTCGCGTTGTCCGTTGGTATTATAGATACTATACTCAAGTTATTCTGATTACCCCGCAAAGCGTGGAAGCTTTCAGCATAAGGACCTTAATAACACCTTAGCTTAGCAGGCTTACGAAGCGTAGAAGCTTCCAGCAGTCACACTGGATCAAGTAGCAAGCTTTCAATCTATGTCGTAGACAAAGCGTACAAATTTTAAGCAAACACTAGTTATACCAAAGCGTAAAAGCTTTCATCTTGTTTCGGACAAAGCGTATCAGCTTTCATCTTACCTTCAGTCAAAGCGTGAGAGCTTTCAGACAAAGCGTAGGAGCTTTCAGTCAAATTCCCAGACAAAGCGTAGGAGCTTTCAGTAAAATTCTCAGACAAAGCGTAGGAGCTTTCAGTCACAGTGTAATAAAAAGTTTCCATACAAAACAATCCATTTATTGGATTCGGTTGAACACACAATCATTTTAACAAACAAAAATATTCTTTCTTTTACAAAGGAAAATAATTTATAATTCTCATAACACATTTAAACAACTACAGTACAATATGAAAGTCAAGCATTATTCTCTGTACCATCTAAACATTCAGACAAGCCTGGTAAACTAGATGGATATTTACGAAGTCTTTCATGACAGACGTATTGGGCACGTCCTCCCGATATTGGCTCAACCACGTAACGCTCATTTGAACAGACTTTAGTGATTTTGCAAGGACCAGCAAACTTTTCACTCAATTTATTAATTATACGAGGGTTTCTTTGAACCAAAACTAAATCACCTACGCTAAATGGATGAATGGCGGCTTTTTTAGAATCGAAGCGAATTTTATCTTTTGTTGCCTGCTCGTTCATCCTATCTTTTGCGTCATTCCTAATTTCAGTTAAATTCTGTTCAGTATTAGCGTCAAGATCAGAAGTTAGGAAATTCAATCTTGGGGGACTTTTATTATAGCCGATCAACAACTGAAGTGGCGTTTTACCGGTACTCTTTGACACAGTACAATTTAATGTAAGTTGAACCTCACCAATGATTGACTTCCAAGATTTTTTCTCATGATTTTCAGCAATGGTAAAACAATTGGTCAGCACAGACATCATCCGCTCTACCTGGCCATTGGCCCGCGAAACACCACTGGCAATTTCATGAAATTCTATTGACCATTCACTACATAAGCTCTGAAACTCCCGTCCGGTAAAAGAGGTACCTTGGTCAGATATGATTCGTTTGGGTGTACCAAAAATGTGAACAAAATTTCTAAGGGCTTCACAGGCTGAACGGGAAGTCAAATCTTTAACTGCACTTAAATGACAAAATTTCGTAAAAGCGTCAATAATAACTATGACATATTCCTTTGTCACCTTACCACCGGTCATCTTGCCACTAGTGTCAATATGAATAGTGTGGAACGGTTCAACAACTTTTTCTATTGGATGTAAAACAGCTTGTCTTTTACCAGAAGGGTTTTTATTTACTTTGCAGGGTAAACAATGGTCTACGTAGGCTCTCACTGATGAGGTCATGTTAGGAAACCAGAAATGGTCCCTTATTTTAGACAAGGTCTTATCCCAGCCCAAGTGTTTCAGTTCATCATGAAATCTTTGAATTATTTGCCACCTATAATTTTTGGGGACTATTTTTCTACTAAAAGTTTTACCATTAATCTGAAAGTTTTTGAAAAGTAAATTATCTTTATAAGTGTACGACGCTCTAACATTAGCATCAATCGTATCGTTTTCAATTGAGTCAATAATGCGCTTTATGTCGGGATCTAATCTCTGCTCGGCCTGTAACCATTCATTATTTAAATGAGAAACATTAACCAATTTACTATCGACTGGGTTCCTACTAAGATAATCTACGTGTGGAATCTTTTCACCCTTTCGATATTCTATTTCAAAGTCAAAAGTTTGCATGTACGCCCACCATCGGTGAACGCGAGGTAACAATTCACGTTTATGACGCGATGCCTTCAAGGCATTACAGTCTGTGACGACTTTAAATTCCCTACCGAGCAAATAATGACGATAATGTTTCAGGGCTTTAAAAACGGCTAAAGTCTCTAGCTCGTAGCTGTGATATCTGCTTTCTGCATCGGTTGTTCGTTGACTGAAATAACTAATAACTTTCAGTTGAACATCGTCCTTTTGGAATAACACCGCGCCATATCCAATCGAACTCGCGTCGGTGTGGAGTTCGATTGGTTTACTAGGGTCAAAAATAGTCAACACGGGTGCAGAAGTCAGATATCCGACCACAGCAGAATGAGCCTTTGTATGCTCAGCAGTCCATACCCATTTAGCGTCATTTTTAGTAAGCGCATACAGGGGTGCCATGACAGATGAGAAGTTAGGTACAAATTTTCTGAAATACCCAGCAAGACCATTAAATTGCCGTAGTTCTTTTACGCACGTAGGCAATGGGGCGTTAGCCAAGGCTTTTATTTTGTTAGGATTTGGTTTTACAGAATTGTCGCTAATAACATAGCCCAAATATTCTACTGAAGATTTAAGGAAACTGCACTTTTTCCAATTAAAAGTAAAACCTGCCGTTGATAGAGCCGATAACACACGTTCCAAATTCTGAAAGGCTGATTCTTTAGATTTTGAAATAACCAAAACATCATCAATATAACAAAGCGCAATTTTGTCTTTTAGTCCTTTGAGAGCATTATTGATTGCTCTTTGGTACACAGAAGGTGCATTTGAGAGACCAAAAGGCATTTTCAAAAATTCCCAAACTCCATCTTGGGTAATAAAGGCGGTTTTTTCGATATCACTCTGCGATGCCATTTTTATTTGGTGAAATCCTGATGCCATGTCGAGGCTTGAAAAGTAAGACATGTGTCCGACAGCGTCTATCTGGTCGGAAATTAAAGGGAGGGGGTAGCTATCACGCACAGTATTAGAGTTAAGCTCCCTATAATCTACACAAAGACGGTCGGACCCGTCTTTCTTTTTAACAAGCAGTGCTGGGCTCGAAAATGGTGAAGAACTCTCACGCACTATACCCTTACTCTCTAGGTCGGCAATTATTTCGCGCATTATTTTACGCTCAGACGGGGCTAATCTATAGGGTTGACGTTGCACAATTTTATCTGGGTTTTTAAGCTTTATCTGCATCTCGCCAGTAGTAACAGTCGATTTTGAATTTCCACTAGCAAAATTATCTTTGTATTTTTCCAGAATGGACCTCAATCTATCAATATCCTGCTGGTCAATCAAGTCCGTGTTTATTTTGTCCAATCTTGGATTTTGGTCTTGAGTACACACATTGACGGTAAAATCTCGAGTTATCTTAGCACCATCACTACTGAGAGTAAAAACTAAACCTGGGGTCTTAAATACCTCCCTACCTAAGATTACGTCGTAAGGTAATAGATGCGAGTCTATAATCATAAACGTAATTTCAGTATGAAACCCATCAAATTCTACATAACTTGTAATTTTACGAAGCGAAAAACATGGTGCAGAACCAATACCAGTGAGACGCGTAAACGAAATTTCCTTTTTATCCGGCAAACAATCAGCGATTTCTTTTTTAATCAAAGAACACTCTGAACCACTATCAATTAACGCTTTTAAGTTGTAACCACCTATCTGCAATTCAATCAACGACTCTTCAGAAGGTGAACAAATATTTACAGATTTAGTAAGCAATTTAGGATCTTTAAATTCTTTCTGTTTTTCGTTACGTTGTTTTGTAAAGCATGTGGATTCAGAATGCCCTAGTTTGTGACAATAAGAACATTGAGTCATCTTATCATTATTTTTGTCAGTAGATTCCCGGGTATGGGCGGTAACCTCGCTCTTAATATTATTATTCCTTAAAGACAAACAATGACGTTTTAAATGACCTACTTTATTGCAATAATGACAACGTCTGTCGGTAGAATTTTCATTGGTTCTGGGGCGTTTAGAATATGAATGTTCAGGCTCACTCCGGGTCTTATCGAAATATCGCTTAAGATTTTTAATTCTAGGGTAAGCACTTAAATGTCTATCAAGTGATACAAAGGTGGTTGGGGTATTTTTAAGCAACTCCAAGCGTACCTGAGTATCCGTGATACCAGAAATGACAACTTCAATCTTGTTGGACTCGTTCCAGCCAGTTTCCAGTCGTTCTACCAGCGCCAACTTGTTCGTAGAGTACTCGACGAACGTTGCTGCCATATCGCTCTTGTACTCCACCATGTCACGGAAAAGGTCGTGAAACCTTTTTGTTGTTACAAACTGCCGTGTAAGCCGCCCCTGTAATTCCTCCCAACTTTTACATAAAGGATACATACGCGCCGCCCACCTCTTAGCACGTCCCTGCAGATGTGTAAACGCAGCATTCCTCGTTTCGTAGTCCGTCCAATCGTTGTTTTTCCTATGGTGATCGACTTCCTCACACCACTGCGCCGCAGTAAACTGACACACGTCCGGATCGAAAGGCGGCAGGAATATTTCACTCGCTTTCAGTTTCCTAGGTAAGCCGGTACTCCTAGAAGATTGTTGGTTAGTATTCTGAAAGGTTGTTAACATACTTTGAAAGAATGTCGCCCATGCGTCCGATGTGGAGGCACGGGGTCGACATTCTTCTGTTACCCCAGCTCCATCCGCCTCTCCATTCGCATCTCGCGTTGAAGTTTGAGACGTAAAATATCCTTGTGTAGCTGGCATTGCAGAAGGCTCGTAGGTTGCCCCTTGAGGTAATCCCACCGCTGCTGTCGCAGATTCCAATGGATTAGAATCCACGTGTATTAAATTGTCGTCCGCCTTTTAATTTTTCCTCAGTCAGTGCGCACACCCGGCGCCGGTGAAGTCTCCGGAGCAAGAGAGCGAGCTCCATCGACGTTCACACTACTGACAGATTGAATTGACATACAGACCAACTTCTTTTTAAACTGTCACCGTCAAAGCATCAACATGAAGGTCAGAAAGCTAACGATATTTAGCCTTTTTGCAACTTGAAAAATAAATAATTATTCATTCTCCGACATATATATGGCTGTGGGTATAGTGAGCATCAGTTCTCGTTTGTTATTCGAATGTTAACTTTAAATTATTATTAAATTGCTCCTGCCGATTTTTTTTTAAATTGGTTAATCGGGTTGAGCTGAGTTGAGTTGAAAAAGTTACAAACATCCACCCATACATACTTTCGCTTTCGCGTTTATAATTTTAGTAGGATAGTTAGAGTTAAACAATCGACTAGCACATACTCGCAGAATGTGTATGGTAACCAGAACTTTTTTTCTATAAATATAGGTAGAGGTCTTATTTTTCTGTATAAATTGCCGAAAGTTGAATAAAATTGAACAAAAGAGAAAAATTTAAGGTTTTTTTGATTTGTCTAAGTTATTCGTTTCGTTAAGAAAGGATTTAGTGTCACACATTAGTTGTAACGGTCTAAGGACTGCCGGAGAATGACCAAGGTTGTACTGACAGCGGTTAATGGATTGTAAGAAAGTTAGTCAGGTAGTTTTAAAGTAAGAATGACATTTTGGAACCTCGCAACTAGAGTCAGTAACGTTTCGAAAGTGCCTGAAAAGATTTACTCGAAACAAAAACCTTTTGATTTCCTGTCTGTTCCTATGTTTCCATAGATCTTTAAAACTACGCAATGGATTTTGATCGGTTTTCTAGTAGGTAGAATGTTTCAAGAGGAAGGCTTATATGTATGAAACGTCATTATTGCACCCGTTGTGGGGCGTCGTCACTTACATTTTTATATGCACCAAACATTTCGAATTAAAATCGCTCTCGCTCCCCATACAACCTCACCCCTATCTAAGCTACAGTTGTGCCACTTGTCTCGCTAATACGTCGAACAATTCGCACTCGGCGGCGGTACGCATAATATTGTCTCAAACACGTTTGATGAATGCCTTCCTAACTTAACGTTTACTTTCCTCAAATTTGTAAGGATTTTGCATAATTATGAAGTTTTTTGGTCAATAAAGAGAAATGACTAACTCTTTCTGCTATTTTAAGTGTGTTAGTGGTGTTTGTATACCTATTATAAAAATATAACTTTCTTTCTTCATTGTTCGCTATAGACTAGTGAAGGAAATTGTAAGAAAACTTGGATTCCAAATGTTAGAATCTGAAATGACTGTTCTTTGATAATGTTTAGACTTTGTTCGGTAGAGCGATACTAATTTAACAGGGATTATAATTATGTGACATATCGTCGACTCACTGGAAGGTATTAGTTATACCAACATACCTATTTGTAATTATTGAAATTGACTGATTTCCCAATAAGTCAAATATTTTCCTAATGTAACTCTGCCTCTAGCTGCCTCATGCATGAAATAAACCCATACATTAATGTACCAACGCATATTACACACAACAAATCAAATCAAAATATCATACATAAATTATCATCTATCAAAAATCATAGCGGCGCGACGGTCGCCGTTGGCAAAGATATAAATGCAGTTAGTGGTGGCGCTAGTATCGCTACAGTACTTAGACTGATGGCAAAATACTTTAGAAATTGTTACCTACATAGTTTACCTTACAACGTAAATTGTGTTTAACAGTAATTAAAACTTAAGGTTGAAAGTGTATAAAGATCTTAGCGCTTATTCTTGTGCTATTGTAAGCAAAAGGTTTCTTACTTGTTTTTCAACAGCACATATAATTAGTTAGAAGACTAATTCGGTGATAGTGATTAATATTGAATTCTAGATCTTTTTATAAACTTTCGATGCACGAACCTAACCCAAATATGACTGTAATATGCATGACACAAAACAAGGACCGACAAAACAAATTCACGTGGAATTCCAAATTTAGTTCCTATTTCCACCACCGGCAAACATAACTTTGCAATACATTTGAACGATTGCAAACTGATTGGATGATAGTAACATAGCGAAGTAAGCCATAGGTCAGGCTCCAGATCAGTTGCGACAATGTTAATGACTCACTTTCCATTCGTAGCCATCGCTTGATCGATGTTTGTAGTTATACGTGATGTTGATCTATTAAGTGTGGTATTGCTATTGCTTAATGCGCAAATAAGTTATAATATTATGATGATTATTCTGATAGGGGATAAGGTTTGGTAGAAATGAAACCCCACTTCTCTTGGCTACTCTAAATTTTTTTCTAAATTAAAAGGCACGTTCAAAACGTTACTGACTCTAGTTGCGGTTCCAAAATGTCACTTGGGAAGGAATTCTACTATTAAGCTCTTTTTTCTCACTTTTCAAATATTTGTGTCTTTGTATGTTTCAGCAAAAAGGGTAATTAGGGATATCGTGAAGATTTTCTGATTGATCACGGGAACGAAAACTTATTAGGTATGTGGACAAAACCGCAGAGCATAGTAATTAACAACCATTTCAATTATAAGGGCTGAAAATAGGCCATGATTTTGCACCTTTTGTTTTTAGATATTTTGCGAATTCTGTCTGAAAAATAAGGTTGAGTGCAAACGTATATGTATAAGTTTTTAAAGCCTTAAGTTTCCTTTCAAAGAACAAAGACAACGAACTCATAAAAACATATCGCAAATTGGTACTACTAAGTTCGTTATACCAACAAAAAAATATTCTTTAATCCAAATATTTTGAAAACACGCTAATGTATCAAATAATGGCTGTTATAACTGCGGTGTATCACGAAATATTACTCATAGAAAACAAAAAACGGTTGGAAGCTCAATTTGCTTAATCAAACAAATGATATTGCTTGGGGATATTAAACGAGTTTTTATTAAGATGTTTCGAAGTTATGGGCGCTTTAGGCTTTATAACCAATTCTCTTTAATTGTCATTGATGAGTGTATGGCTATTTGAACGTCAAACTGGCGCTTTGCAAATAAGTAATACTTTTTTATGTTCCTTCGTGCCAACGGCGGTGGTGATAGCGGGTCCCAAAATAATTTGAAAAAAAAGGCGGGCCAAAAAAGTTCTTATGTCAATCTAATGTTTTAGGCATGATGTTTTTGAAATACCTACCTTCTATACAAGAATTTATTCCCGATTCATACCAATGAATGTCTATTTTATTTCTATTCATGATCAAAGCGTATTTATCCCCAATAAAGAAAATTTACACTTCGTCATTTGGGTCATTAACCTCATTAAACATTTAACATCTATTGACTTAAGAGTTCTGGGCATAGCATAGCAATAAATAGCCACATGCCATTAAAAAAAACACGTAATAAGATCCTTAAAATAATTTGGACCACCGTCAATGTCCAATCCCAAGGGGTCAATAACAAAATTAATTATTCTACAGTATCATACAAACCATTATAAGTAGACCCGTGGGAAATGTCGCAATTATTTCGTTTATTCAAGTGTCGTGACTATATTTATAGTAAATAATGAATATTTAACGTTATATCAGAAGGCAGGGCATTGTGTGGACTTGCGGAATGTCTTGACATTTTCTTGGCGCTGTATTAACAGCTCGATATAGTGTTAGTGATTACTGCGCCTACGCCTGTGAAGGTCGACCGGTAGAAAATGCCTTAGGCTAATGGTCCGTCTTGTCTTGTCCTTATTTCATGCAAAAACGTCAAAGAAATGCAAGCCCTAAGAATTGAAAAAGAACTTATTTTTTGTTCATTCGCCTTTTTTTCATCTAACAACTATCGCTTACACAAAGAAAACCTATAGAACCTTTTTGGATTTCACGAATATTTGTTCTATATGGGCATTGACACTGCAGCACGTCGGAAACAAATGCACACCGGCGTAAGAACCTATATTACTGGACTATGCAAACAGTCAAAGGTAAGCCAAACCAAGACTTTTTTAGAAGAAACTTTCAAGGAAAATGTATTCTGTCGTTAGAACTCTTGAACTTAGAGAGAAAACAACGAACACAGTTAAATACAAGCGAAAACGAAAACTTAATCTCCGTTTTATAACTCTAAGTCCGGGTCACCATCGTAACTTAGTAACATTAAACAAAATCCGTCTTTACTTTATGTCACATTGTTACTTAATTGAAATGTCACGTCACTGCAAAACAGACGCCTTAACTCCTCCAGGCAATATTACTTCGCAAAAATATAATAAAGATGTAAGTGAAGTTCTATTAATAAAGGTAAAAGTATCGGCCCACAGGCGGTCATTACCCAAAATGACTGTTTGATTGATCACGCTCGTTTATCGTGTATCGAGTATTCATTATTGCATTAGAATATTTGAATGTTTATTATAATGTGAGTTTTGGCTTTTGGCTAACTGCGTAGGTATTAAGGTGAGTGATGACTTTTGTTATGCTGGTAGCTTTATTACTTTGCTATTCATACTCTTTTTGTGTTTTGAAGATTGAAGCTACCGTAGTGATGATATAAGGGTGCCTGTCCACCGGAGCGGAGCTAGGCTGCGGAGCGGAGAAACTCAGATTGATTAACCAATAGGATTGTACAAAATCTCCGCTCCTTGCTCGCTGTGCAATCCTATTGGCTAATATATCCCAGTTTCTCCGCTCCGCAGCCTAGCTCCGCTCCGGTGGACAGGCACCCTAAGTGTTTAAACTTTGTTTGAGGTGAACTTGCCTTTTTATAACACCGTTATTTTATAAGACATCATCTTTAATACCTTGCCCAATGTTCTTACTTAGTAAAACAAGGGACCATCGTATTTACAAATGTCATTCGAGTAAAAGATCTCCTTAAGTGTCAAACTGACTTCCACTGAAAAACAGAAATAAAGGCAATTACACACCGAAGAACGCCACTTAGTAAAGTTGTTAATATGGCTGTCAGACTTCTTTTAACAATTTCCATCTCCAGAAACTATTTCTGTCTTATCCCTTCAGATTTCCAACACCAACATTTAGCAATAAATGAAATAAATCAAACATCCGCGTGGAATGCCTAAACGGGCGGAGGAAGTCGCATTAAAGCCCAACACATTAAGACAGGTATTAATGTTCTGGCGCAGTGCCAGGTCACCAGCATAACGAGACCGGCGCCTCCAGTACATAGAACACATTAAATGGTCGATGACTCCTAATTTGATAGACGGTGCACCGCTAATGGGATTGGCGTAGGTCAGGTTGAGCTGGTTGATAGTATACAACTACTATCGACCAAAAAGGTATTTTTGTCTCCCCTGTCACAAAAAGAACGTATTTTCAGGGCCTCTAAACAAGTAGCTAATATTTATAATTATGAGCGCTACCGCTAATAAATCACTGAATTGCATTTAACTGACAAATCAAAGTCGCGTCACTTGTCTAAATGTATAGCATCCCGATAGATTTGAAGTATTCTATTCTAGTATGTTTATTAATTATTAAGGATTTCTTCAACGAAGTTTTTACGGCTCAATATCGGTCAAGCACAGACAACAGATAATTTATTAGTCTCTCAAAAAGACCTTCTGAAATAATCTTCAAAAATCTAAAAGTGCTGAAATAAAATGTGGGTGTTTTTCCCACAGATAGCTTACGGCTATCAGCATTCACCACCAGCCTTAGTCTAACTATGTTAGGGTCAATCACTGAAAGAGGTCATTTAATTCCAGTCAATTAATATCTTCACAAACGTATCATTAAATAGTCTAACACTCATAAATCTAAATCCAACGCAGAGATGCTTCTAACTTGTGTCATGTTGCCATTTTTAAATTATTTATTACAGAATGTGCCTACGTTGTATTTGATGCCTCAGGCATTTCTAGCAGCCGACCTTGAAGAGTGGTAGTTGACTGACTCCTGATAATATCTAAGCTTCACTTGTAGTGTTGGTAAACCACTTAAATAAACACATGCTTAATGAAGAACAGGTTGTGCGTTACGCTGTAACAGTTAATGCTATTTCTCATATAGAGGACGAGTGGTTAACTTTTTCGCTTGGGAAGGGAATCACTGAGTAAATTGTCAGATAACAAGATGCTACATTAGAAAAGGATATAGCGATGAATGCGTGAAGTTAGAGGGACGTATCCAAATTTGTTTTAGCAATAGCTAGATTCACAGAAGCCTATTATCAAATCCTTTGACCTGATGTATTTTTCTGTCCTCTGTACCACGGATCGAAGGACCAAAATACTTTACATATGTTTTACTTTTATCCGTCATTACAAAAAATCCACAGTGTCTATACGCAGAGAATTCTCAACCGTTAAATAATGAAACCGATTAGAATACTTCCATATTAAAACTTTAATGGCATCATGAACAAGTCACGACAGGTACGGGGGCTGGCAGATCGCCAGCGCGGGCGCAAACGAGAGCGCGATACTGTGCGAGCTTGCATTAGATTAACACTGGATACGGTCAGATGTCCTACCACCACTACTTAAAGTAGTGGGTGGAAGAGAGACACAGCTCTACGCCGTATAGTGCGTTCATGCTCCCACAACTGCAACCGTCTTACTTTAAATGGTAGTAGTAGGTGATAAACCTACTGCAAATTGCTAACATATTCTTGAATGGAAGAATTCGTTTAGCTCATCGACTAAGCATCTTCAACCTAATTATAACTAGGCATTTCTACGCACGTTCCTGATCGTTAGACCTGGACCTTTGACAGTCGTTAAGTTATAACAATTTTCACAACTACTATACGAATAACACAGCACAAGTGTGTTACCCGGTATAATAGGTTGCAAACGTCTGGTAGGCAGTTGATTTTGGCATAATTCGGTATTGAATCTGGTACGATTGAAACCCGAAAATAGATTGGAAAAGGGCAGAAGGTATACAATTTCTAGTTTGATCGTTTTAGAGAAACCGAGACATTGTGTGGTATTTCCTCGCCATTGATTCCTGCAAGCTGGCCATTGGTAAGATTCTCAGTAGAATACATCGCGACGCTGGCTAACTGCCAATATCCACATCCTGGAGTTTGAACTTTGAGGGTCAACCGTTTTGGAATTCTTCCTTGGAAATAAGTATGAAATTAATTTTCTTCGAACGTCGTAGGTTTGACAACTTAAAGGCTTGGAAAGATATCGTGGACATCCTCGGGTGTCATATAATTTTGACACCTTGTACATTTGGACGCCATGATGGGTACACAACTTGTAAATGTATTCCATAATATTGCTTTGTAGATCACATTCAACGCTTAAAAGCTTTTAGCAGGCTAATTTCCGTTTTATTTGAGTAAAATATAAACAAGAATAAAATTTACAATAACATTCTTTGAGAACCAAAATTCTTAAGATGGTAATAATGGATAATTTCAATTTGCGACCCCGCCACGTCAGCTCATGTTTAAGCACTCCAGTAGGGACCAAAACTAGTCGGGCTATCCCGATAAACATGCGTGAGTAAACCCTTAACCTATAATTATGAATCTCACGAAGTTATTACAGAAATAATAGATGACAAAACCCATTCTACTTTAGTATCTAATTAAGTCGGTACAGTAAACAGTAACCACTTCATAAAACGCTAGTCGTAATCCCCGTAATGACTAGATTAGTCTCGGCCCAGTTTAAATAGGAAAGTGTCAGGATTCTGGCCGTAAGCCAGGTAGACTGAGGTGTGAAGTATTCACGTTGTGCGTTAACTATGGGCCACTGACCGGCCGCTATGTGTAAACGATGACTGAGCGACGTGTTACACGGTTATATCACAGTGTAAATTAATACAGCAGTAGGAGTCGGCTGTTTCTAGAAAATAAATGCCTAGAGCCGCGCGGCACTTAATAGCGAGAGAACCTTTTTTTTGGTGTCCCAGTGAAAATTCTCAAGCACTATTCACCGTCGACGGGTTAACGGGGTCGTGTCGGACTCTTACTGGTTAAAACCACTGGAGCGTCCTCATTTGCATACAGCCAGGGGCACGGGTTTCGCTTTCACGTTCACCACGCTGCAGCGATAGGACCTACAGTATTTTATATACATCAACAACACCGTCCATTTGTCACTGCGACACGCTTGCGACTGTAGGCTGTTAAGCGGACGCCACGATCCGAAAGCGTAGGCATAATGCGTTGCGCCCGTCTATATTAAGACGTCATACTGTTAATATTATTACACTGTGGAAATTACATGCAAGATTTATGGGTAATGTATAATGGTGCAAAATAATATAGAGGTATGCAGGTTGTAGAATGATAGCATCTTTTATCAGGATATTAGTGTCATGTTGTTTCTGCTGTTTCATAGTGTAAGCATATTTAGTAGTACGCTTTTCTTACTTCACGAATGACAAAATTAAGTTTCTTGAATTCCGATGAGTAGTTATTCGATTGATGGTGGGATTTGTAACTATGTGTTAACGATTTACTCACCTGTACCTCACTCACCACTAGTTTCAGTCCCAACCGGAGTTCTAAGAGCTGATGCGGTGGGGTAGCGACCCGAACTCCCCTTATTTACACTTTAATTTACAATAGTTGTGGCCATCCATGTTCGTTTTTCCATAAAGAACGGGTACATGACCCTTAGTGTAATAATGACATTTTGGAACCGCGCAATTAAAGTCAGTAACGTTTTGAAAGTGCCTGAGAAGGCCTACTCGAAATAAAAACCTTTTGATTTTGATTTTGATTTTTGATTTTAGTAAAAACCACATCACATTTTAGATTAAAGTTTTCAACGAGGCCTCTGCATGTTGGACCTGTCCTCGTCTAAGCCTTTGAAAAGGACCCGTGAATTAAAAGGATATCAATAATAGTAGGATTATATCATTAGGCTTACGTTTCGGACATTAATATCTTAACTGTATGTAACCACAAAGATCTTTGCACCCAACATAAAACATTATGACGTAATTTAAGCCATCAGTCAAACACCAAACCAAAAACTAGTTACTCATGAAAAAGATAACAGAATTCGATAATAATGGGGAAATCCGTGGGGAAGTGACTCATACAAACTCATACATACATTGTATGTGTGTGTATGAGTGAATTTTCAAGGAAATGCTCAGTTATGTGTCTAGCCGCATAGTTCGCATGCGCCCCTAGTAGATTGGTAATGACTAGCCTTTTTTTAAACAGCGTGTGAATAATAACTTAGAAATAACGGAAGTTTTTCGCTTGACTGTGTCATTTAATGTAGCTGTCGTTTTTTTTAGTTCTACGATGTCTAATGAGAATTTTAGTTGTCTGTTGTACTATTTTTTGTATTGTAACTGTTACTGTTTTTTAACTAGCATATATCAATTTGAATTTGGTAACAAACAACTTTAAGAGAAGAACACGAGCTGATAAATTATACTATTTCTCCTTATCATAGGTTCACGATTATAATGGTTTTGTAAGCTAGACAAAGGCAACTTTAATTATTATATTAAAACACACAGACGGAGAAAGAGATGATATACTATTACATAAAGCAACGACCAGACCCCGCAATACAAGAGCAATAAAAAATCTTTATTAAATTTTCACATTTAATAAATTCCCTCATATTTTTACTCCGCAATTGCCTGCTAATTTAGGGCGGCACGTCGCCACGTCCCAGCGTTAGTCATCAAAGACGGTTTCCACTCCTTTCATGTTTTATTAATGAAACCTCGCTTTCATGACAAACCGATTGGAAGCTTTGACTGAACGATTCAATAAGCTTTTTGGGACAAAAGACGAGTAGGGAAAAGGTGAATTAGGGTTGAATTCGTTTTTATTCCATTATTTAGGACACTAAAAATATATTTGCGTGTATGTTTTAGGATTACAGTAATAATTTTGAACTTTTGATGGGACTATTTTGTACTCTTATGTAATCTCTAGTAAGACTAATATAGAGACAGATAATAGATTTTTTTTTATTCTTAAGACGGTCATTGGATGGCGCAGATATTCCTAATCACCCGACCTGAAATTTTCTGTCCCTTTCGCTAATTCTACCCTCTAGCAATCATAGTCATCTATGGTTGTGTCTTTGCGCAATAAAACAATTACAGCCAAATATTACTATCCTATCACAATAATATATTAATTCCTTCCTTACTTATCAATAAGCTGACTATCTGCTAGTACATACATCCCGCGTTTTCCTCCACGCGTTTTTAATCAGAAAGAAAGCATTGTTAATACAGCGTGATAACAGACTCCCTATAAACAATTTACGATGTTTTTATATAATTGTAGAGCTTATCTTGTTCCGTTTTCTTATCAAGTGTTATCAGACCACGCCTTGTTCGGTATATCGTATCTCTTCTGCTTATTCCAATGTAGTCATTTGTTTATTTGGTACGTTGTAGCTTTTGGGTTTGCTAAGTGGGACGTGTCCTTCAGATTTTAGGATAACTGTAATACACATCACTCCACATGACTTGTTTTTTTTGTGAAAAAAATGTTTTGTAATTTAATTGGTCTTGGTTCGAGGTGGCGCGAGGCGTAGTCCAGCAGTGGAACACCATAAGCTAGAAAAAAATAAGATATCCATTTAAAGTTCCATCATACCTTGACGGAGGAATAAAGGCTGGTTTGAAGTGGCGCGAAATAGAATTGTGAGCGATATTGGGAGTAATATGCCCAACAGTGGACCGCAATGTATTATAAAACAAAAAAACAAAACAAGGACCAAGTTTGCATAAATTTAGGTTAAGTGAGAGGAAAAAGTGGAACTCTTATGGGATCGCTTTTGTTGTCCGTTCATCTGCCTGTAAAAAACCCTTTTTTAGGAACGCCTGAAAGTATCAACCTGGATATTTGAACGTGTAGATAATCACTCAAAAGATTCAGCCGTATATGCCACAAATTTTCGACACTTGCAAAAGAATCGGGCTTGGTCACTTTTTCAAAAGTCAAAGCCCTAGTTATAGGGTAGACCTTACTTCAAGGTCAAGGTGAAGGTCATCTATAAAGACCCGTAAGACATAATATCCCTTTAAGGGGTATGAGTAACTCGTGTGGGACTCTCGAAGGTCTGCTATAGTGACTCAAGTGTCAGGGTTTCCTCAAAATATGCGTAATTTGTTATTTTGGATACCTGAGACTTGCAGTGTTATTACTGTATACGGTTGAATAGCGAGAATTGTGAATCAACTGTTTTTAGTATTGGAATGTGAGTTTATGAGTTATGATTGTGGAGGTGATGTGTGGAAATGTTTTATATTTATAATGTTTCTTGTGCTATGTATTTACGAAAGTATGGTCAAATTATGCGTATGCATGCTGTGCATTGAATTAAACAGCTTTATTTAAAGAAAGCTTTCGTTTTAATGGACAATTTGGTTTCACCTTACAATATTTTAGCAGCTCATAAAAGTTTTGTAAATAATAAACTTATTTCAGAGATTTTATATATATTTTTTATATTGTGTGTTAAGTATTGAAGAGGCACGAAGAAACTCACATAATTATATATGAGCCTTATTTTTTTTGTAATTTTTACCCGTTTTGGCCTGAACCTGACTTACAAAAAAAGTTCTCATCTCAGAAGACGCATAGCATGTTATCAATAACAGTTAACATCCTACAAGCAAAGATAAAATCGATATAAATACACAAGTTATCTAATTACACAGCTCTTACAACGATATCGATAAAAACCCGTGCATTAGTCGCAGCTAATGATTTTCCCACATTAGCGCGGTTTTCTAATCGATCACAATGGTAAAAGCTTGTTGCCAACATCATAATCACTGGTTATGTGCTGATCTGTTGGTTGGCACTACTGGTAGCGAGTAGCGTGAAAGATGATTTTCATTTGATGAAATTCATTTTTCACTTGTTTTTTGAACAGTCTTTAGATTCTTGTTATTAGTTTAGGTTCTTGTTATGCATCGGACGTAAAAAGTATGAATGTGTTTTCAAAGACTATGGAGTTGCCACAATCTTCAAAGTTAACAGGGATGGAATATATTTTATACCCTTGTGCCCTGGGTCATAAGGTGCTTGAATAAGGCTATTTATTTCTTTGAATTAATTCAGTCGAGAATGTAGTTTTTTTATTGCATAAACCCAAACTGAGCTAGATAAAAATTGCAACAGGGAATAACCGGGAAAGAAAATAAGCAATGACTTAGATTTTTTTTATGTTAATGTTGTAAGTAAACAAAATATATCAAAAAGACCTTTCAAACTCATTAGTTAATCAAACTGTAACCTATACCTGTGAGAAGCATAGACCTAACATGGACACTAATGTATGCAGTCTGACCTGAGTCCAGTGTTCATGTTAATTAATTAATTAATTATTTGCCTCATGACGTCATAACAATGTGTTGGAAGAATCCGCTGTTATTCCACAGTTATTGGAATTAAGAATTACCGAATGAACTGAAAATACATTGAAGGTTGTAAACCAAACCTACGTAAGGACAAACGTGACATTAAATTAGACACCTACTAATGTATCGTAATGTATATTTATAGTCTTATTTGTAAAGGGGTATAGTAATGTTATTGTGACATCTTTGATTTAGAATTGTTCAGTAATATCTGAGTCATTAGTACTGTACACAAGTAATTCATTCATTTATACATAGTTTACAAAAAAATAATTTGATACATTTTTTCAGCGCATAGTATAAAACGAGCTCGCTTCCCGCTATCTACCTGTGTTTCGTACGCTGAGATCTTTAAAAATACGCAATGGATTTTGATACGATTTTTTTATCAGGTCGAATTATTTCAAGAAGAAGGTTTATTTGTAAAATACATCAGTATTGTACCCGTGCGAAGCTGTGACGAGTCGTATCGAGAGTATTTTATAGTATGACATTCAATCAAAATCAAAAGGTTTTTATTTGGAGTGGGCCTTCTTAGGCACTTTCAAAACGTTACTGACTCTAGTTGGTCTTTTTAGAAGTTCTCCGCTGTCAGCATGACCACCGCCTCACAGTCGGGAAAGTCATGTAGTGTTATTGTTTTATACCCCCCCCCCTCTCCCCCCACCGGCAGGGAAAACGTTACGCTGACAAGGGAAACTTCACTCTTACGTGTTTACTACAATACTACACAATGAGTACTAGAAAATTATGCTTTTTCTACATTTCCCGTAGAAATGTTGAATGCTGTAGTGTAAGTTAGAGATTTCTGCTGCGTCGAGAAAAGTTAGTAAACATTATGATGATTTATATGCTTTTTCAGGGTATGAAAGTATACAAAAAAGTAAAAGTAAGTTTTCGACCATACAATATTCTGTAAGCATAATCGGGTTCGATGTTTTTTTTTTAATTTCTTTCTTTAGTTGGCACTAACTTAATCATCATCATTCATCACCCATAAACTGCGTATAGACCTTCCTTTTTTCCACATTCTCTGGATCCATCGCTGACCTAATCCCGAGCCTAAACTATTTTCTAATACTTGCCAAAATATATTATTATCGCGACTTTAAACCTTACATTAATAACCATATCGTAGGACCAAACAACTATTTAAAAGTAAGTGACATTTCTATTTGGCCTTGCTAACAAAATCTCGCGACGATTCTTATCTTCAGATGCAAGTGTCTGTATGTATGTGTTTGTGTGTGTGTAAAGAAGGGCAACAACCTCGTTATCTATGCTCACTGGGCCAGGGGATATGTTTTGACATGTCGGCTATAGGTTGTCCCATAAATTGATAAAAACATTTGTCATGAAAATTTATTGCTAACCCTCGTTTTTTTTGGATGTGACAATGATGTAATGGATGAACACAAAAACTTGGTAATTGCCTGTCAAGCCTTATGTCAGGAGATGTGTTGTTGTTAAAATTTTAATTTGTGCACAAAATGAATTATCCGAGTAATTAATATTAAGTAGTCTAAGCAACAATATTTTGTTTTTCCTAATTCGCTAAAAAGGATACATCCTTTAAGCGAAACAAATTTTCAGACCCTGAATAAAATTAACAAAAAAGTTTTAACTAGTTTTAAGTACTAAAATTAATATATTGACGAAAAATAAAAATTGTAAAAAAGTAAAATGGACTTGATATTATGACTGAAACGCCATAAAAAGCGTATAAATCTGGGATATAAAAGCGAATATAATTCAATAAATTTCAAAATACCTAATGTATCGCTGAGAACTTAATCGCATGTGTATCAAATCCCAAAATTCTTAAATAAATTATTAAATTAAAAATACTTTTAAAACTAATTAAACCGACTGATAAAATAAACACTCACTTAAACCAGAAAACCAAAAAATAAACGAACAAATTAAGATAAATCTCGAAATTGCATTCAAGGTTGCTATCGGTACGCTGCGCGGGCGCATCGCTCTGCGCGCGCGATGCGGCTAGCGTCAGTCCACCCGCACCCGTCGTGGAAGCCACACGTGTTGCTCGCTCGCGGACTATCGACATACGATAGCACAGCGCAGCTCGCGATAAAAAAACAGTGTTGTGATATTTTTTTTTGCGAAAAAAAGGATTCTGATTCTGTTAAATAATAGTGGTGTTACGACTTGGACGAGGCGAGGTTTTTTTATCTGTTAAGGTTTGTTTTTAACTGCATTTTGGTTTTCTATTTTACTTTATTAGTTTTAAGTGTTATGAAATTATGACGGAAATTCCGCCATATTTTTCACTGTTTATCGTATTCATTTCATTAAATTAAATTATTCTTATATTAAAATTATCAGGAATTACTTCAGATGCAAATAAGAACATTATAAAAGGTCAAAGTAATTAAAAGTGACATAAATAGATATAATTAACATTCTCAAGTATTTCAACATTGAAATAAATTTTAATTAAGCGTGATCTGCGCATTATTTTCCAGTAATTTTCACAAGGACCTGAAACTCTTGAAAAACTCTTAAAATAGCAACAGTCTATAACTGTCCCACTGCTCGGAAAATGCCTATCATATAGAGAATCATGCAATATAATCACTAGGAATCGAGAAAATCGGAAAATGATTTTTATTTATTCAAATTTCTAGATAAATTAATCCTTTCATGAAACTTCATTTCAATGTCAAATATTTATCATTTGCGAAAAACAGAAAAGTCATAACAGCAACTTTTGCAATATAATTGCTACTCGTGCAATATTACTTTGATACTTCTATAAATCATTCAGATAATACTAATAAAATAATATCAAGTCCGGTTGTTGCAACTGCATTGCGTCCCATTTAGTGATGTATCATTTAATATCGGTTATCGATGACGTCACTAGTAAAAATCGATAAAATTGATAATCGAGCGAGAATACAATTTTGATAATATCATAGTAAGTACTTTTATGACGAAAGATAAATAATTGTATAAATTAGCATATTTTGTAAGATAAGGATTAATTGGGATGATCACTTATTTCCTTTGCTCTTTAGAAGCTATAAAGCAAAATCACTAAACCGACGAAATTAAATAATAATAAATACATATGAAAATATGCAGAAATCATTCTACCAAAGTAGTTGAAATATGAAAATTCTGCATAATTCCAAAACTCAGGCATTGTAAAAAAGGCAGTATGATATAAAATTTACCTGTTTAAATAAAAAAAAGAAACTATTTTCCATATCACAATTTAAAAATCATTTTCCTTATTTCCATAATTTTTGGTAGACAATACATATTGACTGTTGATAACTTATCAATACTATTTGCGGATAGTTACGTGCACATTATCGTTAACTTATCGATAGTTTCTCAATATCGATAGTCGATACTCCCTAGAGACTACAGCTCTGGGATTTGACGCACTTTTACATAAGTTATGTAAAACGAAAGTGATTGTATTGACAGCTGTGTTAATAATATTATTAGCTTTGTTTTCCTTTGTCATTCTACGTCAGACTAAAAGAAAAGTAATTTTCAACTGAAGTTAGAGTAAAATGAATGAAAATATACTAAAGTTACATTATTGTAAATGTTACTGTTTCTTGTCTCAATCTATTGACGCATAAAACATTAATTAAAACTAGGCACGGTCATACAAACAAAATGTAAATAAATTGATTGACATAAATTAAAACCATGTAACATAAATATTCAATACACATAAATTAATGCGTTGCTTTAATTATATAAATAAAAACGACACTATAAATCTATTAAAAATTCCATACAACCTATTAAATGCAATATAAACTGGTTCAAACTGATTTTATTAACTTGTAAATGTTTTATTTACAAGGCGAAGCCAGGATCAAATGTATAGCAATCAGGATTCGTAGCTAATAACTTTATAATTGAGACAAAAACCTTGCTTTTCGGTTGTATGAGGTCATACAACTGACTTTCTGAAAATAAGAAAATTATATGGAATTACACCAGTTCTGTTCTCGTTTATCATTTGAAAACTTGTTTCACATGATTTATTAGCCTTTTTGTACCTACTTCTTATACCTACCCAGATAAGAATTATAACCACTTTTCTTCTAAATATGAGTTACAATAAATTTAACATAAAAATCGAAATTCCCTAACTCACTAACTTTTTACTTTAACTTTGTCAAGCTAACTCATTTTTAACCGACTTAAAAAAAAGAAGAAGGTTGTCAATTCGTCGGAATCTTTCCATTTCATTTCAAAATACTGTCTCCACCACTCCAAACGACCGTGGCGGCTAACTTAGCAGATGTTAAGTAATTAAAATGAGAGGCAACACTTTGCAGAGCACTAAAATATCTCGAGCTTCCCTCGGTATTCAAACGCGAGCATTAAGTCCACATGTTATTTTAAGAGTAACCGTCTATGTGCGACGAATCTTACATTTTAACTAAAAGCCGTTGACACATCCAAAGTTACACATTCTCAGCTCCAATTTTAAGTATTTAAGATTTTGAGGGTTCATTTTCACATAGAATCTATGTTCCAAATTCAAGTAATTCCAAATATTGCATTCCAAATTCAAATATAAATGATTAATTTGTATTTTCTTTTGTTTTTGCTAATCGCACCAAGTTTGAAATTAGAATTTTATGCTTTCTTTTGTTTTAATAGTTCTTTGTTTAAAATGTAATCTTTAGTAAATGTTTTGTTATATAAACCCTGCGCGTGAGACGAATCAGTATGGGTGACGTTGCTTATTTGTTCTTTATATAAATAGTATTTTTTTTCTCACACACGAGGATACTAGCATTACTAACAGATGTGGCTTATCGCACGTTTGCCTAGATTACTGTTTGTATAACCTAAAATTTTTAGCACAAAGAGACACGATACTTACATACGAATGTTACATTTATTAGGAGTGGAGTAACATTGACATTTAACCTAACTAGATATAAATGTAGTTACGTTTAATCGTTGCGAGATTGATAGCAATTTTTGTTAAAATACTGTTATACTGATTGGATCAAGGTTTAAGTACCGTCAAGTTTAACACGTTTTTGATCAAAATAATTAATCGAGTTTTAGAGTCAATCAAGAATTCTAAAATCAACAATTTTAGTGCTTAACGGCGTAAAAACCTTCACCTAAACATGAACTGAGCAATTATGAAATTACTGAAGCAAAAAATGCTCAGTTTCCGGTTTTCGTGTGTGTGATGTTATTCCTAGATTATGGACCGTTACGGCAAACGCGTTTTGGCAGTTTTGGCAAATTGTGTCGCGAATCCACGCGCGCGAATATGATGGCTATTGTTGATTGTGATTTACATATACGTGGCGGTAGGAAATAATGCTATTAGTGTATACTTAGTAAATTCCAGAACCTTTCTTTGTAAATATTGTCAATATTTTATCAGAGGAAATCTCAAAAGTCTGTTTGGTGCCCTGAGATTTTTCACTTCCAAACGAAGAAACGGAACATATTTCTAGATTATCTAAAAGTATCTTTAGATCTTCGCTAATTAAGACCTTAAACCTTAACCAGTGAAAACTCATGGATGTTCCAGCGTTCTTCCTTGAATATGTCATTCACAGCACAGTCTCAGTAGTTTAAATCCAACCAATCCGAGCATTTATAAACAAAAATATGTCAAGCCCATCCAAAGCATTGTTTATTCCTAAAACCAACACAAGATTCACATTCACGACTCTTATCGATTTAAAACTCGATATCAAATCACTATCGCTTCGGTCGATACAAACTCACAGGTACATTAAGTTTGAATTATTAACACTTGGAATGTTATCGATGTGAATGTTCTTATCGTAATCACTTCTCGATTCTACAGCTTATTTTAATGTGGACTTATCTTTCTTGGTCTTGCTTATTTTCTTTGGATTTGCTGTTTTTAAGTCGATTTACTTGTCATTTGTAAGGTCTATTATTGCTACTGGTGTGTCCAGAAAAAGTGTATTAGGATCGGAATGAAACTTGGACTGATTCATTGCTTTGTGAAATGCTACTTTTTCATTTTCATCTGTTTTAACATTACCAACCTCTTTGCCTTCAATATCATCACTTACAGCTACGTCTTTAAAGATTGCATTATTTTTTTGTTATTTCGATACACCTAGTATTACATTTCTTCTTCCAATGTCCCTTTGAGGCAGCCGACCACTCAGTTTTATAGGTTTTCTGATCGAGTGTCCATTAACGTGAAGCTTGACTTCAAAGTTAGTGTCATTATAGTTAGGAATTGGATGACACACACTAAGAATCATAGAAATGGCCGTCGATAAGGAAACTAGTAATAAATCACTTTTATTTTCTTCAAATAGCTGTGAATCATTTTTAATCGCTCTAGCTTTAGTGGGTTTATTAATGACTAAGTTTAATGGAGTTTGATCTGCGGTTGGCCGTTTAACTAAGAGATATGTGGTGTTTCATTTTAATATATTTGGATTAACGTAAATGGATGCCATTCTTTATATTTGGTTATATGTTTTCAATCCTAATTGAGTTTTGTCTAACAACTTAATCGATGAATTAAAAATTATAGACGATGTGTTAATCAGTATTAGATACGACAATACGGCTCTATTTTACATCAAAATTTTAGAAGCAAGATCTTAAACGACACTTTATTTATTGTGGTTTTTCTTCACTTTTTACTACAGAGGCTTCATAAAACCTAGGACAGACTTTGAATCATCTGGCTCTTAAACACGTCTGTAGATTTCAATTGCCATACGCTAACGAAATAAGCACCAACTATAGACAAATACTAATTATTTGTCGATACTCTGTACTTACTTCTAAGATAAGAGCTGTTATCGATTTATCATTTGTGTCCGAGGCCGTATCACTTCCGCAACACAAGGCTGCGTCACACATGCCTGTGAACTAGGAAGTCTTAGGGCAAGAGAGGCAGATCTCAAATGTAATGTTTGTGATATAGATCACGGTGAATGGGAGGTGTAGGGTAAGTGTGGAGCTGGATTGAAGGGACAAGAATCCAGATCACTGAAAAAATGCCAATTAACAGGTTATTAAGAGTGTCACAGTTTTTATATTAGAAGGCTAATTCAGTAAATACATCATATGGCAAAGCTTGTTCATTTTTCACTTAAGTTAAAGTTTTCTTAGCTTTTAAAGTAACTGTTGTTACTTTGTTTGTATTATTTGACGACAAACTTCTAAGTGTGCAAATCAACGTTTCTTTTCATGCTTTGCATTATTATACTCTTGACTATCTTTTTCTGGACTATCAAATTTATATCACAAACCATTAATGAAAATGCGAAGCAATAACGATCTTCATTGGTATCCCAAACCTAACAAATTCACCGCGACACGTTATAATAGTTATAAATCAGTCAGGAAAGAAACGTCGTGAAGTGTAAAGCTATATCCAATGGAAGTGTGTTGGTGTGTCGGCGCGGAGTCTAAATAAATGCGACGCGGGTGAGGCGCTGTAAACAGATTAGCCTACTAACAGGAGCGATAGCAAAACAAACCGCAAAAAAATAATAAAATAAATATAATAAATATTTGAAGGCGTTTATAAAAAAAGAAACGTATTTTTTTGAAAGTTGACAGAGAAAAGTGGTGAATTAAGAAAAAATGTCAGTAGGAATTTTACTTAAAAATTGACGTCGTTTACTTTTAGTTAAAGTTACTTTTTCTTAATTTATATACTTAAATACGTAAAACACTTTTTTGAAGTGTATTGAGTATAATTGAAGCTATAAATACGTATGACCGATTAAAATAATATATTACTATATTACGCGCAATAAATACGTATTTAAATTCTTTAAGATATCATTATCTCGCATTATCTTTGTTTGTTTTTAATCTCTCACATTGACATGTGCCATGTGGTCACCAAACATTACGTACAAAAAATATTATATTTTAAAAATGTTGCATGAGTTCGATTACATTAGACCAAGAAACTTTTAGAACTCCAGACAAAACAAGCTGGATTGAAATGCTTTGCTCAGCAGCGGGATCATTTACTGACCCATGCCGAGTTTCTCCTAATCTTAAAAATCAAAATCAAAATCAAAATGCTAAATACCAGCTGCAAAGTCTCTTATTCCCTTATCAGAGGAATAAATAGTACCTAACCATAAAAAATAGACAACCAACATAAAAACAATCTGCATTCAAATCAAATAAAAAAACTTAAATTAAAAACCAATAGCTTGATTTCTTTGCTACCCGTACCCTCGCGACAACGGAAGTCAGCAGAGCGTGCGCTTGCGCAACCGCGGCGGATCCACCATTGTCTTGTCTTGCTGACCCTACCGGCGCGCGCGACGCGGGCGACCGACGCGGGCGTTTAGTACTCGCAGCATAACTTAATGCTCATTACGCGTATTGTTATGAATCGTAATACGGAGCTTTATTATACCTGACCTCCTTTTGTTGTTACAGCTTTCGTATTTTTTGTCTTGATATAATTGTATTAGGATATTAAGGAATTAGTCGGTTTTTGTGTGTGAGTCATGATTGTCATTAGATTAATTCAACAAATGCAGATTCTCTTCCAAATCTATGCATTTCTTCTTGTAAGAACATTTCCACAAAGTCCATAGTAAATTTTAGTTTTAGGAAACTAAGAAAATAATTAGACATTTTGAAACCGCTTCTGTTTGGTATTTAACTAAATACCGAACATAGATTTTTTTACTGTTTGTCGATACCAAAGCAGACAAATCCGTGGGCATAACTTTGTAGAAAATACACAATCGAAAACTCTTTTTATTTACATTTTAGTAAACTTGTGCCATTGTTCATAATTTCAAAATCCTTAATTACAATGAAATCAAACCATAAGAGATACCATTTAATGACGCTTGACGAATTTCTGTAATAGCATCATATTTGGTCCACTCGGTAATTCAGGTCAGCATTATGAAAACAAACAACCTGAATTACTCGCATTGCAGTGAATGCTGTAATCTTTGAGCCTAGCTCGGATTATAACGACCTCATTAGTATGGGCCTACATGGGGTCATTACTAAGATATGCTGACTGCTATGCGTCGTAATTTAGGCTGAATATATTTTTTGACATGTTTGATTAGGATTATATGTCATGCGAATGTATTCTACAAGACCACAGGAGACTAGGTAGGTTTAGACAGAGAAGGCGTAATGACCTCGATAGTTACATGATGGAATGGACTTCACTTGACCTCTAAAGAAAAATGGATACCTAGATATGAGCCTTTGCCCAGCAGTGGAATAATATAGGCTTATAACAAATTGATTAGGATTTAGAAAACAGGTTTCACAGAGTCGTTGATTTCAGGTTGATGGCGCGATATTGACAAATTAAACTATACTTGGGACTTCCAGACTTTTAAGTGGCGAATATCTTGTCATCATCAAATTAGTACTACTAAAACTGTTTTAACGTGCGTCAATACACCGCTGTTCTTCCATGATTTCGCCTCATACATATACTCGCTCATACGCCTTACAAACTTGAATAGCTAGTTAACACTCCATCCCATATAAAGGTGTATACTCTTACAGCTCACCAAGCCGCCATACATAATAGTTACATGCGCATAGCTCAAGCCTCATTAACCAGACGATAGAATGAGAAACGCACAATTATCATAGTTATCCGTCAGCGCATGCGTAATACATTACATTCAATCATTACGTGTTTAATTATTGATAAGGTATGGCAAGAAATTGAGGAAAAAAGCCCTTTCCATTCTTATTGTTTTAGTACTCGTAAGTATACGGCAGGCTCTGGTGTAACTAGATATGCAATCGGTTTCCTATTTTATAATAACTGAAGCTTAAAGCTAAATAAGCACACTATTATCACTATACACGTTAATATTTCTAGTCCTAGTATTAATTATCTAGTAAGGAAATTGCTTTAATTTTTTTGTTCTTAACAATCTCTTTTGTCTAATATTAACCATTCCACTATAACTATTAGTTGGCGTTACTTCTCATAAGGTCGTTATCACCAAACTCCTGTACCTGGGTACTTCTCAGATTTCGTGCAAATAGCATGTCCGGTTAATTATTAACGATTTTAAATACGTAATGCGAACCAATATTTTTGTATGTTGTAGTTATAACTATAAGGTATACTTGCTGCAATAAGTATAGTATGATTATGGTTTAATCAATTAAAAAAAAAACAAAAACAGGTCAAAATTTCATTGCCTTCAGTGTCCTTTTTATAATTTTAAGCAAACACATTAAAAACAAGCCTCATCTATAAGCTTTAATTCTAAGTGGTTAGTTTTCAAACCTTAGGTGTTTCATTAGGAATAAAACTTGATATTTATTTTATAAATATGTACTGTCCGTGACGTTCCCGAAATTAAAACAATTTTCCCAAAAGAAAAGTTGCATTACCTTCAGCATAAACAAACTATCAAAATATTATAGTTTATTTTAGTGCTGTGGGTACAGCTCCCATAGCAACAGTCTCGCGCACACGCCGCCAATCGCCCGAGCATCAGTGAAGAGGATGAAATTTGCCCAATTTTCTGTAATGCTCGTGTAATTGACGTGATTAGTGGTTTCCAGAATTTGTTTTCTAATTACCTTCATTTAAATTTAACGGTTAGTTCTCATCTTTTTATTTTGGGATTAGATTTAATAGACTTGTTGATATATTTCAATACCTAGAAACTTCTATTATAGAAATGGTGTGATTATTAAATGCGTAATATCCAAAAAAGTTATTAAATCTCATTACCCTCTAATACATTACCATCAATTACCTTCAGTTTTTCAGTTTCACTGAAGTGAAAATTATGTAAATGGTTCTAAAATATAGATATTTAAGAAGGAAAGAAGAAAAGAAAATTAAGTGCATTATAGATATGACGCCTAGAAATCAAAAACTACAGCGAAAACGGTGGAAAGTGAATAGTAAACATTGCTTAGAAAACAAAAAGAAAAACAAGAAAATTAGTGAGGTGTTGATTCTTGAGCATCGACGAGTAATTAAAATCACTAAATAAATACATTGTGATGACATACTAGTTTTTTTATTGATTTCCAGCTATATTTACTCATTACTTTCTTGAAAAATATCATTACCAGATGTACTCATTTCATTACCTTCAGCGAACATAAATTTATTTTATCAATATCTTTATTAATTATGTGTGGAATGACATATAAATCGCTCAGTAAATATAAATTTATTATAGGTTTGAGTTGACATCAGAAAAATAAACATTTTTTATATTCTCACAATTGCATCCATTTTGCACGAAATCTGAGGAGTACCCACCTATTGCATCAAGTTACAAAAAAGCACCAACAATTTTGGACTTGAATTTTCAAGATTGTCAGATTAAACCAAATACCTCTCAACTTCACTTGACTGGTTACCATTAACATAATATATGTACTTCAATGACACTAATAAATCGCAAACACCCATTACCTGAGTCGGGAGTGGAACCCGCGAAAGCGTGCAGTGAGCCGCGTCGGGCGCCCGACCGTGTGGGTAAATGAACTGTCACAAAGCTGACGGAGATGTATAGGCCTCTGTGTGAATGGCCTTGGCCTCAGCTGCCGATGAATGGCCTAGTGTGTGTATGGGATCCATTATGTAGGTGATGGTGATGTAAGCTAAACAGCTGATTTGAGAGATTGGGTCCACAGGATCTATAAATAAATGTTCTTGATTGGCATCTGTTTTTTTGTTGTTTATTTGTAGTAAAAATGCGAATGAATTTGATGTTAGGGGGGGATCGTTTTCGAGTGGTTGTAATATAAGTTTTACGCATAGCGAATAATAAGGAAAACTGTAATTGTAAAATATAAACTATTGTTCAAATATTTATGTACTTATACGTAACAGGAATATACCTAAGTTAAACTGTAAAAAAATTGTTTGACCCCTGACCGAAAGGTCAAACACAACATTAAGACTAAAAAAAAATCCTATAAAATCGATACTTTCAGGCGATTCTTATGTGTCTAAATATCTGTCGGTACTTAACACCTTTAAGTGACATTTAACAGCAACTTAAAACTGATTGATTTTTCTAACTAACTCTTTACATACAATATTTTACTTATAATAAATCATCATAATACTTCTAATCACAGTTTTAGTACACATACATCTTGTCTAGACGACTATAAAATGTAATAACAATTTAGGATGTCGTCGGGATCAAATGTTCCTTGGTTGTTAATTACAAGTAATGAATGTTAACTGACAAATCATACTTGACAGTCAAGGATGAAATATTTACACTAATATATTAACTGGAATAACTAGGCTCGCGTTATATCAGCGTTGTACGCACTGTGATTGTTATACATTTGAAGATTGACATGTCAAAATGGTTTATGTACAGTCAAGTACAAGTAAAGACATTGTCTACTTGACCGAACAGTTGCAGTAGATTTATATTTTTTTCTAGCACCTAAACTTGTATATTAGGGACATGTTTTATTTCTATTCTGTTAGTTAGATTAATAAGTAACATTTAACATTTAGCTTAAGCTTTTCTATGATTTATGTAATTGGTTTCAAACCGTGTAAATCATTAAATAAATAAATTATTGTCAAATGAATTATTATTATTACGAGCATTTTTCTTCGCTGAAAAAATAACACTACGTCACTATTACACTACATTTTATAAGATTTGTGACGATGTGCTAATTTGAGTAGTAGCAAAATTATGTGGCGAATATTTCGTACCAATCTACTTGACGGACATAATATGAATATGTTATTAAAAGATAAAAATATATTAATGACTACATTATTACTATAATTTATAATTTTCTGCTTGAAAACGATAAAAAAAGAATAAGTAAGATAAGAATATAAATTGAGGTTAATTTTAAAATAATACTTGCAGTCTTACTGATAAAAATACGGAATATCATTGACGTTGAGTTAACTCATAATTATCATTTATTTAGATAATTATCTGTACGTAATTGGCGAGTATATTCATTGAATAAAATAACTACTGCGGTACTGCCATTTTCATTTTCAAGTTCTACGTCCTTGTCCAAATGATATGGGTGGTCTTAGCTGTATTTGCAATTATTATTGCAATTATTTTAGAATCCGCTGGATTAAGTAGATTAGTAATTCTATTATACACCGTGACTTTTAGGTCGTTTTAAAAAAGCAGCCCAGTTCATGTATCCAATGACTAGTAAACGTTTATAATAAAAAAATATGTTTTTTTTAAGATTTGAATGAATAAAAATATTATTCATTATTATGACACAAGGCTGTTTTACGAAACACTCTGTAGTGAGCGCGGTCCGCACCTTGTGCCAAAGGGGCCGCGCGGGCGGCGCGGCGGCGTCTTATCACAGGTCATTCACCTTAGCGTAAAACAGCTGTCTTACTATTGCAATCATAATGTTCGCAGTAAGTATGTAGCATGTATCTTCAACAGTTTGATACGTAAACATTTTTAACAGGATGTTTCATATTTCCAATGTATTATTTATTTTTTTCATGCATATTATTTTAATTAATGATAAAAAAAATATATTCGCGCCTAGAGGTATTTTATGACGGATACATTGTGTGGACGACTTTTTTAAAACGACCTAAAAATCACGGTGTATATGGTGCAAGAATCGCTTAAAAACGATACCCATCTTGTCTAAACGGATAGCCAACGAGTATAGATCACCAAGCTAATGACCACAGTACTCGACATGCCACGGGTTCGATCCCCGCATAGAATATTTACAATTGTATTATGTGTTACTCACAAACGCTTGCCCCTAAGTTTTGATGCGATTGTAAAGTTTGTGACGCCGCGGCCGCCGCGATACAATAATTAAATACCATTCCTTCCTAATTCCTCCCGTTAAAAAAAACTGTTTATAAAGCACCTTAAATAACACTATCTTCTCTTGTTACAGACCAGTAATGTCCATCTAATCGTCCACAATGGCGAGTGCAGGCGCAGTCCTCCTGGAGGCGCGGCCCTTCAGGCCCTTCAAGTCCTCGGAGGAGTACCTCTATGCCATGAAGGAAGACCTCGCGGAGTGGCTGACCGTCCTCTACCCGGAGCTCAGGATCAACGCGGATAACTTCCTCGATAGATTGGATACGGGCGTCGCTTTGTGCAGGGTAAGTGTTTAATGGCTTTTTTATTTTAGTTGGTGATGGTATACATAAAGTAACGCGTTACTAGTTAACCCCAGTGAAAGGACTACTACCTCGTAATGTTATGAGGCTTACGCGATTTTAATTATAAGAATGACATTTTGGAACCGCACAACTAGAGTAAGTAACGTTTTGAAAGTGCTTGAGAAGACCTATTTGAAATAAAAACCTTTTGATTTTGATTTTGAATATTAGGTACTTTAAGACTAGAACGATAGACGGGTTTTGATAATTTCTCTTCTCCTATTGTGTGTGTAGTGATGGAAGAAGCTTTCTTTTTGACATTTTTTCAAATTAGTTTTGTAGTTCTTGACATAAGCGCGCGTTCAACCAAACAAACTCTTCAACTTTACGTTATAACCACATATAGTATAGATAATGTGCAATGACGTTATTCCTGTACCTCAACATCTATAATTATTATGCTACAATAGCAAACCGGTAAATAATTTCGTCTTCCGCGGAAATAAAACAAGTGAATGTTTACCCACGTTTTTAAATCAAGACGCCTCCACAAAAACGTGCGAAGCTAACAGATTTGAACAATTATAGATACACTTTGAGGATAAACAAAAGAAAAACAGTTATTATTTCGATGCATAAGTTTAAAAACAAAAGAAGACTAAATATATACCTGACTCTCTTACTGAATTGCTTAAAAGATATTATTAATCAATTACTTGTCAAAACTCATGTTACTGTTATTTTAACTCTTGCGGTCAACCAATCACAATGAGCGATCAGTTGACTTGACAACAGATTCAATTGATCAGCTTTTCGCGGCAAAGAGACGCCACTTTATGCCGTGTAGTGCGCTGTCACGTCACAACTGAAATTATATTATTTTAAGGCCCCCATCATACAGTATTGAATTCAGAATCTGAGAGTCGGTTCTTTATTGCAAATGTCAAAATAGTAGGTAAGTAATACCTACCTTTAACATAAAAGTTGTTTGGATTGAAATAAAGAACAGACTTTCAGATTCTGAAAACCAGAGTGGATGAGGCCGGCCTAAGAAGTGTAAATCACTTGACTTATCTTACTTTAATAATAAGTTATTTTCATACATTTCTATTACTTTTGCCAAAATGTCTCATTTCTACGGATAAATAGACTTGAGAATGTGATAAAGCGATTATGACGAAATATCGATATCTAATAGTTTTTATAAGTGTTTGTTAGATAAACACGTTTCCTGTATGTTGACTTGTCTGCGAATTTATATTTATAAATACACCAGTACAAAGTTTATATGAGTTTGTATGATTCCATTGCAATAATTGCATTACTTATTTGATATTATATTTATCATATAGTACGGCTGGGTCTCTTTCGGAATAAGGAAGTTTTGAGCATTGACTGTTTTGAAGCGCATTTTTTTTATTACATCCAGCTTTTTTTCTAGACTCTGATAAAAAAATAAAGTACTTTTTTAAATGTTAAATATTTTGCAAAGTAAACCTATGAATATTAGTTGATTGTATGTGTATAACTTATGAGAGGCCGTTGTCAAAATTGATGTAAACTACAGATGTAGTCATATACCGAATTAAAGCATTTTTACTAGGAAACAAATATTGTTTTCCTTATTCTCCGTACCTATTTGTCATCGATAAGTTTTAAATTACCAATAAACCATTAGAAAAACATGTAATTTTTGCGTTGTTAGATAATTACGTAGACTCAGGTATTATCGACGGAAGAGGCCAATATATTATTATCTACATACATATTTACTTTAGATTATATAGATTGACACACGGCTTCAATATTAGAAAAGGTTTTATCTATCTTTATTTAAATTCCCATGTTATTCGTAATGGTATAAGTATGTTTGATCAATTTCCTGTCACTCTTAACTTAATCTAAACTTTTGTGAGTTCATTGACCTATTAATGTTACTTCATTTATTTAGTTTTAGTCGTCTTATTACTATGGCTATATGTAAAAAAGGTGCAAAAAATGCGATTTAAGTGTATTAATTACACGAATATCCGAGTGGCGTAAGATACCACGCTAATCACAACTTTGTCTGACCTGCTGTGGATTCGATCCTTGCACGGGGCAAGCATTGAATTTTTGTATAACTTGAGATTTAAATTCCGGAGTCCGGGTATTCTTTAAATGCCCTCATTATCATCAACCCCAAATATTATTTGGGGTTGATGACCTTATGCCCAGCAGTTTGTTATTTGGCAAATAACCCACTGCTGGGCATAAGGCCTCCCTTCGTTTATTCCATTCTCTTCTGTCCTTTGCCCTAAAATTAATGCATTCAATGTTTATGAACCTCCACGACACAGCGGCGAAAATGTCATAGGCAGGAATCATTTTGAAACAAACTGATATTTTCTCTCTTATTATACCAATCATTTATACCGCTATATTTCCATCTATAACCTATATGTATGTTGATATAATACATGTATCTTATGCGTTTGATAGCCGACCATGTTGTTAGGCGACTGCAGCGGACTTTATCTGAACAACGTTGATAACACTGTGATAACGACTGACCGACTAACTAAACTCCACTTGCGTACTATGTAAATACGAGTATAAGGCTGCCTGTCCACCGGAGCGGAGCTAGGCTGCGGAGCGGAGAAACCGAGAAATATTAACCAATGGATTGCAAGGAGCGGAGATTTTGTACAACCCTATTGGTTAAGACGCTACCGCGAATATTTTCATTTTAGATAGCTCCGCCCACTACGCCCCGCGCGCCCCGCGCGTCGCGCGCGTCGCGCAAGCTATCGTCTTCACTCAATGTGTCAAATTTGAACTTCGCGCGAATCGCACACATCGAGGTCAGCGCGGGGTCAAAAGAACCGAACAGGGAAGATAAGGAGCCGCAACTTACATTTAATTTTTAATCGGATTATTTTTTTTTTTTGTATTTACAAAAAATACTTGTAATGAAAACTTAATATGATAAGTTGGACGTGCATGGTTGTATGTATGTAAGTGTGTGGTGTGTTGTGTGTGTGTGTTTGTGTATATCCTGAACGGCTGAGTCGATAGTTGTTTAGTTTTTTTTTGTTTGAAATGGGAATTAATCGGAAGTGTTCCTAGCTTTATTTGGTGAATATCGGCCCAAGATGGCCGCCGCCACAAATGGCGAATAGCATATTTTTTTACAAAACCTTCAATATCGGTATCAAATAAAAGGACTTGATAAATTAAAAATCCAAGATAGCGCCCGCAAAAAATGCTGAATTGCGTTATTTCTTTTCATAGCTACCTCAATAATAATAATTTTTTAAACATATTTATTAAAACTGAAATATAAATAATAATGTAATGTTAAAAATTCGTTGCTGGAACGGCATCTAAAGTACATATTGTTTTTTCTGGCAGAATCCGTTCATTTTGTAAACTTCTCTTAAAAGGCAATACAAGAAAAATAACACAAAACAAAGTCTCCATAGATTTTTTGTTGTTTTTGTTTTGTGTTTATGTTTACGTAGTAGCTACTTATTTAGTGATTTGTGCTAATATCTACAATAATATCTAATAACACTCATATTACTTACCTAGATAAAATATAGCCTATGTTACTCGTGGATAAGTAATGTAGTTTTGTAATGGTAAAATAATTTTTAGAATCGGTCCAGTAGTTTTGAGTTTCTCCATTATACAAACAAACAAAAATACAAAATTTTCCTCTTTATAATATTAGTGTAGATATACCAAAAGTTCTCACCAAATTTAATAGTGGCTGATCGCATCGCATCTAACTTCCGAGTACCTATACGCGTACAACCTTGTTGTAGGTACCTATGTGGCCCACCATCACCCGCTGTTACCTCCTTGCCTAAAATGGTGTTTATGCAGCGACTCGAGCAATATCCAAAGCCACCATAAAGTTTGGCGAGATCTACCTATAGTTACAACTCTCCTACGAATGGTGTTATTGTTTACAACTACAAAAATATGTTATAGATTATAGAACAACAATTTCAATAAAATTAACAAATTACATAACTACATACTAGTTGCATAGATAGGTAATGATGATTTTATTTTATTTACCTTGCCTTTTTCACCTCCTGCATTTTTGGCACATTCTTTGAGGTGTTGTTTTCTTTTTTCTTTAAGAAACTATATTTTTTTTAAGTTCTTGCCATTTTATATTATAAAACCTAAACCTAATTTAATAATATAAGTATTACCTATAACGTCTAAGCCAACTAATATTTACACTTACAAAATATTTAAAACCTAAGATCATCACGTCACAAATGAATATACCTACGACCGGAGCGACAACATGCATAGGTCCAACCCCGAAGAGCCCAATCGCCCGACTGGCTCGTCTTCGTACATTATTGTGTATCAATCGCTAGCGCACGGGCATAAGGTTCAGAATTGCGTAGCGTCTACCATGATCGCGGCCGCTCAAAAAATACAAAATCTTAAAACTTTATTTAAAAATGATTGGTAATAGTTATGGAAAAACTGTTCTGACAGAACCTTAATATTGATGTTACGAATGTATCAGAGTAATTTTGAAACATAAAGATCGTGTAACTTGCTTGTAAAATCAAAAATAGTACTTTTTTAGACGTGTTTTCGAAATTAATTATGATCGAGTAAAATTATCACTATCGTGTTTTCGTTCTGGCAGAATCTAGATAAAGGTATCAATTTACCTATATCAAAATTTCAGATCCATTGGTAAGCTAGTTGTCTTACAATCTGCCATGGCAAATGGCAAATAAAATCGAGGTAGCGCCTTAATATATCTGAGTTTCTCCGCTCCGCAGCCTAGCTCCGCTCCGGTGGACAGGCAGCCTTAAACTCTGTTGAACTGAATTATATTTACTTACTTAGTGTTTCCTTTGGTAAGAATTCATTTCTCACGAATTATATTTTTGCAGTAATATAATTACTAACTGGTTATCGTTGACTGTACGAATAGCCGAGCGGTATAAGTGTAGGACAAGAATTTGTGCGATTCACAAATGCTTTTTCTGAGTCTGGGTGTCTTTGTGCATGTGAATTGAATGTCTGTGAAATCCTTCGCGATACAAGGATTAAATTCCTTAGTACGGGAGTTGTTTATAAAAAAGCAAAAGCTAAATGAACACTCGTAGAAATGCAGTCAATAAACTATTTTTTCGTACCGAAGAGTTATACAATTGTATGCAGAACTATAAGCCTACCACCTTTTGAAATTAAGACAGTCTCAATTGTAAAAGCGAGACGCCGGTCTATACCGTGTAGAGCGCTATCTCACTTGCACAACTGCCTTCGGTTCCGTTCACAAAATATAATCTTTCAGGGTACTATAAATTATAAAATATAAATGTTTAAAGTGCATACGTAAATAAATGTTGCTAGAATGATTCCTTCTCATAATGACTAATTGTAAATATAAATATTATAAAAACTAGATTAATAAGCAAGCTAGTATGAAAGTTCGTTTCTATAGGTATAAAAACATTTGCACTTATACTTGCAACGTAGTATTATGTAGCGTTATTGGAGTATTATTAGCGTATACACCGTGACTTTTAGGTCGTTTTAAAAAAGCAGCCCAGTTCATGTATCCAATGACTAGTAAACGTTTATAATAAAAAAATATGTTTTTTTAAGATTTGAATGAATAAAAATATTATTCATTATTATGACACAAGGCAGTTTTACGAACACTCTGTAGTGAGCGCGGTCCGAACCTTGTGTCAAAGGGGCCGCGCGGGCGGCGCGGCGGCGTCTTATCACAGGTCATTCACCTTAGCGTAAAACAGCTGTCTTACTATTGCAATCATAATGTTCGCAGTAAGTATGTAGCATGTATCTTCAACAGTTTGATACGTAAACATTTTTAACAGGATGTTTCATATTTCCAATGTATTATTTATTTTTTTCATGCATATTATTTTAATTAATGATAAAAAAATTATATTCGCGCCTAGAGGTATTTTATGACGGATACATTGTGTGGACGACTTTTTTAAAACGACCTAAAAATCACGGTGTATATTGGAAGGTAGACGGAGTGATAGATTTGCAACAGTTACATTATCAGTGCATGATAACAATGATAGCGATGGATGCAAATGATAGTCATGAGTTGTGTTTTCAGAGTTGAGTTATTGAATTTGTATTTGTTATCCAGCAGGTTTTGTATGACTCGGTGTATTGACTGGCTTAATTATCAACTTTAATAAAAAAAAACAGTCAATTTTCATTAGATATTAGGTCAAAATTGATTTGGAAAGCCCAAAACTATTTGGAATTTAAAATTGCTTTTTTCTAGAGAGCTCTTTTTAAATTACTAGAAACCCTTATTTTAGTAAACGTGTATTTTGCTCGTCTTTGGTGAAATTTCAGTAATTAAAAAAAATATTCTGCCAGTGCGATAGTGCAGAATAGACTATTTAGGTACTCAATAATACAGCCTAAAATAATAATTAAGTCAATGTTACATCTATATTCTGTGCGTCTGTTGTCTGAAAATGGAATAGAATAGAATGTCCCCACAATGGAATGGACCCACACAAATGAATTACACTTCATTAATAAGTTTACAAACATAAATTGGTCACGCGGGAATTGAACCCACTACCGAACGATGTCGGTTACTAATCAATCTAGAATAATTAACTGTCGATCAAGATTTAACATTACAACATAACTAAACTGTGCGTCCGCGTCGGATTAAACCATGTCGAAATAGTCAGTTACTTCAGTTTAATACATTAATTAAATGTGAAACAGTTAATTATTTGAGCAATTATTGTTAGAGTTATACTTTAATGAGCAAAGATTATAATTATCTGAATAAATCAGGATTCTATAAATAAGGTTTTACTTTTTAAGTAGGTAATCCCTTTTTAATTAGCTAGCTCTCTTGATTAACAGTTCCAAAAATAATTTTATGATCTGAGGAATCATCTAAAACTTCCATTAGGTACTCTTTAAATTAGGTAGTAATTTACATTAAATATACATATACATAGTAGATTGCATTTTTAGCATTTTTCGTAGTTGCGATTGCAATAGTCAATATTGTTAAGGAAACCTGGAAACTTGTAGCAACTGCAAAAAACACAAAATAATATCAAAGTCATAATTATAATTAAATTCTTCCAAAACAGTTACACTAATAGTGTCAAAATACCACTAATTAGTGTTAAAATATAACTTTATTAATAGTCATACATCCCACAGTTATTTTGAAACACAAGGCCGTTGCAAAACTAACAAAAACATGTGAGTCACGGACAATACACCTTAGTTACTGATTAAACACTTTAATTAATATTTAGTGCATTAATTATATGAATTTATTTGTTAAAGTTTCCATTGCGTTTGTACTTAATAATAGAATTTTGTGTTGCAAAATTGTACACCTCATTTTATTTCAAGTCGTTCCATGATTACCAAAAGTCGGGTTATTTTTTATTTTACAATTGTTAAATGATTATATGCGGGAATTCAGATATTAACAATTATCTAAGCCACCCAATTTAATTTAAACTAATTTACAGTAAAATATTCCAAGCAAATCAAAAAAATACTTTATCCTTTACTTAGTAATTTCATAGTTTCTTCAGGTTATTTATTTAATCTTATTATTTTTATATGGTTATCAATAAATACCAAGTCTCTTCTGATTCAACGTAAGTGTTTTATTTTTATTGGGTCATCGGAAACACTCGAAAACATTCGTAACCGGCATGTTTTCTGAATGACTTATATCTTAGAACTAAATAAACAGTCTACACTCATGCAGTGAGTAACTATATTATAACAGTTTGTTGTCCTGTTTGTTGTGACATATCATTAAGTAATGTAGAAATTCCTAATAGGTATATACTTAAGTATGTAGGGACTTTTGATCGCAATGGTATTGAAATTGTACGAGATATTCTAAAATTGTTTTGGATCACATAGACTGAACCTGGATCGTCACTAAACATGGCATCAATTAGTAATTTAGGAAATAATCATTCTCACACAGAAGCTGTATTTAAATTAAAATCAAGGTTCGATAAAACAAATTGTATAAATTATGCTTATCAATTTAAATAAATAAATAAATATTTCTCAACATTTACACAACGCCATCTAGTCTCAAGTTAAGCATACTTAGTAGCTTGTATTATGAGTACTAGACAACTGATAAACATACTTATATATTTCTAAATACATACATACTATTAATAGATAAATCACACCCAGACACAGGACAAATGATCGTACTCATCACACAAACATTTGTCCTGGGTGGGGATCGAACCCACGACCTCTGGTTTAGCAGTCAGGGCCACTAACCGCTAGACCAACAGGCCAGTCAATTTCTCTCTTAACATTTTTCCAAAAAATGAAACACTGACATAATTCAACATATCCGCAAAGAATTCAAACCGAGCCAAGTCTTTACTTTTTTATTTCTCTTATTTTTTTCTAGCCTGTAGGAGGTATTACATTGCTGGGTAAAGGTCTTTAATTAAGCAGCCGAACAGTCTTTTTAATGCTAAATAATACTTAAATAGCTTTTCTCTCGACCTATCTTTCTTCGAAGCTAATTGTTAGAGTTGTTTTCAATGAGTTTCCGATATGTTTGCTAACGGTAGCTAATTTCCCGTAACGAACAAACATAGTAATGCGAAATCTGTGTATGTAAACATAGAAAATACTAGTACAAAGCTTTTGTTTGCTTTAGGCTTGGAATACTAATTAAATGGTGGCTTACTATCTCCAAAGAGGACTTATTGTTATTATTTTAGCTCATTTTAAATGTTTATTTAACGTCGTCAATACCTAAGTGGACTACAAAAATACGGAATGAAAAATATCGTCTATCATTTGTTTTCCTGCTTTATAAAAACTAAGCTATGCTTGGTTTGGTATTGCGGTTTTTAGGTTTAGTTAATTACCGTTTTTACATGAATTGGGGAACGGAATTTCCCATAACATTTTACTTGGAATATGGGTAGTAAGACTAGTTAGAATTGTAATAACTTTATACCTTAAATCTTGTTCTAACTAAGAAAAGAAATTGATACACATTTAAAATTCAAATCTGCATATCAAATACATGAAACCTGTGACCTATATTAAATCTATTTCAGATTCTCTTTAACAAATTTTCTTTTCAATATTTTCCTTACAAATATTGTATGACTTTATGTATGAGTCGGTAGCCACCTCTAGCGGCCTTGTATGGCATGTTAGTGTTGTGACACTACTCATTAGCAAGTGTTACTCGTGTTTGTCGCAACCTGACCCTCAGCCACTCCTCTGCTCTATGCTCTATGGATTTCGCAAAATTGTACAAAAATGTTAAATATTACTGTTTTTTGTTCACCGTTATGTCTGTTTGTTAGGTTAGGTCTTGAGGTCAAAGAATTTGAAGATGAGAGTAGTTTAGGTAGGTATGTAAAATAACTATTCGGAAAAAGTGTTCATTATTTGGCATTAATTAAATCGACTAGCGTTAAAGGAAATTAGCGCATAGTTTTTAAGAAAATGTATTCGGTCTTGTAAGGAATGATATAAATCAAAAAGGAGTAAATGATAGTGTGACGTTTAATAGGGGAGAATGGAAGAAAAAATCGTGTTGCACCGACCCCCAAGTGAAATGGGATGAGGGCAGGAAGGTGATGATGATACAGTCTTCTAGAAAATATTGTGAAATACCTACCGGTTAGATATGTGAGTTCTCATAGTGACATTTAAATCATTGATTACACCAATTGATGTTACTTATCAGCTGAAAATTTGAATCCTCATGACAGCTATGTCATTTATTATCAAAAATCGAAACATAAACAAAATACAACCTCAAAACCTATTCATGAACTCCCATTTAACTTGGACGATGAATGGTTTGATTTGACTGGTAACAGTTAAATATAACCATTCATTGAGTAACCCATTACTTGAGTTTATCAAACATATGGCACGCCGGAAGCGGGTGGCGACTCAAGCCGTGACTAACTTGCGAGTGAATCATTTATATTATAATTATATGTGTACTCGTTAGATATCATGTTTCGAAGTACTGTTAATAAAATATTATGTTATTTATATAAGGAGAAAACAATTCTTTTTGTATTTTATCTAGTTTTCCGTGATGTTTGAAGTTTTGTGCTTATCCTTTTGTTAAGCTGTGTAGAGGTCGGCTTTCAGTCTAAATTCAACTTTATACTTTATTTAATACTTTGCGATTTCCAATTTTCCTCCTCCACACATATTTCTGGGTAGCACCATATCCTAACAAAAACGTGTATGGAATGTGATGACCTAGTTTACTTTAAACAAAAATAAAGAATGATTCCTAGAAGGTCTTGTATTTTTCTGTAATAGCACGAAAACTTAAAAGTCACTTAATTCTAAGCAAAATAAATATCTTTTAAAAAGCAATCCAAACAAACACCTCGTAAATACTCTACCAACATAAAAATAACATTATACTCCAATTTTAATGTAAATTTAATGGCGTCTTCGAATATTGTGATAAAAATTAAGCAAATTTCACGGACGGAGTCGCGGTCTGCAATTTACTTGTTGCGAATCCCTTTAATGTATTCTTAAGTAAGTTTAAATTAGTTTAAATTGATAGCTAACTGGTTCCTTGCGCTGAAGTTAGGGCTCTTTCAATTTAGCCGTATCGTGTCGGACCGCAGCAGTGCCGAAACGGTGCGTTTGTCGTACGGTGCACGGACGGTCATTTGTTTTCATACAAATGGCACGGTGCGGCAACAGTGCGGTGTCGGTACCGAGAACGCACGACGACAGGACGGCAACGTCGCAAGCACCACGTGTTCATTTCGCTGTTGAATAGTGCGGTGACTAAACGTGACAGCTAATTTCATTGAATTTTCATGTTTATTATTTGCTTAAATTGGATGATATAGACGTGGAAGAATTTATAAATGAAATTGAATTACGTCCTGCTATATGGAACTCCAAAAGCGACAAACACAGTAATCGCACGGAAACAAAAAATGCTTGGGAAGGTATATGTGAAAAATTTATAAAGGATTTTAAAAATAAAAATACTGGTGAAAAAAACGCAGCAGGTAACTATTTATTTCAATCAAATTTTATTAACAGTAATGTTAATAAAATTTGTTAATAAATGTTAACAGTAATGTTTCTTCGCCAGAGTCCATGGCTACACTGCTGTCACATGAATTTAAAACAACACTAACATACAAACGCACGGCAGTCAGATACGCTTTCAATTTAGGCGTTTGGTGTCGGACGGCTAACGTACCGCAGCGGTACGGCAGCGGGCTATAACCAGCGGCACGGTTAACGTGCGGCAGCCGTACGACACGAAACGTCTAAATTGAAAGAGCCCTTAACCTCTTTGCATAATAATTCATAAGACTTTATCTCGTGTGGAATAGAACTGGAATTGGACTAATATTATTACACAATTGACGAGAAACGGAATTTAAAAATGTTGAAATTACTAACCTATGGGTTAAAGAAAGAAACTAAAATTTTACAAACTAAACTACTTCAATTGATGCACACTTAAAATTTGTGAAATATCACTTTCTACGCGATCTAAACTAAGTACTAAGTGGCTTTCCTTAGATCCTTAAAACTACGGAAGGGATTTTGATGCGTTTTTAAAAGGTATATATCTATACCAAATTAGTATTGCTGCCACTTCAATCACTTCAATAAATAATAGTGCTTTATTCAGATTAAAAAGAACCATGATAAACATCTAAAGCAGATTCTAGACCGATAAATTAAAATAGATAAATAATTTAATAGGTCACAAAACACTTAACAAACAGCCAGACATACCGAGGTCAATAATAAAAACCGAATCATTTATCCGACGATAGATTAGTTATCGTAAGATCTTAACCGTTGATAGTTATATCTTGAGATAACGGTCAGATTTATCCGTGGATATTTGTGGCAGGTGAGAGGATCAATGTTAATATTAACTGTATTTTTGGAGCTAGTTATTGTTAAAAGCATGTGATTAAGTTATATTGTTTTGGGGAATAAGGCCCTTCGTATACGAGGTATTGAAAATGTTGGCAACTTGATGATTGTATGTTCGTATTTGCATTCACCGCTTTCGTAGTCTGCAAGCGACTAAAGCCTTTGAAATCAATAAATTAATAAAGCCTTTGAAATAAATCAATAAGATTGTCATTGATACACATGATAAGAAGAAGTGCATAGAACGATTTGAGTGAACATTTTAGTTATCCATGTTTTTTATTAACAAAAGTGATATATTTATCTTATTATGACACTATTTTTTAATTGGGCTACTTATTTGTATATCTTTTAATTTATGGGCTTACTTCGAGGAAAGAAACCCGGTCAACATCCAGAGGCCTTGTTGAGAACTTTGATCTAAAATATGCTGTGGCACCAACCTACCTACCTGGGCTACTTATTATTATTAAGTTATTATAATAAGTAGCCCAGCTAAGTAAGGCTACTTATTATAATTTTAATTGAAATTAAAATAAATAAATAACTGATGTTGCTACGTGTACGAAGGGCCTTAAAATAATTTGTTTGGAACTTTTGTTTTTTTTTGCTATTGGCATAGATAGGTACTTAAAGTAGGTAGGTATTGTCACAAGTCTAATTCCAATATCCCAACATGTGTTTAGTTGCCTTGGCAATATAATGTAAAGGGCTGCCCTTTAATTTTTGCCTCTTGAAAAATCCACTCCTTTACACAAAGGTTACATGTATGACCTATAGTGCAGCTAATGGGACCTAAGTACTAGCAGAGCACTAATAACTTATGTGCGCCAGTTACAGGCCGATACTTTGTAAATGTCAGTTAATATAAGCATTTAACTGTGCCCCGTGATTCATTAACCGTTAACGGAATAAATAGATTTGTAACCACAGTTTATCATGCTATAGTTCAGCGTAAGGTTAGTTTAAAGTATTTATGTAGTCGCAATCATTAATATTCATTTTGTGAAATACAGACACTCATTGCACATGCACAAATACACCTGGACTTAAAACAAGCATCTCTCAATCGCACTAATTCTTGTCCTACGCGAGGATCGAACCCGAAACACGTCGCAAATTACTTAAACGATATAACGGTTTACTCACGCGTATTTGTCGGGATAGCCCGACTAGTTAATTAGCGTAGTGACCACCTGACTATCCGTGCAGTCTAAGAAAGGGACTAACAGTAGCGCTAACAATACTAGATTGAAACCTAACCTTAATACACCACGCCCTTTATCCTAACTGCAGACGTGAGCCATAAAGCACTCGCTATCGATCGGCATCAGTCCGTCCTTGTTGATAGTCATCAGTAATTACGGCGGAGGCGGAGGCGCCGGCGCAGGTGGCTTGGTACGCAAGCCAGGCGAGGGTAAGAAGGTCCAATCGTTACAGTTCTTGAAAATATTCATCATCATCATTGTTAAAGTCGTTTCCCCATAGATTGGGGATCGTGACCATCATTCTTCTCTGTAAGTATTAAGGTTGTGTCGGGACAATTTTCTCCAGGTGCTCTGAATAGATTTTGGTTTTTTTTAAGAAATTAGGATAAATACCTAAAACAACGGCAAATTGTTCATCCTAGAAGTTTGATTTTCGCGATTTTTTTAATTATATTATTTGCTTGGCTTGTTGTTTGTAGGTAAATAATTATTGTAGTACTGCAATTAAACATTGTTATTGTGACTGCACAATTTTGAATGTGTTACATCGGTGAAATCTAATCAAAATTAACACTGATTATCATTGTGTTTCACTGATATAAAATGTTGTTTATTTGTTTTACGGCAAAATGCAATTGAAAACTATTTTATTATTTTTTACTCTTATAAACCAGTATTCTATTCGACTCTTTAACATCATTCCCCTGCCCTTATCCCAATTATTACTTTGAGTCGGCGTAGCATGTCTTCTTCTTCCACACGTTCCTATCTGACGTCATCTCACAAGCAACACCCTTTGCATCCATATCATCCTTCACACAATCCATCCATCGTTTTTTTGGTCGTCCTCTTCCACCTATATACATCCACATTCATGTCCAGCACCTTCCTCACCACGATATCGTACTATACCTACATATTGTAAATTGCACCTTCTTTATATCGTATTAAAGTTGTTTTTCTGCACTTTCTTGTACATTGTCTCAGCTATTAAGTTATTTACATACCGATTTTATTGTCTGATTGCTTTAAAACTGTTGTATTGGTTTATGTCTTGATTTGAGAGAAAAACTTGGAATAGATTTATTTGTTTTGTAAAGCTTTTAACTATTTATGTCTATTAGCGTTCGATTAGCTATTTATTACTTCCTTAAGTTTTATATGTAAGTTAGTAAACACGTTTGTAATAGTAGATTTATACAGTATTTATAGTGTTTTTGTGACCTGAGAATATGTTGTTAAAAATACAGTCGTGCTTGAATAGGCTACGAGGTATGTAGTTATGTACTAAGCTCTAAACAATTGTAATGTCTACATTATTTTAGCGTTTAGTAATATTTAGCTTCTGCAGTTATTTGTACAGGTTTTAGTAGAAATATTGCGAATAATTTTAAATAATTTTAAAAGTTCGCATATTTTATTAAATAGTTTGATTTTCAATATTTTTTTCCTTTTGATAAACTGTAAATTATTCTACAATAGAATTGAAAGATGGATAATTGATACCTTTATCCTTATAAGCAATATAAACAACACACAATACAGAAAATAATACGCAGACCTCTCATACACATGTAATACACAATGTAGAATTCCATACACAAGCGAAAAACAAAGCATTTCGAACGCGAAAATATTTCGAATTCAGACACAATAGCCATACTTCCATACATCTTAGGAATTTGTATGAATTTTGCATGATTATCATTCTGGTCATGATTTATTGTCAATATTCGTTGTACGGCTCGAATTCTGCCGATACTCTTAAAGACGTGGCGTGAATGTGATGCCCGTGTGAAATATGTCGTAAAAATATTTATGTTTCAAATGTGTTATACATAAGTAGGTAAGTAGGATTATATTCTGTTTAACCACTTGTATGACTAAACGTAATGAAACCTTTCTGACCTACTGTGAGGCAAATAAAGTAATCTAGTAAACTCTCCCAGTAGAAATTTTCGTGGACTGTCCTCCGTCAGATGTTGACTAGGAGGGGGTGGACTTTAACTAGCTGAAACCACTGAACCGTCCTCATCTGCCTATGGTCAAGGGCACGGGGTTCCCAGCCAGATAAGTGTAGAGCATGTTCGAGCGATCCCGTGACTCTGGCTTGGGTAGTAAAAGGGGCCCGGGTGTTTTTAGTCGGTGTGAGTCTGACTTATCCCCACACCGTCAGCATAGGTTGAATTCTTTAGCGTTTCACCCCGCAAAACAAAAACATTGTGTTAGTATTCGCATTCACCGCTCTCGGTAAGAGAGATTGTTCCGGCCTGAGCAAATTGGAGAATTAACCCGTGGAATTAACTGCGAAAAAATATATTTGGTTCCAGTTACATAATAACATATATTATACATGTTTAATTCCCTTTGCCAAATAGGAGTAGAAGTGAATTAGTGTCGGCTTATCAACCCATGTCGTAGCGACTACGTAGAAACTTACGAAATCGTGACGTTGGGATCCAATATCCAATTCAAACCACACTGACGTAATATTTTATTGGTTTAAAGGAAAAATACTTGTTTTTATTACCTAACCTTTTTAGCTCCAACAGAAAAAAAATATGGTATTTACCATATCGAACTTGTTACTAGCATATAATAATGACGTCTAAGTACCTACGTTTTCATATTATCCGATCCGATATTGGAGTAAGTAAAATGAATGAAATTTGTATGTATGTAGTATCTTTCTCATCGTCCAACCCGACATCGGAATTCAAAGCTTCATATTACATACATTTTCTTCGAGAAAATGCTCTAACACAAAAAAAAGTGATTTCTAGAAAAAATACGTTTAGTTAGTTATTAAACCACGGTCATAAAAGAGTGATTGTGTATAAGTACAACGGCTCCTTGTTACAACGTTATATCGATATAGCATTCAATATTACCTTTATCGATACCACCTGTGACCTATATACCTTTACGACTCGTGTGGGAGATAACCTCGCAATTAACTGTTAGTATTTATACTACCTGGTAGGTTATATCCAATTGTATACGAGCTGGCTGGTTTGCTAGATGTGGTTAAATGGCTGAAGAAATTTGAAACTATTTATTTGAGCTTTGGTTCTGAAGCAGATTTGTATCATCAATTTTTCATCAAGTATGTTTTATTTGACTGTCTGTTTGTTACAATGTCACGGATAAGCCACTCAATCGATTTCGATAGAATTTGGCATAGGATAACTTACGTTCCATGAGAGGATCACCTACTAAATCGCAACGCATATAAAATTCGGAAAAAGTAAATTAGAAAATAAAAAATAAACACACAAACCTCTGAAGCATAATTTCCGCTAATTTATGCAAGTCAATAATTACGGCAATTTTTCAAGTTAAAAGGCTACCAGCGATAAAACACGCGACGCTAATTGCCAGTATAAATATTTAATTAATCAATCCATACAATCTCGATCGAGAGATTTCGATCTTTTTAATTATATGGCAACATTACACAAGTGACGTTTTAATGGGAAAACATGAAAAAAGTACGTTCATACGTTTGTACGAGTTAAAAACTTCAGCGACTACCACGTTTTAAAGTGATATTATTGCATTTGTGGGAGTGTGACAGTACACTACACGGTGTATATGTGCGTCTCTTTTCCACAACTGATATAACTTACCTGTAAGAGATGGTGGTAGGCCCAATGAATGAAATTGCCGCTGATTGGTGGTATACCTGTTAAGGGCGATTCACACGGGCGCAGCTGTTCGCTATTATGAAAGTAAAAGTTGTGGTGTAGTTAGTTTTCGTTTGATGCCGGTGTTATTATATTTTAATGTTATGTAAATTGTTTTTGATAGTTTTGCGTGTTATTTTTATGGCTTTGGTTACGTTTTATTAAAGTCCAAGCTTCAGTCACAGTTTTGAGTATTTATTCAGTATTCTGATAAGAAGTATTTGTCAAGTAATTTCGGTATACAAAGTATGTAATGCCAGCAAGCACAAATTTTTGGTATTTTTTGGATATTTGGTTTGCGTGTTTAGTAATGGCTTTAATTAATTAGAGTAAAGTTTTTGAAATTGTTTTCGAACAAAACTATTCAAGTTTCGTTTTTGTTAGAGCTATTTAAAATCTTACAAGCATTAGTTAAATTACTGAAAGATACTGATAAAATATAAAAAAAAAAACATTTTACTTACATTTAAAAAAACGCAATAGTTCAACATACAAAACTCAATTTAAAAATTACTAATACTACAATTAATTATCAATTATCCAATAATTACATATTTCGGCACAAAAAAGCGTTTCTTATCACGTTTTTTAAGGTTTTTTCCAGTCTGGATCGTCCTTAACAGGGACAGTGACATTTAATGAAGAGGGAGTGTCCGCTGACTTTGAACTTTACATATTTGTAAACCAATTGTAATTGTTTTGTACGGGTTAACCTTAACTTATTACGGTTATTTTGAACTGTAACTATTAACTATTATATTTGGATCCGAGCATAAGTTTTGGTGTGAAAATGTAGGTTTATTTTGGCAAAACCCTGTTTTCATATAGAGAAGCAAATGTCAACTAGTTTATACTATTCGTCCTATTAGCTAACTTAACACAAAAACAATAATAAAAAAACGTCTAAAATTGACTTTTTAACTACTATTAAATCAATATTACCATACCACACAGTGCATTATATTTCGTAGGTCAATCAAAAAAACTTTACCGAATCGTTTCCAACCGCCATCCTTTAGTTAAATTGTCAATTTAAAAGTGACCTCCGTAATTATTACGAATATGTACAATGATATGAAATTAACGCCATAATTCCGCTTTTTGTATTCCCAATTATAAACGAAATTAAAAATAATTTTAATGCAATTAAAATGGATTTTTGGTAAACAATCGTAATAAGGTGTTGTTAAAAAAAAAGAATTCGATTGTTTTCGGTCGCTTATTATGCGGTGCTAGTTTTGAAAACTTTAAGAAGTTTACATATTTGTAATTAAAAAAATAATGTTTTTCTTTTACAACTCTCCTTTATATTGAGCTCAGAATAGCAAAGGCTTGCCAACATTAAAATAAAAATAAACTGTTGTGTAGGTATGATTCGAATTTGAAATTAAAACTCAAGTAGATAATATTTGGACAACTCTCTTCACTTCCTAATTGAAATCTCAACGATGCTTAAAAAATGAAAGTTGACATCTCAAACATATCGCAAATAATTACAAGTAAATACATATTTAAAATGATAATTAACACACATTAACCTAGACTCAAAATAACCACAAAAATACAAGCGTCAACAAAAATATAATCTTCCACTCAATTAGTAAATTCTTCTTCAAAATGAAAATATCACGTCTGGTAACACTGGCGGTAAAGTGACAGGTCCGCCATATTGGTCCGCCATTGACAATTAGAGGGACAATAAAATGCTTTTTAAACTATAATTAATTCCTTATATTGCTGTCATTAGGGTCTGTAATTGTACGCAAGAGGCTTTCAGAGTGATGAATGGGTGTCAGAGGCAGTTTTTATAGGTAAATATGGGCATGTTATGGCACAGTAATAGTTGGACTGTTCGCGCTATTAATGTAATTGTATGAGATGTTATTATTGGAAGTGTTGTGCCTACTGTTATTTGGTGGTGTTTTCTTGTTAGGATTCGGATTTTGCAACTAATTCTAAAGTAATGTATCGGAGAAATTATGTATGTTTCTATAATGCACGAAGATTTTTTACTATCCATTATGGTGACGAAACTATCAGTTAGAGAAGAAAGAAAGTCCTATTAAAATCGATTTTGTTTTTGTTCGAATACGTATTTTCAATCAAACAAAAATAACTTCCGCTTTATCATACCATTATCCTACTCCATCTATAGTAATAGAGTACTGAGTACTGTAGTTATATGAATGATGTCATAGCCTGTCTCCTGACAGTCTCTATTGTCTATGACAACCAGATTGACTCGTTTGACATAATCATATAGTGGGTGACGCATGCCCGTGTATTAGTTGTAAATATCAAGCCTGTTGCAAAGATGGGTAGGTAGAAGTACCGTTAAAACCTTCACACTACAAACTATAGACTGGATAATTGTCCTAAACATGTTGAAAGAGCTATTTTACGGGTTTTTAAAGTAGGGCAGTGAATAAAAATTCTTAATAAGACGAAAGGTATGATTCATCGGGATGTGACCCAAAATCATCTATCCCAAAATAAATATAGCGCCAACCAAAAACTCTTCCACTTTGCATACAATGCTTAACAAAACCTACTCCTATCTAAAATCTAAAGCCAAAATTTCGTCTAATTTATAATGCAACCCACCGTAGTAGCCCATAACTGCAAACCATAAACAAAACTGGAACGAAAACTGTTCCTTAACTCCACACACCAAAGTTGAAAATCGAATGCTACAGTCATCATTTTTTTAGCCGAATATGGAAGCTCCTTCCTTACTACCGTCCATTATAGCAAGACCTATATCCCTTGGAAGGTCTTCTAACAGTAGTATGAGAAGCAAGGTTCAGGTTTGCCGGTCAGTTCCTATTCAGGATATGGGGGACATGACACGAATGCTTAGAACATAGATTATTTATAAAGATTATGCGGCTATATATAGTTTGCTGACTTTGTCTGACCTGAGGGGGCCCGATTGGTAAGAGTTTTTAAGTGGTAAGACGAGTCTTCCTAGTGAGGCTAATAAATCGTGGATTTTGAAGGGGTGAACATTTTTTTGTATCAAGTAGGTAATAAATAAATAATAAAGCAGCCCATACAAGTGCTACTGCTGGGGACAAACCTCTTCCCATATAGGGAAGATTCGAGCATTGATCACCACGCTAGCTCACAGTGTATTGGCGATTTCAGATTTCAATATTGGGAATCCGGGTTACCTCACGATGTTTTCCTTTACCGTTTGTCAGTAGTGTCTTAGAATAATTAAAAAATATTTATTGGAATTTGAAAAATAGTACCAGCCTACGACGTGTTTAAAGGACGAAATTAAGTAAAGCATGAAAACTCTATCACGCCTTTGGGAAACATCAATTCACTGTTTCTGTTTTTCTTACTATTTTAAAGGTATCTGACATTCTCATTAGTGGAAACCACTTCTACAAACATATCTACTTACTAGTAGTACTTAGTAACGAAACTCTACAACTCCTAGAACATTTCAAAACCAAATTAACAAGGAAACACATTTAAAAACTTACGTTATCGGTAACTTAACTAATGCCTCGAGTTTATCACGTCGCGGAAATGCGCGGTTTTCACACGGGAATCGAACGCGTGACGCTCGTCACTTTGTCACGCTTAGGAAGTAGCTGTAACCTGTGACATGGAGGAAGAGATACCTACTTATTTTAAAGTTATTTAACTAGTACTCTTGTAATAGTCTTTTAAAAGTACAATAACTAGCTAAGAAGGTTGCTATTGTAGTTTTAAAAAACTTTTTCGTAACTCTCGTAGTCAAAGTCGGATTTTTGTTGAACTTTGTTTTGTAGTGGTAGGAATCAGATTCATTATAGGTAACTTAATTATGAACAAGTTTAAGTTAATCTAATAACAAGTAAATTTGAAAATAATTATTTGGTTTAGATGTTTTATTCAAATAGTTTGATCTTTTACATCTTTTCGGATGTAAATAAATGTATGCGAAAAATGTGTATTTTCTATTGTTAATTGAAATTTGACTTTGTCTGTCTGACTTGATATTTAACATAATTTTCCTAAGAAAAGTCTTACGTAATGTTAGGTATAAGTTCACCAACAGATGCTATCACACAATGCTAGGCAAAGAGCACAGTTATCAGCCATCGATCAGGAAGCGATGCGTGTTGACAGCTCGCAGTGCGTTCACCCTCATTACGACTGCCGCCTTAAATAGACATACTGTTTTGTCACTTTTATTACTACTGTTTTACTATAAGTTTGGACTGGTTTGGTTGGTGTAAAAAAGTAGCGACTTTGTTGGTTTTTAGTAAAAAATAAGCTGTACTGTACGGTGTTGCATATGGATGTCAAGTAGCCTATATGTTAGTTCTGACTGTTTCCGTCATTCGAAATTTCATCAAAATCGGTCGGATGCCATTTAACTTTGAGTAGGTAACAAACATACTTCAACATTGTACGTGTATGTTTGTTACCTCCTCAAACAAAACTAATTTTGACAAATTTTACCCTAAAAATGACGTAAGTGAAAAAATATACAAATACTTAATTACAATTTCTGGCTAAACGGATCGGTTTCTGGATATGGGAATGGTCTCTTTTTGCATCCAGCATCACAATTAATATAAGAACGATGTTAACATGGCTATAAAACTCCATGAAACATAAAACTGATTTCCGTTCAGAATTCCTAACAGACAGTGTAACACCCTACTTGGAAATAACATAAAAACTATACAGCAGTAAGCAGTACCGCAGCCACATCAAAGGAAAATAATAAACGGACTTGTCACAAGTTTTTGTTAAGCCTCATGATAAATGGTCCATGGTGATCTATGGTTTATACACCCAAGTTCAAATAGCAGACTGACAAAAAATGATATGTGTATTAAAAAAGTAAACTGTCAGACATAGTTACATCACTACATCAAATTGTTTGATAAAAGAAGTAAAAAAATATGGGAACAACATGGTTTCTCGTTTAAAGGTCGGGATAAAAAACAACGGACCTTACTTCTTAAACCATAAATTCGTCAACAATTTATTTGTTTCATAACATGTCATAACAACTAACAATAATATTCTGATTGAGAAAGGTTCGCGTTAACAAATCGTATTAGCATAAATCTGGTAAATCGTAAGGTAAAACTCCCAACAATCGTCCATCACTCAAAATACAAACACGATAAGGTAAAAACCACATTTGTCGTCTTTCAATCAGGAAGTGCGAGTGACAGGTAGTCGACGCCTGAGGGTCTACTGTCACCTGTCAAAGTAACATTATTGCATTTGTGGAAAAGAGACGCCACTCTATACCGTGTAGTTCACTGTCACGCTTCCACACTCGTTATAATATTACTTTAAATTGTGGTAGTCGACACCTGTAAGTGGTAGATGCCTGCGCCTGCGACTCATTACCGATATTACCATAAAAGAGAGATGATTGTCCAATTTAATACTGCATTGATTTATAATTGACTGTAAACGAATGTTTCGCGTTTTTGTCAGTGTTTACACCAATTAACGTTGAAAATATATAGTAAAAGTTAAATTGAGGAAGTTGTAATGAAGTATGGCGGTATTTGGCAATGCAACACCTAGACGAGAATTTTGTATTTGAGGAAACCGGTGACTAAGTTTTTATGTGTTGATTTGCAAGCAGTTATGATTTTATTTCATCACATTCCTGTTAGTACTTATAATATGTGTCCTTAAAATGAATAAAGCTAAACATGATCCTATTTGTCTTTATTTCTTAATTGACATCGATGCTTAATATGGTTTCTTTACGAGTATATCTGCCTACTACTTACTCACACAAGGGGCAATATCCACTCTATTAGCGTTCAATCCTAATGTGATAAGAAAGTAGGGTGAGCACCACAACAATCGGCCACTCATTGTTACCAGAGACAATACGCCATAATCTCAAGATGGCGACGTTTATCACCTGACGCCTTAGGCGGCAATGCATGATCACTTTCTTCCACTTTCAAAGTTTAACCCCTTTTGGTGTATCCGCTCTTAATTGTGAACGAGAGTTCAAAATGGACGGTAGTCGTAAAATTACGTTCGGTTTATTGCTGTAATTATCGACTGGTATTTGGGAAACTTGTTGCGCAAGACATCATGCTCGTAATTATTTTCTATAAGTCATAAACAACCGCTGTTACGCTGCAGACATAACTGTCAAACTTATGGATTAGATACCCAAGGCTAAAGGAAATTGAAAACACTTGCTTATGGCGGTATTATCAAATACCTATGGCGGAATAAAAGAATTAGTCAATCAGTAATGTTCTGAGCTTATTCCCACTGAGGGTGTAGATATTAAAGTCACAGACAACAAAGCTCCCAATCAATAACAAGCTAGTGATTTTCTCGTACTTGTCAGTAAATGAAAACATTTTGTCCGTTGTCCGATAAAAAATACACTACACGTATGCCAAAAGCTACACGCTATTGATTGTTCCTATTATTATGATCCACAAATAAATATTAATAATATATTAAGCACTTGTAATCTGACATGTATATGTCTCGATGACGTCATCCATTGTTGGCTTGTCAAACTTGGATGTTTTTTCCTGTAGTGACAGACATGTCTATGGCGAATATAACCATTTATTATGGGATATACCGATGATGTCAAAGAACGCAAAATCAATATTTGAATAAGTTTTCCGTTAGACGACAATTGGGTTGTTTACCTCATTATTGAATTGTTTTATTTTTTTTATTTCAGTCTGAAGATAGTTTTAAAATTCATTACGTAGTTTTTTTTTATACCTACTGAGTTGGTTAAAATGCTGTCAGTATCACATAGACAGCTAATTGTCCGATTGGTATAAAACGACTCAAACAAAAGTCTGCATGTTAAAATTGAGGAAAAACTCTACCAAATATCAAACATTTCAAAAATAACTAAGCTAGTAATAATCATAGTCTCACATCAATTACTCATCAAAATTACATAAGACGATGTAAAATTAATCAAGATTGCTTAAAACAAATTTCATTGTCCAATTTACTTCGATCATACAAAATTCATACAAATTCATACAAAAGTCTGGAAACCCTTTAAACCGTGACCATTACATAAGCGACACAACTAATTACCATATTGCATAATTTTAACATCAATTAAGAACGGAATGACTTGAAATCCATTAAGAGTGATTGTAACAATTATTTTAACGAATCATCTTCAGTGACGAAGTATTTCATAGTGATTCTAATCTGCATATAAGGTAAAGGTAAGTGTTGTCGTCATTGGTTTTGTAAATTGAAATTATAGGTTTACTTTTATTATTACGAATTTTAATTGACAGTTTAAAGAGAGTAAGTATAATGATTGGAATAAGTTATTAAGTTATTATCCAACAAAGTATCATATACCCGTAAAGATATACGAAATAATATAATTACATTAATTGTAAATACAATACATAAATCACAAATCAAAATCTAATAAACTGAGCCAATGGGTACTTATATAGACTTCATAAAATAATAATGTGATCAATTGATTGACGTCATAGAATCAAGTTAGCCGCAAACAATGAGGTTACATTGAGTGGCAAGCGCCCAACGCTACTTCACACAAGTACTGAGTGGTACTCGACGCGATCGAGAGTCGAACGTACAAAGGAACCATTTAGAAATGAAGATTTTTGGTGTAAATTGCTTAGGGGTATTAAGAAAGTAGGTTAGATTAAGGATGTTAAGCTGTTTTAGGAATATTAGGATGTAATTTAGGGGTAATTGTGTTAAATGATTATGTTGATGTAGGTATCAAAATTAAAAGGGAAAAATATTTGGGCAAATTAATGCTCCCTATTTTAATTTTTAAGCAAGGCAAAACAAGTAATTTATGGTTTTTAAAACGTTTTTCTTTTTAATTGACTTGGTACTTCAATGACTAAGAGAATCAAATTAGTTTAAAATGTATCGAAACCCGAGAGGCACCTACAACGTGAGTAAGGTATGTAGCTGACATTTAGCAGGAGTCAGCAAATTCAGAATAGATTCTCGTCACAGCTATCCGGATTAGTCACCGCACCATCCCGCTCTATTTAAAACAGTGTAAAACTTACCAACTGTATGTTTCCTACAAAAACTCACCAATTATTACAAAATTCGCGGTTTCACAGACATTTCTTCGTAAACTTTAATGACTGAGTCATTGTAGTCCATTGTCTTCACTTCTCACATATATAACGAAATTAATTGTATCAAATGGGCACTTTAATTTGATTTTACAATGTAAGTATTGCATGAACGATGCTATCTGATCTTTGGGTGACATAAGAACGTCATTCCAAGGAATATTTTTGGTAATTTTGAGTAATTGTGCGAGAAGTATTCGTAGATAATGATTCGTCTTTTGTTTTAAGAATGGACGTTTTGTTAGCAATTGCGACAAGATTTAGATTGTTTATCAGATTTGTTGGTATTGCATTAATTAACAAAGCAAGCACCATTACTACTAAGGTACATTGCCAACTGACAGTCAAACTACGGGAAGTATTTTTGGTTTCTTTTCATCCATATTGGTATACCGGTTACATCATGGTTTGAACAATATTAAAAAGCGTATCTTTAATGAACATTTTATAAAAACTACAGTGTCCGCTTAAAGCCCACACACCGCTTAGCATTATAATACGCTAATCCAATGCCAATGAGATTAGATTTTTTGCAGTATCGGCTCTCTAAAGTTCAAAACTACAGTCAGGGGTTAAAAACCCATACACCAGCTATTCATTTATTATTTTTCGCACACTCACTAGCCACAATCGACTTGATTAAAGATCCAAGATCCGAGACCCGTGCACAGTTTGACATCAAGATAAGCGATCGTCTAAATCTTATTGTTTTTGGCGATATCGAATTAAGATGACTATTATGGCTGCTGAGATTGCCCATAAATATCGTCCCACACCTATTGAGTGCGATGCTCTAATATTTTTTATTTGCCTTAATCAAGTAGTCTTTCAATATTTATAGGAACTCGCTCGTGGATTTAACGATCAGTGAATATGACTTTTGATGACCTAAGATCCTTTTCGGAGTGATTGTTTTACAGATCGTTAATCGTCAGTTAATAAAGATGTTTTTTATTTATGTCTTGTAGCTATGCGCCGGTAAATGGGTCGTTATGGATTGACGATTTCAAGTTTCGGATGTCGTGAATTTATTATTACATATGTAGGCTGATATTTTTCATGGCAAGAGTAATAGTTGTAAGTAGAATGCATAAATAAAGCTTATACATTTATTGTTAAGCGTTAAATGTTAAGAATGTTTACTTTCTGTTACATGGCATTTCCAACGCTTTTCCGAACAATGACTTATGATCATAAATTTGTACTAAAGTGCTTAAGCGTACATCAAACGTAGCATAGCTTCGGTACAGGAACATCCTTTCGTATTATTTCATATAACGTTATCCAACTTTACGACAATAGAATCAAGTGTCAATCATTCAAGATAACGGGTCGATTGAATCACAACACTGACATCAAACTGTCGTCGACAAACGCATGCGCATTCCCTAAGCGCAGCGCATGCCATTTCACTGGCCGAAGGACCTACCGCCACGTCTGAAATTAACACCACTGCAATATAAAAGCGAGATAGCGCACTACACGGCGTATAGCTGCGTCTCTTTTCCGCAACTGTAGTAATGTTGTTTTAAGATGTGGTACGTAGCGGCAGCGCGTGAATCCTCGGCGGAAACACCCGAGCGCGATGTGAGCGGAATCACGAATGCTTCCTTCGTTCTATATTTGAATTTGAATTTTGGCTTTGCGGTTGGACGGTTATAGGGGTGTTTACCTTCCTGTTTTTGAAAGGATTAGGTTTTGTATAGATTTAGAAATGCGAGATTTAGAAGAGAGTTTGTTATTGCTTGTCTTTAAGCTAGTTTTAAAGTATTTTCGTCCTGAGCATTTCCATTTACGGAAAAACTGTTGGAAAATTATCATTTCTTCTTGTATTGAAGAATGTCAATAGATTTCCCCTACATTACAAGATGTTCTCACGACCTTCGTTTCAAAGAATATATTGTGTAAACATTTATTCCGATTTCTAACCCTATTGTATTTTTGTTACAGGTAAGTTAAACGAAAGCATCTCATAGTTTCATATTAACCATCGTATCAACCGTGGGTGAGTTACTTCAGAACATTGTAGGTATTGTAATATAAACGCAAGGGCATTGTATTATAATTGTTAAAACAATGCCCTACACATATTTTTCGTGGTAATAAGAGGAGACACAATTCTCACACGAAATGGTGCAAATATGAATTATACATGGTACAATTACACTTGGTTGTGTTTCAAGCATAAAATCCTAATAATATTTGTAAAAACGAATGTTTGTAAGTATGGACGGATCTTTGTTACTCCAACGTTCAAACGGCTGGATCAAATTTAAGCATACCATAATATTATTTAAACTTCGTTGATACGCACGCCCAAAAATAGTTTAAAGGTAAGAAAAGTAAAAGGTAGCAATTTATTACCATTTTAAGCCTAAAGTCACGGTTAGACTCATTACTTGAGCCTAATTTGAGCTCATTACCGTCGTTGAGCAAATTCTGTGTTTTCGCCAAAAGCCCTGACCTTGCCGTGTCCAATGCATTTCACTGGAAATACTTTGAAACTCGTATTTGTTATGGAAGGCAAACTATTAAGAAATAAGGTCAGGAACTTAATAATTTTAGTATTTTCGCTAGTTTTGGATGTATGACGACTACTCTACTACGTACTAACTAAGTGGAAGATAAGATATTCTTCAAAACGGTTTAGAAATAAACGAAACGCTTTATCAATAAAAAGGATTTAAGAATTTAGGTTAAAGAAACACCCTGTATCAATAAGGACACTTTCCGACAAAAGTGTTTCAAACAAAAATAAATAATACAAAATATTTTTTCTTATTCTCCATACAAAAAAAAAATACATTAATTTATTGTTAAATTAAATAATATTAGTACATGTTAGTGTTATTTTCTAAGACAATAAGGTGTGGCGAACCGCGAACGCCCTTGACCGTGTGCCGGCGCGCCGTGACCAAGAAATCGGTTACTTACTCGCCCGCCCGGTTGTAATGCCTTCATCAGGCGTACACTCCAAATCTTTGTTTTTAACTAAGTTTCGCAAAAAAAAAACAAAGTTAGAATAAGTAACAAATAATGTTAGCAAAGTAAAGTATGGAGACTAATGTTAAGTATTTCATAGGGGAAGGGAAAAATAACCCCTTGGGAAGTGTATGGTATTTGGGACATTATACACTTACACACTTGTAGTTCTATGTAAAATGTGGTATTCATCGTAATCTGGTGAGACTAGAAGCCGATAGTAGTCTTAGAAAATTACATAGAGCAAGTAGATGATGATGACAGCTATTAAACTTATGATACATTTGAATATTATTTTATTAAATTCGGAATATAATACTGTTGGTTTTTTGGAAAACTTAACAGCCGGATATTCCAAGATCTTTCAAAGCTAATGACCCGATAAAGATCAACAGATCTACGTCTGATCGACACGCAATGAAAGGTAAAAAAAATATTAATTCGCAACGAGTATTCTCAGAAGGATTAGTTCCAAATAATAACACGTTATTTATGACCCGACACTAATAAACTACACTTTCCTGTCGAGTTCCATAGTAATCGGTGCAGCTGTTTCGAGGAATTTGTGTTCATTCATTCATATTTTGAAGGCTACGGTTGTTAATCTGGATACATGGAATTTACATAAATATACAATGTTGCATGAGACACTGAGGTCATTTGCATATTGAATGTATTAATAGCTAAACTTTTTGTGGTAGCTAAGAATCAGTATTTTTTTCTATTGAATTTTTGTATTTAAATTATAACTGATCTTTTTGTGGCATAGAGAGTGTAACATAATACATCAATTCATATAGAATCTTAATTCCCATTCAGGTCACTAAACAAAATTCATACCAAACAAAAAATCTTAAAATTATTACCCATTGTGCAAGAAATAAACACTCACTCACAAGCCAAAAAAGTCACACGACTTTTACATAAGAATTAAACCGCGGGAAAATCGAATTAAGAATCAATGGAACGCCTGAAGCGACTTTCATAGGCATGGACAAACATCTCGATTACAGATTATAACGAGCCGAGACGAATCAATACTGGAATCGATTCAATTGTGTAATTCATCAATACTTTCGCCAAGTAATTGTGAATCTTTTACATGTTGTTACTTGTTAATTGTGCTTAGAAAGTTATTTGTAATGTTTGTAACGAGTTAAGACAATTCATATCACTTCGTTTTGACGTTTATCGACTCGAGTGCAATCGAATAGAGTGGCTTGTAATCGATTTCTTTGTCTTTGCGATAGCTTTCATAAGAGTTTCCATCAATGATTTAATTTATGTCAAAGTAATGGAAAAAGTATGTATGTTACATCTTACGAAAAACGCTCCTTTCAATACACAGACAGTAAGGAACGTCGAACTATACACAAATATCATGTAATAATGCACGTTAGGTTTTCAAAAAAGAAAACGTAAACAGTTGGACAAAAATCTAAATTTATAACCCAAAATGCCGATGGATGTCATCCATTCCTATTTGAGCCCGTTTTCAACCCGCTAATTTCTTAACACATAAATAATTCACAATTAGGTATTCAATGCAAGTCCTGAATATCGTGCATACACAAAACGCGTGAGTAACGCACCTTTTACAAACGTTACTGTCGTTCACGAAACATCACAGCTTGCTAAACAAACTTAATTATAATTATTTAGTAAATTAGTTAATTTGAAATCAGACAAGATTTGGAAATCGAAATATTTAGACTTTAAAATCGATCTTGACCTGTTTCTTTTGGAAATTGCTAAATATTGTTTTAATGCTATTTCTACATGTTTTTAGAAATGATTGAATAATACATTTAATGTCATATTTGAATTTGAGGGCACTTGAGTTCAAGAATTAAAAATTGCATATTTTACGTTTAAAATGAATTAGATTGTCACATGCAATGTTTAGATATAAAATTTTAGGAATTTTCAATAATTCATAACATTCCGACACAATAATTACAACGTAAGACATTTTAATTATGTATTATTTAAATTATTTAATAATTCAAAACACATCACATTTAGTTCACAAATAATTTAGCATTGATGTTCGTGACAGTACACACGCGAGTACGCGACTCATAGAAAGTTCATTAATAATTTTGTGCATGCCTGTACATACATACATGGTGTTGTTAACTTTCGTTTTTATTGCAGTTCACTTATTTGTGAGAATGGTCTTAAATTAATGTTATTGCAGTTGTGGGAGCGAGACAGCGCACTATACGGCGTATTTGGCATCTCTCTCCCACAACTGCTATAATATTTACTTTATGAGGTGGTAGCCTCTCTGCATATAAATTATTTTATTCATTGCTTTAATTATGACAATAGTAAAAGTAATATTTGTAGTGATAAAAGTCATTTGTTGAGATTTATGTGAAATGGAATTGTTTATAGAACTATTTACTTTTTGCGTTTCGTTTTATGGAGTAGTTAAAGTAATAGTAGACACATAACGACTACCTCTATTATTATATTAACAAAGAGTTTCATGGATATTACTTAAGCCTGAAGAAATAGTCATGCCTTCTCTATATGGGAAGAGGCATAATTATGTTTAGCAGTGGGACATATTTGGGCTGATGTTAATATTTATTTTATGAGTCCATCTTCAACTATTCCTAATTAAACTGTGTGTATTTACAAACATGTTACTACATAGTTAATTGTAAGACGGTTTCGTTATTAATTAACTTTGAACACAATTTAGTCTGTGGTTATAATTATATCTGCTATCAGTGTTATCACGATTTGTTTCGTAATCTCTTTTAATATCTACCAATGAGTATGTAGGTCAAATACCTGTGTTACTAAAGTATATGTTTTTAGTGTAATTATTTTTACTATTTTAATATTGTATGTTTATGGCTCTGCGTCGCATGCCTGTTTATCCCTTATATCCGAGTGTCACTGTCGTTCTTTCATTAACAGCTTATACTAGTGGCAGATAGTCATTTGTCTTTCAAAGTCCAACAATTTTCCGTGCCTGGAGGCCTGACACTACCTCCTATAGCAAGACTGACAGTTGTGGAAGATATAGCAGATTCTCCCTTTGACAATTGCTAGAATATAACTTTAAGATCTGATAGGTGTTCAGTATAAAACCCTGTAAAACGTAGTGCTAAACGACATAGTTCAAATACGTAAGTGGTTACTCTAAACCTTAGACTTTACTCCCTTTACTAGTCACCTAAAACCGCCACACTAACTCAACCAAAATCAAGTTCTTAACCCGCCCACGGCCGCCGCAGCCTGTTCACAGCCTCCCAAACAGCTACTTAATTCTGAACACTATTTAAATACGTAAGTAAAGTGCTCGCCAGTGACGGGTTAGAATTGGCTCGAACTAACGTAATTGGTCATTTGATATCAATTTATATGTGATAATAATCCGCCATTAGGCTAAGCGCCGCGATTGACTGGGGTGACCATGCTTTTTCACATTAGAGGTAGGAAGTGTTAAAATGCGCCTCGGAAAGCATGTAAAACTGTTGGTCCTGACTGTCAGACTTTGTGTTTAGTAGGTAATTCCGACGACCAGTCTTGCTGTACTAAACTTGGAACACTGTAAAATGGATTGCCATAAATACACGTCATGTTTAGAGGCGGTGCTCGCAGGTCTTAAGGATTTAACAAGGAATCCCATTATAAGCCGCCAGTTAGCATACGTGCTTTTACCGTTTTTGCGGAGTTTGTTGCACCGTTCCCGTAGCGAAAGCATAGGAAGCGGTGAGGGTGGGCGTTGAGATGCTGTCTATTATCATTTTACGTTCAAAAAGTGCTACAACTGTAGTCGAATAAATGACTATTGATTTTGATTTAATCAATGTTCGTAGTTTTATGTGGAAAAGCGTATTATTATAAATATTTATGATACGTTACGATATAAAAATCCTTATTACACCGTAACGCATGGCGCCCCCAGCTACAAGTAAAACTGTATCGGCTCCGCCCGCGCCGCCCGCCCACGCGCAGCCTTCGCCGTGTTTACTACGTTTTTACTTCCACTCCATAACTACGTTAATTTGGATACTACTCGGTTACTGCGCAAGAACAGCTTTTGGTACATAGGCGAATAAATATGTTAGAACAAGAAAAGCCTTTTCAAAAAAGGAAATAAAAATGATTTTACTATTTGAGCAGCGCGGATTTTCGTTGGTAAACCAGCTTGTCAATACCTACTGAATATTAACTGATCACTAATTGTTCAAACTTCTTAAAAAATCGGTGCAAGATGATACGTAACCTTGGCTTAAATACTTTTATAGTTCAACTGAACCAAAAACAAGCCAATTCAAAGCTCTTTTTCCCGACTTTCTTACCTAAATCTTTCTAGAAATTCCAATTATTCCTCAAAATTCTAATATAACTCGATACTACAATGCCAAGGTACATCTATATTTACAAACAGACGTACTTAACAAACATGTTTACTGTGACTAACTCGACCTCTAGTATCGATTAAGGAGCTCGGGCAATTATCGAGATATTCATCTTTGTTTACATCGATACGTTTTATTTTGTAGACGATACTGTACTGATCGGAACTGAATTCAATGTAGCACGATTTTTGTTGTAGAAAATAAAGTAATTCAGGACATGCTTAGAAACTGATAGACTACGATTTTTTGTTTTAAAAGGAAACAAAGTGACTTAGTTTATTGAGCAAACAAGGTCTAAAATATCTATATTAGTGTTACTATACAACGGACCCCATTTTTTATGGAGAAAACATTTTTTTTGCGTTTTCCTACGGTTTTTGATGGAAATCCTTGCCTTTCATGCACAAACGTGGTAATGAAAAATGATAAAAGATTGTGAAAACAATCGCCTATCTAATAATGTGGCCATTAAACAGCTGTTATTGACAGAATATCTTTAAGTCCTCAAGAAAGACCTTAAACTCTTTCATTCTTTTTATCCGGATTCTTAACCCCTCAACCTTATTGATTATTAAAACATTGTATAAAATAAAGTGATAAATAATCTCCGATATTTAATTCACTTCAGAAAAGATATTCAATTACTCCTTATCTAAATTACGATGTGCCGATCGGTGCAAGGCCTGTGACGTCACAAGCCAGTGTAAATGGTATCAAGTGTATAATTTATGTATTTCTCTGAACCAGAGGGTTTAATGGTACTGATGTTTCGAGAGATTTGCGAAAACTGTCACATGATAGAACATTCAGAAGTATTACTCTGAATGTTTGATAACTCACTGTCAAATTGGCTGAGTACCTGCTTACTGGTGTAACCTAATATGATTCCATGACATTGATCAATAAGCTAGGAAGAAGTACATTGGCCTGATTTGTTTTTATCCCATACTGTTCCACCTCTGTTTAAAGATATCCCTGAAATCCTTAAAGTAAATTTTATTCCATTCTACACAGAACTCAAGATTGATTATGTTATTTTTACAAAACCTTCTTTCGTTTTTTTTTCTTATAATTTTATTTCAATTCTTAAATATTTGATAACTATTAGTCTGTAGTTTGGGGGAAAAAACTCCTTAGTCATAATATTTCTGAACTAATCTGATGTCAGCTAATTACGATGTTTGCACAAACTTGGCTTTCTGAATATAACTTACTTGCGTGACATCTTGCGTGTAATGAAGCCTTCATATGATATCTCTTTCGGACCTCGACATTAAATGACTTTTAATATCACATTTAATACAAAATATACCTACTTATGTTTTAACGATAATATCTCTGACTGCTTCGAAAATACTTTAAGTGGTTTAACTTTTAAGTCGAGATGCTTCATTGGCAAAAAAACAAAGCTGATATGAATGGATCAGTTGTATTTGTTTTATTAGTAAAACAATTTATCCCACAATTATTATTTTGCTTCGGTTCAGCATGTCTTCTTCTTCCGCACGTTCTTATCTGACGTCATCTCGCAAGTAATACTCTTTGCAGCCATATCATCTTTCACTTCACACAATCCATCCATCGTTTTTTTGGTCGTCCTCTTCCCCTATATCAATCAACATTCACGTCCAGCACTCACATATTTTTGATTATGACAGTTGACTATTATATGCCAATACTCGTTATTAAGTCATGCTCGGAACAAGTTAATTTGTCTCGAATAGGCACCGCACTTTCAATCTACTCCTTTATCTAAACAAGCGACACCAACCTCCTTTTCTACTATTACAGTCCTTTATCTAAGCATGGGCCACTTTGGACCAACAAAACATGGCAACTACTATAAACAGCTATTTTTATCTCTCTACGTTTATAGACAAGGCTTGTATAACGGTTGACGCCTACTCCTGTTCGCCCTGATGCCCTACTGTCGTGATGGTTCCAATAGAATTGGATGGTCAAAAAAATGTAGTCTTAAAATGTGGATCAAGTAGTAAGGCTAGTGGATTTGTGAAAATAGAATACTTAATGTTTAAACCATTTGATAACTTTAATTTACAATTTTGTTCGGTACTATTTTCTTGTATTATATTTCCACGGTCTTTCATATTCATATTCATATTCATATATTTATTTGCATACCATAATGTTACAAAAGGTCTTTGTCGAAATGTATCGCAAGTAACAAAGGTCAGCAAATCTGTCTCAAGCCAAACAGAAACAACATTAAAAGCAATTGAAAACAATCACTTAGTCGAAGCCACGCACCGTGCAGACCTTACAACACCCATCCGCCATCTATTGCGCAAAGGGTGCAGACAATGGTAATGGCAAGTAACGACAGCAGTGACAACCGTCGCTTCCTCCGTTTGTCAATAACTGGGTCAGCAAGCAAGGAATGCGGAGGGTTAGGTGCCTCTGACGGCGGTGGTAGGGTTACGAAATACCGAAGTTGGGAACGAAGATTGATTGGTAAATTTGATTCGTTGGATTTTAGTTGAACATTTTCTAAAAGGGAAAATTGGTTTTCGTTTCTGGTGATGAGTATAGTAAGGTAGGTGGTGCACGATTAAGTTATTTAAGCTAAAAATAGAAGCTATTACTATTTTTACATGTCTTATAAATACGATAAAGTCTACTTTACTTACTTGACCCTGAGAAACAAACCTAAATTGAAAATAAATAATCATTTTGCGCTGACAATTCTCTTATAGTGTGCATTATCATCAATTTATTTCTAAATACGACAATAAGAAGCTTGGTAACAAATACCTAGGCTACCCATACTAAATACATTTGTAAGGCATTCTCTTGTATCAATTTCCTATTAATTCCATTACATTGTAGAATGAAAAATGGCATGTCCGCCGCCGGTGGACCCGCCACCCATTAAGATTGACAATTCGCTACAGTCTATATTTCAAAATTACCCAATGTCCAATGAAATATTCGGTATTCGAACATTACTTTTTCGCCCTAATAAATGAGCTAGATGAATATTACCGAGGCTTAGGGTTGTCGACTACAAACACATAGGTAAATCAATTTATCCATGAATAAGGTGTGTAATAGATGAATTTCTAGATTGATCGTCTTTGGAGCGAGATTTGTGTATAAGAAGGTATTGGGAGGAAACCTACTAACAAAAATTGCAATTGTCCAAATTTCCCAATTCAACAATGCTAGTTTTCAATATTCTAAGAGGCGTTTTTATTCCTAGGATTATAATACAATATATATTTATTTCATTTGTGTGTCGGACTTAGATAACCCAATGTTAAAGAATAATTGTGATTTTCTGTCCCATGGTTAGTCAATATCAACTATTATTGTAAGTCACAAGAATAAATAAACCTTTAACATCAGGTAAACCCTTTTGCCAACCCTGAGCCGCTCGGGAACCTGCAACTAGTCTTAGACAGGCGAAAATTACGCAAAATTGTTTAGTAAAGAACGCGTGGGCGTCGGTATTCGGTGCCCGACTGGCCGAGCTGGGCGTTTAAAGAACCTGTTGATATATCTGAGCAGGGACACTTGCTTGTTTATTGCAGATCCAGTTACTGAAAGATTGCTGCGAGTAACGATATAAATTAGCTTTTGATTTGTGTTGTCTTAATGTATTCAGGTGTTTGTGTTTTGGACGTTAGAATCTGAGTGCGGTGTTGGCTTTTTGGGTGCTTTAAGCTTTAGTTTGGTTGTAAGCAGAATTTGCGATAGGTTGTGTAGAGATTTTATTATATTTAGCTATCTCTTTTAAAACCCTTAGTTTGAAGTTATATTGTTAGGTAGAAAATATTTTCAGCCACGTTCTTCTCATTGCAAGAAAAAAATATTCTTTTGTTGGTATTTTATTTTAATTTGATTTTATACGATCTTGAGAGTAGTGGATTATTTTTTGCAGTCCATAACTTTGCAAGACCAAAGAAAAGATGGATGGATTGTGTAAGGAACGATATGAATGAAAAAAGAGTAAACGATAGTGTGACGTCTGATAGCGGAAAATGGAAGGAAAAAACGTTTGCGCTGACCCCAAGTAAAATGGGATAAGGGCAGGATGATGATGATAAATTTGCAACAAAGTTCATCCTGACATTTTTTGTAGAGATTATTACCGACAAACCGTAACGTACAGTTATTTCGACAATTAGACAAGCTCATCGATGAATACAGCTTAAAGGTCTAATCTACAAGTAATCTAACACTTAAATCTCAATGGTCAGTACAATGTACATCTGTACACAAACCGCAAACACATGGGGTCAGGTCGTGGGAACGTGCCGCGTCGTGCCGCGCCGCGCCGCGCCCTCTCGCGGCAATTACCGCGGGTCGCGGGCTATCGCGACAAACGGTGCCGCGCGGGCCGCGGGTCACCATCACACAGTCACTTGTAGGACAATTATAATTATATTCTCTGAAATAAATAGATATATTTAATTAAGATAACAGTGGTGCATAAGGTCACCAATGTCATACAAATAACTGATGTGATGTGGATTCAATACCTGCGTAGGATAAGCGTTAGTTTGATCCAGAAAATTTGAGTCTAGAATAGTCTGAATGTCTTTGGGCATGTAATTAAAATAATAACAGACAATAGTAAGAGATATTTTCAAACAACCTTACGATGAATATTATAAGTTCCTTTTATCTTAGAGAAATAAAATCGTATCGCGAATAGATCAAGAAAAAAATACGATATAAAAAAGCTAGCGCTACGAATATCACTCGCGTAGACAAGCAGTTATATTATTATAAATATAAAATATATAATAAGTACATAATATCCATATTCTAATAAATCTTCAGTTAACTCACTGATCACGACACTGCCTCCGGTGGTCGGCAAATTATTCTGACTTCCTTTTATCAACGTAACATTATATGTGGTATCTCTCTCTTAAGTCGGTCCTTCATGTCTGAAGATCGTGGTCGCGGTGGGTCAGTCTGGCACGTACGAATTGTCTCCATTATGTGGTATATATACATATAATATGTTATTATAAACGTCGAACTGTCGGAAACCTGACACATGCCTAATATACAATTAAATGTGTGATTTATCATTATTAAATAGGATTTTAATAAGATTTAAATTTATTGGGAGTTAAACCGTTTTTTGTTATTTTTTTTCTTTGCGTATATTTTTATACTGAAACTTTACTCACATTATACATTGGTAACTTATGAAAGTGCTATCTAAAAAGCAGAAATTAATTTAACTTTAAATTCGGTATTATTATTTAACGCCATATTAAGCAATTTAACTGAACAAATGTCTAATTTCTCTACATCCTTACATTGGTGTATTCTTGTGCTTCGGTAGCCTAGTAAATACAAGCTCGATTGCCAAACACGGGTCTTGGGTTCAAATCCCAGATTCACCCAAGAAAAAACCTAAATCAATTTTTCTACAAACATGTTCTTAATTTTCTTTTTGATTTTTTTACTCAATTATCCTCAACATTTCTCTATTCTGGTGACTCTACAAATCAGAGAGATCACGACCCTGCCGGCGGCGATCTACAAAGTGATTGTGCGACAATAGAGGTGCGCGCGCGCATCGCATCGCATGTTTACTATCCAAGATCTTGTGAGGTTGTGAGCAACTAATCGGTTTATTCCGGTAACTTTGTTATAGCACTTTTTGTAAGTCTTTCTTTACTTATAAGTAGAGAATAATAAACTATACTTTGGTTGTAGTTTTTTAAGCTAAGTAGTGAAGTGTTTATCCAAATAACTTGATTAGTTTGATTGATGGCTGTGTGGAAGCGTGCAGCAATTAGGAAAAACCAATAATATTGCTTCTTAAACAATAATAACATGTGACTGGCACGAGGACCTCATTGGAAAAGTGCACAAATGTAGAATATAAAAACTTTCGGACCCAGTCGGCTAAAATAATTCTAAGCCTTATAATTTATTTACTCTAAGAAACGTGATTAAAATCTATTATTTATAGCAAACACTAAAAGTTATTTTTGTCTCCATACAACTATAAATTCATCAAAATATGCCCTCTTGATAAAATTTAAACAAAAAGGTTATTATTAGATATAAGCGTACGTGAATCATACAGCACAGTCGTGACACTTAGATAAGAATAACTATACAACGTACAGCGACATCTAGCGGAATACACGCTTACCAAACTGATTAAATGAAAAATAGGTTTTCGCGCGTAGAAGTTTACAGAGGTAAAATTATATTTAAAGTATTTTTTTAGTGGAGAGTAAAATTAGTAGAACTATGAATTAATTTAAATATTTAATAAATAGAACAAATCCATTGTTATTAAGTTCATTTTACAAAAATCTAAAGCAGCGTAATAACATTACAAAATAACCGTGTGACGTGATTGTATACAGCTATTTCGGAGTCGCTCTCAGCTGCGATGGTGGTGTAATGGTCAGCATAGTTGCCTTCCAAGCAGTTGATCCGGGTTCGATTCCCGGCCATCGCAGATTCTTTTTGAGTTTTCAAATAGATTTTGTACAATTTTTGCTCAGTTTTTCTATTAATTTTCTTTTAAATTGTGTATCATAACTTATTATTTTAGTCTTTAAAAAGTTTGTTTAGATTTCAAAGTTCTATTCAACATAATGACTTGTAATCATCACAGAAGCTTTCCATTCATTCTTGTACTTTTACAAGTAGATCAAACTTAACCAGCTAGAGGTCATCACTCCCTGCTATCCCACAAACAATAGCGCAATTACAAGCACAGCTAACAGTTTTACAATTACACCATAATTACTGGGTAACACCCGTTTGAGGAGTTTTTGTTACACTTGCCTATTAGAACAGGCTCGAATGAGGTTGAAAGTCTTTCCAATTAGGAGTATAAGGAAAAGGGCATTTTTGGCTTGCATGAAATTAGAAACTGAATTTCAGCATTATTAGCTCGAGTCTACAGGGCATTACGGCAAACTTGATGTAATAATGAGTTAGGTAATTTAAATAAACCTTTCCCTGTACCCATATAAAGTTTTATCTTTATTATCCGGGACAATCGTTGTCAAACTGCTAATATATACCCTGTTCTGGGAGCAACGACTTTAAAGTAAAAGAAATTAACCCTTTTCAGTCACCCGGGGCCGTATTTAGACATTTTATCGTAAAGCATTAAACGTATCTGACATAAACAAAAGGGCTTTAGATAATGTAAGTGTTCCAAGTACAGGAAACCATCAGATTTTATTACGCGCCCATTTTGGAAGAAATATAAGATATAGCCAAAGAATTCCCAAACTCAAGGAGACATAAAACACTTGTACAATTTCCTACTGGACAGCAATAAATGCGAAAATTTAGATGCAATGCTCCACGTGACGTGGAAGCGCCATGTTGTGCGCAGGCGCGAGATCTGCCATATAAGGGCTGCACCGCGCCGCGCGCCCCGAGTGCCGCGCGGCAGGCGAGGCCGCGTGCTCGCCAAGCAAGGCCGCGCCTGCCGCCAGGGGTGACTGACTCATATAAAAATTCACACTATCGAGCGAGATTTACGACTTTGATTACCCTAAAAGGCGTAAATACGGAAGAAAAAATGTTTTAATGTGACGCGATGAGGATCATTATTATGTTGATGGATGGAACGAATGAAATAATCGTAAATAAACTGTTTTTATTTTTATCTCGAATACCCTTGCGCTGGGTCTTTGACTGCTATCATTCTTATTTATTTACACATTGAATTCTCAGGTTTCAGAACTCGAAATAGGTAAAACTTAATACTTTCAGAATAGTTGTCAATGCTATTTTCTGCATCTCAAGCTAAATTAGTTTGTCTATGCTTGGGGGACCACGGACGCTCGTTACCCGTAGTCACGATCTCCGTTTTTATTGTGATCTATGCTCATGACAATGATGTGTAATTTAAGTCTAAAAACCAAAACGATTCCAGTTCCTGCAATTACAATAAAAAAACAATAACATTCTGCACAGTACTTGAGCTTATTAGCGCAATAGATAAAATCATGACCAAATAAAAGCTAGGAAACGACAATAACAAATTACCTTTGACCAAACTCCGAGTAACATACTGACCTAGACCTTACAGAAATCACGTTTAATGTTAGCAAAAAAATATGTAATAAAAATAAATTAGACGGCCGTGACATTGCTTTATATCAAGCATCGGAGCCTTGCCATGAGACAGGTAGCCGGGTATCACCTTATAAGATCAATGCGGATCAACACGTCGCCTTGAAGCGGGGACTAGCGGCAAGATTGTCATGTCGATCATAACTTTCCGCGTTTGATGATTCACACAAAGCTTATGTTACTTCGCCAGATGCTATTTTATTAGCATGTTTTGTTTACGCCTATTTTACAACATCAATTGTTAAAACGAAACATTAATGATGATTAGATCCATATTTGCATAGCTATACGATGGGATTCCAATAAAATTTTGATTAACATTTTGTTTTCGTTCGAAGGAACGTTAATACCTTTTTCGTTACAACGACCCATGAGTAATTCAGGCATTTTAATTCTTAAGGCATCCAGCGTCCAGTAAGGAGTTTCCTCAAGGAAGTTATTAAAATTTGACACATTAATTATGATCTTCCGTTCAAGCGAAGACATTCGGACGACAAAGTTGGTTTTAATTAACTTTGGAGGATGGTTGTTAAATGCTTTTTACAGCTGAGGAAATTCATTCGTCACGGACATTATGGCTACTATGTATAGTGAAGGTCGGAATTATTTTGTAAGTCAATTAAAAAAAGAGGTTGATAATGATGAATTGTGACTAATATTAGAAGAACTTGTAAATCCATTCTCTGACGCCTTGGAATCCTAAACAATGAAACAGCTCATACATCAATAATAGTATGCCCGAGATAAATAAAATTATGATTAACGTATAAAATGCCAATGCCAACTATAATAATAATATTGACATTTTCAATGATTTTATAGCTAAACAAGTACTTAACGATGACTTGCCGCAAATATCTCCATCTAGGAACAAACAATGGAATGAAAACAAGTGTATCAATAATCTGAGTTATAATGATTTATTGTTGTTCTAATTCAATGGACCATTTGATATCGTTGGCGTTCCATGCCTTCTTAGACCTAAGACCTGTCTTATTGATTGTTATTGATAGTCTTTGACGTGACCTTCTGGCTGTTTCTTATCGTGACCAATAAGTATCGACAATCCTCAATTAATATTCGTTTATTGTTTCTGATAAGGAATTGCAGAAATGTGACGTTTTTTATATACGATTTAGGATTTGTTATATACGGTGCAGTGACTTTATCTTTGTTATTATTTCTAGAAGTAACAAAGTTGTCCAGTCAATAAACATGTCGGAAGTCTTGATTAATAATAATTTCTTTAATAACGTTAACTCTAAAATTATTTACATCACTTTCATCTATTACTATGTAAATATAGAAATCGCCATCAAAATCAAATTTCCTCTTACGTACACTTACATTAAATGAGCCTTTTAATAAATAAACAGCTAGGAAAAAACTAGTATATACAGGAAACAGATAATTACTTTCAAAATGACGACCTTCGATGTCTTCCGTAAACAAAAATATAAAAGTTGATAGGTGATGAAAGATGCCGAATTTCTCTTACATATGAGTAGCTAGGTCATCAGTTTGTATAACACGACACTAACTATAGTAAAATACTTGAATATAAAGAAAATTCATGAAGATATCATTAAGATATTGAAACAAAAGTAAAAGCCATCGGAATTTCTCCCGAACGAGAGCGAAAACGCTCCGCCGGCCTTGAACTCCCGATCTTTCCGGTTTGGCAGCCGGAGTATCGAACCTTAATTGAGTCAAGTGTATTCGCGTCGAACACATCTGATGTAGTTAATGCGACAATTTATGCATCGCGATAAACATTTTAAGACGGTAAAGTGTAGTTTACGACAGCACGCGTGACTCAGAAATGTTAATTAAAAATATGCAAGATGAGACTTTGATTAAATACAGTATGGACGTTTGTTCGCGAAATAACGTCTTGTTTAAATGCAATTACAGTGTTCAGACTGTGTTTATATGTTTTAATATTCTCTGTAATAATATGTATTCGTGGCATTTAAACTGAGATGACTAATAGATTTATGTTCTTGAGGTCTATAATTCTACATATCAGACTCGTGATCACATGTTTTGCTGGTTTAAAATGTAGGCAATTATAGCTGCAACTTATTTGCACGATGGAGTCATATCCATCAGGCAAACTTGTACCATAAGTTTGAGTACAATATTTCCTAGCGCTTTTTTGTCACCGAAGAAGTTTACCATCATTGTTTGTCCCCATCTCAAGTTTCTTTCTCTCCACTGCTTTATCACTTTCCATGGCTTTGGATTTCTCAAGTACGTGACGTACGTGTATACGAAATATTTTAGTTCATTACTATTTCCGTATATCTCATGCATATTTACAAGTTTACTACTAAAAGATCATCGCGTCAGATAAAAAGTTCCAGTAGGTGTGAGCCTTGAACTAATTAATAGAATTCGGCTGACAATGGTTGATTAGAATCGATGTGCCGATAAATGGGCGCCGGCGTGAGGTAATCATGTTACTTAACACTAAATGGATGTGAGATTACTATTGGTTCCAATTTGTAGGAATTTGTGAGTTGTAAGGAATCTGGTCTTTTGAGTCGGTAGGTTGGTAGTAAATTGGTGATCATACTATTATAATGCGGATAATGGATAAATAATTAGATGTTAAAATTTTGATTATCAACTTCAAGTAAATAAATGTAATAATTTGATGCCATCGATAAATAGAATAATAATAATATTTGAATAATTCAAGTCAAAATAACAAAAACATTTCCTCTTCACAATTCTAAGTTAATTAAGTAAGTTATAAAGGACACAAGGACCAAAACCATATAAATACTTTACACGCCACGTGAAAATATCAATCAGAATGAAAAATAGGCGTCGAGAACAGTTAGTAAGTGTAAATATAATTTGGAATAATAATGAATCATCATAATTTCTCGTGATGCAGGCGTAGGTGGCGCCGCTTTGTGGGATGTGCGCTCATGAGCACTTGTTACCAGCTCGTCACGAGCTATCGATAGAGATTTGAATTGTTTACTGAACATGTTTGACGACAGTTATTTAATATTAGTAAAGAAACATACGTCTGATAGGAAAGAATGGAAGAAAAAACTAGTGACTCCAATCAAAATGAGATAAGGTCAGGAAGATGATGATGAAAGAAACATGGGAATAAGTTAATAGTAACTATTGAAGGTTACAGACTAAAGTTATAATACACATCCACTTTAAACGCAGTGGTCAAGTGCTCAGTTATCAAAGATGAGAGGGTCACGTTGATTCTAGACAAGACAAATATTTGCATGTTCTACGGATATTTTAGAGTTTCGCCACTTTTACAGGTCAAAACATGTAGATGTCAATCAATTTCGACTCGTCATTAAATGCAATGCTGTGTATTACACTTAAGATAGTAAAGTTGCGACAAATAGATATTTTAAGACTTAAAATTTTGTAGCATTTCAGTATTCAAGGTAGGTACAGGTGTAGTCATGTGGAATATTCGAATAAACATCTGTTGCTAATAAGTACGTACAATTTAAAGGGCAAAGTATAAAAGGACCAAAAATAAATGGCGCCAATATTATTACGCTTTTAAATCATTTGTCTTGCAAATGCCAATCACGTTGGTTGCAAGTGACCAATACGTCAATTACTGTGAAGTATTGAATGTACAGAAACTCGATCTAAGTGAGCAATGTTTTTTATCGAATTGTATGAAACAATAACTTTTAAATTATTTCCGTAGTCTGGCTTTAAAAGGCAAAAAATATTCAAAAAGAATTGTTAATAAAGTGTGTTGAAGTAAAGTCCAATTAAGAGCAATGATTTTACAGATATATTATTAAAATAGAACAATTATATAACAAAAGAACACAATGATATAATACAATACTGATTTATTCTCTAACCAAAATATAATCAATATTTAATGGTCCTTGTCGGATTACCTATTCCACGGCATTGCCTACGCAAAATCAATTTTAAACAAAATCAATAAAAAAGATCGAGACATATGATTACACCTACGCGATATTAAAAGTAATGTAGCTTTTAAATGTAGTATTGAAGTTATTAAGTGGACAGTGGATACTGTGGGTAGGCAAGCCTTGGTATTAACGGCTTCATTATGCCAATATACAAGTACGCGCCACTTAGGACCAGGGGGCACACGCTTTCTTTAATCATCTCTTAATTTTCTTTATTCTGTTTCTAAGTGTATCTTGTTATAGCGGGAACATATTCTGTAAAATTCCAACTGCCCATAATAATGTTTCGCCTATACAGCCTGATGACAGTCAGTGGAAACTTAGTAATAGGGTCCTGTTTTAGTTTTTTTTAGTTTTTAGGAATAGAGTCCTACAAAAGGGTCTATCGTTGTGTAACTCTTTAAAGCTTTGGTTAAAACAGGAGTATAATTTCTACATTTACTTTTAATCTAATAGAAATGTTATTATTTTTATAATAACTTTCGTGAGGATGATTCATACTTAAACGTTATAACGGTTTACTCACGCGAATTTATCGGGATACCCCGCCGCCGCGTCAGCTCATGATTAAGGACTCCGGTTGGGTCCGAAACTAGTCGGGCTATCCCGATAAATACGCGTGAGTAAACCGTTATAACGTTTAAGAATGTTATTATTATACGCAGTAGAAATATGCAGGTGTTTTGCTAAACAATAATAAAATAATACTGCGTACTTACCATATCATAACACAAAAGCATCAGTGTTGAATTATTTATTAGATGGCAATTATGGCTACCAATAACATAAACAACTCAAAATTGTTAAAGATATTGTTGAAAGTTAAATTGGTCCTAACGACAAGTGGCCCTTATTGTCAATGGGTCCTTTTTCGCAGAGAGATCTCAATAAAAAGTAATTGAGACGTCTTTGAAGAAAAGGGCTCCTTGACATTAGGGCGAATTTGTTTTCTTCAAAGATTAATATTTCGGTCCTAAGTGCAACAAACCAATAGTGGTTCAAAAAGAAACATAAGCTCGACAGCTGTTTATTATTAACAATATTCATTTTTATACAAACAGTGTTAATAATAACTACTTTACAAAAACAATTTTGTTTTGGTATTACTCGATTTGAGGGACAATATTACAAGTCAATTCTTTAGCCATCTTATGAGCTGCTACGCAAAATCACTTTAGGCAATGTCATTGTAGGAATGTATATAAATGTGTGTGACATTTCAATTTGCAAAGATACTATGCGCGTTTATCTAAACTCTAGTTGAACTCCGAGGTTTCTTTACTTCGGAGAGTGATAATATTTAGCTTATGATATTCCTCAAAAAATAAGCTATCAAACATAAAAAGATTCATCCAATTCGAACCAGTAGTTTCTGAGATTATCTCGGACAAACAAACAAGCAAACAAACTTAGCTATATAATATTAGGTTTGAAAGAATTGATTGCTTCTTAGGTAGTTTTATACGTGTCTTAATATATTCTGAGGTCATTATTTTGATGGATTAATAACAGGTGGTAGACATAGCAGTGGGTCTTGATTTATTGACTAGATTGTATTAATCTAGATACCGTTACGTTTTTTATGACAAGCTTTAAAATAATTATGCAATACGTGGCTCAGAATAACTTGAGCGGGTCAACAGGGTGTAGTGACAGGATTTAATTATAACTTTGGCACGTGACTCTGTCTGTATTCTAAGTGGATGCTAGCTATAGTGGAAAAAAATAGACAATGTTTTTTTTATCTAGTTTACCATTACTATCGAAATCGGTTGTTAAGAATCTTAGTGGAAGCCTCACAAACACAAAGAGTTAATTTCACATTTATTCATAGTAGTATTAACAGTTTTTATACATATTTTAAAGCACTCTTTGACATCTAAAAAACCAAAAGGACCACACGAGTTACGCATAAAATCTCGATTAAATTCTGCAATATCTTGATTTAATATTACCGGTAATAGATAGGTAACCTCGAATGGATAATAACTCGGTAATAGCCAGTAATACGCAAGATACAATGTGTTAAACTAAGCGCCGTAAAACATGTAATTACTTGTAAACGGTGATTTAGTTCGCGGGAAATATCGTGTAAGCCATACTTTGCTAGTAATGAAATATGACTGTTGATACTAGAGCGCCGCAGCTCCGCAATGGATTTCAACTCGATCGTATTTCTCACTGCGTCAAAATGGGAAATATTGTATACACTATACATTGCGGCCTATGTTATATCACTTTTGATACCAAACTGTTGTAGCTACGCAATGTATTGCATTGCACGATAATTCTCGCCTTTGAAACATTCATTTTACTCACGTAGTGCCCTTAGGAAGATTAGCATAAAAACTCTTTGGTTCTTGATTTATTTGTTTGTTATTGTAAGCTTGTATTTGAATATTGATATTAGTTAGATAGTTGATAAGTGATACTTACCTAAGTGGTCTGATAAATTAATAAGTCAAGTGGTTGATTGAAGTCTCAATGCCACTGTTAGATCATTTGAGTAGCTAGTGTAATATTCCCGGTTTTTTCTGCAAAATGAAACGAAGATGAAATTAGTATTAGCTGGATTAGGGACCTTATCTTAAAATTAATCAAGTTCTTCTCAAATTCAACATCTTGCATTGCCTGCTAAATATACTTATACATATAAAAAAAAAATAAAATAAAATAAAATAAAATATACCTACCTAAGTATATCAAAATCGGAAGTATTTTTAGTAGTAAAATTAGCCGGAACAGACATATGAAAACGAATAACAAATGTTTTAAGCATGGCATGAAACAAAAAATATTTGAAGTTAATCGGTTTGTTGTTAGCCAAAGCAAACAAACAAAGAGCATTTACATATCACACTTTATTTTCTGGGATTGATATAAAAGCTAGAATTGCTAAACTAACAACTAAGTAACATTCTACTAGGCGATCATGAATAAGTGAGCAGTTTTAATATACCATTCATTCGTCGAGTAACTGACATGGCATGTAAATATATTGACGACTATTGCCACATACTGCTCTTAGCACTCTGTTTATGCAAACTGCAGACGCGCTGCGCTTACTGACACTCTATGAACTAAGGGTCCATTCATAGGGACCCTTAGGTTTTATAGCTAGGCACTAGAACCGTTTTTATTTCGAAACCTATTTTGTGGCCTACTCCCGGGCAATGCTTCACTTTGCACTTCACACCAATCGTTAAGGAAGAGATTGATGACACTGTCGTTACTTAAACACCTATTTTTCTATTAAAAGTTTTTGACAGCATTTTCTGAATTGATGTTACCTAGGGTATTAGGTAATTGCTTCTAACACTTTCCTTTATTTTACCTCCCAAATATGTAGATCAGGTATTAATGGATAAGAAAGGGCTCATTCATTAACTGGCCATAGGGTTTTTATCCTTAGTCAATTTTGATATCTTTAGATGTTTTTCAGTTCCAACAGTTTTGACCACTAGACTATCCACACCCTAACGCAACGTGAATAATCACTAACTGTGAACTAATATCGTAATACAAACAGACATTACTGAGAGGCGACAGTCTTGCTGTTATTGCACAAATAAATGTCTGTCCGTTTGTTATGCTAAGCACGGAATATGCTGGACTTAAGTGGATAATTGTGGATGGAATGTATGGCTCCAAGGATGGCATTCCTGGGCCTTTTGCAATGCTGATTCTGTACTTTACAAAGAACTTGGTTCCTTAGGAGACGTGAGAAAACATTTGCCAACGAAGGAAAATAAGGAATAACAAAAGTGAATAGAAGGGACGCATTTGGATAAGAAAATGAAAATTGGTTCTTTTTTTGACATTCCTCATCGAAGAGAAAAAGAATGATATTCAATTTTCGTCAAACGTTTCTATCACTATAACCTATCTGCTTACAAGAATTAGATTATGAATCGTTAGACGACAAATAATTAGCTTAATAGATATCATATCTTTTCAAAACGTTTAAGGTTTGTCTCTTAATGACCTTCAGCCTCTCTCTCAAGTGTGCGGCCTTGAGCACTGCCATACGTATCGATAGATCATCCACATGTTTGCTAACTTATAATTACAGACGATACAACACCTGTTCCAATAAATGCAGGTCTAGACTCAAGGTTAAGTATTGAATTTGTATCGCCAATGTTATTTGTGAACAGAAGGACTTGAAATCATGGAAATTTAGCCATCGCTAAATGCCTCATTATATTATTAATATCAACTTACCAACATTAAGTTAAAATACTCTAATATCCAGATGAGCAGTTATACTAATTTCGTCTTTCTCTTGTTGCAGCACGCGAACGCAGTCCGTGACTCAGCCCGTTTGATCCTGGAGTCTCCACAGCCGGAGTCAGATGACGCCCTCACCCTCGCGCGCGCCCTCCGCACGCGACCTCCTGTCAACATGCTCCCCGCAGCCAAGGCTGGCACCTTCTTCGCCAGAGACAACCTCTCCAACTTCATCGACTGGTGCAGAAAAGCTCTCGGCATTCTAGAGTGCCTGCTTTTCGAAACTGATGACCTTTGCCTGAGAAAGAACGAAAAGCATGTGGTATTATGTCTTCTGGAAGTAGCTAGAAAAGGATCCGTGCTAGGTATGCCAGCACCTCTGCTTGTGCAAATGGAGAAGCAGATAGAACGAGAGTTGGCAGGAGAAGAGCTGAGGCCTGATGACTCTGCCCTGGGCCTGGTGCCTTCGGGCCCTCAGCCTCAGCTGGTGACGAACGACTTGAGGAGCTTGGACGAGAGGGTGAGGGACTTGGTGGAGAGGTGCTCCTGCCCCACGCAGTTCCCGATGGTGAGGGTGTCCGAGGGTAAATACAGAATCGGTGATACGAGGATGCTCATTTTCGTGAGGGTAAGTTTCTTTGATTGTTTTTTTTATTTATAAAGTTAAAAGTGGTAAGTAAGCTACTCTTACTGGCTATTTAAAAAACAAAATACTTATGAAAAGATAATAAATAGGAGTATAATTAAATCTAACCGGCAATGCGTAAGAATTAAAAATACATATCTTGATAGTCTTAAATACCATTTAATATCCATTTAGTAACCATTGAATGTAGAAAAAGAGGCCCAATTTAGCGTTTCCTGTTCTGAATGAGAACGACTTGAATCCTGTCTAGACTAAACCCAATTAAAACACGACGAAGGGGAATTGTGTGACGTTTTGTATGATTTTTGTTAGCGCCGAGACAAGGGCGTAATAAAAACACACAGCTTCTATTTTCATAATACAAGTCACTTTAGTTACTCTATACCATTAGTACAATTTTTTTATTACTTGTATTTGTTGTCGTTTAAGGTCTCTTATTTTTAAATTTTACACTATTTAAAGTATTGTCTGGCCTGCGGAGAATTTAAAAACTATTCTCCTGTAGTTAAACTACAGGAGAATAGTTTTACTTATAAAGTTGTACTTATAAATCTTAAAGAAAACGATTTTTTTTAAATAAAACCTCTGTTAACGAGAACTTTATTATTTCTGTAACAAGACGGTAATATTCTAAATACAATGACCAAAACGGAGGACAAAGGACGTCCGCCTGCGCGTGCGCAGATCTGTCGCAAGGAGGTTACGAAACCTCGCAAACTATGCGATACTTACCGGGTTTATAGTAATATTGTGTGCCTTGAAGAATGTGCCATTGATAACGAATCTTGATGTACTCCATTTTTACCATTGTTTGATGCAAGTAATGCTTAACATTCATGTTATGTCTCACTTATTTCTAAAACATAACTAGACTAATCACGACTTTAATACACAGTGATATTTTCTCGGATCCTTAATGATTTTGCAGATTTTTTATTTCGTGTCTATAATGTAAAATCATAAAATTCGTATGGCAGTATTTAATCGGCTATTTTGTAATAAGCCATTGCCTTTTGGACTGAATGTTACAAACAACGACAAACTCTATATTCATTAGCACTAAAAATAGACCTACGAGCGCCTTTAATGAAGAAAAAAACACACACTCTTGTGTCCCAAACCAACTTGGCATTTAGGTCTATACAAATAAAGTTCCAATTCCTTTGACGACGGATCTATGATTCATCCCGTTCGATTCCTTCTTTGGTCAAATCGAATGGACGCCTCATTGTAGAAAACGACTTTCGACCTTATGGCGTCCAATTTAACCCGACCTTTTATTTCAAACAATTTATATTTCGAGACAGCTCATCATATAGCGAACGGTTATGCAATGCCAAATTTAGGAGGACCTCGTATTAGGAACGTGTGTTTAGAAGGGAGGGGTCAATTTATGTTGGATGATATCTATCGATCCATATTAAGGGATGCAAGGCTAGAACTGAACGAAGGCGGATCGAGGTCACAAGACTTGTATTGATTGGGACTATCAAGGCAGCATTCTCACGGTATCAGCGAATCTTTATTTGGAATTTCTAATAAACGAGTACTTAAGGTTTCAAGTTATGCTGGTCTCGTTGTGTTAAATATAATTTCCATTGTAAGTTGATCTACATCGGCCTTATGCTCTTTAACTTGAACCATGAGATCGGTTTCCAAATTGAATGCTCTCTAGTTGGAGCTGTGGGTCTATTTGCAGTGTCGACGCTAAAGTAAGAGCTATGGTACATTACGGGTTATTTATCGATCTTTTGAGTTTGTGATAACTGTAAACTCCAATATGGATGTTTGACCGCATTTCTGAACTGATAGAAATCGGTACGAAATTACTTATCATCACCTAGTTACACTTGAAATTTACCGTCCATTGATTCAGTGGAGACTTACAAGGATATAGAAATTACTGAATCACGACTTTCATACCATGTAAATCCTAATATAACAAATATATTTCCAGATTCTCCGTTCCCACGTGATGGTCCGTGTCGGTGGTGGCTGGGACACGCTAGCCCACTACCTAGACAAGCACGACCCGTGCCGCTGCCGCGCCCAGCACCGCACCTCGCTGTCCGCCCGCCTCGCGCGCCCCAAGGCCGACCTCGCCGGCGCCACCGTCACCTACGAGAGACCAGACCCCGGCCCGACCTCCCTGCCTTACACCAAGACCGAACCAAAGACCTACGAGCCAATGTCTTTACAATACAACTCTAAAATCTATAACGATGAACCAAAATCTGGACATTACCAGTCAAATCATAGGCTCAGTGAAGCTCCCACCAGTCTGCCTTATCTAGGAGATTTAGACAGAGCTGTATCTCCTGGTAGAAGGCATCTTGCTCCTCGTGCGAACAGCCCCAGCAGGAAGTCATCGTCTCCGGATCGAAGGTCAAAAATCGTGGTCTCAAACCATTTAGTCCCAACTCCTCATGGAATCAGGAATAAGAGTCCTAGACCAGTGTCTCCGGCTCCTGCAGCTGAGAGCGCGTCTGACAATGGGTCTGAGGTCTCGGATGAGGGGTACAGGAGTCTAGGCGTGGTGGCCGGGTCTACGCAGGGGTCCCCATCAACGAAAACGACGAACAGATACTCGTTGCACAGTCAGAATTCGATTGAAGACGCAGAATTCAATGGTGAGTGCCCTTCATTATTTATTTAGTTCATCTTGTATATTATATGTAAGTCTTTTGAATACCAACATTCGTTATTAAGATATTCAAGTGTTCGCATTGTAAGGACCAAATACCATTTAATTAAATGAGATCTTTGCTCTCCAGTCTAGAATCTGGGACAAGTACTAATTCCATCCAGTCAAGTCTAATTAGTTCCAAGTGATTCGATGGCTTTATAATAAATATTTATGGTCATTCATGAGATCTTCGAGAGATAACATGTCACTCACAATATGCAGAAAATTTCGCCCTTACTAAGTCTTAATTTCAAGAAGTAGCTGTCAAATAAATGGACTAGATATTAAGTAACGTGCGTCATTAACTGATTATGAAGAAGTATTTACCCGAATAGATTAGGTAATAAGGAAAACATACTGAATAATAAAAGTTTAAATAATAGAATATTTATTTTGGTCCTTCAGGTCGCCTTTGGTCCTAACTGCCTCAATTTTTATCTATCAAAGTCTTGTTTCTCAATCGTTCTTATTCTTGAATGTAGTATTTACATAATATAATATGTATATGTCGATATAAAAGTCCGTGTATTTGTTTGAACAGATGTCGAAACGACCTGAACGGATATTATTTGTGCAACGTTCATGAAAGTAAATAATTAGCAATGTGTAATGTTTTATTGAGAGATGTGACTTGTCGTTTTAATGTGGACATTACTCAATGTGCGGTTATAATGAAGACCGTCTTTGTAGACATGTTTTCAACTTAAAGTATATATTCCGACACAAACATATTCTATTGAAGAGTTTAGAATACTGTGAAAGCTAATAAATAATACTAGTTCAAATGTGTGATTGGTGAATGCTAGCTTTTTCCCGTAGCTCCGCCTGCGTTGAAATCAGTTATCGCGGAACAAGTCATCGAAATAATTTCTTGAGACATTTCTTTACCATTGCTGTCTTAATTGAGTATAAATATTAATAACAGGACAGAAAGACGTGGAATGATTTGGGGGAGGCCTTTGCAAAGCAGTGGGTTACAATAGGGTAGGAAAAAAATATATTAATTAACTTATAAAAATCAGTTCAGCGGATTCACCGTAATAGTGTAACAGATAGATTAACGAGTTCGTTTAGTTTTGACAGCGTAACAGACAGAGTCAGAGTCATACAGAGTATTCACAATATTGACATGTAGTAGATATGTATGATATTGAAGTATAGTGACAGAGCGTAGTATGTGTAGTGTTGAGTAAATATGAGTAAGACTGTTGAGTGTTGACTATTGTAACGTTGCTAACGCGGATGTGCAACTGTATGGACACATTGTAAATAGGCTGGGATCGAGTTATAAGCGATGGCGATTTTAAAGTAGGTAGGTACTCGATTTTATAGTTAGTAATGAAATATAAATGCTAATTTGTTTATTAGACTGCTCGGGTAAGCTCGGCATAGTAATAAGGACGAAAAAGACAATGTTTATAATTAATAGAAAGGTAAAATTGTACAAAATAGTCATTTTCACTCTTTACAGTCTTCCTATTTAATGAAAAACTTTTTCTTAATAACATGGAACGAAGATGTTTACATCTTAATCATCGCTCGTTTCCACATTATTATTTGTTTGTCTATGACATCTATAGTTAGCTTACTCCTAGAATCGCTATCGCTTATAACTAACAAACATGATCCATCCTGCAATTATTTTCGCAATTCGCAGTGTACCGTTAAATTGCAGTGTCCTGTACAAAACGTATGTGTAACGCATTGCTATTCACGAATATTGTATTACGACATGCGACACTATTTAGGACACCATCCTAATAAAATACTTAGATATTAATTAGCCATTTTAGACCTTAATGTAAATTTATAAAACTAAGATTGAAGATATACAACGTTGATAAAAGCGAGAGGCATTAAATGAAACCACATATTCTGTATATCATTATAAGGCTACACAACAAAAATCAAATCAATGTAAGCAATATTTTTATAATAACTTCCGTGAGGATGATTCATACTTAAAACGTTATAACGGTTTACTCACGCGTATTTATCGGGATAGCCCGACTAGTTTCGGACCCAACCGGAGCCAACTAGATAACTATGCCTATAAAACTTAGTCACCTAATCAGGAAGATACAGCATGTTCAAACTAAAAAAAAACTAAAAAAATATCCTGTGACTAAACTATTGCTTACATTGATTTGATTTTTGTTGTGTAGCCTTATAATGATATACAGAATATGTGGTTTCATTTAATGCCTCTCGCTTTTATCAACGTTGTATAGACATTGAAATATTGGAGGCTATTTCTTTGTATAAACTACCTTATATGGCCCAAAATGCTGAAACGCAATTCAACGTTACTTTTAAACCTAAAAATACAAAGATAGCATGCAATTGACACTCACTATTACTTACTACAACGTTTTAAAGTCAATCATTAACTAGTTAGAAATCGTGAGTTAGTTTGTTTCATTTCAGCTTAGGTATTCATACATATTCCATCAATCATCCATATTTGATCTTCATAAGTTAAACTCGTCTACGAATGCTAAGCATAAATGTTTAGACATTCCTCCGATCACTTCTCGACATATATGGTCCGCGTATCATTAAAATGTAAACTCTTGCATAAGCTGACATTAACATTAAATTGATACTTTATTGTAAACTACATTCTTCAAGTATTAAGATCTACTGAGCGCAGTATGCCGGAACTTGTGTATGTGACCGCTTCCTTTTATAGTAAGCGTTATAAATAGATTTATAATAAATTTAAAATGGCGTCTCGTGCTAACATAAAGCTTAGAATTTAATCATAGGTCAGGTAAATGTCTTTGAATCACTCAAATATTTGTCTCCTTCTAGAAGGTCATGTTGCGACAATCGGGTCAATAGAATCGTTAACTCCTAACCATTCGTTACAAAGTACTTCACAGCCTTTCTCTAAAGCAATTACTTACATTAACATTTTATCTAATCGGCCAGCGGTCATCAACTTCGGCCATTTGCGTCAAATTTGCGCATGGAACACAATAGTGGTCCTTGTGCGCCCAAAATTGGTCCTCCGGTACTTGAGTGCCAGGCGGCCATACTTGCACCTCGCCCATTCATTATTTTATAATAAAATGTATTGCGTCAATAGATTTAATTGTGGAGATATGATAATTGATATTATTCATCGTTTTATCAAGTGTAAAGTGCAGTTGCTTATATGGAAGTCAATTAAGAATACTCCTAAGTGCCTGCAGTGTTATTGCAATAGAAAACTGTTTTTGAAGGGCATCATAAATAATAGTTATTAATATCTCAAATAAAATTAATCGCCTGTCTTTAGTACTTAACTTCTGGATTTACAATATCAGTTTATTATAATGTGGTGCGCAATAACAGGCCAGTTTAATAAAATACCATAGCAAAAGAAAATGTTTGACATTTTCAACGCTGATTAAATCGCCCTAATCGATGGCATAAAAGTGACAAGTCAAAATTAAGGGACTTGTTGAACGTAAAATTTCTAAGAATCAACATTCATATAGTTTTACACATTTCCATACATCCTTAATGACACTTAGTATCAAAAGACCGCGGACATTACAACGCTTGCGTCCGAATGATAAGTCTATCATACAAGCATTCCTAATTAACTTTATCGCAGTTATAATTATAAACAAGTGACACTAATTACTGTTATCTTCTAATGAATAACATGATTAGACCATGCAGATGTCGTGATCTTGAAAAATTGTAGGATATTATGCAAATTTAAATAAACTTACTTACTTAGTATTTTTATATTTATTAGTATTTAGGACAGCGAAATCTGTATTTAACTATATCATCTTGAAACTAATAAAAAAAAAATGATAAAATATAAGAATTATGTAGTATCGAAAGTGCTTCACGTTTTTTTATTCGACCGACTTCGGCTATCTAAAACTACATAGAATTTTGCGTAAGTAATCTAGCAAAAAAATTTTTAAAATCAAAGTCCAAGTTACAATTTCAAGTCCATATTAACAGCTAACACCTACCAACACAACTTCTGCTCCACAATACCTAAGAGAGCGTCACATCAAGTCACATGACATAAAACTTGAAACCCACATGTGCGTCAGCTGGTCTCCTCCACTCCGACAAGGCAGGACAGCATTCCACGCAACTTGACATTGTTACTGGTCTTGGTGTGGGCGCGGACCTTAGGACCACAACTATCAAGTGTAATACTAATTAAATGGTCTATATTTTACTTAGATAATGTAATTTAATAGGTATATAACGGTTTACTCACGTGTATTTATCGGGATAGCCCGACTAGTTTCGGACCCAACCGGAGTCCTTAATCATGAGCTGACACGGCGGCGGGCGAGCGAGTTCGACTCGCGTCGGAATGTCTACTTTCTATAGATGGATGGATGGATGGAAATATCACAAAAGAAGTATTAATAATAATTACTGTTAGCATATTTGTTTTATTAAATAAGCCACGATATGACGTTAATTTTACAATATTGCTGTCAATGTTAAAGGATCTTTATGCTAAAGTCATTGTGTCAGTCTTTTGCCAGACACCTGCTGCCAGTTTGTCTGAAAGTTGTTGGTTATTATAATGAGTAGTATTTTTGTCTAGATAGGCTAATCATTGGACCGTTGTGGCACGTCAATATAATGCTTACTCATCACCACAATACATTTGATAAATATTTTTTGTGATTCATAAACATTAATATTTTCAAAATATTTAATTGTGTATGCGTGATTTGAATATTTTTGGTAATCCCTTTTTCGGAAGTCATACTTACAAGCAGTCTGCGATTTTTGATAAACGTCCCAAAGCTATGCTGAGTTCAGCTTCAAATCTCGCCGCCATTTTCTAACACAAATAAATACAATAAATCTGTCAATTCGCATTATTAATTTTGATGTCACGTTATCATACTGCACACCTGCGCTCGTGTGCCTGCACGTGACACGGGCGTAATAGGCGTGAAGATAAACTGTATTGTTCTAAGTCACTGGCGATACATGATTGAAATACTTTTACATCGAGATTGATAAGAAAGGAGCAACGATCTTTAAGTTAGAGTAATGTTTTGTAGCCATGTATAGTCACTTAATTATTTGATTCTGTTGGTCTTATTTGCAAAGTAAAACCTTTTTGGCAGAATCCTTTTTTTTAAGTTAATTTTTCGTAATACTGAAGGATACATTTTGTTTAATGTAAATATTCTAGTGTTCCAATTATGCCCAGCTGGTATGATGAAATCAGCTGAGAGCGCCATTAGTCACATTTTTGTTTTTATTTCATATCAATATTTAACAATCCTTATCTGAGATGACGAATTTCAATAACCGTTTTCGTAAATAAGGAAATAAGTGGACAACAAAAACTCAAACTTTTGCGACATACTCGTATTTCATTAAACATAATCTTAAGATTTGCGGAAAAGGGAAGTGGCTAGCCACGGCTTATATGGCCTAGGACATTACCAGATATGGAAGGAATTATTAACTTAATCTAACTGTTATTATCTTCTAAACATGGACACAGTAAATTAGATGCTGTTTTTATGCTTTACAGGGCTAAGCAGGTATGTAGGTAACGAGCTCTCGTTGGTTTTAATTATACACGGGAATAATTTGCAGGTAGAAGCAAGGTGTCGAAGTAATCAGTATTAAACGGTTTTTAAAAGTGTCTCATTTGTGTAATAGTTGCAAATAAGGATTAGATTGCAGTTATTATGAGACCGTTGATAATTGGACTGAATAATATAACTGGCCATTTCGACATATTGTGTAGAAGCTAAGGAAAATTATGTTTATCGTTACAAATACTAAAACTTTTCATTTCTGTTTCCAGAGCGTCTCGACCAAGACGACGGCTGTCATATGGACAAGCACGACCGAGCAGACGACCACGTGAGCCTCAACACGGGCCTCAGGAAGACTGACTTCTCTGATACCTTCTATGGAGGCAGGAAGCCGAGCTCCATCGAAGACAAGTCCATTAGGGGCAGTCCCGACCGCGTGATCGTCACCGAGAACAACAATTCACCGAGCAAGAGTCTTAGACCCACCCGCGGAGCCTCCGAGTCTCCCACAAAGACTATCAGAAGTCGCCAGGCAAGCCGCATCCCTCACTCCCCTGTGAGGAACCGCACCCCGAGCCGCGGCAACACCCCCAGCCCGAAGCACACCGCTACCCCTCTGCAAACATCACCAAAACTGACGCCAAAGCTGCCGCCGACTGCCCGGAACACCTGGAGCGGCAGGACAGCCCCAACACAAACAAAAACCAAGTCCAGACCCACCATCGGAGCTGACACCTTCGATAATCCAAATAAGTCTCCTAAGATGAGGCCTAAAACACCCCAAACTGAGGCTTTCAAGAGGAATTCTCCTCTCAGAGCCAGCAGCGCCACTCTTAGGTCTCCACCGAGCAATAAGCCTTTGAGTCCTCTACTAGAACAAATTCTAAGGTCAACAGAAACTGCCAAAGATGATGCCTCTGTCTTAGAAAAGATGAAGGAAATTATTAGGACTTACTCAAAGGGAGACGATTCTCTATCAAGGACTAGCTCTAAGGATTCTGACTACGCTGATTTTACCTCAGCCTGGGTCATGTCTGATGGAAAACTAGAAAGGTCTACTAGCACCAGGCAGTTGGCGGCTCCACGGAAAGACCAGAGAAATGGACCCTCCAGGATACCAGCTCCCGTCGCGCTTGGCTGCAGGAGGTCTACGTCCACGTCACAGTTCCAATGACAGGAGTCCGAAGGTAGCGTGGACACTGCCGATTAACCCAGTGATAGTTGAACTATTTATATTAGTGTTATAAATGTGAGGACAGCTCAAATTAAAGTGGTTGATCAGTGATGGATTGCAGCCTAATGGCGGAGTGTGATAAATGACGGAAATTGTATTGACTATATATTGCATATCCTATAGTGATGGTCGCTTATGATTTTTTATGGATTAGGACACAGCCAGTCTGTTTGTATCGCGAATTTTGCTATAGCCATGTGGTAGTGTAACAAGTCTGATATTTTGAAGATCAGAAGTTGTTCAACATTACCAGCCTCCATGGTTTGCTTGAGACTGGCTCCACACGGCCTTGACTTATACTACAAGTGATGTAGGAAATACCATTGGATCACATCTAAACTATAGCTAAATCACAGCTAGTGGTGTTTCCCACCCGATAACGATTTTAGATGTTTATCGATAGTAAGGTACTAATTTATCGATTAGAGAATTCGTACTAACAATTAACAAGTTTTTTGTGGTCAAATGGTGGACATCGACCGTTAATATATTTTTCATCTATTTGCTTAAAAACCGACTTTTATTAAATACGATGCTGTTTATCACGTGTGGCAATAAATAAATGTTTGTTAAGTTTATTTCTCTAGAAAATAAAGTTCACATTTTTTAAATTATTGCTCAAATGACGCCTAAGAATTTCATCGATAGTTCATAGGTTTTGCGCAGTTTTGATAAAAGTCGGTTATACATGGTGCTAAGCAATGAATGTTGGCTTTTGTTGATATTTTAATTGTTTCGTCTAAACACGATCACAAACAGTTTACAATTCTTAGCTGTAAGTCTGTAAAAGTTAGCCTCTAATATAATTAAGCCTGACTAACTAATGTCTTTGCCAAATCCATCACTTACAAAAACTGGGTTCGGCAAAAACATTAGCTATTGCATGGGAGCGTTAATTATCACATTGCATTGAAGTTAATTTAAAATTAAAGCTTTTTTAGTCAACAAATAAAACACAATTTAAATATTCAAATCAAAGACACGTGTTTTATTAGTATTTAAGTTAACTTTGGTGCAATCTTTTTTGTTCGTAAAGACTTTATTCCCCATGTCTAATTATTACTATTCGAAATAATATTGTTACTGATAGTAATAGTTATAAAGTACTTCGGTACTTATTTTACAAGATGACAAGTTTATTTTAAGTTAATATTAAGTTCTAGATTTATTTTTCTGTAATCCCGGAATTTACTAACCATTAAAAGATAGACAAATAATTATTTGACATAAAATTTTGCATTTAACAATTATCATTCCAAGTTTTGGATAAGCCGGGATCTTTGGCAATTTTTTTTTAAAAGTAATCTCATTTATGTAGGTTGTGAGGGTTAGAGCTTATAGAAAACCGTAGCGTTTTTAATAAAAAGAAAATAGATCACTTAGATTTTTCTATTAAACTTTGTAATGTCATGTTCAAATTTTGAAAAAAAAATCGACTTAAAGCATCCATCTCATACCTCATATAGAATACTGAAAGAAAAATATTTTTGCACTCTTTATGTAATAAATAGATGTCGGTAGCTGCCACAAGACCGTCCGATTCAAAGATGTAGAGATAAATGTAGATTGGCGAGAGAAAGTATTATTTTAGCCACTATAATTATACGACTAAAAATAGAAGTCAATCAATTATCAGCGATAATTATGTGGCTAAAAACATATTTTCATTTAATATTACTTCTATCATTGTAATGAATAATTTAATTGTAATTAAATTAATGATTGAAGTAAATAATAAGTAATTTCAGTAAATCTTGATCTTTAAATCTTCAGGTCTTTTCGATGTCACAAATTATACTTCTAATAACTTAGTGAAATGTATAGTTCTTATTATGATAGATGAAGGGTTAGTCTAAAATTAGCCTTTTCCTAAACAATACTTTATTCCATTTCAATATATTTCACATAACTATTTCATTTTCATGTCAAAAACCTACTTATTTTATAACGCTCAACCATATACCATCTGTTTACTTGAAACAATAAAATAATTAGAAAAGAAATTCGAGTTTTATTTTATTTAATTTGCTAAAAAAATATAAAAATATTTACTATAAAAAATGCTTTTTGTAAACAGATGAAAAATGGACATTTAAATCTTTATAATTATTGAACTTAATATTGGAATATTTAAGGTATAATCGATAGAATGTCCATTAAATTACAAAATTAGACCATTGTTACACTGCCTAAAAAATCTAAAACTAGTCTAAATTTAGAAAAAAAACGTGGACTAAAATTGTTTTTTTTTGGATATTAAATTAAAGTTTTGATTTTTTGGATAGTGTAGGAGTGGGGGCTAGAGGCTAGGAATTTAGTTAATTTACATTATTTCTCTTTGACATAATGTTACCAGTGACTATGCCATAGATATCTGTTATTATTCACGGAATAAACGATACGTTTATCTGAAAACTGATATTTTATTTCACAAACCTGTTTCCCAAACACAAACAATTATTCACTTATAAGTATAATATATACTTACCTATTATTATATTACACAACATGGTTCAAATTTGTCGCTGCTAACTCCCCGAAACTAAGTAGATTAAACATTTATAACTAAACTAATGTACCTAACTAAAAAATTACATATTTACAAAGCGTCGAAAAATATATCCTCATCTCCGTCAATGGCGAGAAACGCGCCCAGGAGACTGGCCAGTAGATTAAAGCAGTTTTGAACGGTACTAGTTTTTCCTATTTCTTTGATTTTCTTTTTTACATTTCGTAGTTCAAACTCTCGTTTTACCAATTTGCTTTTTCTAAATATTATGGGCGTTAAATTTTAGTAAAATCATCTCAGGATCAGATTAATAGAAATGGGTCAGGTCAGGAATACCCCAAACCGTCGGGCGTGTATGAAGCGATTGATCAGTGTGGATGAAGCTAAAGTGGTATGCCAGGATCGTAGCAAATGGAAAGATGTGATCTCTGCCTACCCCCAAGGGAAAGAGGCGTGACGTTTATGTATGTATGTATCCTTAATAGAAGTTATTAGAATGGTGCCTATCACCTCCATTTCGTTGCTGTTGAGGAAACGTGACAACGTGATGGCCTTCCGGTGAAATATGCCAAAAATTTCAACGAAGGTTCAATATCAGACAGAACCTCGCCAATACAGGACTCAGACCTCTTTATTCCAAACGGAGAAAAAAGCTAAGCGCTTGGTCGACTCCACTCGTGATCAGAGGGCTGGACTGTATTTCGCGCAAAGAATTGGTATTGCCATTCAACGTGGTAATGCGGCCAGTCCCCTGGGCACGTTTTCCGCGTTTCCCGCCATTAACGGAGATGACGATATATTTTTCAACGCTTTGTAAATATGTTATTTTATAGTTATAAATGTAGATATTTCTTGTTTAGTACAGTTTCTGTTCAATAAAAATTAATATTTAAAAAAAAAACCGAAGAAATTGTCACTAGAACTGTCAAACGTATGCTCTGACAATCAGTGTAAATCCGCCGTGATGTTATCATATACGAGCCCATCGTATCCCTACGCCGATCGAAGCTGATTTGTTAATATTCGCTTTTTCGACACAGTCATATTTCTGCTAATAGTGTTTGCTGCCTACCTTTTAATCCGGGAGATGATACGGTGCACCATTCTGCCGCCGAGACGCGCCACGATTGAGTGTTGACCGAGTAATTATTGCTTTATTTTTATAATAACTTTCGTGAAGATGATTCATACTTAAACGTTATAATATTATAAGTTCGACTCGCGACCCCCGCCACCGCGTCAGCTCATGATTAAGGACTCCGGTAGGGTCCGAAACTAGTCGGGCTATCCCGATAAATACGCGTGAGTAAACCGTTATAACGTTTAAATTATTGCTTTGTTCAATGCGTTGGTGATTTGCAAAGATACGATACAGGGTTGAAAGTAATTTTATCCAAGTGTTGATAACAATTATGTGTGGTCTAATGTAGCTTTGAGTGTAATTTGATGACATAAAAGTGCATGAGAAGGTGTTGCGAGAGGCCCATGCCCAACAGCGTACAGTGACGCAGCAGATAGGCTGAGTATGATAGCTAAACGCCACTAAACGGCGATAAGATTCCGATATTTTAGAATGGCTTTTGAATCTAGTAACATCCATGCATTCCAAGTAATTCAGTCTTGATACAACATAAATACTATTCTAAACTTAGTGGAAACGTAGACTATAATTAGTCTTTATATTTGAGTTTTAGTTTTTTTAGTACAATCATGTACAAGAATGGGTGAGAGGAGAAATAATACGTTTATCTGGAAAGTGATATTTAGTTAATTGTTTTTAAAATATGTTTTGCTGGTAATAGTTTTTAAAAACAATATATTTTTTGCTTTTCAATTTGCTCACCTTCATTCCATTTATTTTGTGGCTAGTTTCTAGTCTTAAAACTGAGCGTCTGGAGTAAAAACGCAGTACCTAGTAAAGTTAGTTTTCCAAATCTAGGAAGGTTCTAATTTTACGTATTCATTAGTAGTGATCTGTCAATATGTCTCTGCGGTCTTCTAAATATTGAAAACGCTGCATTATAAAATTGCTGCACCTTTATCAGTGACCAGTAAAATAGTAGCTACTAGGGGCATTCTGCCAGCTCAAAGTAATATTGTGCAAGCGTGATAGCGCACTAAACGGCGGCGTTTCTCTTTCATAACTACAGTAATATTAATATCCTTGGGTCGGTATGTCAAAAATTTCAACGAAGGTTAAATATCGGACTTAGACATTGCCAACAAAGAACTGTTACACAGAGGAGGAAATAGTTGTCAGTGGAACTGTTGTCAAACATTTGTTCTGTCAATCAGTCGAAATCCGCCGTGATGTTTCCATGACCGGACAAGCCCAACACCACAATCATGATTGATGGTGATATGTTAATAGTCCACTTTTGGGAAACAGCATTTTTCCTCGTAATAGTATTCGCTGCAATTCTTTCCATCCGAGAGATAGTCCGGCACACCAGGCCGCCGCGGACAGGCGCCGGTGCCGCCCGCACCACCTGCTGCAGGCCGGCACCACCACGCGGGTGCAAGTAGAATGGCTCCAGGTTACTCTGAATCACAAGAGTGAGATAATACAAAAAAAAAGAATTGGATAACATAAAAGTTTTGCATCGCTTTGTCGTTCGCGTCCCCATGTTAAGTGTGCTGACCAAGTAATGATTGCTCAAGGAGTTATTGTGGAGTTGATGGCGATGAACAAAATGCGGAACTGTGTTTGTGTGGTGGCTTCCAGTGGTTTTCAATCGACGGAGTGGTGAACTGTTGGAAGTGCAGTTGTGTTCTTGTGTCGATGTCTTGAGAGAGGCTGAGATGTCACTGAGCTGGGATGGTGGATCGTCCGGTGTGGACTAGCTTAGCTAGGCACCTTTTAAGCTAGCTAGTTAGCTAGGGCCCATCAGGCAGCGCGAGTTCCTAACGTGAGCGCATGAGATCGCGCGCAGCACGTCCACACCGGCCGCACATTTGGGGCGCGCTTTTATCGCGTGAGATCAGAACATGGTGGAATGTCTAGCGTAGCGGCTATTTACAATTCTGATGTCGAAGCTGCTAAGCTAGGTTACCCCAAATTGCATCCCGATGAGCAAGTTGCTATCCTATTGATAACTAGATTGCTACTGCTACTAAACCTACTAATATTTGCTCTTCATCCAGTTTTAGATTGATCCTGGGTAAAGCTTTGGTCAGTTTCCATGTACAGTTGCGGATCTTATACAAGTGCAAACGTTAGAAAAGGGTAAGACTGCCAATCTATACCTAACCTACAAAAGCCCAAAAGTTATCTAAACAATTGATAAAATTTGAAGTGATCTGCATTAGATAAAACTCGGATAGGCATTATTATGGTTCTAACAGTATGTAAAGGAATTCGAAGTAATAAAATTGTATGCTTTCTCTAATACAGCCTAACACACAGACAAACAAACACGTAACCAAAAGTTTGTAAAGAAAAGGACCATGATAGTTATGTTAATAGTCTCTATGTAGGTACAATTAGAGTTCATTTCGAATAATCGACTAGAATTATTTGTTATTATTTTTCAGATCGGTTAAAATGGAGTACGATGGGTTAATCTTAGGACTTATAATATATTTACTTTTAATGGGAGTATGTGAGTATAGTAGTAGTGTTTCATTGTGCCAAAGAAACTGATAAATATCTTACCAAATTTACGACTTTTTTTATAGAAATGTTTGGGTTATTTATTAAGTTACCAAGAAATGTCTGGCAGATTAAATACTTACAAAACGTATTAAGTATATCCCGGAAATTAAAAACATACGCAATATTATTTTCTTTTTTTTCTAACATTCACTTTAGTCACACCCGTTACTCTTATTGCCATCTAGCGGTGAATAGTAAAATGTACTTTTATTTTCAGTGGTAGTTATAAACCAGGTTTTCTGCAAGGCTCGATGCATAAAGAACGCACAACAAATGCAGCAACAACAGGCAGCGCCAGATGTCGAACTCAACGAGCGCAAACCTACAAGAAAACAAAAAAAGGAGCCAGTTTACAAGCAGCCGAGAAGCCAGCTGGCTTATCAACCCAACTACATAGTTTAGCTACTCAACACGAGATGGCGTTGCCAAGTAACGCTAATTCTTGTTACCTCACAAACTCAACAGATGTCACGGCATGTAAAAATTCAAAATTAGTGAATCTTTTTAGGAATTATTTTAATTGGGCTTGTCAAAATGAAACAGTATGTATGTGTCTTATAAAATTATTTACTTATTACTTAACTTATTAATTTTACAATGTCTAATTAAAGCAGCTCCAATAAATACAAGAATTCATGAAGGTGTCTTATTTCTAGATTTTAGCCTTTTTAATAGGTTTACTTAAATAGCCAACAGCTGGGCATAGGTCTCCCTTTTCAATCTCCTCCGTCGGTTGCCCATCGCATTTAACTTATCCTTGCTATCTTTCTCAGGCTTATGCCCAGCTGTAGGTTGCACAAGGCTTATGATGGGTTACTTTACAACTGTCACTATTAGTCTTCTAAGAATATTTTGTTCATTGGCACGCTGTCGAATATCTTATTTGTGACGTCTTGGAAGACAGAACTTAAGGATTTCTCGTAGGACTCCTTCAGTTCATTGAAAACAAGGTCTGAATTCTCGTTCAGGAACCTGAAAATGTAAAACAATTTAAAACGGGTTATTTTAACGCAACACTAAACTTCGTGATTACGTAAGAAAAGTTTATTTTGATTTTGTTATTGACTGGCAAATCTATGAAATCTACATTAGAAGTTTTACCCTGGTCAGCTGCACGTCAATAGCAATAGTCAGAGACACGGGCAAAACAACTTTCTTAAAACAACGTCAATTCTCAAAAGATATCGAGAATCGGTTTTGGAAAATCTGCTGAGGATAGGAAATCATTTATTTTCGAATTTCTCTGCCGCGGGTTTGATCCTTGCATAGGACAAGTATTTGTGCGACCCACAGATGCTTGTTCTGAGTCTAAGTGTCAATGTGCATGTGAGTTATTTGTCTGTGAACGCCGCCGTAACAGGAATTAAATTTCTCAGTGCTAGTTTCGTTTTTTTTTTTTATACAAGAGCGGCATTCTGTACTTTTACTTAAAGATTACTTACAAGTTCATCTGGTCTCCGAGTCTCTTGTCTCCGTTGAAGAGGTTGGTGAAGTGCAGCACGACCCGCTGCGGGATGAACTTGACGCGGTAGTCGCGGATGTGCATGTATGTCTGTCCGTCACGCTGCTTCGGCTCACCTATCAGGTCGTGTTTCACCACTAGGTTCACTGGAAGAGGATGAAAGAATTGTTGAGGAAATTTGGCTTCCTAGGTGTGAGGTAGTTTTTTTTATGTCGTAATATAAAGGTCTCTCATCAGCTTTTTTGTTTTTTTTTTTTTGCAATAGTAAAATCAAAGGTTGAAAGTAATGTTGGCAAAAGGTCTAGGGCGTATTATAATAAGGTAAATCATAATTTATACGTAGAATTTTAGTCTCAAGAACTCTAGAAGTTCATTAGAAATTTTACTGTCTAAATCCTAGACAGTAAATAACTAAACGTATTTTATTTAATTGATAATTTTGTAAAATAGTTATGGGTTTCGTATTATTGCCGTGATTAAAGTACAACTTAAACTTTTTAGTTCTGCTATCGCCTACTAGATGTCGCTACTCATTATGGCGCTATACTTACCCATGGTGATGTTGGCGATACCCTTTCCCTGAATAGGCAGCACGAGGATCCTGCCCTTCATCACGTAGTCTGCGAGGAACTCCATCTTAGGAGTGATGGAGTCCGTCCGCAGGCGGTAGTTTTTGAGATCAGCCCTGAAAAGCAAGTTAGCAAGATTTTTGAGAAAATTGTTTCAAGTCTTACTATAATAATATAGTAAGACTCAAAACAATCTTTCTAAAGTCAGAGGTGATTAAGATTTAGTTAGAAATAAAATATGTGATAGTGTTTGTGCAGTAAGTATTAGGATCTATATTTTAACAAACTTTCCTTCATAGCTTTTATGGGTCATCCGTCCCAAATAAGATTTAGAATCAAACTCTCATTGCTTCTCTCCGCCAAGGCAAACTACCGAGGAACCAGTTCTACTATTCCTAACTTTTTTTTTATATTTAAGAGATATATAACGGTTTACTCACGCGTATTTATCGGGATAGCCCGACTAGTTTCGGACCCAACCGGAGTCCTTAATCATGAGCTGATGCGGCGGCGGGGTCGCGAGTCGATAGATACGCGTGAGTAAACCGTTATATATCTCTTAAATATGAATCATTCTCACGAAAGTTATTATAAAAATATTCCTAACTTTTTTATATTAACACGAAGCTTGTCATCGACAAAAGATTTTCAAAAATCTTTTGTTTTGCTGGTAAAAAAAAATCACTCACCTGTAGTCTCACTGACTATTTGTCTGGCTTAAATCTTTGAAACTACACAACGGATTTTTTTTAAAGATAAATTATACGGTATTTTACCCGAGCGAAACTGGGGCAAGTCGCTTGTTATTTATAAAAATATTATTTTAACAATATTTTAACGACTAACACTTACTTATAACTAGTGAGAACGGAGTCGGTGAGTCCGTGCAGCTTGATGTTCCGGTAGTTCTGCGTGATGACGACCGGCCCCGCGCCCGAGTCGATGTTGATGCTGGAGACCAGGAGCGGCTCCATCTGAGGCACCGCCAGGGACGCGATACCTGAAAGTGTAGTGTGGGGAGATGTTTAAGATTTTGTATGGTACCGATGAGCCTTTTGTGGATAAATTCAAATCGTTTATTTTGCAAATAGGATAAATTTTATCACTTTTACTTGTACATCTTAAATATAAACTCGCTGGAATCGAATTCGAAATCAAATAATTATGACACTTTGACATCTACTTTCGGTCTGCGTTTTACGCATTAGTCCATCAACTTGGCCTCTCTACCTTTGGGGCCTAGTGTAAATGTCCTTCGATCAAAATACAATCTTTAGAAGGTTGAGCCCCCAAACTAGGCATCTCACGTACGACATTGCAAATCACTCGTTTGTTTACTATTAAGGGGACCACAGACACTATTGTGTGCTAACACTGAGTGCGCTTGACCTATAGTATCGCTTTGTAGCGCAATATATGGACTGCGCTCACAAATACCGCTTCGGTAACTGTGCAATTCTTTTGAATGTAGAGGTTGCTTTTATACGTATCCATTACGAACTTTAAGAACAGAACGGTAGCCAAAAAATATTTTGGCCATAGCTCCGTTCTAAAAAAAAAATGTTTGATTTTAAAAAATTGATTTTCTTTTTATGATCGGTTGTCGTGTGAATTTTCTCAGGATAAAACAGTCAGAAGTCAGATAAAAAGATTTGTGCCCAGCAGAGGAGCAAAGATTAAATTAGTTAAAAGACATTTATTTTAGACGACAAACGGGAATTATTTACGGGAATATTGCTTTGATCTATAAGACATATCGAATTTTATCGCGAATAAGTCCCGTTTGTCGTCTAAAATAAGTGTACAAGTCGCGAAAGTTTAAAAACATTAAAAGACATTATTTGTATAACGCCCGTAAAGTGTATTATAGTTCTTGTGGCGCAGTTAGTTTTAGAAATTAATTAACCGTAGGCATAAACCTGTCGTGTTTAGCACAAACGTGTGTTACTTGCGGAGATCGAACCCACAACACATCGCGCAGTATTCAGTGGTGTAGATGAGGCCTCCGATATAGTTACACTTTTTTTTAGTATCCTCATGGACTATCCCTTATCAGGGCGTTGACGAGAGGGGTGTGCCGGACTCTTACCGGCTAAAACCACTGGAGCGTCCTCATCTGCCTATGGCCGGGGGTACGGGGTTCGCTTTCACATTCACCGCGCAGATATAGTTAGACGTATATTTGTTGTAGTATTACCTGTTTTCATCCTCCTCAAGGCATCTGGCACGGCTGATTTGAGGCAGTCATTCAGTTTGGGATCGCTCTGCCGACATCTTGTGAAGTCTTCGGCTGTAACAAAAATATAAAACCTTTATTAGAATATCTCTAAAAGCACCAACAACTTTTGTTTGTAGTTTGCTAATAATTTAATTTTATACGCGTAAGTTTGCGAAACTTTTTTGATATTTCAAAAATATGCAATTAACCTGAGCGCAGAGGTTGACTGCTTTACTGGATGCGTATGAATCTTCATACATTTTTTTATTTAACCTAAATAAGATCCAAAAGCTGGGCAATGGACCTCCTCATTTTCCTTCCAAACCTCCCTGTCTTTTGCGATTTCTGGCCACGTGCGACCTGCATATCTGACAAGATCATCACATCACCTTCGCCTTCATACAATTATTGGTAACACAAAATATATTTGTTCTTAAGGCAAGCTCCTCTAATACTCTCCACAAACAACATGCTCATACATAGTGACTTAGGCTGACCGCACATTGGAGTCAAGATTGTTTTAAGATAGACTATTGCTATACAAAACATATGAAGGTGCGCACACTTCAAACAAGACGTTTCATAGACAAAATTGTCCAAATCGCACCAGACGTCTAGCTAACGTTTGTCGGCTACCCTTTTTTATTTATGCGGGCGCGCACATCAACGACAAAACAGTCTAGTCAACGCAGGTATAAGGCAGACTTGTCTATGTGAGGCAAGTCTGTCTTAAAACTGTCGTGACTCCAATGTGCGGTCAGCCTTAATCTAAAGAAGGCAGGAACAACCAGGAAGTGAACCAAATCCGCGATTGCTCGCGATGTGTGACCGTGAGGAGGTCATTGACTTAAGATAGCAGTAATAATTCATTCTCACGCAACATTTCTAACTTTATATGCATATTTTAGTGCGGATTTCGTCATTTATTTCTTCATAGAGGTAAGCGGAAATCAAGTTGCTTATGACTGAATATTTGGATGATTCCGTTTTTGACACTTTGTGGTGTATACTGACACTTTAAGGTAAAGGTAAAGTCGCGACAAATACGAGTATAAAATGCTTGTTTTAGGATTTGCCGTCAGAAACGATTTATCATTAGTTTTGACATAACAAAATTAAATGTTCTACAAATGCTTGTTCTGAGTCTGAGTATCTCTGTGCAATGTGCACGTGTACTAAATATCTGTGAAATTCCTCTCGATACAAGGACTAAATTCCTTAGAGCAAAAAAAAAGAAATTTAAATGTAAGTAACAAAAATAATACCAATTAAAGTCCACTAATGTAGGTAAGCTTAATTTTTAACCCCCGTTTAAAATGTCATTTTTGAATTACCTAAGTTGCAAGTAATCACGGGTTTGTTGGCACTCCAGAATCTTCCGCTGCCAATTTACATATCCTATAGAAATATTGGTAAGTTACTCAACGCTATGGAATACTACCACGGCTAAGTATCGTTTGGCAACGCGTGGCGACGACTGCCGGCCTTGTAACCAATAGCTGGCTTGCAGATGTCACACACACGTCACTCAGAAGTACCAGACTGTTGTGTCTTTGATTTGTCGGCAATTTCATATAGGGAACCTTTATTAGCCATCGAAATTTAACGCAGTAGTCAAGTGGATTGGCAAGTGAGAGGTTGGCTTTTTCTCTGCAATGGGACATCATTTTAGATTTTATCTTACGGTTTATTGGCGGCACGTGGATGAAGATTTTGAGATTGAGTAAAGTGACAGTTCAAAAAATTTGACACAATCTTCGCTCAGCTGTGGTGGATATTTTCATATGACACATACATACATATATTATGGATTAAAACCAAACCATTTGTAAAAAACATCGATAATTAAAAAAAAAGTAATCAATGGATTTCGAATACCAATGTCGCAACAAACTACACTCAATAAGAAATGTATCGTTGACTTTATTTTTGCTTTCTGGGTGAAACCCTAATAACTTCAACCCACGCCGAGGGCACGGCGTAGATATATATCCCACCGACTAAAAACACCCTGGGCAAAACTCCCTCTCCCTTTGGTAGTAGAAGGCCACTGCCAAAGCCAGGGTCGCGGGATCGCTCGCGCATACTCTCCGCGATTCCGGCAAACCTAACCTCTTTTTATCTAATTCAGGAGACAGTTGCTCACCTCTATGTGATCACTGCTTGTACAAATAACTGCTCTGTAATTGTAATTCTAAGTGTTTTTGTTTTTGGTACAAATAAATAAATTATTATTTATTATTATTAAACCGTTCTGACAAATGTACCGTTATCTTAACCTTCTGCAACACCTGTATATTACCACGGTAATTCGTGTCATCTGAATTTAACGTAATGCAGCCTCCGTTGTCATGTTATTATGCAACTGCTCCTAGCTGCAACCACTGCAACTACAACTGCTATATAATTTAGACAAAATAACTTTAAAATTTAGCTGTTTTTAACTAAATTGTCGAGTTTAATGTCGATGTAATTATAGGAATTATTTAAAGTAATTTGTGAACTTGTGTTTTGTTTTAATGGTGTGGTAGATAGGTTTGAATAGTCTAAACTACATAAATCAAAATTTAAAGGTAAAATACAGTATAAATATTTAGGAATGCCCGACAAGTTTTTTAAAAAATCACTGTAATGCAATTTGCTGTTAAAACCACATCAAAATTGGTCCAATCTTTCGAGAGCTACGAAACTGAAGACAAGTTTTAGCGTCAAACTTATAACATGGTTTTTTTTTGCATATGCAGTTAAAGGCTCTCCCACACAGGCACGATAATGTGGCCCGATTCTTTGCATACAGCTGCGTTTTTATCGTCCGATATTTTTTACGAGAGGGCGCCGCGCCGCGACGCTATTATCGCAGGCGCGTATACGATCATTTGCGTCCTGATACAAAACATTCAAGAACTCTTATCGGAATATCGCAGGACGGAAAAACGCAACGTCCGACTTCCATTGCGACGTAATTATCGCAGCAGTTTGTAACTACATGACCATTCTAATACAAAATGTACTGAAAACTGATATCGGAACACCACATGCGATATTATCGACATAATAACACGCCTGTACGAGAGAGCAAGCGTATATGAAGCGATTGATGAGTGTGGATGAAGTTAAAGTGGTATGCCAGGATCGTAGCAAATGGAAAGATGTGATCTCTGCCTACCCCTAAGGGAAAGAGGCGTGACGTTTATGTATGTATGTATTTACGAGAGAGCCTTAATGCACAAATAGGTATACCTATTCTACATAATGTTATTCGTACCTAACACTGACGCCTATTCTAGTAGGTACCTAAGTGCCTTGAGTAGGTTTATTAGGTTTACTAATGAGATGATCACGAATTATATCACTTCGTTAAATAAACCGTTCTTTCCGTCCTGTGGTTTGCTGAAGTCATCAGGGTTTCCCTTAGCTGTTTACTATTTACTTAGCATTTTACTGTTTATTTGTAATTTTAAATAGGGCTGGCAATAAGTTCTCGTACAAGCTATTCGTGTAAGTAATTGTTATTATTATAACTAGCCTGAGATGTCCCACTGCTGGGCGAAAGCCTCCCTAATCTTCTTCTTTCTTTACGTAAGTAAGTAAAAAATAATTTTAATATGGGTATGACTTTGGTTTTTACTTTGTTTGGATTCTCTAATCAAAGAAACTAATGGTTTGATTCGCTTTTTTTAGTTAAATAATAATAATCGACAAATACAATAGACATTGACAAAAACCATAGGTTACGTAGCTACTACAAATAGAAGCAAGAAGAATTCGAGTAGGTAAAACTATGAGGCTTTCCCCTGGTTTCTCAAACGTTGAACAACACAAAAAAAATTAACTGTCATTTGAATCTCATGTATAACTTACAATGAATAACAGCTTATGATTGACTGAAAGTTTTATGGTCAACTAATCACAGTCGTGATCAGTAGATTTGACAGCTAATTCAATTTATCAGCCTTCCAGAAATTGGGAGTAAGCGAGTAATTAAAGTTCAAATAGGTAAGTTAGTTCAAAATCGCAAAAGAATACAGAACCAAAGTTAATTAAATTATCAATGAGATTTTTCAAAAAATAATAAAGTAATCAACGTTAATTAAGGAATAATATCGCTTGCAGCCCTACAGAAGAAAACCAAACGTAACAGAACTCCACGCAGGTAATATTGGCGTAACAGCCAGTAACCGGCGCCTGCGCACGTAACGCGGTATTTATATACAGCGTTTGAGTAGTTACGTAGAGCATACTGCATGCAGGCGGTGTCAGCAGATGTAATAGTATGTAACCCACAATTAAATGTACGTGCTTCCTAAAAAAGCAGAATTAATTAACATATTGATTCGTTTGCCCGCGTTTCCGCCTACTTGGGTCTCGGTTACGGTAGCAAAACATTGCGTATGTTTTTACTCGCGCTTCAAGTTTACTCTAGGTATGCCAGACGGCCTACCACCATCTCATAAGTGTAAACGCCGCTTTAAAGACCAGAGGACTGCCAAGTCAAAGGTCTTGAGTTCGATCCCCACGATTGACGTTCGACTAATAAAAAGCCCCGCGTAGCCGGCTGGTGTCATAGTAACATAACTAGACACCGCCGTGTCTGAAATCGGCCCGGATATTATTATTATATTGCGCTGTTACGCTTCTTTCCTTTCTTGCAGCTTACTGAATGCCAAGTTTCTTTAAAGTCGGTACAGTGGTTTAGTCTCAATACAGACAGATATACAGACGCAGTTACTTTAACATATTAGAATCGATAACGTATTATTGATTGCACTTTGACATTCGCTCTCAAGTAATTAATATTCGATTCACATTTACTGAATATGCAAATTGTCTATAATTAGATTGAATAATTAATTCGTGTTTAATAGATGCATGATTTTCTAGCATCTTCCTGTCTGAATCGCTCATTCAGTAATTAAGTATCTACTTACTCGTTGTAAGAATTTTAACAGAGGTTGTGAAAAGGGGTCATAGTAAATGTTATATATTCCTAAAATATAAACTGTGAAATGCGATTTACAAAGTGTGGCAGTAACTTAAAAAAAATGAATTCTGACGAACTAAACCAATCGCTTGCAAGATTCTACAGATCTTAAAAAGACAAAAGATCGCACTGGATTTCGTGGAATAATCAGTCTTCGAGTTAACTAGATGACAGCGGGGCCCAGTACTACCTTGTAACTACTGGGTAAAACCACTGGAAAATATCCAAAAAATTCTCTTGCACTGTATCCAAGGAGTAAACACATTTAACCAATTACATTCCCAATTAAAACCAACCACAAAAAGTAATATAGAGTACTTAATCTCAGCTTTACAGATAAGTAACGTGTAATGTTTACGTAACAACTGTTCAACACATCGTGAGCAACGGTCAAGGTCCGCTGTCGAAAGAAATGTCGAAAGTGATCCCTCTCGTGAGCGATGTACAGTGCACAGCGAAAGTCTCGCTTTAATTGTAGGCGAGTGGGGTGAAGTGATGATAAAGCTTTGTGGGAGATTGTATGCTTGCAAGTTTTGAGATGGATTGTATAAAATAATTTAAGATTTTTTTTTGTTGTTAAAGGCTTGTTAAGATAGAAACGTTATCGGGTTTTAGAAGGGCCTATTATGCATTTAAATTATATGACGATATAAATAGTTTGATCCTAAATCAAGTGTTCCTTGTTTTTAAATGGTTCATGATTTAAATCGTTCGGAAAATTAAAGTAGACTCATGTACGAAGATTAAAAAATACTGCACTTCAATGTCAATGGAAAGTCCCCATAAAACAATAACATGATATTTACCACATTTCGCAGTTATTAGTAAAAGCAGGAGTGTTGCAAGCGACGCCGGGTGACCTTCATAGCTTTGTGCAACAGACATACAGACAAATATAATATGTATTGCACCGCTTTGCAGTGGTTTGGTCTTTATGAGATTTGCGTTATGAAAGTGACGGGTTCGACATCGTGAGGAAACACGCTATAATACGGAGCTGTGCTAACATTGTATTGAAAGAGTATGTGATGGACTAATCCAACCGACCATGGACCTTTTCTAATAGAACTAATTAGTTTTCCAAAAGAAATACGAAGCGAATGTATTTTTATAGTAACTTTCGTGAGGATGATTCATACTTAAATGATAGAACGGTTTACTTACGCGTATTTATCGGGATAGTCCGACTAATTTCGACCCAACCTTATTCAAATGCTGACGCGGCGGCGGGGTCGCACTGGGTCCTAACTTATTTGGGCTATTCCGATAAGTACGCGTGAGTAAACTGATGTATCTATCACTGCTTAATTTATAGTTAACTACAGTGTACCTATTGAGTCGTTACTTCCGATACCTTCTACTATTATTCCGTATATTTCACAAAAGTTGATGCTCCTTTATTTTTGTCCGGAATCCGATACATGGACATCTACTGGCTTGTTACCCCGACAGGTCATGGGCCATGGCACACGCATGCGCACTGCATGTAAATACTTGCATTGTGTGTGTCATTGTTACGACGAGGAGCCTTGCTGGCGTGACCCCGCGGTTATTGCTTCTATGTGACTCGGCGAAGAGGAAATTAGATAATAGATATTCGATACTGGTTTTCAGAGTAGAGAAGAGGCTGAAGAAATTTTCTTAGTTGGTCGAGGATTTGAGGTCGATTTTAAGGACAGGATTGACCTTATAAGGCCGGTGAATAGCCATAAGAAAAGTCTTGATTGGCTAAATTGGCGTTTTAATATCGACAAGGACTTTGTTTTTTTCGGTACAACTTCGTCCATTTTCTCTCCTTTTCCGTTAATACGCTATACCTGAATGGAACTTGCTTTAGATTGTAAGGGATCTCCGATTCAGCCATCATTGCTCCTTTTGGACGACTTGCCATCGCGTTTTTTTTTCAATATATGAAAAGTCACATTTAAAAGAAGTTTGTGTCCTTTGCAGCTCCCTAAATGAACTTCACACGACTTTAAGTATTTACATGTACAATGATGTGGCTTCAGACGCATAATTCAAAACGTTCTGATTAGAATTTGCTCCGCTGACATCCATAATTCTTTTTAAAAACGAAAATTATGAATCAACAGTTATTCGATTCGTTCATTATAAGTTCTCCAACATAACAAGATTATACACTATTACTTGTACTTATGTCGACGCTCATGTAACGTGTTTCCGCGTTAACTTGAATATCATCGGCTTTCACTGCTAAATGTAAGCCCTCTATTAAGAAAGGTACAAGTAAAGTACAGAATAGCTAAATACGCAATAATCGTCTTTGTAACAAAGGCATAAGGTTGATTTTCCTATAACTTTTCGTGACAAGTGTTGATTGTCACGTTGGTTTTGAACATAAGTTTAATATATTACAGGCAAATTATAACATTAGTAATATTAGCCGTATTTCTATAAGCATAAGGTACATTTTCCTGTATGGTCTTCTGCAGTGTAATCGTGAGTTTTGTATGGATTTCTTAGTTGTGTAAGGAGATGTAAAACTTAATGTAATTTAATATTAGTTTATGTCTGCATATTGGCTTCGAATGCGTGTTTCCTTGTTATTTAATAATAGTTGTTGTAAGCTAATCTACTGGCTTAAGTACAGCTGTATTTTTTTGCTATTTGAGGTCAAAGAACTGTTTTCAAATAGGATAATGTTCGATTTTACTACCCTTAAATAAATACTACACCAAGAAGTGAGATTTTTCGAAAACTTTACTAAAAATCAGCAAATATTAAAGACTGTGACAAAACACAATGAAACCTTTTAATTTACACACCTTTAATTGGACTAAACACAATTAAAAAAAAACCTGAGAACCTCCTCCTCTTTTTTGAAGTCGGTTAAAAAGGCTTTAAAGAGAAGAAGTAAAATAAATAATGTAAATACAATATTACGCTTAGTAACAAGTGACTAAAACAAAAGCTTGCAATATATTTAATTCTGTTGGTTGGCTGTTGGTGTACCTTTTTATAAATAAATAAATAAATTAATTCTACAAGAGTTGTAAATTACAAGTAACGTAGATCCTTCCAAGTCTTGGCTGTCTACCAACATGTGTTTCTAACTGACAGTAATATACTACTCGTAATATTAACTACTATCAGACTAAATACTGGCACATCGGAAAAAACATTAAAAAAGTTTATTGTTTAATGGTTAAGAATAGAATATACTATCTGATCCGCGCCCACGTTATCTTGCAAAAGAATCGGGTTATAAAATCCTATGAATTGACACTCTCAAAAAACGTGGCTTTCTATCGATAAAAAAATTTTCATAAACTATTTACTAGATCCAAAAGTTACTATCTCTATAAACTTACAAACTTCATAATATTAGGTTAGATATCAAGAAATTAATTTCTTCGAAAATCCTATATTCATACGATAATTTTTTTGAAAAGAGGAGACATAGCTAGGATCGCATCGTAACGCATCGCTTACGAAACAGTGAGTAATTGTAGTTCAGTATAGTATTTTCAAGCTGTATTGTAATATAGTACTTGGTATATATTTATATGGGCCTTGATGCCTAAAAGAAATTTATAAGTAAATTAAATAAAAAATAGTGATTGGCTGAGTATCCGTCAGATCGATAATAAAACAGACCATCAATGGTGACTAACGGCATAATGTGTCAAAAATTATAGCAAGAAGTGACGTCACACAAAACATAAATTTACAAAAAAGAAAAATTTGCGAAACAAAAAACTATCTGATCTTATTAATACTTGACTACAAGTATAAAATACAACCACCCTATATTTGTCTTAATGTATAATTAACTTAATTGTAACTTAATCTACAATGTCAAGTGGTGCGGTACTTGGCGCACATCGCTATCGCCTCTTTAGCTCAGTGGTAGAGCACTGGTCTCGTAAACCAGGGGTCGTGAGTTCAATCCTCACAGGAGGCAGTATCATCCACATTCTTTTTGCTTCATGTGAAAGAAATTTAGTATAGTTACAATATAAATATTTTTTATTTGATTTTATTGTTTTATTTGGGAAGCTGTAGCGTCCTTGATTTTTCAAGGATCGCAGAAGTGAAGTATTTTTTTACTATGTACGGGTAAGTAAATTTATTAATGTGCATCCGTCCTTCTTTGCTATGTTGAATAAAGAGGTTTTGATTTGCATTTTTTTTAGAACAGACTAGTTTAAAAAAAAACATCATACTTTATCTAGAAATAATTAAGGGTGGTAATATTATAGTGCTGCAAGGATCTTTTGATATGTGCTCGAAATTGGAACTAATGCCGTCATATTTGAAAAATCATCACTTTTGACAAACAGTTGAGTTGATTCTTATTGCGAATACATTTATGTCATTCAACGCATGTTAATGTCATCCACGTACCAAATGATCCTTGTAGCTCTATAATATGTCGGTAAAAATCTACAAAAAGTTTCATCACAATGTAGGTACCTATTTGTTAGTTTAATATTTTCATCAGAGGTCATTCACATGAAAAAAATAATTAATTACAAAGAGCTAGCCATATTGAAGCATTTTTAATTATATAGATTAATTACTTAGGTAATATAAACCTTCATAGTTAGTGACTTTTTGCAATGTTATCAAATTATACAAGGTTATCTAATAGCTCGTTATTTTCACACTTTCATGATTTTTCAATGTAACGAACATTCTCTTGCCGAAAAAATGCGTTTCTTATATAAAACAATTCTTGAACTTACATAAATATTACTAGCGACTCGCACTAACTTCGCAAGGGTAAAATATTGATGCATAATGTATTGTACATCTTATTATGAGGCATAAAGTTTGTAAGTTTGTTCCTAGAGAGAGTTGTTTTTGGGTCTAGTAAACAGTTTATGAAAATTCGTTTACATGAAGGTATGTAAGCATTCCTCTTGAAACATTATATAAACAAAAAAAACCGCATCAAAATCCATTGCATAGTTAAAAAGAAGGCAAGAGGCGACTTTGTTTATTACTATGTAATGATACATTCAAGTTACCGGTTTCCGAATTGGGGTTGATGAATTTTTGTCCCCTTTGTACACAGTACTCATTTGCTTTGTACGCTTTGTACGCATGGTCTTCCTTGGCCGACCCCTTTTAGTAACCCTTGCCTAAGGTCTTACAAACCACCCTGATTTGGTAAAGTAGAGATAAAAATTAAATAGGTAGTATTTAGTTAAGGACAGTGTGTCTTTATTTATTAACTGTCAAATTATTCTACTAAGATTGATCTTGTTAATTTTTGAACTACTTATAAATAAACAAATAATTAGTCCTTGTTAATTCTGAAATGGGGCTGAGTTGCTTAAGTTTTAACGTTACCTATATTTTATTATTAATATGTACATTCCGCTGCTCGGCGCAGACCTCTTCCGATATAGGGAAGGTATAACTAAAGGTATAGATGGAACAGGATATAACTGTAATAATACGTTAATCAATAAATAAATATTTTGCGTTACCGAAAACCGACGTTAAAATAATTTAGAAATCCGAGGTAATACTTAGGCTCTATTCATTTTATTTTAAGGACCTTCAAACACATTTAAGTAGGTCTTTACATAAGGTAACCTAGATAGTTTACCTGTTGCTAGGTTTTTATATAAACCTCATTAATATAATTTTCACGATAGATGTTACGACATCTGTTATCTGTGTCTGTGACTGCGTGACGAGAGTTTTTATTGAATCGTAAAAGTTCCACGGTTAATTCGGAAACACGTGTTACGCACAACGATAATGGTATTTGCTAACACATTAAGTTATGTGAAGAATTATGACACACTACTTAAACTTCTTCTCTGAATTATATTCCCAAGACTTTGCCCACGCGAATATCGGTTATAGCTGCAAAAATACTAGCAGTCGGTTTAAACGTAGCCTATGTTAATCTAAAGTGTCAGCTAACTCCATTCCATAAAAAAAATTATAACACATTAGCTACTTTTTACCCGACTACAAAACAGAAGGTTATTGTTTTGTGGCTATTACTGACCTTTGCGGGCGAAGTCGCGGTGAAAACCTAGTTATCAATAATTTGTAATTATATTATATGCTAGTATTTTATTTTTATTTTTGTTGCCTATGGCCAAAATTACGCACCATACCTTATAATAAAAAAGATAGCAATACTGTCTAAACACTATATTGCCTTTTTGTTCTACGCAGATTGAGCTAATTATTTAACGCTTAAAAGCTCCGTGCGCAGCATAAAAAAAACCTTCAATGAAAGTAAACTTTTTAAACTTAACCGTCTGACGTTCGCAGAAAGCGCACAACTTCGTCCGTACAGCCTATTCGATAACATTGCCTTTACTTTAGCCACAATCATTATCAAATAACAGTTACATTGCATTAAAAAAATACTTACGTAAACTTTTGTCCGCTCCCACGAGACTCGTCAAAAAAACCACAAGCATTAATGATTCGAACATTTTTTCTCTTATTTTTCACTGACAGCACATTCGCGGTTTTAAAAGTCAACGAAAGTGACAGTTCTCGCGCATGCGTAGTAACGGCGACTGAGGCGCGCGCGCAAAGCCCGCCATATTTATTTAGTTGGCGGGAAATGTTGCGAAATACGATTGCTTCTCAAATTCAAGTCATAATTGTAGTAATTTTCCGCGGTAGATGTTTTAAGATATAAAATGTTTTGAAATTGCCGTTTGGTATACGACATATATTGAGAATGTTATTTATAGACTGTATTGAACCATGTCCACTAGTTTTCGTAATTGTTTAATAAGCCATTACATTTTGAGAAGCTTTTGAAATTAATGATCTTTGATCATCTTATGCACAAACTTGTTTTAGCGTGGAAACTGAAAGTCTGAAACAACAAACTAAATTAAAATGTGTTATTTGAGGCATAAGTACAGTATAGTTTATTTAATTTGATAACGATTTAAAGAAAACAAAAAATTCAAAAATATTAAAAAATAAATACTTATCCTGGAAAATATTAACTATTGTTTCCTTTCTATTCGTTATTTTGTTATTGTCCCTTGGCTTTCTAATGGGCCCTTGAAAGCACAGTATAAATACATACAGTAGTATACCTCGGCCATTTCTACAAAATATGCCTATAGGGCTGTCCAACTACAGCATTTTCATAACATGAACAACACACAGTCCGTTCATCACTACGATACACTGCGACTATATCATGCCACGGTCATGTCACTACCCGACAGCATAGACATAACTCGCATGGCACCCGTTTAAATGAAGACTTCATACTGTACTATATTATTATACTATGCCACCTAATCCAATAAACTGCGGTTTTGGTTCCCGCATAGGACAATTATTTGTGTCTTTTCAAAGCTGATCTGAGATTCTAGTCTGACCGTTATGTGCCTGGTTTGAATATTTGTAAAACCATCAAGACACATCCCAAACTTAATTTTTGGACCTACGTTAGTAAGTTCCATAGTGCACAAAAGACAATAATATTAATACAATTCGATCGACTGTATAAATTTTGTTTTTTTTTATCTAGATACTATTTTTACACCATTTTCTGTGGTAGAACATAGAGTTCATAAAAAAAATTGTTTTTGAAACATTTCCTGTATTCCATTACCTATGTTCACAAGTAAAGATGATTGATAAAAACTTTATTTTACCACGTTGTAATATTTATTAATTAAAATCATAATTATATAGGTATATTGCTATATAATTATGATTTTAATTAATAAATATTACATTCATTGATAGACATCTTTCAAATTAGGTTAACAGGAACAAAAAAATAAAACTTCTAGCAAAGTCAAAATTTTCCATAATTATTTTTTTTCTGAACTGTACCAGTACGTAACCTTAATAAGTTGTTTGTATAAACATAACAATAATATTTACAATCAAAGATCAAGGTGAAGGTTTGGCAAAAACATTATTAAAATTTAATTATGTAATAAAAAAACAGACGTAATATAGATAATTCTAGATATTTCTACATAAAGATTTAAATAATCTATTTATATACCTATCTGCGATCTATTTTTTATTTTTAAAGCTACATAATTAAATTAAATATTCTTTATTCCAGGCATTTTAAATATATTTTAAGCTATATCTGGTATTTTTACGATTAGATGGTAAGAAATCTGAAACTAGATGATTATAAATAGAAATTGAATCCGCATATCGACGGGTCCTACGTATACTGGTGTAACCAGCAAAACACCAAAATACGTTTTTTTGCACCAAAAGCCTTAAAATTACCTTAACTTTATATCCTGTAAAAATTATATTATTTTATTCAGTAATTTCAGAGATACAAACCTGTAAACTAACATAAGTGACATGATTTTCGGCCACACGACCGTCTACACTGATGTAAGTCACTTGCACCAGTGTAGGTAGTCGCGTGCGCCGCGTGACGTACGCGCAAGTGCCATTTACTCCAGTATGCGCGCTGCGACGGAGTCGGGAGCACGTTAACACTGGTATAACTGCGTTAACTGCTAACATATTCTTCTGTATCAAAACTATTTCGTGCCCTGTTTTTAGGGGTTGTGTTACTTTTTTACATATTTAACAAGTTTTGTTTGCTTTGAGTAAGTAGTGGTGAGAATTCACAACAATTAAGGGCTCACGAGGTCAATTTTTAATAAATTTATGCGTTAAAAATTAACAAACAAATTACTAAGTTGACAGTACTAATATTTCTACAAAAGGGTTTAATTAATGTTCACCTAATGCAAGATACAGATTGTACTGCTTGTAGATTTGTTTGAGCCGCCTGCATTAATTTTTTACGTATAAATTATATAATGTAGACGCACGGTGTACTGCATACTCTTCACACTAAATTATAGAGTTTGTTTTTCCCTGTTTGGTTACTGGTTGTTTTTTTACAGTCGGGTTTTTTTGTTTTTTTATTATTATTTTATTCTTTCAATAAATTTTACACTTACATCAGTAGGAATACAAAGTAGTAGTATACGAAGTCACATGTGACTTTGTTTTATTTTCTTGATATTGTTATCTGCCGTAACCTACATTATTTTAATAATAATATCTATTTACTAATAAAATAAATATCGATACTACTTTCAATACATTTTTTGCAGCAATTAACGTAAGGAGTTACCAAATTTTGCTACTTGGTAACTGACGAGACAATTTTTTTTTATGTACCCAAGTACATCATTTTTAAAGGTGTAGAAATATTCCAGAGGTAAACAATATACTTAACAATATTCGCAACCCCAGTTTATTTTGGTAAAGTTGTAGTATTGAAAAAACAATTAAGTTCAATCAAAACTTAAGTATAGTAATACAAAAGACATTCAAATTAAACTTATAAAGGACTAAGTGGTCGCCCGCAACTTCGACCGCACGAATATCGATTATAACTGCAAAACATTGCCCTCCTCTGACGCAGTCGATTAAAAAGTCTAGGTTTTAATCCAGGTTGTCAGCTAAGTCCATACGAAATTTCTTCAAAATTGGTTAAATCGTTTGAGCGTCAAAGAGTAACAAACATCCAATCAATACTTATGCAACTTTCGCGTTAACTATATTAGCAGGATATTTTCAAATGTATAATATGCATATTTAAACAAGTATGACGAGTGTGGTGATGTGATGAGGCATTCGTATGAAGGGTGTCCTACACAAATCACCATTTAATACAAGTTGTAAAAATGTAATGAATTTTCCATCATCTGATTTAGACTTTACGGTCTCATTGCCCTGTTTTTAGGGGTTGTGTTACTTTTTTATACATTTACCAAGTTATGTACACAACTATACACTTAATAGAAGCACATAGTTCGAAAAGAGTTGCACAAAGGTTATACTAATTTCTTTAAAATACCTTTTCTAGCGGATCTGCAAAGGGAGAAATAAATTAGAAACATCAACGTACAAAAACTAGTGGACGTAACTGAACAGACGTAACTGACGTAACGTAACTGAAAAAAAATAGTGGAAATGCTATTTATAAGAATAATGACATAAAATTCAAGACAAGCTAGTCTTAAAAATAAAAAATAAAACAATTAGGTATTATCGTAAGAAAACCTCTTTAAAAACCCTTTTTTTACTTAAAATAAGAAGATTACATTTTTTTGTTTTATTATTTTTAAGATTGCAAGGCCAATGATTTTATTTTTCATTATTAAGAATGCTACTATCTAATAATAAAGTGTTATTTTGTATTTTAGATGTTTTTATTTAACTTCTTGCCACATTAATTTAAATATTCACAGTTAATAATAATACAGCAAACTGTTGCAAGTAGCTTTCCAGTACTGAGTAAACTGTTATAAGTGTTAAAAAGTCGATAAAAGTAGATGAAAGTAGATATTATTTTTTATATTATAACCTCATATTGGTCAATTACACGGAAATACTATGTTTAAAGAGTAAAATCCTTCAGATTTCCTTTATTTTAAGTATAAGCAAGTACACTGTATACTGGTATAAGTGGTCACTTGTATCAGTTTACAGGTTCTACCGTAGTAAAAAAAACAAGCTACATCAATGCAAGTTAACCTATTTTCCAAAGTATAAAAAAAGAAGAAAAACCAATAATGCAGTCTTATTCCTTAAGTATTAAAATATAACATACTAAAATTTCAAGTGTTTTTATTGATTTACGACAAAGTTACAAGCTTTTGAACCTTTAAACCGCTCTCTTGAAAAGTTGTGTTTTTGCACTTGTACTAGTCTACGTAGGACCCGTCGATATATATTATTTATTTATTCATATGATCACATAAAATTCATTTAATTCTAAAATCGCTTTAAGTTGCTAATGACCAATTTTCGTACGTGAAATAAAAAAGTAGGGACTGTGACATAGCTGCCATTTCTATTAAAAAAATAAATAAATTAAAAAAATTAAAAGGCCCGACTGCATAAAAAACACTTAAAATAATAAAAACTAAAAAGTAAAAAACAAGCTTAGTCTAAAAGTGTAGATAGCAATGCTATTACCACAAAATTAAATAATTTCATAATCAATACACAAAAAATAATAATCTTATGCGAAACATAATTGAGTGTAACAGTCGGGGCCCATATTGAATGATTTTAGTCTAGTTTATTTAATGGGTCCCGACTGTTACACTCAATTATGTTTCGCATAAGATTATTATTTTTTGTGTATTGATTATGAAATTATTTAATTTTGTGGTAATAGCATTGCTATCTACACTTTTAGACTAAGCTTGTTTTTTTACTTTTTAGTTTTTATTATTTAAAGTGTTTTTTATGCAGTCGGGTTTTTTAATTTATTTATTTTTATTTAACACTTTTTAGTTAGTTATAATACGGCTATGTGTTTCTCAAGATTTCACCCGCGACACGAGAGAACTACTTCCAATACCAAGATAATAAAAATGTAACACACGTCGATCCAGTTATTTTAGATTGATTGCGTAACACAAAGAGAGTAAAGGAATTAGAAAAATAAATTCATTGTAAATAATTTAGTTTAGACGTACTTTTATTATCACTTTTCACTTTTAAGTTCAGAAACCGCTAGTCAACCGCGTCGCATAATATACGAGTATTTAGTTTGGATAATAAAGAAACAATTGCACATAGTATTTTTTTTCTATATGTCAGTGATATACCATTTTGGAATCCTTATGATGAGCTCTTTAATTTGATACCCATATTGTAGCAAATATTTTTTTTTTTTTTTTACTTCTATCTACGGCGCCTCACGGCCGCCATGTTGGTTTTTGTTTGACGTCACATATCTAAGAACACTTGGGTAATTAAGACGAATCCAACGATGCCCTGATTGTCGAAATCCATCAAGCCGTTTCGAAGAAATGAGGTAATAAAGAATATTATGCTCATACATACATACATACATACATACAAGATACGCGCGAAAAACATAACCCTTCCTTGGCAGTCGGGTAAAAAATAAATGAAGGATATAATATTTTAAAGGTAATGCAGTTAAACATGAATAACGCTAACTTTATTTAAAGTAAAATAAAAAAATACAACCATTGTTCATACTATTACCTATGCCGACAAATTTAATCACTTCAACATTTAAACAGTCTCTTACTAAATAATAATGACGTCATCTTCTTTTATCTTCTTATAGTTGTACCTATTATCTTCTTGATGCTCCTGATAGCCTTTTTGGTACTTCAAGGCTAAAGAATTCTCAGGTAATGTCCTATTGAACATTGAATTTCCATCCGCACTGAGCTTTACGATTCCGAAGTAGACAAATTCGTCGTTAGCTCTAGTCTCTTTTCTCCTTTCTTCTATTATAAGAGAATCTTTGACAGGGAGTAAGAGAATCATATCCTGAGGGTCTGTGGTACCAAGTTTGACTTTCGCTTGTATCGTGCCGTTGATCTTTTCGCTTGAAGTCTCCTTTTTGATGTCCATCGGCAGGTGGCACTCAACACACCTCACCTTGTTATTATGGTCAGTGTTCAATGGAACTGGAAACAGACGATCGTTCAAATAGAATCGGTAAACGCACTTGTGGTCGTTAAGACTAGTAACGCTTCCTTTAGATTTGATTCTAGATTTAGCAGAATGGCATTCAAAGTAATTTTTTAATCGGAATTCTTTTAGTTTCTTGATGTTTTCCTCGTTGGTTGGGTTAACGCATGTAACGTCGTCGTCCGAGTCTGAGTATATTTGGAAGATGGACTCATCGGTCGTGTCCCGGAGGTCAGTAAAGCTCTGCAGTTCTGACACTTCCCGTATAGTGTCAAGTGACGGCTTTTTATTGTCTCCGCTGGTATCCTGCCCCGAGTCTCCAGACATGTAGAAGTTCTCGTTCTTGTAGTACTGCTGGACTGACTTCGAAGGCTTCTTCTCGGCTTTCACAAGATTATCGTTCTTCACAGATCGAATGTTCATCGTGTTGAGTATTGAGGATATCTCCTCCTGGGTCTGTTGAGGTTTGTCGTCCCCACACTTCTTGCAGTAGTCCACGACATTGTTCTGGCCTTTTCTAGTAACGGTTGAGTCGGATTTTGTTGTCTTCTTGGGCTTGGGGGAACACTTCTTGGTACTAAGTACCCCGCTTGAACAACTTTTACTTTCGGCACAATTCGAAGTTATTTTTTTTGATGTGACTACTTTTTTAAGCGTACTCTTATAGGATTTTTCACTTTTATGCGAAGAACCCCTTGAAGTTTTAGTACAGCGATCAAATGAGATTTTTGAAGTGCTTACTTTATTAGACATTTTGATGAAAACAAATCAACGAAATAATTGTGGACGATCAGTTTCCATGGTAACGTTGACAGATACGTTTTTGTGCTGACAGAAATAAGCAGCCAGTATTATTACACTGCTAAATAATCAAGTAAATGATTAAAATGCACAATAAAACATTAAAATGTTTCGTACAACAAAAAATAAAATCACAAGAATTTAACACTTAGTTATGCTCAGTTTCGTATCGACCGCCATCTAGCGGGGAATAGTAAAACTAACTCAGCAAAACGTTTATCGTGTGATGATCACAGATGGCGCTGTTAGAAGTTTACGAGAATCGTCACACCTTTTCTTTTATGGGATGGACAGAAAGTTAAGCATAATAACATTATTCTATGCAACAAAACATTATTGTTAATAAATTATATTGAGACAACCTACTGTTTTGTAATACTCGTAATAACTTTAGCCCTGGGAAACCGGATTATCGGTACTTTAAATATCCGATTTGTTCATTAGCTTTTAAAACAGAAAAGTTTATTAGCAAGATTCATTACGTTGGTAACAAATACGTAATACAGACAATATAAATCGATGACTTCATACCAAAATACCATACATCTGACAAATATTGTAAACGCGAAAGTTTATAAGTATGGATGATGAATGTTTCTTTCACGCTCTAAAGGTTGGATCGATTCTGTTGAAATTTCATGCATACATACATAAACGTCACGCCTCTTTCCCTTGGGGGGTAGGCAGAGATCACATCTTTCCATCTGCTACGATCCTGGCATACCACTTTAGCTTCATCCACTCTCATCAATCGCTTCACACACGCCCGTCGGTTTAGGGTTGAGTTAAATTACACCCTGGATTAACACATAGGTTTTTTAATCGAGCTATAACCGACAATCACGTGGGCGAAGAGAGTAGGCATAAAATATCCATTTCCCTATTCATCTTACAAGCATTAGTTACATTTCACGTTGTTTCGATACAAAGAGCCCTCGCTCCAAAACTTCTTCAAACAAACATAAAAACTCGAACTCGTTATTTGTTGAGAGTTGTTTTCAATGTTTCTACAAACGCATTAAATGTGTTGTTCTTGTAGTATGTACTACCACGTCTTAAAGTTATATTATTGTAGTTATGGAAGCGTTACAGAGTTCTACACGTCATAGAACGGCGTGTCTCTTCCACATTATCATCATCATGATTTTCCCGTCCTTATCCCAATTTTTACTTGGGGTCGGCGCAACACGTCTTCTTCTTTCATACATTCCACAACGGTATTAATATTACTTCAATATGGTGGTAAGCCCTTTAATAAAACACTTTCTTTTTAACACAGTTAAGGTGTAATAATTATCATTACACCTCTATTCCCTTAAGATGTTAATGGAAGTGTTATTACATAAAGGGCTTATACTAATTGAATTTCTTTTTAATATATTGAACCTACACTTATCCACCAAAAAAAGTAATGTTACGTTATTTGCATTGTACAGATATTTTTAAATAAATTTGTTAATTAAAGAAACAATAATTTATATTAATCTTTTATCATAGAATAGACATATTATTATGAAAGTAGAATCATAGCACTATAGTTTATAATTTAAAAAAGAAACATATTGTTTAAATTATATAAGGAACATAACTGTTGTATTAAGTGATAACCTCAGTAACCTGTAATTATAGATTTAAGCTGGGAAGCTTTTAAGAAATGGTTGTTATGGAAGAATAAAAAAGCACAGTATTTTTTCTTTGCGCGCGTTCGTATAAATGGAAGTACCTAGCTAGCTACTTAGTGGCTACACTAGATAGAGCTACTTTGTAAAACAAAATTTAGAACTTAATCTAAATAAATTATTTTTAGACAAATCGTTTTTACTAGGCAGTATGTATTTAGTAAAATCCCAAGGTTTGGTATATTACACATTGTTTTAACTTACTTTCCTCTTATTATCCATATCTTAGGAAGGCTCATGTTTACATCTATTGTAGAGCTGAAGTTATCATAATAACGTGTGTAATACTACTAAGGTATGAAAACAATCCTTTAATGTTTCCTTGAAGCCCATCGTCACCTTTATTTAAAGTAATATGGTTGCAGTTGTGGAAGAGAGACAACGCTACACAGCGTAGAACGTTGCACTACATTCTGTGAAGCGGTGTCACTTTTCCACAAAATAGTTTACTGTGGTCGTAGGTCTTATTGTTGTAAAAGAAAAATGATGTACAAAATTTTTTTTTCTTCATGTTTTTAAGAAAATTTTACACATAGTGTATGTCAGTCTTATCATACTCTAATCAATTAAAAATGCATCACACATAGGTACCTACAGGCAATTATAAATGGGCCATAAATTACAAAATTTCGAAATACAAATATTTTTATACTTTAAATTAGAAACTTTGAAAAACTGTCATAACATTCTAAGAGTCAGCTCATGCTAGCAACAAAAGAGTTGACAGACAGCAACTGTCTCCCAACTAAAATATACTGTTTTATCTCCTACGCTATAGAGATAATCTGCGACGTGTCCACAAAACATATACGATTAAATCCCATACTAACCTACGGTCACCCATCCATTTCGCGTCCTTACCACACGCAGCTTAACCTGTCATAACTATCAACAGCCGGCGTCTTTGATGAAGACATTATGTCAATAAGTTATCGTTAGAAGAACAATGGTAGTGCTTGGTCCGGTGATCACGACCGGTGGCAGGGTCGCAGTAGGGTGACCATGGTTTAATGAAACGTGGCTAGCGTGACAAATAGTAAGTTAAATTCAATTATTTGTAGATTTGATGATGGAGCGTAAGACAAATCGATTTGGATATTTTTTGTTTACTAGTGAGGACGTCATTGCAGTAGACAAAAAAATATTCTTTTCATAAGTCACTTGTTTAAAATATTTAATATTCCATTTTATTGTAATAAAATTTCCCTTTGGCAAATTTGGAAAAAAAATTGATATCCAACATATTCTTAAAACTACTCCAGGCTTGTTTCACTTTGCATGCATGTTAAGTAAACGAGTATGTCTAGGGTCGATGTTCATAAAAATATCTAAAAATAATAGCAAGCTAATCTATACTAATATTATAAAGCTGAAGAGTTTGTTTGTTTGTTTGTTTGAACGCGCTAATCTCAGGAACTACTGGTTCGAATCGAAAAATTCTTTTTGTGTTGAATAGACCATTTATCGAGGAAGGCTTTAGGCTATATAATATCACGTTGCAACTATTAGGAGCGAAGAAATAATGGAAAATGTGAAAAAAACGGGGAAAATTGTTCATCCTTGAGGGCTTCCGTTGCGTGCGCTGCGAAAACGGTTCAAGATACACACAATATATGTATGTAAGAATTATTTCTATTGAAATGGTCTAAAAAAATGTCCGCGACAGTATTTAACTTACTAGAACCGTTTTTATGGTAATCAAATTCGATCGAAATTAATGCATCAACGCACAGCCCAAACTACTGGACGGATCGGGCTGAAATTTGGCATGCAGGTAGATATTATGACGTAGGTATCCGCTAAGAAAGGATTTTGATAAATTCTACCCCCAAGGGGATAAAATAGGGGATGAAATTTTTTATGAAACTTTGTCAAAATTATACCGATCGGACTGAGACTTTACATGCACATAGGTACTATAACGTAGGCATCCGCTTAGAAAGATTTTGATAAATTCCACACATAAGGGGATGAAATAGGAGATGTTTGTAGAAATCTTCTTAGATTTTTGACTAGCCATGACTATAAACAAGTCTCAGGGGCAAACTCTCAAATTTGCGGGTATTTGTCTTGAGAGAACATTGCTTCTCTCATGAGCAGTTCTATGTTGCTTGCTCACGAGTAAGTTCTCCCAGTAGCTTGATAGGCTTAGCGCCAAATGACAAATTAGTTAAGAATATTGTGTACAAGGAAGTTTTGTAAGCCCTATTTTTTTACACTAACTTGCTAAACAATAATACTTCTTAACGCGTGCGAAGCCGCGGGCAAAAGCTAGTATATTATAAACGTCCCACTGCTGGGCACAGCCCTCTGCCCATATGGGAAAGGTTTGAGCATTGATCACCACGCCAGCTCCCTGCAGATTGGTGTTTTCAGACTTCAATATTTAGAATCCAGGCTTCCCTACTATGTTTTTCTTCACCGTTTGTCAGTAGTATCTTAGAATAATTAAGAAAGTACATATAACTTTGAAAAGGTCACACTGATACTTGCCTGGGCTGGGGATCGAACCTGCACCTCGTGCCTACAAATCCATACACAGAACCGTTAGGCCACCACGAAATAAAATACACAATCTCAAATCAAATCAAATCAAATCTTTATTTGCATTCCATATGTTATACAGATGTTATTTTATAATGTTGACACAATATATTAGAAACAATATGGACCCGGTAGGGCACAGCAATAAGAGGTTAGAGAGGTTTGCAGTACATAATAATATCTTATCACCTAGTATTGTTAAAATCTATGCTTATAACTAAAACTTAAGTAAACTAACATTAATATATATTTGTGTGTGCGCGTGTGTGTGCATATGTGTGTGTGTGTGTGAGTGTGTGTGTGTGTGCAGTGGGAAATCATGTTTATTTATTTTTTTATTGATTTATCATCCATATACTCTTTTATGGTATAGTAGGATTTGGAGTGTAAAAAATCCTTTAATTTATTTGTAAACACAGTCGTTTTCGTTTCATTTTTTATTGTTTTAGGTAAGTTGTTATATATTTTTATCGACATAACTAGCGGACCGGAAGAATGAATTTTTAGGTTGGATGTAGGTAGATTTAATCTATTTTTGTGACGCAGGCTATATTTGTTTTGGATATCTTGTCGGATAGTATAAAATTCTGGGTGATGTCGGGTGAATTTGCATACTTCTAGGATGTATAAACATGTAAGTGTGAGAATATTAAGTTTTTGGAAATATGGTCTGCAACTGTCTGTTTTTTCAATATTGGTTATTATCCGGATGAGTTTCTTTTGTAAGGTAAAAATTGTATGCGAATCGGTACTATTTCCCCACAATAAGATGCCATAGCTAAGCCACGCTTGGGCGTAGGCATAGTATGTAACAAGTGCTGTTTGTAGGTTGGTGGTTTTTTTAATTTCGCGTAATGCGTATGAAAATTTAGAAAGCTTTGCTCGAATTTTTTGAATATGTGTTTTCCAGTTTACATGTGTATCTATTGTTAAACCAAGGAGTGTGAATTCGCTAACTTGTTCTAGTTTTTTATTATTGTAGGAGTAGTTTAATTTAATCGGGGCTTTTTGATGAGGGTGGAAGGTAATTAATTTAGTTTTTGAAAAGTTTATTTCTAAGTTGTGGTTTTCCATCCAGTTAAATGTTGAAGTAAGAAGAGAATCGAGTTTATCATTAATATTTTCTATTTTTTGGCAAGAGGTGAGAATAGAGACATCATCCGCAAATAATACACATGGTCCGTTAATTGTTTTGGGGAGGTCGTTAATATATATAAGAAATAGAAGGCATCCTATGACGCTGCCTTGTGGGATAGACGCGATCACTTGTTTACGGGTTGATCTGATTTGTTGTATTTCTTTATTGTTTTTATTAAAATATTCTATTTCTATAATTTGTTCTCTATCTTTTACAACCCTATTCTTAAATTTGAAATCCTACTTTATCTATCCTTCCATAAGCCTCTTAAATGCATGACCCTAACCTCTAAATATGTGGGTCCACACAGATTTAGGTGTCTAACATGCACTGAACGATCACTACTGACATGCCATGAATGAAAACGCACAAATTATAATCTAAGACTAAGTATGTCAATTCGATTGTTACATCACCTAATTTTCCTTGCATTTTATCCTCCTATCTCTCTATGTATAGTAGACATATCTATGCCCTACGTGAAGTCTAAATTCACCTAAATTTTCCTTAAATTTTCCTCTTCGTAAAGTTGTCCTAACCCGCCCCATACCGCGTGGTGCCCCTACAACGTCGCCGCGACGCGACGCCCGGCGCCCGCGCACCCACCACTCGTGTTTCGATGTGCGCACGCGCCGCCCGCCTCTATCGCCTGTTCAGATTCCGACGGAGCAAGAAGTGGACGTTTCTCAAAAAAGTTTTCCGGTTTTCCTAAAATGAAGATTTTTATTTTTGATGTTTTCTTCGCTGTTGTTTTGGTGAGCTATTTTTTTATTTATTGTGTTGGTTAATAATATTTTAATTTTTGCTAACTTTAAGTTTTAGTTCTGCTTGTTAGAATTTACCATAAAATATGTGTGTTGAATGTATAGTTTTTTATTATTAATTTTGAAATTAAGATTACAAATTAAAGGATCGAAATATTTGTGTAAAGTGTGCATTTCAAACTGTGTTGCATAAGTGAAAACAATTTGTGTACGATGAGAATTTAAAGAACTTTTACCTAGAAACTATTTGCTTTATACTTTGTTAGTTTCTAAATAGCCTTTATTTATGTTTTCGAAATAAATATCAACAAAACTAGATAAAGAATTAGAACTACATGTGCAATGACAACAAAATCTTGTTGTGAGCTTGGAAACTTACACATATCTTTTGTAGCTTTAGTATATTTCTACGATATATTTACGCATTTTTAACGGGTTTTCATCAAACTGATATATCACTGCATACTTCCTATACATGCCAAATATTACGTCCTTCTAAAACCGTTCCTTGCATTATAAACATTTTAAACTTGAACTTACTATAAGTACAATATTTGCCTAATGTATCATCTTCAACGGATGTAAAGCAAAGCAAAGATTATAGATTAGGTAATTTCTGCATATGTTTCGTTACTTGGATAGACCTGAGTATCCTCGATTGCCTAGTACCAAATTTTGAGTGGCAAAACAAAAGACACTGTTTGTATTGTGTTTAACCGACCGCGGCCGGCAAATGGAAGTGTAACGATTGTTTTATTAGGTAACAGTGTATGCTAAAAGCAAGAGTTTTATATTGCAAGAGTTTGTTTGACAAGTGCTCAAATACTAAACGCCACCGTTTAATCATGCTCTCTATTTCAATAGTATTATTATTTTATGTAAGTCTTGAAATATAGTTGATTTTCAGTATTGATAAACCAACTTTCTGTCCGTCCGTTAAAGTTTCCGACCTCTATTTAAATTTACTTATGACATACAAAAACAATTGAAACTTCATCCGCTGGTCAATCATGTCACCATATCCAGTGCCACAGATATTCACTTATGATATTAATTAAATTTTAATTAATGAAATAGGTTACATTACTTCGCTTCGTAACATATGATTATACTATTATTTAGCACCGTAGTAGGCAGTAGTGAGGCAGCAATGTGTAACTATAAACAGAGAGAGAATACTTTAAAACACCATTGTTTCTCCATATTATTTGATATTTGTAAAAGGGTAACATGTCACTTGTAGTGGTTATCATAAGCGATGTAGGTTAGGGCAATTGATTTCTATTTTACAAAAACATACTTTGTTTTTAGGAATACGTTTAAGGTTTTTAAGCACTTATAGTGATTAAAAAATGATACTATGAGGGTCCTTATGGAGATCCTTTTTTTTTGCGAGGAGAAATCCCTTACCCCGGGAAATCCCGCCTGCCCTCGGACTTACACCTACAGAAACTCCACGGTTTCCATCTTGCCCTGGCGAGGAACGCAGGAAAGCTCTTGCCAGAGGTTTGAAATCCTCAAAAAAGATAATTGCCCATACAATTTACAGCTGATCGTTGAGTTTTCCACTCTTGTTCGTTGCGTGATGTTGTAAAACCTAATAAATGGAGAATCCAAAACAAAAATATATTTTCGATTAAAGGCGATAGTTCCTAAGGTTGGCTCGGTCCACCAATCAAAAGTTTTGTAATAATATTAGTATACATATATTTTCAAGTCACTCTGTCTACATCTACATTTTGTCTCAAACTCATCCCATTAGGTACAGTCACGAGCAAAAACATGTGTAAATGATTAAATAATTCAAGCTTAAGTCCTAGTCAAATGTGGCATGAAATTTTCTTTAAAAAGTAATAATTTTATATATAGCTTACAATATTTCATTCTATTTCGCATAAGACATCTACTGCAACTGTTTGGCCGCGTACGCGATGCGTTCTTTTAATTCTTACGTAAAATACAAATAGGATATAAAACCGTATTTCATTTTACGCTGAAACAATCAAGAACGATTTTCTAGTTATAATTGATTATCCATAGAAACACATGTCGGTACATCGGTTATCGCACATGACTTCATGTAAGTTATGTAGCACCATCATCTTTGACTCAATAATATACCTAACTAGCTGTTCCCCGTGACTTTGCTCGCGCGAATGGGAGTTATAGCTGTAAAAACAATACCCGCTTCTGACCTTTCCTGACATAACGCAATTCTTCTATATTGAACGCAATTATTATAACTTCCCAACAACTATCGTTATATTTTAGTCTATATAATATATACAAAAGTTAACAAATTATTTACTAAAACCTTCCTCGACAACCACTCACCAACATTCGTGAAAAGAACATGAAGATCGGTGCAGTAGTTTTGAGTTTATCGCGGACGGAGAGACCGAGAGACGGCGGAGGACTTTGTTTAATCATATGTAGTGAAGACGTCTTAATTTTGATTACTTGCATATTTTTATCTGACTGTTTCCTAAAGTATACTGTAGCAGTGTTCTGCAAAACATTTTTTAATTACAGCCAACTTATAGCTTCAAACTTTCAACTTTTAAGGCTAACTTATAGCTTCACGTGTGGATATCGGAAATATAGACGTAAAAATAACTTTAGTTATTAGTAAAAACAAAATCAGCTTACGGTTTATCGGTGAAAGAGTCACAAACTGTTTATTTTTCTTTTTTTTTTAAAGCGACTCCAGCAATAATGAATTTAATCCTTATAGCAGGGGGTTTCACAGACTTTCAATTCTGTTGCACAGAGACCTAGACTCGGAACAAACCTTTGTGGATCGCACAAATTCTTGTTCTACGCGGAGATCGAGCCCGCGACACGTCGCGTAGAGTGGCTATTGGCGTGGTGACTTATACCACTCTCCGTGAAGTCAAATTTACATGAAGCTCAGCTTGAAGATGTCCGTCTGCTGGGAAAATCCTTTACATATTATAGGGAAGGATCTGGCATTGATCATGATTGCATATTGTAGGCTGGCTCTGAACTACGTAGGTAATTTGACAGTGGTAATAGGTATTAGAAATATCGTATGGACATTGTTATTTTATCTTTCGCTTCGATACTTCAGCTTATAAACGTGGTTTCCTTTTGTCACAAATTTTCTTAATTAAAACAATTTTAATGGTCATAGTCCAAAATAAATACTCGTTATGTTGATTCGGTAATTTATTATCATAATCTAAATAAAATCATGTTAATATTATAAACAAAAAACAGTTACAGTTATACATTTAGTGCCATTGACCGAGTTAACAGACTGATAATCGCGGCAAAAAATAAATAACATTTAAGTTTAACAGACCATTAGTCCAGTGAGTATTCTGTTTGGCCTTGAAGGCTTGTGTCACAGGTTAGATTTCCGCGAGTAAAATCTTATGATAAATAGAAAAGTGACGATGTTTTTATAAACAAAAGAACCCCGTGTGTTTTCGGCTGCCACCGTAATAAATTTTATCAATATTGCTTTAACCATTTAAACATGAAAAGCTAACAAATGTACACACTTTCGCCTTTAGAATAAGTAGTAATATTAGTATTATGGTGGGTGGTCAGATCGTAAAATGTAAAAGTGTCTTTTCGATAGCCATTGTTAATTTATGAATGTACTACTCATTTAAAAAGTCGGTTAATGATAGTTTAGGTTTAGGAGAAAATAATATATGTCTGTGTTATGGCATAAATTAAATATTTAATAATAAATGCGTGAATATCTTAGGAATGCGTAGATTATAATTAATATTATAAGTAAACCGTGAGAAAGGCTATTTATAGTTAATAAAGTTCCAACAACATCACTTCATAGGAAAAACTAGCTGCAAAATTATCTTTTCTTATTGTCAGCTATTTGCCTGTAATTTTTCTTTTATTTATTTCTTTATACCGTGCAACGAGAGTGACGTTTCAAAAGTGCGAGCAAAAGGCATACCAAAAAAAAAACTTTAAGATTTTTGTAATTTGGCAAATTTCAATCCAACATTAATTTTATTTAGTGTTGAATGTTAGGATTGGTTTTAAACAAATTCCTTTAACAAAGTACACATAAGTGTTGAACTTAAAGAGAATATTACAAAGTGATATTGTAAAATAATATTACGATGATTTTAATTGACAAAGAAAGCTGTAAACATTGGTGTCTGCCAAACTTGTTTCACGTGTGGTCCCGTGACCGACTAAATAAAATGTAGAGTTTTAAATTCGGCTAATATTGCGAGCATATTGTATACAAACATTCCACGATTTTCACACAACGCCATCTAGTTTCAATCAAAGAACTTGTGTTATGAGTACTAGACAACTGATAAACATATTTAAATAATAAATACATATTTAAAACAAATAACACCCAGACAAAGAACAAATAATCGTTCTCATCACACAAAGATTTGTCCTGGGTGTGAATCGAACTCACGACCTCCGACATAGCAGTCAGGGCCACTATTACTATACTAGGTATACTAGGGCCACTGTACGAACAGGCCGGTTCTTCCATAGCTTTTTTAAACAAGACAGGTATTTTTTACTGCAAAAATTATCTTTTTACACGACTTAACTAATTATTATTTTGAAATAATTTTCCAATCATTTTTTTATCAGACAAACGGGACTAAAATTAATTCCTTATGTGTGTCATGGATTACAGTCATGTTCATTAAATGAGAGATGCACGGGGCTTAGGTACTGGGTAAACTTTTATTATTTTCGGTTAAACGCTTGCAGATGTTTCATATGATTATATGATTTATTTTACTACCTTTAAGTATAATGTTTTGGTATCAAATTCGTAAATAAAATAGAAATTTATACAATGGTTTAGAGTTTTACTATCGAAACATTAAACTGTCTTGTCTCTTTGTATTGTCTCTGTTTATTATTTTAGTAGGTCTAAGTGAATCTGCCTGAACGTACTCTTGTGGTCCAAACGCCACTTCAAAATAGCTGCAATAATTTGAAAGTGCAATAAAGACAGACTCTACGTCGAGGAGTGCACTGGTACGCTCATGAATGCGCAAAGACATTAATTTAAGACGAAACGACAGAACCTCTAATTAACTAACACAAAAAGAAATATAAAAAAATAGAATGCAGCACCAAACTATCTAATCTAATATATAAAATTCTCGTGTCACAGTTTTCGTTGCCATACTCCTCCGAAACGGCTGAACCGATTCTCTTGAAATTTTGTATATGCATTCAGTAGCTAGATCTGAGAATCGGCCAACATCTATTTTTCATCCCTATTTTTTCCTCTTTTTTTCGCGAACGAAGTCGCGGGCAACAGCTGGTATCAAAATAAAAAACAAACACAAGACAATTATCTCCCAAAATAATCTTAGTATTAAATAAAGAGGTTTTCCTTTACACGTTTTCGAATAGGAAAATGGTTTTAAGGATGACCAAGGCCTACTTGAGGTCAAACTCGTACGCATCTTCAATACTGATTTGACTGTGTTTTTTGACTTGACTTGACGCGTGTGACCTTCGCTCGTCAATTAATAACCTTTCAGCCAGGTCGAGGTCAATCGGTCTTAGATTATGTCACTGGGCAATGAACTGTTATGCAGTCTAACTATTTATTATTATTTTAACAAGAGTTCAGATTATTTTATTGCAATTTATATTTGTATTTAAAAGATTATTGTTTAATTGATTAAAATATATCCATTTTACAAATATTATACATAAATTAAAGAAAAAAGAAATTGTATTGATAAATAGAAAGTTTAAGTCATTGCTGAATAGTGGTGGCTAATTGCCAATTTCTGCAAAATTATCGCTTTGTTTTTGCTAGATAGCTAATACCGCTCCCGGTTAACGCCATCTATAGGGCTTTTATGCTAAGATTAAATATCATGTAGCGTGTTCTAATGTAACAAGGAGTCCGGGGTTCATTTCTTATTTGGGTCAATGTTGTAATTTAGCTAATGTCCATACAATAGCTCCAGTTTACAGGGCTCAAGAGAGTTGTTTTCCGAAAATAAAGATACACCTTCCACTTACTTAAGGTATAAATTAAGAAGAAGAACTTAGGTACTTAAATTGTGAGTTTAACTTTTTGTGATAAAGGTATAATTAAATACGTATAATAGGTACATATTGACAAAAAATGTAGTTAAATTAAAATATAGGTAGGTACTTTACTTTTGCCTCTAAAACGTTGATGTCATATTTAAAACGTTATATTATTTTGGACTTAATAGAAGATTTATCCAGCAACTGATCCCTTTAACCTGTGCCATTTAAAATTAAAACAATCCAGGAGTACCTGTATGGTTTTAATCTAAAGGGCACAGTAGGTGAGGGTTATCTCAACCTTCGACATAGGTTTTTAATCCGGCCAGTATTAAAAAATAATGGAAGATTAATATTATGATATGTTATTCAATTATTTCGGATTTGGTAGGATATGAAATGGCTAAGACGGGTTGGTGGGAAAGACTCACGTAATACTGAAGATATTTTGTAGAATATGGCACAAAAATATGTAATTAGACTTTTCTCAAAAGATATTTAAGTTTTAATTATACTAGTTACATATTCATTTCATTACATATATTGAAGCAAGTATCCTTTGCTGAAGCCGACATACAGACACTTTAGGTTCGTAGATACATATTATTATATTTTACATGAACATACTGCCTATCTGACCTCCACAACTCACTTTACCACTAACAGTATCCCATAGTAAATCTGATTGATGACTTATTCTTACAGCCATATGCGAGGACGAGTATGACATTCTAAAATAATTGTGTTTTTATTTATTTATCAATATTTCACGATTTTAACACATCGCCATCTTGTCTAAAACTTAACAACTGATAAATATATCTATATATTTCTAAATACTTACATATTATAGATAAATTATACTCAGGCACAGAAAAAAGATTGTGCTCATCGCACACACATTAAATTTGTCCTGGGTGGGGTACGAACCCAAGACCTCTGGTGACATGCCAGTCAGTTTTTGTCTCTATATACCGCAAAACTATGAAATAACAGCAAGACGCCTAAGGTAAGGTTAATGACGGTAGTTGTAAAAATATTTCCAAAACTTTTACACATTTTCAATTTAGTCTCCATTAAGCAAATCTTGTATTGTGAGTACAGGATAACTGGTAAGCATACTGATGTATCTGTAACTATGTCTGTAATGTATCTGTATATATCTGTAGTCTATGTGTAAATCCAGGGTGTCAGCTGAATCCATACCAAATTTCATCAGTTCGACCAAATTTCAGTTGAATCAGCTGCTTTGGTGAAAAAAAAAACAAACATCCATAATTACAAACTTTCGCTTTTGTAGAAGGATTGTACTTATTACACAAACATTTGTCACGGAATCGAACTCGGTTTAGCAACCAGGGTCACTAACCACTAAACCAACAGGTCTGTCAAAATCAGTTACCCTTTGTTTCTTCCAATATGAACTTCTTCAGTATAATCTAATAAGGCATCTAAATCAATCGATATCAACGTCAGAAGTCGTTTATAATACGTCACCGGTGACGTCAATGATTTAATGTCATTACTTTGAATGGGCACTTAATGCTGGTATTAAAGTTATGTGCGTTGACCCTCGTCAAAGCAGTCTAAAATATTGGCCGGCCAGATAACGTTAGGAAAATGAAAGTCATTCGGTTGGTATGTATTCATTGTGTAAGTTTATTATAGGTGTTTTTATTATATTTTCGTATTTCCTGGGACATAAAATTATATCATTTTATGATAGTAGCTATATTTAATGTTATTTTATATCTTTATATGCGACTCGCCCCATTTTCGCATTGGTGCAATTCTGATGCATTATACATCTTCCTCTTAAAACATTTTATCTAAACTGATCAAAGATTCGTTTACAGTGTGTTTTCATGCATTTCTACATCTGAAATTGTAGAGAAACACTAATTAATAGACAGCCAAATTTACTACTCTAACACCACTTTTTAGATACCACTGACAATCCTACTAAACTTTACATTTACAAGGAAATATCTTATAACATAATTAACTTTTAATTTCTACAACAAAGGACCACAAACAAAGCAAAAATTGATTGATATTCCCTAAGGAAGTATCCATACAATAGGAGCAGCTAATCCCTGCACAGCAAAATGTGCCATTGTGTGTACGTGATGCGAATTGTCCTGAGTATCTACCACCATCTCTCAAAGCAAGACTGGTGCAGATGTTGGAAAGAGACGGCGCGCTACATGACGTAGAGCTCCATCTCTCTTACACTACTGCAACAGAGATATTTTACGAGGTGATGGTAGACAGGTGTTGTAGTCGCAGTGGTAGAGTTGGCATTGGAAACAAGGATAGCATCGATTAGGTCATGTGAAGTAAGACGCGGTCAGAAAACTGATGGGTGGGTGCAAGTATGGACGGGTTAGGTTGTTGGTTCCGTGTGTGATTGAGTGTGATCTGAATATGATTGGTTGATATTTGTAACGTGCTAATGAATTATTTTTGTTGATCTATGAACTTAAATCTGTATAATGATTAGGTACCGGAAAATGATTGTCCATTTTATTTTAATGTTAACGTCAAACATGAAATGAGATGGCATTAATCGTACAATTTTGCCGGTCAATTGCTACGGCTGTTTTAATAAGAAACATAGTACCGATGCAAACTGTGAAAAGGTGACTAATGCAAAATGGTGTGTATTTACATTTACTCCTTGATTCCATAACTTTTATCAAATCCACCATAATAGATCAAAAACATTACTCAGACGACACAATTTCTATTTACGTCCTAAAACAGACATTTTCTCTTAACTTTATGTTCAATATTCATCCCTTCAAAAACTTATTCGTATGCCATAATGTATTCAGGAGTGTCACCGAATGTCACTTGGGAAGGTAACTAACAAACTATAAAAGTGTTTAACATTCACCTTTAGCGGCGACAATTCTGTTGTTTTATCGTCCGGACGTGAGATGGCGTTAGTAGCTTCGGTGTTGACACAAAGTAGTTTAAGCAGAAGGTTATCTATACAAATGTAAAATGTGATGTGAAATGTGATGCTGTAAAACCGTATTTTTAACTTCGAGGTGGGATATGGGTCATTTAATATTATTTGGTTACCTATGGCCTTCAATGCAAATAATTAGGGCGTTGAAACAAACAGTCAACAATTGACACTCCTTTACTTATATCCATTTATTTATAAATCTTTTCCAGTTTTCTTCCAACAAATACTCTGTTGCTGTAAGTAAATTAATAATTTAACTCTGCACCGAAGCAACAAACTACCTAGTGTTTTAAATCTGCTGTAAAATAAGGCTTTGTTACATGATTTTATCACATGTTTATAGTTTACAGCATGCGAACAAAAAGGTTTCAACCGGATCTAAGGTTCAGGTAGACCGCTATCTAGTAAAAGGACCAAACCTTTTCCTTTGCCCTGTATTATGATCTCCTGAATATCTATCTTTCGATACCTCTTACCTTTTTTGAATAGCGATGTGTTAACGCTATACGTGGGTAGATAAATTATGTAAACAGTTTAGGGTTAAAAGCTTTCGGGGTATGAGCTCCAAGTGGCGGTTCTCAGAATGGGACCCATATCTTAGTGTCATTATCTTTTTAGGTGTAAAAGGGGCCTGGGGGATTGCGATAGTCATTGTGAACTTAAGAGAAATGCTTTCCGTTTTGTGGAGCAATTCTGAACGTGTAATTCTAGGATTTGCGAAAATCTTAACATTTGATTTTCAATGATGACAGCGTTTTATTGTCCACTACTGATGGCTACAATTTTCTATAAAACCGTATCCAAAAATCCTATAATCCTCGATGGAATAATTATTCCAAAAAAGCCATTCCAATGTTGTCATTTTTTTTCCAAAAATTTTGTAATTTATTACGGCATCCTCTCTTCTCGGTTTTCCATTTCCGATGACCAAAAACCTCTTCACATTCATAGCTGGCTTGAACCATCATCCAATACTAAACTTCCTTTACCTCTATTTCAGTTGTCACAACAATGCCTCAGCCTGCCTGTCGAGGAGTCAGTGGTGTCGGTGTACACTACGCACCCCACCACGCTGGGCACCAACCCACCACTCGACGTCTACCACCAAATAGCCAACAATCTTGCTGAGAGAATCACCTTGCCTATTTATAGGTATGTACAATTTAAGCTCAGGTGTTCCTTACGCTTTATACTTAATCTTAGAGATATTAAAACTGGTACCTACGTACTAAAAATATATTTTTTTGACGTTTTTACTGATATGAGTTAAAGTTTTACAGGGTAGAAGCAATCAATAACAATATCCTCAAGGATTATAATAATATGTGTTGAAATTTGTTAGAGCATTTCCACCTGGTACCGGAGAGTCTACAAAATGATACATTTTATTTGAATAGAAAACTTCAAATGTAATGTGTCAATAGAAATGTGTGTGTGGGTTTGAGTTTTCATTTCTATATATTTGTGCGTTTCGATATTGTTTCCGTTCGGTGACATGTAGCTTGTTAACAGAGCCTGGTACTTAGTAAAAAATATTAAAAATATATTTTGATTAGGTACGTAAAAAATTGCAAGTAATACTTGCATTTTTTTACAATACAATATTACAATACCTGCCCCTCTTTCAAGTGAGGCAAAAATATTAAAAGGAGCCAAAAACCCTCAATTATTTTTATTGAATTCAAATTATCACAACTTCTCTTTCTAAATTCCAGATTCCTCGGCATCAACTCAACGAAACCAGAAACGACAACAAAATCGTGGGACAACATCGAGTTGTTAGACGAAGATAACATTTCCAACAAGAAAGACGTCAAACCGATCGACAACGACATCTCCAAGGACAGAGACGTCGAAGAGCTGTCCGTCGAAGGCCTCAAAAAGGCCGAGAAGAAACCTGAGAAAATAACCTTGTATTCAAGCTATTTACCTCCTATATCCAGTAAACTTGTCAGTATAGAAAATAGTGAGGCAAAGAACTCCACGGCCAATGAAATAGATGATGACTTTGATTGGGATCTGGATGAGTCACCTAAAAGCCAATCTAAACAGTCACCCCTTATCTATATTTTGGAATTCTTTGGAAGTATGATCCAGTTGGTTTGGGGAGGTCTTATGGCGCTGTTTAGGCCAGCTGCCAGTTAAATTGATGAATTGTAGAAATAGTATGGGATAGATTATTTTGTAGGGATCTAGTTTGGATTTTTTATGTATTTGCAATATTGATTCATACTAGAGTAGAGTCGACGCGCTTTGGATCTTTAACTTTAGGAACCATTTAACTTAAAATCCCATACAAATAAATAATGATCTTGCGAAATTTGTGAAAATTGACGCTTGGATGCACTTTGACTCTGCGCTAGTATAAATGGACTCTTAAGCCTGGGTCTCACTATCACTGATATCACGAGTAAGCCAACACTGCGCCACTATTCACCGGCCAGACCAGGCCGTCTTTTTTTTTGTGTCCCAGTGGAAATCCTCATGAACTGCCCTCGTCAGGGGGTTGACGAGGGGGGTGTGCCGGACTCTCACCAGCTAAAACCACTGGAGCGTCCTCATCTGCCTATGGCCGGGGGTACGGGGTTCATTTTCACATTCACCGCGCCCCCGGCAGAGACTAGGCCGTCTGTTTTTTCAGCCACGGACCACCGGTATTCGTATACCACGCTGCATTGCCAAGCCTCTAAGCTGACGCGGAAGACTTTCGACCGACGTTTAGGAGTCTCCGTGACATAATATCCAGTATTGTGGGATCCCGGCTTTAGTATCCAATTAATATTCCATGTTGTAAGATATAGTCATAAGCAAAGACGATAAAAAAATTGAAATCACGTGGAGTTGTGAGGCTGCTAGAATAATAATAACGAATCTAAATTTTTCTTTTTCGACTGTACCCATTATCATAGACAAGATTTGTCTTGCGGCTATACCAATGTACTTAATTTTTATGCTTAGGTTAATAATATATTGTATAGTATATGTCGTTTTTATAATGTATTAAATCATGTTTTAAATTAGTTTGCATGTGCCATGATGTGTACAAGTATTAGTCAATATATTTATGAAAACAGATAAATGTACAATTTAGTAATGTTTGGTATGTAATATAAATTGGTGATAATAAAAATATTTCAAGTGTATTTTTTTTTTATCTTAATTATATGTAACGCCGTTTCTCTTCAAAAGTAGTATAGCTAAGTTTTGCGTAGCGTTTTAAAAACTGTTTTCATAACATTCACCTGAGCATCAATCACACTTTACATTACAGGACTGCGACACAAACTACAATAACATATTTAAGTACATCAAAACGTTAGCGCATTTAAAACTCAAAAGCAATAGAACAACTTTGAAGTGATTCATGCTAGTATAATTGAATTTAACGCCATCTATCGTGTCGGCGCGACACTAAAGGCAATCTCTCGTCTGACGAGACTAGTGTGATGCCGTCCGCGGGGAAATCTCACTGTTGCTTTAGTTTTATGTTTAAAATGCGATACGATACACAATTCAATTCGTCCTAGCTTCTACTGTTTTTTATTACTATTTCATTTTTAGGATTTTATAGATGGTAAATTGAAAATTAGAAAACATCTGTAAAACTAAAAGTAATTTTGAAGTTTAATACTGCGACTATTATATCAAATGAAATTAACGATTATTTTTATCATTTGAACCAAAAGAGATGGAGTACCAATAATTATGTTTCACAATAATATTAAGAAAAGCAAAAGTTTATACGTATTTATTATCTCATCACGCTTAAATGGCTTAAAACCGACACAGTTTTTACCTTCACTCATTCAGAATTTGTTTTTTAAAACCCAGAAACTATGCAGCCAACATAAACCACTCCTCTTCTGTCTTCATACAAATTGCAACATTTAGGTTACCAACACATCGTCAACAATGTTCCTCGTCTCTCATTACGTGTGCCCAGTCTACCGCACGACGTCTTTGGCAAACAAACGCAAGCAAGCAATAGTACACGCCAGTACATCTTGTAGTGTCCACACAAGTGACCAAACTACCACTGTTTGGAAACTTGAGCTCTAATTACTGTGCTTGATCAAAGGCTAACTGATTGGACAGCCCCATCTTGTAGTGCTGAAGCAGTAACGAGAATATCTTAAGGGATGAATTTCATGACACTATTTTTAAAGCTTTTGTATGTATATAAGTTTTGTCCATGGTATATATTATAACTAGCGACCCGCTTCGATTTCATAACGGTGGTGCTAATGCACTATCACTACACAGTATAAAACAAAGTCGCTTCCTACTGTCTAAAGTATGTTTAGATCTTTAAAACTAAGCAATGGATGGTAGAATGGTATTTTTTTAATAGATAGAATATATTTTCAAGACGGAGTGGCATCCGTGCAAAGCTGGGGCAGAAAGCTAGTATATAATGCTTTATTTTCTAGTTTCAGAAGACAATATCTAGTGAGTTGGCTTGCCTGAATCAGGCTATTTAAGTGCATTAATTAATATGCATTAATGTAGACATGTAGTATACATACATGTATGTATGTATAATGTAGTTAATGCATATAAATGTAGACAGTTGAAAACAGATATTTGATTTTAATCAAACACCATTTGAAACATTTTGTTTTTGCATAGAGTGAAATTAATTGCCCCACCCTAATTACTTTCAATTCGAATCAAACAATCATATAAAATTTTTCGTTCATTAAATTACGAAATCAAATGCGGATTAAAATCTCAAAGATTTGACCTCCAAAAAGTGTAACAAAGACGAAATCTATTTATTATAATCCTATAAACGGTTTTCGTTTGACTGGCTCCCTCTAATTGAATTTAGGAATCAAAGCTTCAAGGTACCTGGTTGATTGGAACGGGATTATATTAATAATATGCCGAAATTTAAATGATTTATTTGTTTATTTTTTGTTTGATTGAATAGGTCAAGTTTCATACATTTTTTTTTGTCTATTGAAACCGTTTTTAAACAGTTTCATATTTAAAATGCGATACGATATACAATTTAATTCGTCTTAGCTGTTGCTGTTTTTTAATACTGTTTAATTTTTTTTATATGACTCCCGATCTATGGAATTTCAAAACGTCCAATTGTGGTCTTTAATTTGAAGATGTCGTGGTAGCCTTGAGGTTCTATGTATGTATTTGTATGTACGAGGTGCAGGTTCGATCTCCAACGCATGCGAGTACCAATGTTGTTGACTAAGTTATATGTAGTTTCTTAATTATTCTAAGACACTACCGACAAAAAATGAAGGAAAATATCGTGAGGAAACCTGGATTAAAAATATTTGAATCTGAGATGGTCAACCCGCAGTGAGCTAGCGTGGTGATCAATGCTTAAACCCTATGTATATGGGAAGAGGCCTGTACCCAGTAGTGGGATGTATTAAGGCTGGTTTTTTATTTATTATTAATTTGAAGTTGCCTCTAAAACTATTCTGAAATTAAAAGGTATCTCCTTAATTATTCGGTTGTATAATACGTTCATCGGATTAACTAAAATTTGTAATTATTCTAGGATTCAATCCCACGCTACGTTGAAGGAATGGATTACTATGAATATTTAATTAAAACATCAATTGTTTTATAATTTTATTTGGTAATAGTTGTTTAATATTGATAGTGGATATTGTGGTTAACAATATTTAATCTTATGGGACTTATCTATTACCTACTTGAAAATTCAGTAAATAAAACATTTTTTTTAGATTTACATCATTTCTGTCTCCTGATACAACCTTTTTTTAAGAAGGCTCTTATTTTGAAAGGCTGTCAAAACAATAGCCCATACAAGAGACGTAAAAATAGTTTGAGCATTTGTCGCTAGATGGCGCTGTTTGCCATCAACATAAATTTAGACATGAATTCAGAATAGAGAGACTTAAAACCTAAAACTAAATCTTATAAAAGGTATAAAAGGATTGATATATTAAGTCTATTAGTTATATTATTATCTCTACGATAAATAATTTACTCTTTAAATATAAATGCACCTTTATTCCTGTGTGAGGCTTTCATTCAGCTCATTTCTCGCTTAGCTCCGCTTTGCTAAGCTTACGAGAAAAAGTTTTTATTAAAATTACGTATTTAGAAACTAGGTATGTTGTTTTTCTGTCTTTGTTAAATTATTTAAGTATAGTAAATAAGTACTACTACTTATTTATTACTTTTTTGATAACTTGGACATGACTTGTGTCTACCAATTTTTCATGATTGGATTATCGAAACATTTTTAATGAATGGCATTAAAAATGTTTCGATAACTTTTACCTGATCATGACAATATAGTCTTACTTGTCACATTTCATAATTTTCTTTTCCCTACCCTCAAATTCCTAAAAGATTGGAAACAAAATACAATCACCACAAAAACAATAGAACAAAGACAGATTACTAAATTAGTACGTATAAATAATAGGCTGTAGGTATCTCAAAGCCGCCGAGAGTCCAGACTCGTCCTTCCCTAGCTCCTCGACCATTTCCTTGGCCCTGTTGTTGGCGTACTCGTGTGCGCAGTCGCGGCGTTCCACCATCTTGGATAGCGCCATCCGCAGTTGTGCGCGTGCGCCGCCCGTTGATGAGTCGACGAGGTTCTTCATCACGTCTGGGGAAAAGCCCTGAAAAAGTGGAATTTAGTTTTTAGTGTCTTACTTGTAGTGTACGATTTATTAGCATATATTATACCTAATTGATGTAAGGTTAATATTTTACTAAAAGGCTTAACAAATCTTGTCCAAGAAAAGCAATTACTGTTCGTTGGTTTGCTAAAAGCCGTGAGCCAATCTGGAGGATTTAATTTTTGAAATATCCAAAGGAAGTTTGACTTTGGCTAGAACGCGATTAAAAGTAGGTTTAGAAATATTTAAGTGTAATGTTGTTAAGACACAACTCAAGATGAATCTGAAAATCAATGTAAGTACCCAAGAGGTGCTAAGAAAGATATTTCAAATGACGAATTTTAATACACTCAAAATGAAGCACTTTTTGAAAAGAAATCTGAGGTCAACGCTTCATATTACATTCCAAAAGCAATAATTCTTGTATCAAAATATCGAGAGCATAAAATTAACAACATGTTTATCAAGAAAACATACTAAAATAACACTAAAGTGCCCGAGGATTGTTATAAAACCACAATAAAAACCGACCATATTTCAAAGCGAGGTCTTTCAACCCCAAACTGCTTTATTAGCGGCCAATGATAAGGAAAACACTTTGAATATTTAGGATTTATTGTTATGAATACCACGAAGGTTATAAAATATAAATTGAGTCAAAATGCACATATCCATACTTTAGAATTTGGGAGTACGTAAATTACCTATCTACCTCATGTGTAATATGGTTTAGCATGTCAGGATATGGAGCAAATGGATTAAAGAGTTTTGGTGAGGGAAATTTGGAATACTTAATTCGTATTACAATAGGTACACCGTGAAATAAGATATGCGCAGAAAACTATAATTTGCGTACTTTATGACTATTTTTCTGGAATGACCGTTAATAGAGAAAAATAACGCGAAAGTTGTCGATTTTTTTTTACTGAACCCAAAAAAACTGATATATTATCTACATTAATCTACAATAGTTTCGACTAGTCTAATTTCTCAAATCTATAATATTGGCCTAAGAGCAAAGATCAAGTTCCAGTGGTCCTTGCCAGAGGTCCTTAAACCATATCTGTATCAGTCAAAGCCTTTGCCCACCCAATCTGGTATTATCACAAAAACGATCTGATATTGTTTCTGTATAAGCTCAACCCAAACGACAATATTTATAGGCTTATAAACATGGCCGGGTCAATGTATGGGAACACAATTTAGGGCCACGTAAAGTGCTCATAAAGTGTTCCGACCATGTTAAGGGATGGCTTGTTTTTGCTTGTAATCTTCGGAAGGGATTTGGACCTCTTTTCTCATATAAATAAGTTTTGTCAGAAGGTTTACGGGATGGATCCTGACTCGCAAGGTTGTAAGATAAGTGTTGACTGTCTTGGATGGATGCCAAATGTGTCACAATGTTGATCCGAATTTTTGCTCATGTTTTGCATCGGGAATGCGGACCAAAAGAACGTTATGAATACCTTTCATAACGTTCTTAGTGAATTAAGTATTTGAATAGTTCGTTTTTAAATAATTTATTCAATAAATCAACTAATCAATTAGCCTTACAATATGCAATCCATTCCTGGATATAGGCCTTTCCAAATGTGGGCCATTCGTGCCTACCACATCCAGTTTGTTCTAACCACCTTTTTCAGGATGTTAGTCCATCTAGCTAAGGTGAATTATTTATTAAGCCTGCCAAATTTTCCATTTTAGGCCACTCACAAGAAGGAAATTGTAACGGGCCCTATTTGACTTAAACTTTTTGATTTAAAGTTATTGCCATAGCGAAGAAACCGTACATAAATAATGCCTACTACTTGTAATACAATTATTTATCTTAGAAGTAAAATTATACATTTATTACTCTGGAAAGGTACTCATGAAGTACCAAACACGCTAAAAAGCACTAAAGATAAAGAAAATAACTCACAATACGAAATAACAAACGCCTTGGAAAGATAAAACATTTTATGATATTGTAAAAGTTTAACGGCTCAGGCCTGTCCCTTTACCGACGAATAATAACTTATTAGCCCTTCACAACTCTAATAACTTTGTGGAAAGTTACGAAAAGAGGTTTTATTGATGATTCAATTAGAACTCTTTAGGCAAGCGATTAGTTTATAAGCGAAGTTGTAATTCTTTGATGTGGAACATTTTGTAGGATTTAACTCAAAACTTAATTTTAGATCTTTACCTCGGGTATAAAACGAGGAGGTACTTAACGCCAATTTCTGATACAAAATAACTTTATTTTTTAAATGGCTAATACCATACCTAGTCTAAAGCCTAATGTTGTTACATTTATAACTGACGTTCTATCGTTTGATAGAATTATAAGTTTCTTATTTTTGATGAAATACGCTTGCCATATGGAGCGTTATCCTTCTTCGCGGGGAGGTTTACAGACGTTCAAATTATATGCACAAAATTACTGTATTTAAATTTGACTTATAACTCGCATTTCCGTTCAAAGTTCAACTTTTGCGAGGAACGAACCCGCAGTAAGACACACGCAAATCATTGACGTAACGATCTATACTTCCACTTGGCTATCCTTTTAGTCATATTATGATCACTATTTTCCTACATAAATTGATCATTTGACACTATTACACCCAGACAAAACTTCTATTAGCTGTAATAATATAAAGTTCCTAAATGATTAACCCAGTTGAGTGTCGTCATAAAATCTAACGTCTTCGAATGGATTCATTTGTTATTATTTATGTTGTTTGCCTCAACATCTACAAAAGTGTTTGTCTGTCGCTTTGGCCTAAAAGTTTAATTTCTAGCTATAATATTATTGGCCAAGTCTTGTAACAAAGTGGAGGAATAAAGAGTGATGAGGTTTTCTTTCAAGCCATCGTAAAAAAGACATCGCAATTCTTCCAGATCCAACGACTTTAGCTGACAATATGAGTTTCTAAAAATGTACCAACTACTAACGGTGGGACTTTTGTACTACATAGCCTATGTCGTTTAAAAATAACGAGCTTTTCTATTGGTAAAACAGTTTTCAAACCCTTTTCAGTAGATTCTGAGGTGTTCTGAGGTGAAGAGTAATCAACTACGTACGAACTCTACAAGTTTCTCTCGAATACTAACATTGTAGGTTCTCTTAAAACCCTCCAGAAATTATGCATTTAAGTAAGTAAACTTAACCTAGTACCTAACTTTACTCCAAGATTAGATCTCTAAAGTAGGAACTAAATCAAAAAGTTTCGCTCGTTACAAACCAAGCCAGGGAAAATTGTTAGTGTTACACAACCGGGTCGTTATCATATAGACATTAGCATAATTTAAATAAATGTTCGAATCCAGTTCTCAATCTGGTGAGTCAATAAATAACAAGACGATATAATTGGCGCGTTGACCGCCGTTTGTTTACTTATTCAAGTGGTTTTTATAAAGGGGTAAGCAGAAGGTTAGCTTGAAATAGGAATCAGAATTCAGACCATGGAAAGGGCTCAATTGTAGAGCTAAGATTACTCATGAGAATCCTTTGACCACGGTGGCCTTGACAATACCTCAGCTTAGTAACCTTTGAGTCCTAGTCCAAGTGACAAAGCCTATCCTAAGGAATCACAAAATCATTTTTGAAAGAAGACCACAATATTGGCAAAGTTCATAAAAAACAAATATGAAAATAATTTTATAACGAACTGCAACTGTGGTTTTCAGTATGACAGTATGCATAATGTGAAATGAATAACGTTCTGAAGCAGATAAATGTCAATAAAAATATAAGTAAGATACTCACACTGTAGTCCGAAAGCCTCTGCCTCTTGGCCTCCCTGCTCAGCAGATCATACAACAACAACAGTCTCAGGTTCGACGCCGACAGCTTCGCCTTCGCCGCTATCGGCTGGTTCCCCTGCCTCACTCCCTCCCACACATCCACCAGCTTATCATTATGAGGGTCATTCGCCGTCTTTATCATATCCCGAACATCATCTGAGAGGTACTGAAGATTCTCTTCATTAATTTCATCAGGATCATAACCATCGGAACGACTGGAGATTTTGACGTCATTGTGTGGTGGTAGGAGGGGCTGATGCTCTGGTACGGGATCTATGATTGGCTTAATTTGTTCGTGATGGATGGATAGGAGCGGTTCTGTGTTCCTATTGGTGGAGGCATGGGGTTTTAAGATGGTGTATTGGGCGTTGTGCTCCAATGGAAGCAGGACGTAGCGCTGGTCCCAGGAGAAGCGCTCGGAAGGTTTGGGGGGAGAAAAGGGCGCGTAGAGACCGGGTCTGTGGTACTGGGTCGTGGCTTCTGGTCTGGAATTAGATAAGCATTTATTATTAGTGACTATTTCGCCTGGCCCTAAGACAATATTGAACTGTGAAAATCGTTGAGTTCACAAATGGGTAATTAATTCAATTCGTAATTACTTAATTAGGATCGTTTAACCATTCATATGTGAGTGGAAATTATTGGTATCATTACTATATTTAGGACTAGTTTCATGCAAGTACTTGTTTAGAATATGGTTATTCATTTACAGTGTTTTACCTATCTATATAAACTAAGATTTACGATATAAGACATAGTTAGTTCTATACAACACATTTTAGTATTAAATACAATTACAAAATAAAACCTCCAGCCGATACCGTAATCCACAACCAACATCAGAAAAAAAACAGTATTTATGCTGATCAAAACTAATTAATAACAAAAAAATCGTCCCTAAATTCCTAATCCCTAACAATCTAATTTCCTAATCTACAGATAATGACAACATCTCATGTGTCAAGACCAACTATCTGACACTAAAAAGATGACGTCACTCCGATCTGATTCGCCTACCCGACATCACCGTTACTCGCCGATGTGACGCGAATCTCGACAAGAAACACCGTAATCTTATGTTTATTTGACGCGCCCTGGTATTTCACAGTATTTGGACAAAAGAAAACATAGAGCAAAAAATGGCGGATATTGGAATGTAGGTAAGAAGTAGTTTAGGTTTACAAGGTCATTTGTTTAGAAGACAACGCGAGTTTTCTTAGACAGTATCTTCGAACGAGTGGTGGGCTTGGTACGGACCTCTTTGGGTTAGTATTATTAGTTGATACTCAACATTGAAACCCTTGGAAACTGGAGCTATCCAGTGCTAGCTGTGTTTTTTAACCAATAATGTCTAGATAGTGGGCACAGATCTTCCTTACACTAATATGTCGCATGTAACTGTCCTAAGGTAAAAGTAAAAGTTTGTTTTTATAGTGCAGATTATGAGTAATTATAAACGGAATATTTAAAAACTTGTCACCCATTCCTATGTAATAATATTTACGTTAACAAAACTATCACTGTGCTAAGTTACTACTTTTGGTGAAATATTACATTGTATAGCTATTTAGTCCTCAACCTACAAAAGCACATTAATCGTCTACTACCTATCGCAATTTAGCAATGTCTAAAAACAAAAGAAAAATATCACTTTCTTCAAATGATTGAAGGTAATTGAATCCGATTTGAATTTTAATAAATATTAAACAAAAACAATAGATATCAATGTCTGATTTCTTTTGAAATTTCCATTATTGCTTAATTTCAATTTTCTTGTGAAATTGAAATGGTTATTGTGTTTCACGAAATTATTAATTTTGGATAAGGTGAAAATTTAATCTTTGGTAATCATGATTGTATTTCTATGAAATTTTATTAAAAGTCAAATGGAAACACGTTTCAAAATCAATTTTATGGAAAAATATCTTATTTCTACTCTTGGAATCTTTCTTGCTACATTATTTAATTTAAAATGGATAACTGGATGTCAAGCGAATTTCATTCTATAGAAAATCAGACAGAAATCGCAAAATGCAGTCCAATTATTCCTATCACGCCAATTAGGCCTTCCACGTAATTTGTAGTTCTAGTCAATTTTTGAATCCATTTTGAACTTTATTGTGAGACCATAGATTTCAAATTCCTTTCACCTGTATATTGTTAAAAAATTTGATTGGCATTAAATTATTTATTTCAGTTTTGCTTTTTTACATCCACAACCAGATTAAAAACTTAATTTTAAAAGAATTGACTTCGACAAACTGGCTCACAAAAAATCCTTGAGATTTATCGAAGTCAATTCAACCCCAACTCAAATGAAACTCAACTTTGAGACGTACTTAAAGTCCGATTACCGGTTGATCAATTTAATCTCCTGTCAAATTTAAATCCAAGCAACGCGGTTGGTTGGATTAAAGACTTAACAGACAAATTGAAACAGGATTTAGACCACTTGAATAACAATTTGACAGATGACTATGAAACTTTTCGTCGATTAACCTTTTGGAAAGTGGAGGAACTGTCGCTATATCACATCTTAACACCGCATCAGCTCATGATTAAGGACTCCGCTTTTTCCCGATACTGGTCGTGCTATCGCGATAAATACACGTGAGAAAATTGTATAATGAACGATTATGAGTCCGCCTTACGAAAGTTATAAGTACCTACTATTAAAAAAACTCAACATTATCTCAAAATTGATTTCCATTTGAGTATCTCCTTAAAGTAACATTGCATAGATATGTACAAAGCGGCAACAACCTCCTAGTGGTAAAACCAGTCCACCAGGTATTCGTAGGTTTGGAGAACGCGGGGTACGTCACATACGGCCTGGACGTTGTTGGCCTAGTCGGTGGCCTTGTCGTAGGCCTGGTCGGTGGCCTAGTGGTTGGCCTAGAGCTTGGCCTGGTGGTCGGCTTGGTCGTCGGCTTAGTGGTAGGACGCGGAGTAGCTTCCTCCTTGACTTCGAACGCCATCTGGTCTGTAAGATGGGAGATGACCTGCATGGCCACTGGGAGGTAAGAGTCTGATAGCTGGACCTGCTGTTTAGCTGATTCCACCTGTAAATAGAAGATTTTTATTCAGTTACAAATATTGTTAGCAAGATAAGCATTGGTGTGAAGGAAATTTTGGTTTTAGATATGGAGTTCTGTTGAATGTTGGTGGACCATTCAGTAATGGAATTCAGTATCGGGTGAGTAGATTAAAAAACTGTATCTAAGCTTTGTGTGTTTTTAATTTACAATAAGTGAAAGAAAAATGAAAACTGGACATCGTATTTTATTTCTCAACGCAACCAAATTCACAACAAAAGAAATTCCTGCAAATAACAAAAGTGGATAAGCAGTAACAAGGAAAGTAATGACGCATAAAACAAGTGACGTATGAGGACAAATTAAATTCAGTTTAAATAAAAGTATGTCAGTGTTAGGTAAAAGTGAAATCAACGGGCTATGAGACAATGACAGCGTGAAGGTGCTGACGTGAATTATTCATGATCTCGCTTACTGTTCATTAGACACAGATTTTGCTTTAGCCATGGTATAGCAGAAAATAAGTGAGCTTATTCTTGATATTCTTAGCAAGGATCTGATGATGATATATCAATATAGAATGATCAGTGACAATTGTGCCCTGATAGAATGATAAGACTAGGTTGGTATGTGCATGCTTTGGGAGATTTATCGGACTAATTCCGATAGATTATAGAGGTATTTTAAACTTGCTAAGTGGAATGGCGTAAAACAGTCTGTAGATAATAAAAGGTTTTCAAAAAGATCGTATCATTTGATAGAGCTCTTTCATTATTTTAGTTGAATCACAAAATATGTATTCTTCTTTTAAATCGCTCGCTTTTAGAATAGCTATCAGTTTTCCAATACGATAGCAAAAAATGGCACACCAACTTGAAAGATCAATGTGTTCATAAAATTTTATTTCATTTTATTTCATCGTACAGAAATTGTAACACACACGAAATAGTATTATTGGGACGTGCAGAGGCTGTACAAAGGTTGTAATAAAACATGTCGCACTTACCAAACTCGGGGAGAATAACGAGAGCACTAGAAGTGCCGTGAGCCGAATCATTTTGATACCTGTAACAAAGGATATGTTTCAATAACCTGATATTTGTAAGAGTGAAAAATGTCTCCATATTCTAGTAGTGTATTGAGTTCGTTCAAACGTAATTGTTTGACATTCTTTATGTGTAAATTTCTTTGTGTATAAGATTCTCGTGGGACAATGTCGAATCCTGTACTCGTCCGAAACGGTTTGACCGATTCTCTTATATCGGGTAGGACTGAGAATCGGCCAACGTCTATTTTTATCCCCGAATTCCTTTTTTTTATTATTTTTGTCGTGTATTGGGTACTAATGCGTAATGCGTACGAAGTCGCGGGCAACAAATTAGTTGATTATATAAAATATACCTCTAAAATAGCTAAGAGACAAAGACTTGAGATAATTAAATAGAAATACTTATATTTTTATACTGTTGTCACCTCCAGATGGCCATCATTAATAATTTACCAGTTACTAAGCCGTCGTTATATTAATTTGTCAACGTCATCTCTTAGTTCCTCCTATTTCTTTGTAATCGGTATTCAATTAAATATTATAATATATCTTCTATTCTTTTCCCCTTTCTTTTGTAATTATTTTCTTTATTCAAAGTATATTTTATCCCCTAGTTGACAATCTGTACATTTTGCTAATTTGCGTTGTTGTTGCATAACTATTGTTGTAAAACATAAATTGTATTTTCTATTTTTAAAAGAGTTACTTATGTAGTTTCTTGCCGGTTCTTCTCCATAAGAATGACATTTTGGAACCGCGCAACTAGAGTCAGTAACGTTTTGAAAGTGCCTGAGAAGGCCTACTCGAAATAAAAACCTTTTGATTTTTGATTTTGATTTTTTTTTCTTTCAGTTTTATTATTATAGGTACTTTTTTTCTTAAAATCTTTAACACATTTAATTCGTTATTTTGTCACCTAGAGTATAATCATTAGACGTTTTTTGTTTCTCGAATTTAAAACACAAACATAACTAAATAGCATTTACTATGTTAAAGTTCATCTTAAGTAGGTACAATTAAAATTAATTCTTAAGGCACAGTGTAAGACATCATACTCCTCCGAAGGGGCTTGACCGCTTTTAATAAAATTTTGTGTGCACATCGCGTTGAACTATGAATCTATTTTTTAATCACCACAAAATCGTTTTTGACAAATCAATTTTCTCACCGGAGTATTACCTACTAATGCGCACAAAGTCACGGATAACAGCTAGTACAACTATAAAATACAATGTAAAAGACATCAAAAAAACTTAAGCCCAAACTAATTAATCCGAAAAACAAAACACTTTCGTTCCACATCGCCGATCGCGTCATTTCCCGCGAGATTGGGCCGCCATGACACTTAACCCTTAATCTTCTGGCTCGGCAAACTTAACCTGTGCTTGTACATCACAAGAGCTCGTAAAGCCGCGGACATAAACTTTATACCGCGTAAAGACGGCTGTAAAAATCAGACAATGTCTCGGTGAGGGTTAGGACGAAGTACATTGGTGTATTGTGGAATATTGGTTGCCTTTTTTATTTTAGATGAGTAAATTTTAATAGAAATACAGAAAAAAGATCCTGAAATAATTAAATAATTGATTCTATACCCCTACATATTCTACTAGCATAGTCTTCAGTTTCGTTTATAACTAACGATATGGACTTTTGTTGTCTGAAAATAAAGATTATTTTTAATTAATTTTAAAAATAATTTGTTTTCCTTCAAGGCAATATCTACCTTTTTTTTAGTAGGTACCTACTGCTATTGCCATTACGATACCTCTACAATATGGTTAATGGTCATCACACTTACTACGAATTTTGTCCGTATACATCTATAGTAACGACTTTTCGCGGTATAATGAGGTCACGAAGGTCAAAGCGACAATAGATAAACGAATATAATTAAACTCGTAAGTCATGAGTGAACGGAATTGTCCCGGGACAGGTTAGGGAAAATGCCCCGGAGAAAAGATTTACCCTGGGAAAGTCCCTGGGAAACGTCTCCGGGGATCGGGAAACGGCAAATTAATCTTGTTTGTCCTTTTGTTGTAATCTTTGTTTTTTCTCGAAACGTATAATTGAGATTTTAGTAGTAGGAACCTACGAACTGTGTGGGTGATTCGGGGAAAATAGAAAATGGCCTGCATATTAATAGCACTCTCGTTTTCCAGTAGAATGATTTTTGGAATCCTAAATCATGTTAAAATTGTATTATTAATATGAAAATCTCTGCATCCATGGGTAATTTAGAAATTTATTTGTGAACAAATATATTAAGAGACAAAATAACATAAAAAAGCATTTATAGGCACGATATGAGATAATTCTTCTTTTAAGGTGATTGTTAAAAATAAATATATTGCACAGGAACATACTTTTTTTACAGGAATATACATAACAATACTGTTATATACTTGTTACTAATTAAATTAGTTTCTCTTAGCGAAAACATTTTACCTCTACTAATACACCTATTTCACTAATTACATATTATGGATATCATATTTTCTTTCCTCCAGTAATATCAGTGCCCCAGTGAACACGTCCCCTAACTGGGTCTAATGTAATGAAAAAACAAACATTAATGTCGGCTTTATTTGTCGGCGGGATATGGCGGCGTGCATGTTGTGTATGGAATCTTATTAGGCTTGCAAGAGGTCAGAGGTCATTATGTATGGTGTCAAATATGTGTAGAGATACAAGGATATTTTGGCACGTAAATGACATTAATATGAGGGCGCTAGCGTGCATATTCGCAATCATCAACTTCATGTCAAAAGTGATGGTTTTCCATATAGGAAGGTTTTGTTTCCGATTTTGTTCACGTGCCAAAAGATCCTTGTTACAATATACAAACTTAGAATAACTTCTTTTGATATTCAATAAGAATTTCAAAAATGCTCTAATCTCTCTAATCTAATGCTCTAATCGACATTGCTCTGTTATTTGGTATTATAATTCGAACTGGCGTAGTTCACACATTCTTCTTTCGCTTTAGCGTTTTGCTATTTCGATTTAAGAAAACATACATATATGTCTATTTTTTTATCTGACTAACTTTATTTCTACGTTTCGTATCCAGTCAACAACCCCATCATTCTTCTCACGAGACAAGTGACATTTTAAAGCATTACCTCAACTGGAATCAAACGAATGAAAGCGTCAAGTCAGTCACGTGACTTACAGAATAGATCCATCAAACCATGATGAGTTTACTTCAATGCGATTTCCACACATTTGCGCGATTTCCATCGTTAGCTTTAGAAATGTATAATGTATCTGCATTATGCATCTAGGTCCATTATTTAGAGAGTGCAATCGGACACAAGTCAGCTACAAATGTAAGTGCAAAATCCGTTGATACAGAATATTCTAGGCCATTCTCAAACAAGTTCGTGTCTACAAGGCTGGACCTAACGATTCCTGTGCCTACCGTTAGACAGATCCGGTTATTAAGTGGAACACTCCTTGCTATTGTACCATTGTACAATCCACCACGCAGTATCAACCAACAAAATTTTCAACTTTCCAAAATCGACCTTAAGTTGCTCAGAATAAGGCGATGTGTTTTTAAGTGTAGAGAAACTCGTGTGGTCGGTTGTATGCTCTGATAGCCCGTTATTGGAATAACTATGTATTTTCTTTGACATTAGAGAATTGCTTTTGTAATCTGTGATATAAATCCTTATTTATGGCTCTTGTTTAGTGTTATTCGATTGCCAACGCTCTGGTAATGTGTGAGGATTATTAATGGATACTAAGTTTTGTTTTTCTTGATATTAATTTGTTAGCGGTATTACGTAACAGAATTTGTGTTTAAAAGGAAATGTAATTGAAGGTAATTAAATTAAAAGATATTTTTCAAAATTGAATGTCTTTGTATATCTGGGCACGAAATTTACGAGAGATGGGAAGTATGATAGTGATATTGAAAGAAGAGTAAATTCTGGAATATAGTGAATGGTGCACTGCATACCTTTATGAACAGCAAGAAAGTGTCCAATAAAGCACGTTTAGCAGTTCATAGGGGTGTGTTGGTACCGACACTAATGTATGGGAGTGAAAGTTGGGTGTGGCATAAGAAGCATGAAAGTAGAATAAATGCAGTTGAAATGAGAGCTCTAAGAAGTATGCTAGGACTGAAATTGAGCGATAGGGTTAGAAATGATGCGATAAGGGAAAGATGTGGCGTGAAAGAAGATATAGTCACAAGGATTGAGAAAGGGATGCTTAAATGGTTTGGGCATGTTGAGAGGATGAATGAAAGAAGACTAACGAAACAGATATATGAGTGTAGCTTGAATGGAGTTGTTGGGAGGGGAAGACCACGACAGACGTTCCATGACCAAATAGGGAAAGTCCTAAAAAAGGGTCAGGTCAGGAGTACCCTAAACCGACGGGCGTGTATGAAGCGACTGATGAGTGTGGATGAAGCTAAAGTGGTATGCCAGGATCGTAGTAAATGGAAAGATGTGATCTCTGCCTACCCCCAAGGGAAAGAGGCGTGACGTTTATGTATGTATGTATGTATGAATGTCTTTGAAACCAGTCACGATACGAGGATTAAGATTCTTAGTGCAGGAGAGGTTTTCTTGTAACGAAACGCATATTAAAAAAGAAAGGTAAACTAGAATGTCAAAGTAAGAACTACGAGTTTGAGTGAAACAACCCTTTAGAATCAATGAAGCTTCAATTAATGCGCGAGCACATAGTTCCGAAAACGTAAAATCAAGTTATAAATAGATCGTTAACTTATTCATACATTTTGACACTATAAATTAAGAGATTAACATATTTATTTAATATGTACATAATAATAAATGTATTTAGGCCTGTGTTCGGGTACGAGACAGGAGCTGTCAATATTTTAACAGCTGATGTCTCGAGTAGGCTGGCTGTAATGTGGAACTAAAAGTTAAAGGAAATGCAATAGAGCAAAGCGGTCGTGTCACTATTATGAGAACGTGATCAACCTTAGCTCTTTCGCTTACTGACACTCTTTGTTTCCATGAAATACAAACTCCTGATAGTTACTCATCCATAGTACAAAAAAAAAGTTTATTATTATAAGATAAAACTCGATTTTAATCGGAAAAAAAGTTGATACTTAAGTTTTGAGACACGAGTCTTGTAGAATAAGAAGAACTAACCAAAGGGCTTCTCGCGGTATACTATCAAAAGCCTTCTCAAGGTCAACAAAACAGAGATACATATTGCGACCCTGTTCTCTGCTTTTTTCTTGTAGTTGACGCAATGAGAAAATGGCCTCACAGGTACCACGGTCGGGTCGGAAACCAGACTGGAACCAAACTAGGAATTACGATTAGCGAATAGTTAAGAATCTTTTGACAGGTGGCGAAAACAGTTACAATGTATTACAAACTGACTGTTGAAATGAATCATAGTCACTTCACTTGTGGAAAAGGAAGACCGTCTATTTTATTTTTATTAAAAAGGAACAGCAAACAACAAGTCTTCTCTATCTATTCTATAGTTTAGGTTTCTTTTTCCAGTACTACGGCAGTGTATGCTCTTCCCTTTACTCATATGCTCGATGTGTGAAGTCGTTTAGACTCGATTGCCGTGTCAAGGCTGTGAGCTATCTATTCGGGTTACCGTATTTGTTTAACGGGTTAATCTAAACGGTTTAGAGCTTTGACAATGTGTAACGTTGAAGTCATAATTGTTTTATGTAGGTACGTGTAGTCATGAGCAAAAACATGACAATGTATTCTCGACAAAACAGTTGCCGCAGATTTCTTATGCAAAATTACTGAAGCTGTTATGAATGTTCCTGATTGGAAGCTAAACATAAAATGTTAATTTGAAAGAAACTTTTACGATTTCATAGATTATATGGTTAGGACTTAAACTTCAATTTTTTGGTCGTACATGTATTTGCTCGTGACTGTACGTGGTTCGTATCGCATATGGTTGAGAAAGAATTCATTAAAAATTAAGTGAATTTAAGATTTAAAAATATTCATCTGGTAGTATATTTATTTAGGAAACAAACAGTCTCTTAGAAACGAATGATAACAGAAAAAATAGTTATATATCGATCACAAGATCTCTTGTAATTTAGTCTTAGCTAAAGGAAAGTAAATCTATGACGTTAAGTGGCATAAAATTTAGACAGTAGCAAATAACTGGCAATTAGCCAATTTTTTAAAACATTCCCAGGAACAAATCTTCTTAAAGTAATCTTTTAAAAGTAAAAGTACAAAAGCTCATAATCCTTTAGATTAGCAAATGTAATTGTTCGTTCGTTGACAGGAAGCTAAGCCTTTATCTTCAGAAATATGGCGGCGATCCCCAAACCGATTAACAAAGAAACCGTAATTACAGGCAACAATTAAACGATTTTTTTCACTTTTGAGGAGTGTTTGTATTATATTTTTATGTGTTCCTGGATAACTTCGACGTTTATGAAGATATTTTGATGAATGTTTTTTAAAAATTCGCGACTTGTACAACTATTTCAGACAACCTGTCCACCCGTGTCCACAGTCGGTGCATCTGCCGAAACGTCGGGAGAAAAGAAGTATCGACTTAAGTTGTGAATAAAACCGTTTGTTGTCTAAAATACGATTGTGATGATTCTGTTTTTTTTTGTTGAACTACAAATTTGGAAAAAAAATACGAAAATATTATTATGTTAATTGTCTAGGTTCTTATTAAGTATGTATATGGAGAAATTAAAATCAAATGGATGTGAGAAATGAAGATATCTCCTCTTCAATCGCCCTCTTTGCGTTTGGTTTTTGTTTTATTTTTTTATCTTGATGAGCAAAAGGCTCCTTTTTCTGTTTGTTCAGGCAATTCACTTTTTTCGCTCTTTTTTTTGCCCTGGATAGAGTCCTTACAGACTATCTTGGCTAAATAAATAAGTAATTCCTGATGCAAACTACGAGATAGCACCACTTTCTTTCATAGCATTAGACTACAATTCTTGTTAACAACAAAAGCTTCTAAACCGACTTTCTTCAGACCTGCAAAGTTGCATTTCAGAGTGCAACTTTCCGACCGATGTGATTGCTTCAATTCCCTTCGCTTTCTCTGTAAGCCCTATTCCACTTTCTTCAAACCTGACCCTTTTCTACACAGTGTGGTACAAACACTGGTTATAAACATAGGTATCCTATGAGGAGACAATATGCTTGGTCACGTTCGACCTTCTATGATGATAGCTGTATACAAACGAATGAAGCATGTATATGTATATATTAGCTATTATGCGCCATAATCAAGACTAACGCCTCAAGTGTTCTACTCTAAACTGTCTGTCCAAGGGGATCGTCAAGCACAGTAATTGGTTGGAAAAGAAGGCTTGCTTACAAAATTATGATCACCTGATCTAAGTTTGTATTAAAGACACTAAACTGTTATTGTTTATTGTCATAATATACCAAAGCGGTATGTTAAATAAGACAAATGAGACTGGGATCTACTACTGCAGGGGGGAGGGGGTGTGCAAATCTCTGCAATCGTAGTTTCTCTTATTTTAGATTGCTAAGATAATCTTGAACTATCATCCTGAGACATATTATGTATCGTATCTTAGAGATACTCTCTGTTTTTCATTGTAAATCATAGTAATAGGAGTTGCAATAACCCTTAAAGCCTAGATCTAAAGTAATACTCTAATATTTAGTAGGTACTTTAATGCAATAGTTATATTATCTAAGTCTTTTCTCGTTAATAACATTTGATGAAGTACAATCTTAAAAGGTTCACATCTATCTTGGTCTGTTCTCTTACAGCGTGCACTACGAGTGTTGGTTTAATGTCAAGTGTCATTCATAGACCACGAACCTTTAAGTCAATAGAGTCAATAATAAAAGCTTTCAATTCTTTAAACGAATTACAAGCACTTGGTGAGACTAAGATGCGTTCAATGCTGGCGTTTTATTAGTATGATCGAATTGATATAAAATATATTTGTAAAATAGTGTATGTTGATGTTTTGACCGGGTAAGTTCAAATCCACGCGAAGAGAGTCACGGTTTTGTAATTTTGTCGAAATGTTTCTGGATATAACATTACCGTCAAAATATGCATAAAAAAAGATATGATGTCTAAGTATATACAAAAACATGCATACGTGCGTACGTAAGTATTTCTTTTAGGATACTCAAAATAATAGATTAAATTGTAAAAGTCTCATACAAAATCAAACCTGTTTCATTTACCTACTGCAGAAATCTATTAGTATCAAACAAATTTAGGTCCAAATTTGATTCATAACAAGTTTATTCGATGTTATGAAAATTGGGTCTTAAAGAACTACAATTTCTATAGATAAAGGCTTGATGTGCTAAAGTTTCAGACTTTACATATTAATGAGGTACGTGTCTATTCCTTAGCCAACGGGGTCTGTTTGCCCAGGGACTGACCTCTAAGTGCTACGGGTCCCGTACAACCAATTTACAAGTTTGTAACGCAAACACCAACAAAATGTACCCGTCCCACCACTTCCACCGTTATTTATAAGGATGCCATATAAAATTGAAAAAGAAAAACAAACATAAAATTTGAATAAAGAATTGTCAAATTTGAATATGACATGTGTCAAACGTTAAAAAGTTAAATAAACACAACGGTATTTTTTTTTAATCAGAGAATAAAGAATCAACATTCAAAAAATTAACATAATTAAAAAGAAAAATACAAACCTTGAATTCACACACTAATAATAAAAGAATCACTTGTTTTGAAGTCGGAGGTGTCCGCGCGTGCGTCGTGCGCGGGCGCCGGTTCGCACTGCGCAGGCGCAGCATCCCCGGCTAGTGACCCCGCCCCGAGCGCGGTGATACACAGAGCTGGTGATACCGACTGCGAATACCGCAAACCGGATTTATTTTAACAGTTTTAGTTTTATGAGTCTTTGTGTTTGGTTATGGATAATTGTTTTGGGATTTTAAGGAAAAGGATTATTAATTTTAATTGTGATAAAATATTAATGTTGATTTTATTATGTACTGAAGATATATAAAAAATAAAATAAATCATGAGAATTATACAGTGCTGTTCAGTTGAAAACCTAGCCACAAAATTCTTTTAATACAACCACAGCAGCATTTAAGTTTGTAACGCAAGAACGCGAGGTAGATTTTGACGATTTACTTACTTTATTTTAGGTAAACCTTTATTTTAGGTAAACCAAAACGTATGCATGATCTCTCTGCTGATCACATCTGCTTGGTAAAGGCATCCCTATTCTTCTTCCAAACCCCACTGGCTTTTGCAACTTCTCTGTAAGTAATGTGTCACACAAGTGTAAGAGAGGTCTTAAACAACATTTATACAACTTTAGGAATTGATTTCGTGGTATTATCAGCTCTATATATGAAGGACTTCAAACATTTCCTTAGTTCATCGACCAACTGCGGAGGTACAGGTAAAATTTAGCTGTCTCACAATTTAGGTGCCCCGGTCATCGCGGAATAATAATAATATCGATACTCTGTTTATATTACTCGTTATTTGTGCAGCTCAGAGTCTTTTAAGGCTTTCAATGTACCATAAATTAGGGTCTGGTAGTGGCCTTGCGGTTCAATGGCCGGATTTGTGCGCGGTGAGTGCAGATTCATACTCTGGTTATTTTAAATTTACGTTAGCAAGCGTGGTAATCAATATATTTGTATACGAAAGTACTACTATCACTAGAATCTTTAAACTTAAGATTTTTATGGATTTTGATGGTATTAAACCTCACGAAAAAAAATTGATAAAGCCAAAGAGTTTAGCTAGTTACTCAAACATAGAGTGATACATATATCCAATAAATCGGTCTATCCTATTAGTACTAAGAAGCATGTAATACGGCAATTAACCCAAATAACCAGTTATTCACAATTATATCGCGACATACATTAAATCTGTATTTAATTGGTATCTATTCACAGGTAATTAACTCGCTATCATTCCATTTTAATATGGCTAATGAGTCATTTTAATATTTTAAGGGTTTTTTCTATTTGTTGCCGTATTCTATGGCTGATTTTATAGTACTAGTTATTGCCACCGACTTCGTCCGTGCGAAGGTCGGTTGTAGCCGTAAAAACATTACCCACTTGTGAACTTTTCTAACATTTTCCAATTCTTCTGTATCGAACGCAATTATTATAACATTCCAACAACTATTGCTATATTTTAATAAATATATATATAAAATTAACAAATTACATGCTAAAACCTTCCACAAAAATAACTTTATACATTGGTAAAAACGACGTGGAAATTGGTGCAGTAGTTTTTGAGTTTATCGCGAACAGACAGACACACATGACTGAGGACACACACGGTTTTATAATATGCAGTGATGTATAAATTTAAATTCTCCTCATAAGTACGTGGTTGAAGGCTCTACATACATACATACATACATAAACGTCAAGCCTCTTTCCCTTGGGGGTAGGCAGAGATCACATCTTTCCGTTTGCTACGATCCTGGCATACCACTTTAGCTTCATCCACACTCATCAATCGCTGAAGGCTCTATATATTATGGAATGAAAAGGAGGGGAAATTTTCGGCAGACATTTTAATTTAGGTCATGTAAACATGATTAGGCAAGTTTCGCTTTCGCATCTATTACGCCACTGTGGAAGGGCTCCATCAATGTCTGAGCCCGCATGGATTGTAACACCAGGTAATTAATGACCATCTATTAGGTAATATTTTGATGAACACAGGTAGAATAGTTTTCTCTTTAATTCGAAAATAAGGAAATATGTGAAGTTTGTGTGAATGTGATTGTTTCTCTGTGAATGCAAAATGAATCTATGATAACGTAAAATTAATTATATTTTAACTAGCTATAGCCCGTGACGTCACCCGTGCGAATACCGGTTATAACTGCAATAACATTACCCGCTTCTGACGTAGTCGGTTAAAAAGTAGCTACGTAGTTAAAAAAACGTAGGTAAAAGTAGTTAAGTAGTATGTTCCGATCTCGACATCCTAAAAGTTACCTATTCTTAAGTTGCGCATTTTCACTCCGTTACTCCATTTTCTACACTAAGCACTTTCATACTTCTGAAGAAGAAAAGTGTATAAAAATCTAGTAGAAACTACATAAAAATATAGCTACACTTAAAGCCATTCCATATGTAATTGAAGACAATCCATTCAGAATTCACAACACCAGTCTCTTTGTCATACGCCAGCCTGTAATTATGAACATTAATAATCCATCTTCAAAGAAATCGCTTTGAACTGTCCCTTCTGTATTTATCGATAATCTGTAATTTCTAGCAATTATTGTTGTTTTGCCTTATCGAATAGTCATTCGTAAATGAAGTTTCATATTAGTAGGGTCTTTTATGTATGGTATCTAGCTTTAATTATTGTTGAGTCTTCAAAGACAAAATATTCAATATTTTACCTTCCAAATTACAAATTTATTTTCATTTTGAAACCTTTACTTTTCTATTGACCAGTTCAAAAACGTAATATTAAAGACAAGATGGAACGAAAAAAGAAGCAATAGAAGAATCCTAATCAAAAAAATATTAATTAAAAATAGGCTACTAAGTAGCACTTTTCAAAGTCAAAGTACAAGATATTATTATGGGCAGCATCCCATCGCCCACCATGTACTGCTTTCTGTGCTCTGGCTGTGTGAGAAGAAATGGCGCAACAAACTACCCAATTTTCATAGCTAGTTGAATAATAAAGAAATCATTTGACAGTATGACAATTATTATTATCAGATAATAATTGTCATATAAACTAATAAAAGCGATTCAAATCAAACAAACAAAAATTCCAACAAAACCATTTATTTAATAACAAAGACATTAATTAAATATACACTAACGGTTGCAGTTTCATTATCCTACACAACCTTCATGACTTCTCGCTCAGCTTCTCTCTGAAATCTATTTCCTTGATTCTCATCATGTTTGTGAAAAAATCTATGAATCCCATTGTAAAAACCTTTGTGGACATTCTGGAAATATTCCTTTATACCTTTCAGTATACCAGTCACTTTATTTTCCTGAACATCATTGGGTTTGTCATCAAATTCCGCATTGACGTGTAGAATACTGAATTTATTCTTTTTATTTTTAATATTATCTAATTTTATGTTACTTGGACCTTCTGTGGTTTGTATTGCATTGTTTTCTGTTTTTATCGCAGGTAGGGCAATGTTGATGGCCGGTCTGACTGTGTAGTCAGCTACTATAGGTCCGGGTGGACTCCGGGTGTTAGGAATGTCTATCACCCTTTCCGTGACCTCGTATTGTATGTGTGGCCGTGACGTCATCACTTGGGAACTCGAGGCGATCATCACTTCATTTTGAAGAGTTTTGTTTACTGTATCTGTATTGTTATTGGCATTAACGTTTCCTGAGGGTTTGATTGTGATGTCTATACTCTGCTGTCTTTCAAATTTATCTGTTTCTGTTGAATTTTTTGTTTTTAGAAGATCTATGCCATCCAGTTCGTTAAAAATATTTGGGCCAACTTTGGGTAGCAAGTCTTGGTGGTCTTGGGCCGCAATGGTTAAGAGGAGCGCCTGTAAATAAAGTTTATTATGAAAAGACTAGTAGTAGATAAAAAAAATATATATTTTATAGGGGAAATTTCTCACGCCAATAAAACAATTTCTTGGGAAACACTGTCTACTAACATTCGTGACTGTATTAAGTAAGCATGTGAGTAATAACAATCTTTATTGAGGGAATTCTTACATCCTTTGATTAAACTAATATTGACTTGATCTGAAAGTTTCCGTTTTTATTACTTGTATGGAAAAGTCGTATTAATATTAAAAGATAAAATTTTGTGCTATTTATTCTATTCAACTAAAAAAATATAAAGAATAACGAGACTAATTTGGAGAGAGATAGACGAGATTGACTTGACAAAGATTGATTCCAAAAAATATTCTAGATAAAAGAAAATAGGGAATACAAATTCTTTCCAAGTCTACCCAAACGATTGTTTAATAATTTTATACAACCATTTTATAAAATCTAGGTAGACCCAAGATGACAAGCGCAGGCAACATAACAGATAGTAGGAATAGGATAGATGCGAAAGGTAAAATACAAAACAACTGTATAAACAAAAGAAGGTCTATACCTAACAGTGGGTTATTCAGGGCTTATGATGATGATGACTCAAAAACTGCTCCAATATGTCTTGAAAATCTTAAATTCGAATGGCCTTTATTACTCTACTAAGTAAGTCTTCACAAACACTAAAATACAATAGACAGCACCCTAATTTGCCTCACCTTTCAAAAAGCTATATATTGTATATTGGATTTAGCATTTATTATTATTATTACCGGTAAGATTTAACATAGAAGTTCCCCTTATACTTAAGAGTTTAACGAAATTACTTGAATTTTGTTATCTATTTAAATGATTTTAGATAAATTTTATCTGCTTTTAATGTCTAAACTCATAAATCTTGAAGTGTAGATGTTGTTTAATGTTATAAGGTATTCTAATTAATATGCTTCTCTACCGGTTCTTTGAATAAGATATTAGGTTTAATAGTTCTAGCACTAATCAGTTTTAAAACATCGATTTGTTTATCTTGTGCCGTCTTTTCTTTTTTGGGTATTAAGTCGACGCAGGTATACATTTAACAAAGACTAAGTTATCTAGCGTTTCAATCACAAGGTTTTGGATTATTACGTCCTTATTATTCTTTTAAGCTCTTTGATTAGTTAAGCCAATTCTGTATACTCTTTTGACTGCGAACTGGTCAAAAAATAGACACATTTAAGACCATGATACAAGCCAAATACTATGCAAAACTGCTGAAATAGAACGAATAAGTTAATTTAAACTCACCAGACTAACAAACAGTATGATAGACATTTTTAATCCACAATTCAGCACGGTCGAGTTTCGCGAACCAAATGAGACTGATCAAAATAACTTTGTTCACAATAATATTGTTTTCACAAAAAATGCGGGCTCTATCTGTGAATTAAATGACATTTCACTACACTAGGGCACAAGTGAAGTTGCTTGTAGGTTTTATAACTTGCGAAGTGAGTCAACACGCGAATGATCGTTTAAAGGGACGTTTTCACGCACTAATTTTGAGACTAAATATTATAATATTTATAATTGTTATTCTCTTTGTTTATTACGTTTGCTCTAGTTAAAGACTATTACCGAAATGTTTGGTTAATCTGGTTTAAACGGTTCATAAAAAGTAGAGAAAAACTAAGTGAAAAACACGTTTCGTTGTGCCAATGAGCTAATCATATTTTTTGTAGCGTTTTTGTCAAAGGTACAATGCCAGAATTAACTGCACCTACTTATCTACTAAGTAATTGTTAGTTTAAATAGATTAATCTTGTTTTTGAGTGTCGTTTTAGTTTAGGTAGATGAAGTAAAAACTTAGTTTTTAAATTATGGGGTTTATTCACGCACATTTTTGGAGAATCTCGCGTAGTTTTTGTCCTATCCAAACCTTATAATTATGAATTCGCTTCATAAAGAACTTAGTCCTTATAATAATATAATTAACTTTAAGCCTTACTAACCTACAAAACAATTTTATCCACGATAAACGCTAAGTTGCCTAAATTTCCTTGAAAAGATCCTAATATAATTTTCTGGGTCACAAATGATATAAAATTCATCTTTTGCAAAGTCAATTTACATCTCAAGAAATTTTATAAATAGGATACTTGATACGAAATAGGCTATAAAAAGAAAGATGGAATACTTTGTACGCAATGCGGTTTCTGTAAAAAGGTTGGGATCAGGTGACAGGAATTTTATAACCTCTTTCTTTATTTTTCTTCCAGAAAGGACAAATTTTCGTGATACTTGCATCCTTGAAATACTAAAAAAATCTTCGTACACAACTCCATTGATATACATCTACCCATTCAACACCTACCAGGATTCAAGAACACGAAATTCTAAGAGGAAATGAGAAATAAACTGAAAATTTTGAAGGAAAAGAGGCATCACAATTTAGCCAATGATAGAAAAACAAAGATAATAGATTTTGCCATGCAGTGGGCTCATACATAAATAAATTATTCCTTACTATTTGGTAAATCACATACCACACACCAAAACGTCACCTTAAATCCGACTACAAAAAACAGAGCCGTGTTATTATCTGGGAATTCCTGTAAGTCTGTATGAATGTGAAGGTCTGACTGGACTGGTCACTCAACTTAAACTCGTCCTTGATGAGCTGTCGCCGCACCTCCAGCGCCTGGTTCCAGTAGGACAGCTCTGATGTGAAGAGGGATGTTGCTGGCTGATCTGGTTTCGTGTCACTAAAAAAAAACAATAATTTTGACTGGCCTGTTGGTCAAGTGGTTAGTGGCCCTGACTGCTATAAGGACTAATATACGGAGGACGTGATGAGGATGATTCTGACCAACGTGATGAGCACAATAATTTGCTCTGTGTCTGGATGTAATTCATTTATAATATTTAGACGTATATTATTATAAGAAGGTTTATCAGTTGTCTAGTACAAGCTCTGTTTAGTTTGAGACTAGATGGCGTTGTGTGAAAGTCGTGGAATATTTATTTATTCTATGACACTTTGTTCTAAGCGGATTTGTGTTCTGGGCATATAAAAACTAAATAGAACATTTGCGCAATTATTTAACAAAGTCGTAACTGAGAGCCTCTTCAAAAGCACATTACCTACCTACCCTTACCTCCAGTTTTATTACAGAGTTGTACAAGACACAGCCTCTGAATTTCTTTGAATCTTTTGATTACTGTCCCGCACACCTACATTATTTAAAGGGCAAAGGGTAAGTTCACGGCAACACACCTGTTCGGCTCATTCTCGGCAAACCGCACAGCTGGCTCCATCAACTTGCTATCCTTGTAAATACCACTGCATATAATCTTTGTTTCTATAGTGTTTTTATGACAGAAGTGACAAAACGTCAATGTTTTTGTTTACCTCAGATAATGAAGGAAGTTTGGTATTTTTAGTGTAGCAACTTTAGTATGTAGATTATATTGTATTCAACGATATCTAAGGCTAACTTTACACATATTTGTGGTATTTGGTTGACTGGTTCATTCTGAAAATGGATAATTGCTTACGGCTTTGGGATTTTTTACTAGAATGAATGGCGATGTATCTTCTTCTAATCTTGCTTATTAACTGCTGAATCGTCAGTTTTTATATTTGGAAAAGTTTAGCGGAGATTTATGCGGGAATAGCGACGGAAATTTGATAGCATTTCATAGCATACATGGGGACAGACAAACAAGCAGCGAGAAGATACTTTGTTTTACATTATGTAGTGATACAAATTTCTAATTATACCTAGTGGGTTTTTATTATTTTTTTATAAACGAAACTTTGTCATTTTATACTCTAGCTTCTGAAGTTCCGGGAGGTCAAGATGCGGAAATAGATGACAAATATCAATGACACGTAACTTGTATGAAATGCTTTGTGATTCCGTTAATATGAATGACAAACCTCAGGCTGTACATTTTGTGGTCACATACCAACTCGAATACCATAGATTGACAATCAGTTTTATGACTCATATTTGTTATAAGACAAATTTATCTAATTCATTTAAGGTTCCTACTTTGCTATATTATTATACTGTAATAGAAAAACAGCGTGCTGCTAGGGAGTTAGTTGCGCCGTTTCTTCTCCCGTAGTGAAACACAGGAAGCGATGAAGAGTGGGCGATGGGGTGCTGTCTATTATCATTTTGACGTTCAAAACCGTCTCATTGTAGCCTTATTGAAATAAAATGCTGTTATGTTTAGCATTCATGTCAATCAGTACTGTGTAGTCATAAATGTTAATATTTTCAAAAGTATTTTTACCAAAAATATACTCCTATATTTTTATTTAAAATTGAATAAGCGCCTTAAAAAGAGATTAAGAAAACTGCGTGGGTACAGTGTATTTAAAACAAAACAGCGTTATTTATATTCTATTCCGAAAAGAATAATATTTATTTCGATTACAAAACATGTCAGGTGATGGCCACTCTCGTATAAGCTTACTGAATCCGGAAATCTAAAGTTAAAACACACGTTTCCATAAGCTTAGAGTTAATCCTTTGAAAGGCAGATACCGAAAAAAACAATGTCGTACCTACAACAATTTTTAATTAACAAACTGTGCAAGCTCGGAAAACATCGCAGAGTAGGGAGCTGATGTAGAGTTCACAGAAATATCTCTGAATTAAAAATTGGAGGTAAAATACTTTGGATATAAGATAGGTTTTATGCAATTATTCTGGAAATAGATCCAAAAGTTATGTTATATGTGCTTTTTTTGTAATCTTAATTGATATTCACGTGGGCAAAACCATGATCTCCACATGAGCAAACACAGTAATCAATTATTTAATTTATAAATAACACATATTAAATATTGCTTGTTCCATGGAATTGATCAACTTTTTATTCGAATACAGTAACATAGTGAGAAAATCGGGAAATAATTTTAACCCGTTGTCCATCTGCTGATGATATTTCTCTTACTCTCCTTGTTAGCATTGTAAATAAACTAAAATATCACTTCAATACAAAAAAACTAACAAATTTTCTCAAGAATCCAATCATTATTAAAATATCTGACCTGACACATCAATGAAGACTTGTTTCTCAGGTCTACCGTCATAAAACTCCGCATGTAATACTAGATTCACCTTCCCTTGACAGATATTAATAAATAGAGTTCACTCTAAATGTGAGTGGCTCTCGAGAAATGTTTCATAACAGCTTTCAGCTATAAAGCTATGGAGACGTCTGCATTTTTGCGCAGTGAGCCGACGAGGCACAGCTACTCAGAGTTATTGAAGGAATGGAGAGGCGCTTTTAAGGTATAGTACATTTTCGAAAGGTGATTTAAAACGATGTTTTAGAGACATACTGATAAGTAGGTAAGTAATAGCCAGCTGTGGGTATATACTACTCTGTGTAAAAAGTATCGGGAATATGTCAATAAAAAGACCCACGTAAAAGATGTCGTTCTAATTTTTTTACTGCATTTTGGTAGCACTGTACTGATTTAGCGTGCAAAGTTTGAGCGAGATCTGTCATTTAATTTGTTTTAAACTACACTCTTTGTTGGTCATAGTTTTGAGTTCTCGGCGATTTTTACAATGGAAAATATTGTTGAACAAAGAGTAGTGCCTTAAATTTTGTGTTTCGAATGATATTTCATGTGGTGAATCACTAAAAATGTTGCGAAATACCTACGGCGATTCGTGTATATCGTAAACAAGGGCTTATGAATGGTATAAGTCTTTTAAAGAAGGCCGAGAAGTAGTAGTAGACTTGCCTCGTTCTGGTAGACCTTCAACCGCTACGACCAAAGAAAACATCGACAAAATCAAAAAGCTAGTGCTCGAAAATCAACGTATGAGTCTGAGACAGTTGGCTAGTGAGGTGAAGATATCTTTTAAGTCTGTCCACAACATTTTCATTGTCATTTTAAGCATCAAACGCGTTGCCGCTCGACTAGTTCCAAAAGAGCTCAATTTTGTTCAAAAAGCGCAGCGAAAGCATGTTGCTGAAGACATGGTTTCCCGAGCTTCTGCGGATCCGACCTTTATGAAACGTATAATAACTGGCGACGAGACATTGGTTTATGAGTACGACACGCAAACAAGCCAACAGTCTTCAGAATGGCGTCTCAAAAACGATCTGAAACCCAAAAAAGCCATAAAAGAAAATTCGCTGAATGAGCTAAAGGCCATACCGCAAATAGCCTATGAAAAATGTATGGAAGACTGGGTGAAGCGTTGGAGATGTTCTATTGCAAGCTAAGGGGTCTAATTTGAAGGCGATAAAATAAATTTAGATGAATAATTAGTATTTTTTGTTTTATTGAAAAATTCCCGATACTTTTTACACAGAGTGTATGTAGGTAAAGGGCTACTTATGTAGAAATTTCATAAAAGAAAACAAAAAGGTTAGTGAACAGATATTTTAAGTAGGCTTTCGTCAAATTCGGTTGAGATTAGCTCGAAGTATCACCAGATTTTGGTAAATAAGAACAGTTGCCTGTTCGATCTCTATAACAAATAGATTTCAAGATCTAGACAAACACATTACTGATTTACTGAAAATCAGAACGAAGAAATGCATTTTCATGTTAATAAGAATAAAAACTACATAGTAAATACAAAACCGCTTCCCGATGTCTATCTGTCCCTGTATATGCTTAGATTTTTAAAGCTACTCAATAGATTCTGATGCCGTTTTTAAATAGGTAGTTTTTATTTGTGCATAAAGTTGTTGCCAGTACCTATTGCACCCGTGTGAAGCTAAGGCGAATCTCTAGTTACTATATAAAGTAAAATAAACTGAAAATAAGAACAAACAGATGTAATTTCATACTTATAAAGTTTTAATATAGAGTTGATATTACAGGAATTAATAAACAAACACCGTCGTCGCAGTAAACGCGTGCAGCGAGGCGCGCCCACGAACATCACATTTGTCAGCGGAGAGTACTGGCTGCAAAACAGAATACGAAAAAAGAGGAAAAAAGCTTTTGCTCGTCAAAATGGTGGAGGCTTTTTATAACGGCTGGAACACCAAAACCTTTTTTGTTGAGTCTTCATGGTTGGTTGGTTGATAATCATATTTTACAGCCCGCAGTGACAGCAAGGGCTGTGGCATTAGTACAAATCTTAGCGTGTTTTCGTAGTAGGACGCTGAGCTGCTTAGTAAACGAGCCATGGCTTAAAGACAGACAATGACAGGCATAGTGTAACTTTAATATAGGTAGAGAAATCGTTAATCTCAATTTTTCACATCATAATCTTTGGAAAATTTTATAAAATAATAAAGAGCAAATATTCAGTCGTGTATAATTGTACGATAGACTACTTAGGTAGCCGATTTGATAGGTATTAAGTCAATTACTATAACTTGTGCACGATGTTTGGCAAGTTCGATCCCCGCATAGGACAAGTGTTTGTGCGATCCACATACGCTTATTCTGAGAAACCTCCCGTGACACAAGGACAAAGTTCCATAGTGCGGGTGTCGTAAAAAAAAAGATTTTAGAATCGTTTTGTAAGTACAGTGACTTATTTTGCTATCGTTCCCCGCGTACCTTATAACACGGTAGCAGGTAGTGATGCGTGCATGCGCGCATACATGAGATAGTTCATGCGCTGCCTCACAATCCTCTGACGCGAGTTAAACCAGGCTAAGATGAGTTCTACAGGTTTCAGCTGGAATTTAAAAAATCTGCCACAATTTTTAAAAAGGGGCAAAATTAACAAAATAGTGTTTGGTTATTTCTAGTTATAACAGCAACTAATTATTTACAGTAGCTGATGTTTGTAACGTGGATTTTTTTCCATGAGGATGTAATACAGTTTTGGAAAAAAAAATACCGAAGAGTTGTCCAAGAAAGAGCCTGTCCTTACTGCTCTTGTATCTCGTATCGGAAAAAAAACATACACAGTAACTCTTAATTATCACTATTTTATTATAATTCCCGAACAAAAATGCAGCTGAAATACTGTTACAGAGTAAATAACCCAAGGAAAGTCATGAAAATTTATACCAAAGGGCACAAAAACCATGTCATTTTGTTTGCTCTCGAAACCAACCGAGCCGGTAATTTGGGCGCAAATAAAAAACATTATCATGTCATCTAAGTCGGGATTATGTTAGCGCAACACAAGTAAACAGAGTCGTTAACTATCGTAAGGGGTAGTTCACACTGAGGCACATAGTGGGGGGAAACTATTTATAAAATAATTTTCATCTGTGAGGAATAGTCGTTAAAATTTCGTGAAAAGAGATTGAAAACTATATGTTTTTTTCTTTTCTTTTTCTCTCTTATTATTCATTAAAACAAACCCGTTTTTGTTACATTCGTGATGAGCACATTTGACAATAGTTTTAATTGCCTTAGAAACTTGGAGTCATTTTAAACGGAGCCTTTCACATTATTTTATAGATAAAAGATGAAGTAAAATAACCCAGTCACATCACATGTCATGGCTCGTCATCTTGTCATCCCGCTGATGGAAACCAGCCCTTACACCAGTGTTGCCATGTTTTTATACGTCGTACGTGACCAATGGGGGAGCTGTCTGGGTCAACTATTGTCTGCGCTGATGTACGTGTTCATACGCACTGATTGTTTTATAAAAACCGTATCGGTTTTTGTTGTAAGGCTTCGCTTTTTCGTCAGGATATATGGATAGATGTATGTATTTGTCATAAGAGCTGATTTCTTTATGTTTTATTGTTTCTTGTGTAAGGTGTATTCTAATTTCAATAGTATTATTAAACTATGATTATGATATTGTAATGTTAGTAACCTACTTTCGGTTAATCCTCCTTACACAATGGCGATATTATTGATAGATTATTAAATTATTATAGATTTAAGTAACATAAGTATAAATAATAATAATTATTATTTTTAATAAATAGTAATAATTATTTTAAGAAACTTATTTTATGATAATAAATTTACATTTAATACGTTTCCTGAACATCTTGACTTCCGTTTAACAAGATGGCGGGGGAATGTGAAAAAACAGAAGAAGTATTGTTTGTTACAAAGCGATAGAAGGATGGTAATTGTTTCTAACGAAGATATCCATGATAATATTATCATTGTAACGTTGATAATAGATATTCAATAAGTTTGAACCTGTTAAATAAATTTGTTAAGAGATAATATTGCGTTTGAACTTTATGCGTACCTACGCTTAAAGTTCAGAAGCGGGATCGAAAAGGATAAACAAAATTTCCTTCCACGCCTAAGACGTAAGTACAATCTATATTAATACGTAACTAATATAGACTCGTAGAATAAAACTGTAAATCTATTATCAGTATATGATATGTCTTTTATATATGATAGAATTATTATTGAGTTCTAATGAAGTTGTGTCTGATAATGCAACTTTAAGTGAGTAACATTGGTCAATATGTGTAATTGTGTGAATCAATAGGGTTACACTCTAATTATTATATTTTGTCATAACCTAGAATTTGATAAATACTTAGATTGTTATGTTCTAATTTTTTTTTTCTAACATCCTACCAATGTATTCTACGTAAGCATTTATGCCAAGAAAAAAATCATTTGTTTTTTACTTTTTCTTTGTTTTTTTTTTTAATTGCATTGCTTTAGATTATTGTATATTGCATTCAGCTTATGTTTATGTTGACATTTGTTTTATTTTTAATTTATTTTATAATTTAAGTACGAAAAGTTTACGTGCGAAATAGACATCAAATGATTTGAAAAAAATGGAATAACTTTACTGTGGAAATTCGGCGTATAGCCAATAAAATTAGCGACGTTTACTGAATACAATATAAATACTAGCAGCACCACGCAAGGCACTAAGCTATGTTTTTTTTTCGAGTTTCAGGAATATGGATACCCGAAGTCAAGGGTCTATGGAGGGAGAGGTCCGAGGTGAAGGACTAGAGGAAGCGAATGTCCGGGGTCAAGGACAAGGAGCTAATGAAACCCGAGGTCAAGGGTTAAGAAAAGATCATGGCCGAGACCAAGGACTGGGTCACAGCATAACCCGAGGTGAAGGGGCTGCTGATGGGTCAGTCCGGGGTCAAGGACCAGGAACTAATGAAACCCGAGGTTAAGGGTTAGGAAAAGATCATGGCCGAGATCAAGGACTGGGTCACAGCATAACCCGAGGTGAAGGGGCTGCTGATGGGTCAGTCCGGGGTCAAGGACCAGGAACTAATGAAACCCGAGGTTAAGGGTTAGGAAAAGATCATGGCCGAGATCAAGGACTGGGTCACAGCATAACCCGAGGTGAAGGGGCTGCTGATGGGTCAGTCCGGGGTCAAGGACCAGGAACTAATGAAACCCGAGGTTAAGGGTTAGGAAACGATCATGGCCGAGATCAAGGACTGAGTCACAGCATAACCCGAGGGGAAGGGGCTGCTGATGGGTCAGTCCGGGGTCAAGGACCAGGAACTAATGAAACCCGAGGTTAAGGGTTAGGAAAAGATCATGGCCGAGATCAAGGACTGGGTCACAGCATAACCCGAGGTGAAGGGGCTGCTGATGGGTCAGTCCGGGGTCAAGGACCAGGAACTAATGAAACCCGAGGTTAAGGGTTAGGAAAAGGTCATGGCCGAGACCAAGGACTGAGTCACAGCATAACCCGAGGTGAAGGGGCTGCTGATGGGTCAGTCCGGGGTCAAGGTCAAAATTACGTCACAAACCGAGGTGAAGGGTTTGGTGATGGTGATGCCCGAGGTAAAGGGCAAAATTATGTCACAAACCGAGGTGAAGGGTTTGGTGATGGGCAAGCTCGAGGTCAAGGGCAGCTCAATTCTCTTGGTGAAGTAGACCCAATGGCTGGTCAAGAAGGCCCGTCGTTAGATTGAGACTTTCATGAACAGGAAGGAAGACGGAGTCGGCAGCGAGTGCCGTCCCAGATGTCTTCGTCCTCAGATGTCTGCACTTAATGACTATTTGTGTTGTAGCTGTCGTTAATGAATATTTGTGTAGTAGTTACTTTTGTGAAAACATATGAATGTTAATTAATTATTATTAATTTTTTTCTTTTTCTCGCGCGAGGACTCGCGTTGTGCAGGAAGGCCGAGCTGTAAGGTGTATTCTAATTTCAATAGTATTATTAAACTATGATTATGATATTGTAATGTTAGTAACCTACTTTCGGTTAATCCTCCTTACACAATGGCGATATTATTGATAGATTATTAAATTATTATAGATTTAAGTAACATAAGTATAAATAATAATAATTATTATTTTTAATAAATAGTAATAATTATTTTAAGAAACTTATTTTATGATAATAAATTTACATTTAATACGTTTCCTGAACATCTTGACTTCCGTTTAACAAGATGGCGGGGGAATGTGAAAAAACAAAAGAAGTATTGTTTGTTACAAAGCGATAGAAGGATGGTAATTGTTTCTAACGAAGATATCCATGATAATATCCGTGCCTGGCGTAAATAAGTGGACAAGTCCAAAATCACGATTTTTTTTTTATTGGCTTACACGATTCCTTTGCATATGATCTTATATGAAAAAAAAATATACACCAATATATGCGGTAGTTTTGTAGATATCGCCTTTGTAATCAACCTGACATGTACGAATTTAACGTGCTAATGTTGATAAAACCACATGTCAGATGTATGCTTTACCCTTTTTGGTGAAATAAAATTGATATGTTGAATTATACACTTACACACTAAAACATAATTGTTGACATCTGAGGTTATACACTTATTCATTTTCCGAAAGAGCCAAACTTACCTTGACAAATCGAGTTGTCCAGTTATTTACGTCTATTAAATAAAATTTTTTACTTGATATCTATTGATACCAATAAACGTACGTTTACAAATAACTAAAATTATTGGACATCGTAACTATCAAATTTATCCTCTGCTAAAATAATAAACTATTTATATGATAAGTAATAAAGGTAACCGGTTTAGAAACGCATAGCAATAAAAACAATTAAATAAATGGAATAAAATGTACTATCGGATTAAACAGCTCAATAAGAACACCGACTAGGTTGTCAAAAAGAGCATTTTCATTCAAAGGATAGTTCGCGGGCACATAGTGGCTACCATCCTTGGTACCTACATTCTATTCCTTTCTCGATTTCGTAAACAAAAACTCAGTCAGTCAGACGCAAGTGCGCGAACGAATTATAAATATTTTGTTTTAATAACTTGTAGATTTTTTATTAATTTGTTTTGTTTATTGTATGGTTTGCAATGGCAAGTTTACGTCGTAATAGTTTTCATTTCTTACCTGTGTGTGAGTGATAAGTAGGTACCTAACTAACTCCTTTTTAGAGTTCCGTACCCGAAGGGTAAGACGAAACCCTATTACTAAATTTCCGCTGTCTGTCTGTCTATCTGTCTCCAGGCTGTATATCATAAACCATAATTAGATACCAGCTAGAAGGCTGAAATTTTCACAAATGTTATATTTCCGTTGCCGCTATAACAACAAATACTAAAAATTAAAAAAAAAACGTTAAGGGGGTTCAAAAACAATAAACGTGTTTTTTCGTATTTTTTGCTCAATATTAAAAACGGTAACTGGTAGACGTTTTTTTATAGTTATCGGCGATAGCTGTATTATTGGCCAGGAAGTAAATTAATAGAGCTACGTGATAATACGCAGTTAAAATTATCTCGCAAACGGAATCAACAATTGAAGCTAACTAACAAACATTCTATTAATAATCAAATAATTTTAATAAAAATAAAATGAAAACCGACCTCAATAACCACGGCCCTAAAACCTAAAAAATAAACCGATTTTATCATGTCAAATACTAAGTGAAGTTGGTGCCAAACCAGCATGTTGAATTATTCCCATGCTTATGTTTATTCTCTAAGGGTTAAGGTCTTAATATCTAATCAATACAAATTAATCAAGCTCAAACTTAGGGTAGCTGCTGTTAACCGTTGAGGAGTTCCTTCGACTCTCTCGGCTCCATCATCAGACTTACTCCAGACTTACGTTGTATTGTAGTCTTTTATAAGTGCTATCGAAATATCGAACAAACGTACTAGTACCTCCTAAAATGTTTTGAAGTTCCTCTCGATTTCCCTGGTTTTCCATCATTAGACCCTGATTTACTTAACATGGGTCCACCTTGGAGCTGTCTGCTTTCTAACTAAATAAGAATTATCAAAACCGGTTCATAAACGACGGAGTTATCCGCGAACAAACATAAAAAAGCATATTATTATACGGTCGAATTGAGAAACCTCAAGCCGAAAGTTTTTTTTTATGGCAACCATTAAAATGGCTGCAGTAAAGTAACGATTGTATTGGCAAAATACAATTTAAGGAGAGCCTAGACAATGAGGTTCCTTTCAAATCAATAAACTTTAAAAAGAAAGACAAGCATAATGTTCATTCATTTGCCTTAAACCAAAATTTCAAAGGAACCATTGCCAATAAGCGCTGAAAAATAGAAAGACCTAATGGACATGCTTGATTTAAACGATAACGTACCTATTTATAGACTTTTTCATCAATTCTGAACGATAGTTTTATTTAACAATCGTTTCGTCGTTATAGTTTTATTAATCATTCTGAAATAAATACTAAATTATGTATTTACCTGATAAAGTGAAGAGAACAAGTTGTCGTAACTCGTACCATTCAAGTTTAAATTAAGCGTAGGTAGAATTTTAGTGAATTTTATATTCTCTTATGTTTATTTAAATTTACAGTTATTTAAGTTAATTATTACTTATTCAAAAATAATAAGTTAATGATATTATAATTAACGTTTTTAAATTATTGACAACTCTCACGCAGATGAAAATTGAAGAAAATGTTGACGTAAATAACTGGACAACTCGTTAAATCAATATTTGTGCATAGAAAATTGTACATGATATCTCGATTATTTCTGAAACTACAGGGAAATTCCTGAATTTCTCACCACCATCTAAAAGAAGGCACAAAATAACCTATAAAACTGCGGACGTTCCTATTTTGTTGTTATTCCTCGATTTAAGAGAAGGAAGTAAAACCTTTAAATGGCTCCCCTGAAAAGTTGGCATTTTAGACTTGTCCACTTATTCACGCCAGGCACGGATATTATCATTGTAACGTTGATAATAGATATTCAATAAGTTTGAACCTGTTAAATAAATTTGTTAAGAGATAATATTGCGTTTGAACTTTATGCGTACCTACGCTTAAACTTGATAGTCAGGCTTTTAGTAGTTTATCTTTTGATAGAAATTGATTGTTGATGTTTTATAGCAAGTGATTGTTACATAAAAGTTGATTTAAATGAAGCCATAAGTAAAACGTCTTGGGGACTGGTTAGGTTTACCGTGTCTTATGTTTCCAAAAGTGTTTCAAGATAGTTTTAATGTTCTAATTAAGTTGACACCCCTGTGTTAAATCTTTTATGTACTAAAAAGGCCAATTACGAACATCGCTTTAATACAGCACTATAGACTTAAAACAAGAAATAAACGTCTGAGCAACTCGTAAAAGCGCGCGTTGCTATTACTTTAGTGCAGGCGCTTTGACAAATGACTTGAGATTCCTTTCTTTTACCAAACAATTTACGGGAGTCTGTGTCCCAGTAGATATTTCATATTTGATAGGAATGCAATATCATATATCTTGAGACCAATTACGAAGAAGGCATTGTCCTAACATACCTAAGTCTTGGGAAAAGTTTTTGGAAACTAGCAAGTTATTTCATATCGTAGTGCGTCCTTAATAGAACTTTATTGGACTGTCACATTATAATAGTAATATATGTTAGTTTGTTCTTATAAGCTATTTGGATGAAGCCATACATTGTGCCTAAGTTCGTCCGTTTAAGAAACCTGCTTCTTTCTTGACGTCAAAGATGATATGGCTGCAAAATAGGTGTTATTTCCAAGATGACGTCAGATAGGAACGTGTAGAAGAAGACATGCTGCGGCGACCCCAAATAAAAATCGGGATAAGGGTAGGGGAATGATGATGATATTTGACGTGCTGCTACAACATTGTTAACAGATACTATAATTTATGATGTTTTTTTTTTACTTTTACTCCTCGTAATACAACTAAAACAATCAAACAAAATGTCCATTACATTCGACTTTCTCTCTTACAATAAACAAACTTCAAAATGTAATTGACGTGCACACGTGGTAACGACCCTGACCTCAGCAGACTCCAACACTTGTTCCCACTGCGTTATGTTGATCACGTAGACCAGTCTAAAAGTTAAAGTTAACTCTTATCGGAGTAACTGTAAACTTAATTCCTGACTTCGAGGCAAACCCCTGGTGATGTGACCTTAGGAACAGAAGTAACTTTCTGTCGCTAGTAATGGACATGTTTACAGATGTCACGAAGTTGGGCAAAAAGTGTCTTTTGTTTCCAATTAAATTAGTTAAGTAGCATTTTCAAAGGAGATTTTTCACAACCTTTTCGAAATCTCTTCAGTGGTTTTGCTATGAGTTATATATCGTCGGAAAGACAGAAAGTGTCGGGATTTATATAATAATATTTATTATAAGAACCTTTACTTACCAAAATAAAAAAATAAGCTCTACACCACTTTAACACGTTTCTCTTTTTATTCTCCCACAACTATACGAATCCCTAGCAAACTAAAAGCACAAACTACAATGGGAATAACAAAAAACAGCTAAAAATAGAGCCTTCCCAATTCCCTGTAGTTTTATCGATTCCGGTTGAAAATTGGTCGAAACACGTCAATCAAGATCCCAAAGGGAAAACATTTCAAGTTTGTCAGCGCCTTTGTCACTCAAACTGATAGCTTCAAACATTGCTGAACTACTGCCGCCTTGTTTGAGGAGCACTTGTAAAGCCTGGATGACACCTGAAGTGGTGAAGAGGGCTAATCAATTTGTTTAGATATCAGTAGGTTAATAAGTACGGGATAACTACGAAAGAGTGTGACTTGCGAGATGACGTCAGATAGGAACGTGTGGAAGAAGAAGACATGCTGCGCCGACCCAAAATGATAATTGGGATAACGGAAGGGGAATTATGAACTACAAAAGTGAACTTCGTGCTTCACGCTCCAATGTGCTCCAAACAACCACCTACAGCCAGGAGGCCATAGGTGGATGTTTTAGTGGGTAAGAGTCCGGCACGCACACCCGTCAACCCTTTGACGGAGGACAGTCTATGAGAGTTTCCACTGGGATGCCGAAAAATGTAGGGGTATAAGTAGATAAATTCATTATTAATTGGCACTCATAGAAGACGAAGAATTGTTATTGTTTTTTGCATATCATTGCTGTTTAATGTATCCATTCACTACAACCTGAAGATCACTGGTAGGAGAGGATGTGAAAAACGAGCTTCAGGAATTGTGGCAAAAAATAGGGAAAAATAATAAGTTGATTGATTTCCCAAAGGTTTGTTTAAAAAAAAATACTTTTTATCACTGAAATAAAAATTGTCAATACCATTTTCATAATAACCATTTATTTTTAACTACATCGCGCTTAATAATTATGAGGCTATTTTATAATATTTCCTTTGCTTATAGCGTATAATGCCATTAATTAGTCTGGCTACATATAACATTGAGTCACAGGGTTAGCAAAGCTTGTGTTTTCGTGTACGTGATAACTATAAGCGCGAGTGTCACGCGACCGTTGGTGACATTATAACCTCAATCATTTGATTATTATCGGCAATTAACGAGCTATTTTTATTTGAATTTCAGTGATAACTATTTTTAGTTGGATTAAAAAATTTGGATGATAAATTGACTAGAAAATACTGTGTAAACTTAATCGCTAATGTATCGGTATAAGTACAAAGTATTTTTTTTTTAATTTTGACTTTCTATTAAGAATAATTAAGTCATCATAAACATTTAGATTTCTTGGCTGGTTTTACATGGTTTTATAAGTTTACACGTATAAATATAAGTGCAAAAAGCTCTAAAGTTTAAAAGAAAGCAAAGTATTAATAAGCTCTCGTATAGCATACCTTCAGAATGACAATAGTCACGTTTGCAGCCACAACTCTACAGTAACACCAAAAAAAAATTGAAACAACTTCTTCAATCAACTCGTCGACATCAAAGGCAAACGTGACGAACCCTTTTCCCAAGCGTTGAGCAACTGTTGGTAATTCAATATGCAAGGGAAAAGCGCCCTTTTCTACACGAGCGGTAATACAATGTTCAAGGGAATAACGCCCTTATTGCTAACGGAAACTGTGCGCTGTCGCAACCCGCCTTGCTTGGTACAATCAGCAGAATTCACACAAACACGACGCGATTCTTTTATTTTTTCTGCTGACCTTCTTTCTATTTTATATTGCTTTTATATCGTTTTTGGCGTTCCGTGGATTTGTTACAATTATAGATGTTTCTCACGCACTTATAGCTGTAGATTTTAGCTATGAAGCTTCCTCTTTCCTTATTATGTTACCTGCGTCCAATTACTTTCTCTATTTTAGTTGATCGATATGAGGAGCACACGCAAGTAGGATGAAAAAAATGATTGATTTATCAGGTTTGTTATACATTTCCACCTACTTCCGAAATACTTTCAGGCACTTTTTTAAACCTCTACCTACATTACAAAACACTTATATTTTTATAACATCAAACGTTTCATCCAGCCAATCAGGTAGAAAAACAAGTGACCAGTACAACAAATCCTTCCAATGCTTTTCATCCCATTTCCCCAGTTTCCACGGAACACTAATTGATCAAGTCCGACTGGCGCTTGACCGGGTTTTACATAAATCTCTGTTGTTGCCTTTGTTGCCCAACTCCCATTCACTTGAATGCTTTAGTCCACTTTTGGGATTACAACTGTTACGACTGTTTTCTGAACGATCAGCTAAAGCTTGATGGGATGAAGAAAATATTTTTTTGGGGTAACAAACTCATAGACTGTCTCTAGACGGAGTAGGTATGAAAGATCTCGGGCCCCAATTTGTGAAGTTGAACGACCTCGAAGACAGTGAAGGGTTGTTTTCTTCGATTTGTTTTCAATCTATTGCGAAGTAAACAATTAGTCCTTGCCTGTCATTGTCATTTTTTTGTTAAAAATAGTAGTATAGAGCGGGAATCCACATTTTGCTAATGCAGTAGAGGTTATATGATGCGCATGGATGCTTCACCGGACTACTACAATAATTATAATCAACTTAGTTGCATGCTACGACTTTAATTCTGTCATCTCAAGAATCAGCCAAAATGTTGGGAAAAGCTTTTTTATTAATTAACAATTACAGAGAATTGTTACTAAGTGGAAAATCTCATAACTAAAGTAATAGATAATATCCGATCATCAATCACATTTTTTCCCTTTTCACACTCAATTTAGAAACAACACTTGTATTGAAATACTCAACAAAATAGTCTGGAATAGTCGTGAGCTTACACGAAGTATAAACAGACCGGGATTGTGTACAGCGCGACCTTTGCCGGGCTTCCGTTTAACGTGGAAATCTTATAAACACTGGAAAAATACTCAAATCTTTTATAAACATGTAGAAAGATAGCGTGCTGCTGAGGAGTTTGTTGCGCCGTTTTTTCTCCTGTAGCGAAAGCACAGGAAGCGGTGAAGGGTGGGCGATGGGGTGCTGTCAAAAATTATGCTGACGTTCAAAAAGTGCTACATTGTAGCCTAAATTGAATAATTGACTTTTTATATTGGTTTAGATTGAGGATTGACTAGAATATTATCAGCTTGCTATGAGCATTTAAATGGGTAATTGTTGGTGTTCTGGGTAAAATAACACCAGATTCGTCAACTTACATGTCTAGGCCAAGTAATTCGATCTAGTTTAATTTTTCTGGTCTTTTGTCAATCTTATCGCCAGTTAAGTCTATTAACTATTTTGCTTTTTTACGCGATTTCTATTATTATGCGTTTGTGTTTGAACGAAACGAAAATGACCACCTAGAGAGCAATGGACTTACTTTACTTCAACTGAGGTGTAAAAAATTGTTTTTCTTCTTCTTCTCAAAAAAATTAAGTCTACGAGGATTTTAAGAATTTGTTTTTTTATAGTAAGCGTGCCAAGGTGATCTTAATATTATTAACGATCTGGTCAGAATCTATCAGTCAAAACGGAGAAAGAAGTAGTTGATGAAATTACTTTAGTTTAACGTTAAGAACTAGTTAGGTTTAAAACTAGTTGGGCTTCTCTGAAAATGGTTGTAATGCTACGTAACTTAGCAACTGTAGAACTGAAAATTAGCAGCGGAACGTGCAGAAAGATACAAACTTTGTGAAATGTGGACAAAGTTGCGCGACTTAGTTCCTAACTTAATAATAATATCATGAAATACCGTCTTTATTATAACTGGAAAATACTTTTGAATTCCCAGAACCTCGTACGTAATCAAATTCTTTTAAAACGAATCTAATAAAATGTGGTAGAGTTCGTAATGTCATCGCTACTTTTCGCGGAATAAAAGTAGATTACGATACGATTATACGACGTACGTTCTATATAATAAGCGCAAAATTAAATCCTTCTCCGTTCCCAAAGCCGCTAATACCACACGGCACACAACGCTGGAGACGGAATTAAAAGCTTCCCCTTTGTCGGTTAATATGAAACGTCATCCCTAAATCAGGTTATGCATTCCACAGAAGTGAGCATACATAATAACATCCCCTCTTACTGCCAGTCAAAGTTTTCCACCAGACGCGAGTCTTATCTCTTCGCTAGGTACAGTACGCAAACCTGCGTTGCCATGGCGACGCCGGCAGCGCGCGCACCCAGTCCCCTCGACGCCCTGACACCGACTGGACGCGTCGGTGCCGTTTTCAAAAATAAACATTCATAATTCGAATCGCGAATCGAAAATACGTTGCATTAGTTGCTCTTTTAGCACGTTTTCTTTTGTAATTCGGGGCTAGTTTGGCGTTGTTTGTTTGTATGTGTGCTGTGGCGTAGTGGTATGGTAGTGACAGGTGTTCGGCGATGGCGGAGGACGTCGACTGCGGGGGAGGCACGGTGAGTTAGCGCAAACTTTTTATTACACATTATTGTAAGCCACGCGTTTTTCCGCCTGTCTCGTTTGGCAGAAAATGGAGCCATATTTTCTAAGTTTAGACGTCGATCGGCGTTTCCAATAAATTATTCACTATGTAAACAATGACCAATGTTTTTGTTTACTGTTCTAAAGTAGATTTGTATGTGTAACACGTACGCCAAACGTAATTTCAATACTTTGATCGCAATTTGCGTTCCCCGAAAAAATGTAAGGACCTGAATTTTGATGATATGTAAAATAGGACTGGGAATTGAATATTTTGAGGTTAAACGATTTAAAATTCGGTTTTATGGTCTATACATACTTACAGTAAATACATACTTACAGGATAATAATGTAAACATTGGTCATCTTTGGCCATTTTTTCGGATTTCCAAGTCTGTGAAGAAGAAAATGACCTTGACGAAGACGAGCTTGTGGAAAACAGAAACACGAAACAACAACAGTAAAATGACTTTTATAGTTTTAATAAGTTCCACCACTTTTATTTCCAAGTGATATTAAACCACTTACAACTGGAATGAAAAAGACGGGCTTTTATTATTTATAAGCTTTAACCTTGAGAAAATACTATATTAGATTTCGAATACAATACACGTATGTCAAACCTGTACTATAATTCAAAACCATGATTATATTACGAGAATTAGTCAATCAGTATTACAAAATAAACGCTTATTGATAAATAATTACACCTTAATAAAAAAAGCGTAAACTGTCAACAGTATCCCTAAAATTAATTAAGTATGATCAATTAATAAAAAAATTAAAAGGACAGTCGAAAGCTCATTTAATATCCAACATTCACTAAGTATACAAATAAAAGAAGCGTTATAAAAGCATTGTTTAAAAATAACCACTAAACAGTTCAACTGTACTAGGTATTCACAATGTATGTGGGTATATCATCCCTAACTAATTAGTGGAACTGGGTTGGTTATACACACGTGATCCCGGTGCAAACGTTACAGGCATTTTACAAGCTACGGTATGTGTTTGTAGCTACAGTTGTTCAAAATGTACAAATAGACCCGATTTTCGATGGGACTGGGCAACTTTTGGTCCTTGTTAGTCCTACATAAGGCTCTACAGACGAAGAGAAGTGAAAAGTTTGGTCTGCATTAGAGCAATAATTAATTAATAATATGCTCAAGATGTATTTATGTAGAGCCTCGGTTTTATTAATTAGACTATTTTGTTAACAGCTTTTTTTTACACTCACACAACGCCACCTAGTCTCAAGTTAAGCATACTAAGTAGCTTGTGTTATGAGTACAAGACAACGGATAAACATATTAATTGCGGCATCATTGGCAAGGATTCGACTCTATAAAAAGACTCTATATAAAGTACAGCTCTATATAAAGTACAGCTGAGCATTGGATCCAGCAACTGCGACATCTTCTTTTCGGAGATGGACCCTTGTGTTACACTGACATTTGACCTATTACATTATGCGTTTATTTCTAAAAATAGCTCTAGCTTCACACACGAGACTCGTGTCTACGAAAATATACTTGTGTTAATTACTCTATTTATAAGATAGTGTGAAAACCGACCTTAGTACTAGGGTTAGGTTTCTATTAAGAGGGCGAGGTTGAGGTAAGTTTACAACAATTAAATATTTAAAACTATATTTATGCATTTTTTTATGTACCACTAGCGACAGAGTGCATTACTGGTGTATTATGCACATTTATAAGGTGGTGTATACCTAATAGTATAGTAAACAAAGTCGCTTTGGTAAGCGACTTTGTTTTATACTATGTGACCGTGAGGTTTAGCAGATTGCTGAAATTCCTCTCCAGTAATGAAATATAATACGTGTAGAGTAACACAATAGTAAAAATATTGCAAGACAAAATACTATCTAGTAAACTCAACATTATAACTCAACCAACGTAACAAACGAATGCTAATTAGCTCTACATTACAGCTCATTACAGTAATGCACATAATAATTTATACGATGATACCGCGAGTCTCAACACACAGTATTCCACAGGTCACGTGACAAGGATCTCTGATACCGAAAGATCCTTGTCATCGAGCTTTCAAATGAATTGTATTTTAATTAAGAGTGACTCGGGAAAAGCGTCCCAGCACCACCTGTACTGAGAGGTATTAAATACGTCTGTTGGAATTATGGAAGCAGGATGGAACTCTGCTATGCTTAATGGCATCTCTCTTTAGCAAAGGTTGTTTCTGATTAAAGAGTACATAATTCCACGAAGGGGGCCTATTTCTTCCTCGACCTCTACTTCTACCTCCAAAACTAAAATTAATTGTAAGTTGTCTCTCCTTTTTCCTTATTATCTTCCACAGTCCTGTTTTAAGACTTCATATTCATATTTTCTAAAAAAAGGCACCACCTCTTAAAGTTAGTACTGTTTTAAACGCTTACAGATCCACGCTATTACCTACAACTACCTATTAACATAATATTGGACCAGTTGTGGAAGCGAGACGACGCTCTACACAGCGTATCGTCTTATCTCTTTCCCACACCTAGAACAATGGTGCTGTAAGAGACAGTGGTAGGCCCCCAGAGCCCTACCAATAGTTTATCAAGCGTGATGAGTGTTGATAACGCGGAGATACGAGCCCTCGCAGATAGTAACGCATCGCGGCTTAGAACTACGCCGACAGGCTGCCGGCGTGAAAGGTCGTAGTTCGATGCATGGACTATTGGAATCGTGAAAAAGTGCTGGAAGGTATTCTTTTCTCACAGTCTTCAAATTTAAGCAAAATTTCGCTTGTTGTAAGTGGTGTCTAGAATATTAGTACGTCTACACTAATATTATAAAGAGGAAAACTTTGTTTGTTTGTAATGAATAGGCTCAAAAACTACTGGACCGATTTTAAAAATTCTTTCACTTTTCGCAAGCTACATTATCCACGAGTAACATAGACTATATTTTATATTGAAAAAAAAAATAGGGTTCCGTACGATATTTGGATTTTTCGTCATAAATAAAATGATAGTTTTCATATTATTTTTGTCAGCGAAACGAAGTTTGCATGGACAGCTATATAGAATAAAATGAAGCCGATTCTCGCTATCTGTTTAATGTATGTTTAGATCTTTAAAACTACGCGATGGATTTTGATGCCGTTTACTACAATTAATAGAATATTTCAAGAGGAAAGTTTATATGTGTATGAAACATCACCATTGCAACCATGTGAAGCTGTAGCAGGTTGCTAGTTAATTTATTAATCGCTTATAACACGTACACATAATATCACCATCTGCTAATTGTAATATCAGAAACGCCTTATATTCCTTTCATCGTTTTATTCAACACTTTTAGCATTGTAATAAAACTCGAAAGAACAGGAAAACTTTTCAAGAAAATTCCAGAGAAAAACAAATGAAAACTCGACTTCAAATAAAATATGTTAGATCGGAGAGTACATTGTATAGAGTTTCAATGTTTTACCTCATTTACTTTAGTTCATAGAGTCATGATGAAAGAATCCCGTTGTGTTTACTTTGGAGATACTTGCATGGTATTAACGTATCGACTGTTTGTGTTAAAATCGTAGACTCATTTGTTTGTCTAAGTGGGATCCGGCTGTGAGCGCTGTGTTACTGTAGTTTTTTTTAAATTGGTGTGGAGCTTTTTAACTAAAAGCTTGGGTATTTAATTTGTTCCAATGAATTGACTAGACTAATTAGAATTTACTGCTAGTCATTGACAAACTCATCAATATTTCAAACTGTTTTTTTTTTAATTCGGTAGTGTATATTCATATTATTTTTACACTATACTACCTAAGTTAAGGTTGTTTTCAGAGCCAACGTATTTGTGTCTTTGTTTTACCAAACCAACGTATAGTATGTTTGAGTTACGTATTTCTAATAAATAGTTTATAACATCTCACGTAGTTGAGCTTGGCGTTTCTTAAAATAATTTAACTTTGTACTTTTTATACTGACGTAAATATCACAATATCAGAGTTTCAAGAACGGCGACAAGTTTTGGTACCTATTGTACCTAATATTCCTCCGTCCTGAACATTTACTTGTCATCTTCAGCTGGATTAGAACAAAAGACAATCAAGTGCTATTCAAAAGTCCTTTACAACTATAAAACACTTGAGACATCCAAAAACTCTTAATAGACAAAGCCGTGAGCAGACCCATGGAGGACTATGATAAATTTACAACCAGTTTTCGTCAGCTGGCCTCTCAATCTTGTCCAAATCAACGGCCAATTGAATATCAATCATCATCATCAAAGTCGTTTCCCCATAGATTGGGGATCGTGACCATCATTAGTCCCTATTAGCGTTGAGGTTGGGACCATTTTCTCCAGGTGCTCCTATCAGCAGCAGTATAGCTTTGTGCAAGTGGAGTTGCAGATAAGATTGGGTTTGGTCACAGCATCTTGCAGAAACTCGGCCTCTTCGTCAATATCAATATAGCCTTGAATATCAAGAGACAAGGGGTAAATAAACAAGTGATTTCTAGTCAATGACCTATTTAAGGGGTAGTCCATAGTAAGCCCAAATCAGTTGATCGCAAGAAGGGCCATTGTCAAGTGATTCCATTATTGAATAACTTATGACCTTCGCGACTCGAGTAAATTGTTCGATTGTAATAGATATTGAATATTAAACTTGTCGTTGAGGTAATAGAAACAAAGGACTGTCATGACTGTTATTGTGACGCGTCAATACTTTGTTGGATATCGTTTTCTTTTTTTTTTTTAAGTTTGTGTCATATCTTGAGCAACTACATTTATTAACAGACCTATTTTTCATGATGTACTTAAATACTCATGTTCATTCCTATATATGCTTAGATTTTGATTCGTTTTGCGAAGCTGGAGCAGGTCGCTAGTTCTTAATAATTTATATGAAAAGCTGTAGCTTAATTATAAAAAGAAAAAAGCATACCTTTAAAATTGGTTGTCACTAAAATGTTTGTTGCGCTGTTTTTTCTCTACAAGTAGAGCACAAATCGGGGTACGGTCCAGTGTAATTCTGACAATCAAAAAGTGCTAGTTAGTACTAAGATTTTCGTATTTATATTTTTACTAGCGATCCGCCCCTACTTCGTGCGGGTGCAATTATCTGTATCATATTGTATTCTTCATATAGAACTTCCTTTTGAAGCATTATATCTACCTACTGAAAAAAAGGCATTAAACTCAGTTGTCTTATTTAAAAAATCTAAACATACATAGGTATGGACAATCGCGGAATGCGACTATCCTTTGTACTATTAAATGAAGAAATACCAAATTAAGTCAGATAGTTGATGAATCTAAAAAGCAATAAATGTCTTCTCATAACAGTTCCATTTCATTCATTTGTTTATTTCTACGTTTCCAATTAAGGGAACAAACGAAATACTATTTGAGCGATACAAACAACTCGCGTAAACCTTGCATGGCGTAGGCTTAGCGTTATTTTCGCAATGAATCCGTTTTATTATCCTTGTAAGGGCGTTGTTTGAGCGAGCGGCGAGTGTTCCCCCGTACAATGTTGTAGGATGCAATTACTTAGGATACACTTCTGGTTATTGTGTCGTGGAGGTGGGCAGGAACGAGGTTTTATGTTTGTTCGTACTTTTTACTGTCGAGTTTAATACCAGTACCTCCTGGGGGTATAATACATCTTCTTACGGTAAGACGTATTTTCGTAATCGCGAGAGTGAGACGATACTCTATGCTGTGTAGAACGCTATCCCGCCTCTACAAAACATACTATATGGTGGTGGTCTCTACTAGTGGAGATAAAGGTCCTATAATAAACAGACAGCAGTATTAAGTACCATGCAAAAGTCAAGCATTGAATGTGAATCGAAATAGAAATTCAAATTCAAAATATCAACAACTGTTTCTTTTTTTATTAGTAAAACTCCGTAAAGTAAATACAAAATTGTGTGTAATGAGTGCAATATAAAGTATATATCAGACTCAGTTTCTCTATTTCAGAACTTTAATCAAAACTTATAGCTGCATAGCGTTGGTTATGTGCAGAAGTTTACAATACAAGTCCCTTCAACTGCTGTAATATTTGTAGTCGCAGCTCTTGCGAGTTGTCAGTAATATCTCCAGTGTCGTATTTTACAAGAAAATTGTTTGGAAGAAACGGTGCTATGAAAACACAATCTGAAATCCATACAAATCCTTTTTTTAATTTATTTTACGTAACACTAGACTTAATCTTATTGTCTCTGTTTAATTATATTGGCTTTCAGAATTTTATGGTTAGTTATAACTTGTATACGAAGTATTCCCAATATAAGCAATAAATTAAGAAACATTGTCCAGAAAACGTTCATTTTATCTTTCCCTGTATATTCCAGAAGTCATATATTTGTCTAGACAGCCCCAACGAGCCATAAAACCTAATTCTATTACCATTTTTCGTCTATAAATTAGCCACAGCTTATATTTGCTTAACCTTACCGCCTACTACTAAATCAATTTTCCAAAACTCAGAAAAGTAATTCTGTTTTTACAATTTACCTGCTAAATTATGTATGGCTCCCAATCCAGTTCCTGCCCGCGGCGGGCGAAGCTTAACCTTTCCAAGTTGACTCGATGTTCGCAATTGTCGGAAGTAATTGAATATGCATTAGCTAACGGGAGTTGTCTGTGTTGGTATTATGTGGGTACAACAATATGGAGGTATGTTCCATATTGTTCATTATTTTCAGGAATGATGGTTAAATGTTTATTAGATTTAAGTACTGCAGAAATAAGTAATTGAAGTTGAGAAGTCAAAGATGTACTTCAAGATTGAAGCAAATAATACTCATCTACTATAACTGACATGACATTTCGATTTTCAGAGATCAGCGTATCTTTAAGAGATCTGCGTACATTTGATCAATTTGAATTACCCGACTGCCTTAGAAGAAAGCTAATGCTTACATAGCTATTCTCTTATCGTATGTGCATAGGAATTTATAAGGCTCCGTTTTTTGTGGTAAAAGAGGTACATATACATTGCGAAGATGCTTAACGAAGCTGTGAAACGACGCGAATGCTTCTTGCCAGGAACCAGCGACATTCCAAGCCATCCATCCTTTGACACCCATTCTTTTGTTTCGTAAGTGCAAATACCTGATACGCATCTCTCGCAACGTTTCTCGGTACCCGTCTGGTGGAAAGGCGTTCTAAAGAGGGACTGTTGAAGACATGCGGCACATATTTTCAAAGTTCACGTGTTTTGCTGTCTATTTCAGTAAAACAAATGGCTAGTTGGACAGTTTTGGCAAAATTGTGTTCTACAGCCACTAGCAGAAGTGAAGGTGTAGTGCCACTTTCTAAAGTACGAGTATGATTGTTGCAAATATTTAAGTTTACTCTGAAACTACTGCCCTATTAGTGTGTTTTGTTATCATAGCGTTGAGTGCGATACCGCAAAAAAAAAATATGTGGTAGACGTCGCAACGTCGACACTGCAACGCACTCATAAGGCAGCAACTTAAACCGGTAACGAAAACGCATCTTATCAAATTGTTACACTAAAGTCAATGGGGCTATCCAAAAAAAAAGCTTTCTACCGTCTAAGATCGAACCTATATCCTACCAAGCAAAGCAATCGAATAACACTACCGACCAATCGGCCTCGAAATAATTTAATCTAGCCGAAACTCCAGTCCCTTATTGAATTGAGATCTAAATTTTGCGGACCCTCCACACAAAGGCTATATACGGACAGACGGGCTATTATTCTAGCTATTTACGTACAATAGATGCTCCGAGTTATTGAATACGCTAAATATAGAGTACTTTAGCTTTGTGATAGACTTTTGGATGTGCTTTCTATTTGCTAAATTGTTCTGGTTATTGCTATTTTTGTTGTTGACATTTGTAATTCTGTGTAGGCTTATTTGACATCTTTCTAGTGAGAAAACCGCAGGACTGCTAAGCTATAAGTTTCGGGTTTGATGCCTAAGCATACACCGAATTTTTGAATGTTGTGTATTGCCTATTGACATTATGTAAAATGGAAAAACTGATGGCACAAATAACGATCTTTTCGTTATTTGTGCCATCATGTGATAAAGTTTTAGTTATAATGTATTAAAAAAAATGCACATTTGTCTTTCTTTAACTTATTTAATTTTGTACCTCAGACTGGCACTTAGGTTTTGAAGTTTTCTTGTATCTGGATATAAAGTATTCATTGCTTAACCCCGTACAACCACCTACATAATTGATACCACTACCTCACCCTACTTTACATCCCCTGACATTACTCCGTCAAAGTTTCGCATTCCGATAACTGACAGCTTACCGATACTATTGATTGGTTCCCAGTAAATTATTATCATACTGTAACCTGATTCACTGAAACCCGGTGTTATTGATTCTTGGTGCATTCCAAGAAAAATAATGTTTTGATGTAGTTTAATAATATTTTAATGTGAAATGATTGGATTTCTCACAGACTAGCGATCCGCCTGAGCTTCGCACGGGTGCAATACTTATGTATCATACATAATACATAAATTTTCCTCTTGAAACATTATATTTATTTAAAAAAAACCGCATGAAAATACATTGCCTAGTAGGGTCAGACACACAGACACAAGGTAGGAATCCTCTTGCTCAATGCTATACATTAATTTCTTAGAAAAATATGTATTTAATCCGGCCTATAAGCTTAAAAGATCTGATACTCTAAAAAAGCTACTAGTAAAATACTAGCAACGGACGAACTAAATTTATTCAACGACCATTCTTATACTCGTACATTACCCAATTTGTATAAAGCAACAAGTTCATCTACATAGAACAAAAGACAGTTGAAAAAGCAGAAGTACTTTATCAATAAAGTTGAAACTAAAGGGATGGTTTGAAACAGAATGGGTCGACTTTAATTTCAATTCAAATCGACCCCAGTGATCGGGGTTTAAAAAACCTGGGCTCGGATAAGTAGCCCGTGTTGTCATTGGAATAGTCTGTTGGTCTTTAAACTTGAAAAAAATGATGAATTAGAATACATTTTTACAACCGATGCAAAAGAAGGGAAATGTTGACCATTTTGATGGTTTGTCTGATTGTAGCATGGTTGAGTTTAAACTTGTAGATCAAAACCGTTTTTTTTTTATTCAAAAGCAGGTTTTTCTTGTATATGTTTCGTCAAATTTAGTACGATCGGAGAATGACCTCTAAAATATTGTCAGATATTCTTGAATAAAATTTTAAGTTTGAAATTACTTTACGAAAATTAGAATAGTAAATACAGATTTAGTATTTGTTGCAACAGACATTGGTAAACAATGTTTGATTTATAGTTTCCAATGAGAAGGGTAAATGTATTGTCTTGCTATGACGTAACGTTTGCAATATAGTGAACGCTGACTCGGTTATTTATGGCCTCAGTAATAACCTAATAACTTATTTATGGCCCGTAATATTTCTGTAGCCGAATACATTTTGTCTAAGACAATAATTGCAGGTGTATACTCTACATATTTTGACCTATTTCTGATAGATAACATGTACCTAGTTTATAATTCATTTGAACGCGAATATGGAATCAAATAATATACTAGGTATTTCATGATTTTGTGATTGTTATTTTTTTTTGATATCTCACAAATTAGAAAAGGTATACGTAAAAATTTTTATCAATATTTTAGTACATCGCTATGAATCTGTTAAAAGTAAAGTTGGTATTTTTATAGCGGACGTTATCGGAAGTTAACGCAAAATCAATACCTTCACAGATTTGACTTGCAAATGAACAACTGTGATGATATAAATGTATACTACATTATGTATGTTTAAATATATGGCTATAGCTTGTGTCTATGGCTCTGATTGCATGGGACGATAGATAATTATTAAAAAGTATTAAGTGCCTGTGCCTACTTAGCAATAACAATAATAATGCGGAAATTGGTTGCCATAGTAACAACCTGCCTTTACACGACAGATCTAAATAGAAGTGGAATATCTACTAGGTTCAACTTTTATGAATTTAAATTTATTTATTTAACCATAATACTGAATGCCTAAAAAATTGAAATGTCACTGCGAAGAGGTCGTGATTTTTTCAGACTATTTCCTAAGCTAATATTAATCCTTATACAAAATGAATTAGAGTTGTCATTTGTTTTTATAGTGACATTCTATCAACATTTAAATATATTAACGCTACTTTCCCAGACCCAAATTGCTGATGTGGAAAGCAAAGCTGCGACAGACAGATGAGCCAAAATAACATCCGAATGGATTCTAAACGACCACAGGAGATATGCATGATGTGAATCAATATTTCGCCTTATGCAAGTAACGGGGGCGTAGCTCAGATGGTAGAGCGCTCGCTTAGCATGCGAGAGGTACCGGGATCGATACCCGGCGCCTCCACAAGTTCATAACTCCTGTGTTTTGTTTTGTGATGTTTTATTTAAATGTTTTATAAAATTTTTCATAGATATAACGGAAAAAAAATATTTTAATTTAAAATAAAATGAATTCAAATTACTATTTTATACTTTCACAATTAAATTAGGAAATACTAATTTATATCCGTAGCCCAAATTCGTTTCATCCATATTTTACAATAGTTTTGTAGCTACCTTCGGCCGTTCATATCTGTTCTTCCATAGAGCGGGGGGGGGGGGATGGCCCTTGGTAGGTGCCCCATCACATTTTAGATTAAAGTTCTCAACAAGGCCTCTGCATGTTGGTAAGCCTTTAAAAAGGACCGAGTTTCTCCCCTTAAAGTTAGCCCTTGAATTAAAACGATCTCCGAAGTCAGATAGCCAATAGTCAATAACACAGATATAATAGAGTCGTACAATAGTCAGGTAGTTACCGATTCAAGAGACAACGCCGGCACGCTCGTAGCATCGGAATCGAGCGTCATACTCGTAGCGCTACGGAGCGAATACGCTTTGCATGAAGGAATTTATTGTACTGTGAAAACGATAGAACGGTACTACACATAATGTTAGCAGATAATATATTGAAGATATATTATTAAGCTACGAGTTACATGTCATCTAGATGTTCTGAAGACTGTCAAACGAAAAAAGGACCGTAGATACTGGGAACAGTTTATGCTGATTGATTTGAACGTCAACGCGGCGATATGACTACGCGTAGCCTCAGTTGTCTGTGTGGATTGAATGAAAACATGAGTATGTTTGGACGTACAATAGATTTCTTACCGCGCTTTTATATTCGGCGGCTGTCTTAAGTTGATGTGTGACACAGATTTCCATAACGAACGCTGTTAACGTATTATTAATAATACCGACTGATTTTTGCTCCAAATAAATATTTCTTTATTATAATTTGACTGAAAATATCGAAACCATTTTTGAAGTCCCAATAAAAAACAAGAAACAAAAAGCTTATTTAATAAACAAATCTCCCTTTTCCTACCACCACGAGAACTAGATTAAAACCCTTCTTTTTTGCGCGTCGGTTAAAACGTCCCGGGCTAAGCTCAACAGGCAGATAGTCAACCTTTTGCATCAGAATTTTAAATGGCGGCCCTCAGCCAGCGGCTCGCCGCGCCCGGCGCTGTGAGGGAAATCTGAATTTTATATGGCGTGTAATTTACCTCAACCTTTTTGGTCTGTTTTTCATAATATTTCCTCTTGAATATATGGAAGGTGGAGGGGAAATGGTTGAACGTTACAGAGGTGATACTTTATTTATTTTTACTATATGAAGGAAGAAAACCTTTTGAATAACGCGGAATGGATGTTAATTTTGTTGAATATTATACTGACGACATACTTGTAGGGTACACAATTCCCTTGTGCAGTGTGGTATTTACATTGCCATTTGACACCTATTAATAGTATAAACGTGATAGCTTGTAAATATAGATGGATGAATAAATATTTGTTACTCTTTCACGTCCAAACGGCTGGACCAATTTTAATGAAATATGGCATGGAGTTAAGTGACACTTTAAATTAATACATCGACTATCTATTAACTAATTGCGTCAGAGTGGGGTAATATTATTGCAAGTATAAACAACATTTGCGCGGGCGAAGAAGCAGACAGCAGCATCTAGTAATGTATATGTACTAACTTTTCTGTTGTGTAATGTAAATATGTAATTTTTTGTCTAATCACTTTCCCTAACAATATTTGAATTGTTTTTTATATGGAAATATTGCTGGAAATAGGAATACATTTGAAAATTAACTTCATTATTAAAGCACTATTTAATATACCACACGTAATTAAGTAACTCAATTTCCAAGGAGATCGAAATTTCTTTATCGTATGTTGGAGAATCGAAAGTGAAATGACGTTACCATGGGAGCCAATTTAATATATTTGAATACCTTGACTCAATAAGTCCAAGTTATATGTTTGAACAGACGAGGTATCGTTGAGTGATTCCATTACTCAATAACTTACCTTCCACGATACTTGGCTCAATTGAAATTATTAAAACACAATTAATATCGCTTTTAAGGTAGGTACCAAGTTAAAGGTAAAAGGGAGCCCTTATGAGATCACTTTGTTGTCCGTCTAACTGTCTGCCCGTCATGACTTGAGATGCTTTTTCGCTGCGCACATAAAGTGAAAATTATTATCAAATCAGAAGTTTGCAGATTTAAAAAATAAGAAAATCAAACCATAGAACCAACGCAATCAACTTCAGAGTTGGGCATTTGTATTTTTCTAGCTATTACATAACGTTACCCCTCTTCGCCACAGTCGGTTCAAAAGTAGCTTATGTGTTAATCCAGAGTGTCAACTTACTCCATACTATACTTCATCTATGTTGGTTCAGCAGTTTAAACGTGAAAGAGTAACAAACACCCATCCATATTCACAAACTTTCACATTTATAATGTTAAGTAGGATTTCTCTTGAAAATGAGAAGTTAAATCTGGAATAGTTAACTCCAACCCAGAATTAAATTCTCATTTTTCCTGTCTGTATTCAACAAGTATTCATACAAAAGCTAAAATAATATTATGTCTAGTATAGTGCTACAAGGATCTTTTGGCACGTGGCCGAAATAGGAACTAACGCCGTCATATGTGAAAAATCACTTTTGACAAACTGTTGAGTTGAGTTGCAAAATTGCATACCTTTGTCCTCGTGCCATCCACGTGCCAAAAGATCTTTGTAGCTCTATAATAAAATACGATAGAAATAACCGTCAATACTGTCAACTGACAACTGACAGCTCTCAGCTGTCAGTTTTCATATCATAATTACTTTTACCGATACAGTTTAAAACTGATTTTCATAAATGGTGTCATGGCCGCGCACAGTCCGTGAAAAATTAAAGAAAATTGCGTCTTGATTATAATCATGAAAGTTTACTTTTTAATAAAATTTCCCAGACGTTGGTACGGTCAGTAATAGGAGACGGAGAAACAATAAGATTTTGCAAAACGATTTTCCACAGTGAATTTTTTTAAATAAGATGTTGAAACTATTTTTGCATAGCTTCTTTTTGACATAATGTTTATTTTAAAATACCATTTTTGTACCCTATTATCTATCAAAAAAGTCTGAACTGCTGCTGTCACAATACTTGATGCCGAAGGTTTTTAGTCAAAGCATCTTCTCTCTTCTCTACTTTAGCATGTTGATCCAACACTGGATTTTCTTTTCCACATTGACCTGGCATGAGCTCTGATATCGGTTGGTGGTCTGCCAGTGTTTCTCTTACCGAGTCTTGGTCTCCAATCTCGATCTGCCACTAGCATAGATATCGGGCACACCCAGCAGTTTCGCATATTGGACATCAAATTGACACATCACAAAAATCCATGCACACTGGAAATTGGATTGTTAACCGACGTCTGTTGCTGACTGTACCCCGTAATACTTCAAACTGACCTAGTTACTTGTATCGGGGATTCCATACAATGCAAGTTTTTTAAAGAAATATATTACTTTGTAGTTCTTCCGGAGAAATGTTTTCTGTTGGCACGTTCGCGCTATGTCTCGGTTTATTCAATTTAAATCCAATTCATGAGGGACGCTGTTTCTACACCTTGTGGCATCTGCAAGTAAATATAAAATGTGTTTTAAAAGATGTTTTTTTTTAGTTTTCTTAAGTGATCAATATACCTACCGTATAAAAGGGGAGGCCTTTGCCCAGCAGTGGGATCTTGTGTAGGGTATTAAAAAAATATATGTTTTATTACAAAAATATGTGTTATATGATTATGAGCTTGAATAAAAGAGCAAAAAATTGTAAGACCTTCTCGCAGATATGTAGGACGAAAGCATCAACATAATTTTCTCATATATTCATTTCAGGAAATGAAACAAAAATGGTATCATCAAAGGTTTATACTGAACGTATCCACGTTCAGTACAAACCTTTTAATGCAATTAGTTCAGTTACTTTATACAGTTGACCGTTTCTAACTGCTCTAATTAATTAATTAAACTTTACGTCCTTTGCAAAAGTAAATGCGTGTCCAGTGCCTGTACACAACTCACAAGCAAGACGCTTGTCATTCAAAAGTGAGAAGGCACTACGCACTGTATACCGCCATCTCGTTTTAACAACACATTCGTCTTGGGTTAAAGTTTCATAGTGAGAATTGGGCTCTAAACTCAACCCGAATTACGAAATCGCTTAGTTTTAAACTCTAGCTGAGTTAGAAGTAAAGTTGTTTCAAGCCTTTGTTCTTGCGCTTGTACCAACAAGAACAAAGTAGACAAATGGTACCTAATGGGACACACTGGGACCAAGCCAGCTACTCAGGACCATTAAACAGCTGGGGCCTGCGCTTGAAAGTTGAAAACTATAACTTATTGGGAACGAAATTTCGAAATGGATTTTGAAGTTTTCGTCGTTTGGAACCTTGCTTAGGAGTCATAACTCTTAAAAGTAGAATTATTGCAGTTGTGACAATAAGCCGCTGTGCTGCAGTTTAGCGGTCCGGCTTCCTTCCACAATGTCTACAATGGATACAGTCCGTGGTCCTGCTACTAAGTAGCACTTTCTGAACGTGTAAAAAAACACCAACCTTCACCGCTTCCTGTATTCTATCTATGGAGAAGAATCGGCGAAGAAGAAGCGAAACAAACAGCATGCTGCATTGCACTGCAAAGAAAATTTTCAATATAAGAAATTAAACTTATGGTGATTTAGCTGTAGCTCTCGACTTCGCGCAAATGTAGGCTGCTAAAATATTAAAAGTAGCAATACCAAATATCATCTAAATTGCCTAACCGTTTGAGTGTGGAAGAGTAACAAACATACCATGACAAACATACATCCATCGAACTATCCATACTTACAAACTTTCGCGGTTATAATAATAGTAGTAGGCTCTGTTGTGACTTGATTTATAAGAACAAAGCCAGATGACAATATTAAGTAGTTTTTCAAACTATACCTATAGGAATCCATATTAAATAGGTCCGATATAAACGTTTAGGTACCAAAGAAGTATTAATAATTAACTACATTTGAAACAACTGTCGCTTTGTACTTATTTATATCAACTATCGATTCCAACTATTTTAGTCTAAAATGCTATCTAGAGGAACGAATGGGGTTGACATTCGTTACTAAAATTAAATATTCAAAACCGAGGTATCAGCAATATCGCTGTCCAAAATATCACATGGATAAAAAAAAATGTTGGACTTTTACGACCCTTTTACATGGGTTTTGCAAGTTAGATAATAGAATTGCCAATAGCCATTACTGCATTCATCATTGGCGTAAAAACAGTAAAATATAGACTTTGTAGTCACGTGGCCTACTTTAGACTCTTTCTTTTATAGGTATGTATAATCATGTCAATTATCTATACTGGCATTTATTGTTATAAGCATGATAACATTAAGCAAAAACTTTCAAAATCAGCATATTTGTGATCTGAATATTCTGTACTGATAACTTTTAATATGAAGTGTATAATATTAAATTGTTTTTTAACTAATACACCACTTCACATTCAAAGAGACTCCTTAAGGTCTGCTACTCCGTACCGGGGCTGCGGGATGTTCGTGAGAGTTACCGCGACCCCGGCACCCAAAGGGTTCCAGGAGGAACATAGTGGGTTTCAAAAAATAATAATAATTCTACAGCTGTCGGTGACGCAACACCTACACGCTAACTGCAAAAAGTTTAAAGAAAGAAGAACATACAAAAACAGTTAAAATAAATGCAGATGCAATACAAACTCCGTCCTTACTACAAAATTCTCGAGAAAAATACTAAAACGGTCCTCTATTATAAAATTGCAGTTGTTTTTAAAGAATAATCCTCGTTCGCGGCGTTTTTGCACGTTTTAAATAGGAATACTACGATGACAATTTAAAATCCGTTCTGATTAGTTTTTGTACTGCATTTTTATTGTTAGGCGAGAATTACCGGAGGTATTTTAAAATGGTACATAATAAGGAAGTTTAGTTATAGGTTATTTGTTAAACTAGCCAAAAACATCAAGTTGAAAATTCATTAGATTTAATTGGGCATTGTGCCTACTACTACCTAAAAATTACTTCATGACTAGGTATCATACTATATGTCTATACATTTCTTACGTACAAAAATAGAACGCAGATTCATTTACATAAATTAAATCATTGTTGATAAACCTCGTGCTTTTGTGAATCTTTTTAAAGATAATGGAGCGCAAAATGCTAAATTATACTTAAAGTATGATAGGTACAAATATTTCCTTTAACAATATAAAAGAAAAAAACAAAACTTTCTTCCAACACAGCGTCCTGTCAGTTCCTTAGTAAATGTTAAAACTAAAAAAATGTCGGCTTTATTCGAGGCAATATCTCGTCGGCGTTGAGTGGCCGACGACGGCACGATTTATGACGGCCGGGAAGGTACGGCTTGTGACTCGGATCTGTCTTCATTTTCACGAACTACTTTATATTCTAAGTTATGGACTCTGTAGCATTTTATTAGGATTAATATTATATTTATGTCAGAATGTTTATTTATTATGGGTAAAGGCTTTATCTTTAACGACTTATAGAGTTTTTTGGAACTTTTGGTAAATAGCTTAGAAATACCATGTATTTTCTTGTAGAGTTTTTGTAGTGCAAAATATAAAACCCCATAAAACAATAGGATACATAGTTACACGTAAAGAAGATGCTCACCAAGAAACCAGCTTGCACCAAGAAATAAACCAGCCTAGGGAATCAAGGTTTAATCTTCATAATTATTTAAAAGTTTACTTTGATTGGTACTACTGTATAATTCTAAGAAAGCTTTATTCGTAAAAAAATTAGGATTTCCCACCTAATTTACTTACTTTTTTCACCTTTGAAACTAACAAACTAATCCATCAGTTATTACGGCTTAAAGTCTTAACGGCCGATAAAAAGCTAAGAAAATTCTTAAGGATTTTAATATTCCTCGTCAAATCTTTGATGTTTTCTCTAATAGTAATTTCGTGTTGAAGTTTTAAGGCCAAGTAGTAATACTGTTTTTACCTGTCAGCTCAGTAATACAGGTTTTGATAAGTTATTAATACTGCTTAAAGCTAAATGAGTTCGCTTTCTTTTATATTTGTAAGACAATACTGTCGTGTTTTTTTCTGCTTTTAAAATAAAAAGTGAAAAGGCTATATGTATAAAGCTATAGAGCTACAAAGATCTTTTGCCACATGGATGACAGTAGCGTATGTTGATGTGCATATTCGCAACAAGCATTAACTGGCTGTCAAAAGTGATAGTTTACCGAATATGACGGCATTAGTTCTGATTTTCGCCACGTGCCAAAAGATCCTTGTAGCACTATATTTTTTTTATTAAATGTCACTTTTTTCACGACGATCCAACAAAATGTTTTCAGTGTATTTGATCTTGGTGTGTAATAATATATACCATGACTTTACAATGTCTTCAACACATTTTATTGAACCTAGATCGATTTAAAAAGTTTGCTTGAATTTTAAACTAAGTAATAAAACATAGTTGAATTGTCTTATACAATTTCTTTTATAAACATTTTTACACACACAGTTGTCGCAATAAAAGTCTGCCACAAAAACGTTAACTTTCTAAAAACAACTACTGAAAGAGTAAGAAATAATACATACAACTCGTCTAACTTTTAATTAAATACCTTTGTTACTCTTTCATTATACAGCATGTATATTTGAACGACGGACTTATTCAAACCACCAATAGTTTATGCATAGACTTCACCAATAAACGTATAAACAATAAAAAAACCCTGATTAATGATGAACAAAATCGTTCCAAAAAAGTCCTAAAAACATCGCAACGTTTTAACAACCTTGCGATAAGCGCAGAACATATGCGCGGTCAATGACCGACGCCGACGTAGGTGTGAATGCATTTTCCCTTCATACTTTAAATCTGGCTTAGGACAGGCAAAAATATCTAGGTACATCAAACTATAAACATTCTGCAATGTAAAATTTCATAAGACGTGACGCACTATCGTATTTTTGTTCGTGTGTGTATCGTATTTAAAAAATGTAATCACACCTATTTACAACGGTTAATAATTTGAGTATTTACGACGATTAATTTGACGGAGTGAGATCTGGCGAGCGTGCGGGCCATGGCACGGGCCCGCCACGACCTATCCACTTGTCACCAAAATGTATGTAATGTTAGGTACTCACGTACGCGCACCTGATAGTGCGCGGGCGTTCCGTCATGTTGGTAGTACAAGTCCCGGTAGATATTTAATGGCACATCTTCCAGCATCTCACTCACTACATTATTTAAAATGTTTAAATATGATACACTGTCAAATCGTCCATCAATAAAATAAGAGCCTATTAAATTGTTATTTAAAATATCTGCCCACACATTTACACTGAAGCGATGTTGATAAGCGTCCTGTCGCGTTACGTAGGGATTTCTCAATGCTCGTTATGCACATTAAATCCCCATTCTTGTGAATGTGGCTTCGTCAGTGAATAAAATGTTTTTGTTTAAATTAGACAAATATTCACTCTAGGTTCGTGGTCGTTAACCCCAAGTTCCTCATGCATGGGGTACATTTCTCTGTACAAATTGACTGCAGCTCGCACACGATCATTTGATAGCGCGTAAGCACGAACCATATTCCAACATTCTTCATTAGAATACTGCGACGACATTATTACACTACACACTAGGTAGGTACCTAACACTAGGAAATGCACTTTACGCGAATTTGGTAAACGGGAATGATTACGCAATACGAAAACAGCGGCGCGTGCGCATAGACTGGCGGTTACTCGGTCAGCAGAGCGGGTGGCGCGGGGGCGCGGGGGGGCGCGGAGGCAACATCTCAAAGGAAAGGGGCGGGGCTTGCGCGCTCGCTGCCTTAGCGACAGGAGAGGCACGAGTTTGGCGCGTGATATTAGGCATTTTGCGCTCTGTGTTCATAAATACTGTATTTTATCGGATAATTATATGAAAAATTAAGGTCATAGTTTTTTGACATATTTGTGACGAGAATCGAATACTGACCACCCTCCTTCAATAAGTCCGTCGTTCAAATATACACGCTGTATACTTTTCATAAGTAGGATATATTTCTTCATATTTCAACCATTTCCATTGAAAATTGTGGGGCCATACTTCTGATTCTAGTCACGGAAACAATAATTAATACTAGGATCTAGCTCTAAGCTTGATTGCTTTCTTGTCCCGTCGGTTTCTTTCAGGAAAAAAGGATTTTAAACTCATTGAAAACCAGTGTGTTTCCACTCGAGGATCGGTTGATCTTATAATATGCAACATCTATTTATTCATATTTTACAATTACATCATGTACATAACATATGAGTCATACCAGTACAATTGCGTACTGGTCAATACACAATATATAGTATGACCAGTACGCAATTGAACTGAATTCCTCTACATAACATTTTTTTTTGTAGAGGTCTTTGATTTCTCTACCAAACTTGTAGAGGTTCGTATGAAGGTAATCAGTCACGGGTTGCTGAAGACTAAAGTAGTTCGATATCGGACCCTAACTCTAATTTGTGAACCTATATTATGAGGAGGTATGGATTTTCTCTCAAATTACTTCCAGATTCACAGAACACAATATTCTCCATAAAACCTTCAGCAGTTAATTAAAGCAGCCTAATTTTAACCCACAGCAAACAGAAAACACTTGATATAATTACATTAAAGTTGCAAACCGCAGCGAGATTGGAATTCGTTGCTGAAGGGAATTTAAAAGAATCGTTAATCTCCGCTCCATAATGGCCAAGTTGAGACGTGGGCATTCACAACCGCGCCAAGTGGTGTCGCTTTAAATTCACGATAATCGTGTTTGAACTATTTTTTTTTTCTATTGGTAAAAGATTGCATATCTTTATTTCATTTTAGGCTGGATGAGTTCCGAGTTTTAACTTGATATGTACCCAAAAACATGTGCATGACATGAAACTGTTGCAGTTGTACCACATAAACAAAGCGCAAAAGGGCATCTGTCTTTCTTAATTATAACAGTCTCACTTTAAAATGTAGTGCAAGCCCTCAGCGGTTTGAATGAATTTATCCTAATTCTGAATGAAACTTTGGCTTTTCATACCTCGCTGTTTGGCGCTATGGCTTGACCGTGAATCCCCGTAATACGAACCAGCCCGTATTTATGTCAAGCGGTGTAATTTGTAAAAGGGCCCTTTGTGCTTTATTTTCGGTATTTAAGTGTGTAATAATTGGTCGGTTTGAGTGGTGTTAATACTGCGAACGAAGCTGAAAATAATTTGACGGTTATTGGAGCTGGTTTATTTAGTTTTCTGAGCCTCGCAGGTCAAGTATTTTAGGTATACTGGTGTTTGATCCAGCTCTGATTATTTGTCCGATAAGCTGCTAACAGTCAACTTTTTCGATTGTAAAAAAAAGTATTAAGAACAATAAGAGATAGGTACTATGGCTTACAATGTTTCATCCCTTATTAAAACTTACCCAAAGACCCGTCGCAAAATTAGAACGAGTATTAAACTGAGACCCGTTTTATTAAACCTCTAACTGGAAGAGGCACTTAAAATAATAACAGACGACACAACATGTTCTAAAAATGCAAAAGCATCATAAAACAAGCGAGCCTCAGGCTTCCACCCACGTATTCATTCAGCTGTCGTTCCATCGTTATCTTCCCAGTACACTGCCGCGTTCACGAGCGACTGACGTTACAATAACAGAACATAAAGCGCAATGAATGGTGAAATGGGAACATGTGTCATTCTGATGCTGTGTTTTATAGTGAATAATTTATATTTCCCTATTGACCGCGGTTTCGAAGAAGAGCTGAAATATGTTTTTGAAGGGAAATGAAAAAGAAATTTCTGAAATAACCTGAGGCGTTTGAAACAGTAGACATAAAGCGAAATGAGAATTATTGGATACGAAGGGGATAATGTAAAGCTACTTTTTATAAAGATGAGTCGTCTATTTGTTAGCATCTAAGTTTTATGGGTACAAATACGGAATAATGGAAATACAAAGCAAAATGTTTATTAACATACATGAAGCATCCATTACAGCACACATTACATTTTACTTTTTCGATTTAGATTATGGATATATTTAAATACCTACCTATATATATCTACCTAATATGCCTTAAAGTACCTGTAGGTATCTGAAGACACATCAAACAGAACATTCTACAAATCAACCATATCAACAGTCTGATCGTGTCAGACACAGGCAGGAACAGAATCGATCATCAGGAGCTGTCAGTCAAACGTCAAAGGGTCATTGATCCCTGACAAAGATCCCTGCGTCAGGATAGGATCTGATATACTACGAGAAAAGGGTTTCAACATTTACATACAGGAGGAATAATTTTGTAGAGTAGACAAAAGATTTTCTTTTGTTTTGGTAACGTTGGTGTTTTTAACAAAGAATAAACGATGCAAGTAATGTTCCAAATAAAGAGAAGCATACTATTTCAAAAATTATCTTAAAAGAAAAAGTAAAGCGCTAAATTGGCACTATTATAGATAAGTTCAGAAAAAACGCAAGCCTGCCAAAACCTACAAAGAACTTATCAAATAGCATTACTTACTATGGAGACGAGTTGACAAAAAACCAAATAAATACGCTTATAAAGATTCAATTTCAAACGCATTTTCAGCAACAATTTAGCAAATAAGAACTAATGAAGTATAAAAAGCGTATCGAATAAAAGAAATAGCTTGTTAGTGGAAAACGTTATATTTTTTGCAAGGATTGAACATTCAAGCCGAATGCACGTTGTGCTAACGAGCAACTGAATATAAATCGCTTTTAGATGACGCGATACCATCCAATCTGATACATGAAAGTACGGAGAAGCAATTTAAAAACAACAATTGATTCCATGGAAGGCTAAATTTCATCGCTTCAAGAATAAAAAATAATACTTTGACCTAAGAATAGATAGAGATGTTAAAAACTAAACAAAGCGACGTTTTTCAAACAGTAATATTAATAAGAATGAATTCTAAAACGTTCAAGCAAAAGATAACGCAAGACAAATTGAAATTAAAAGTGGGTTTCTTGTGTAAAGAACTCCGCTAGGACCGCGAAACGTTTTAAAAAATAAACGATGTCCTCAGCTTTGAATTAAGTCCCATTTAGTTGACTCTGTCCTTTACTACAAGCATTTTAAAAATGACTTGTGCACTGTGTGAGCGAGATGCCGCTACGTGCAGTGTATAGTTCTGTCTCGCTCTTTATCATCTGTTTTGTATTAATGGTTGCGTGGTACAAGTCCCGTAGTTTAATAGCCTTTGCCTTCAGCAGCTGTCGCTAAAACATTTTTATTTCAATCTTTTAGAGTTTTCACTTCCATTTTACAACTAATTGATGTCTTTGTAATGCAGGATGGAATTCCTAAGAATGTTTAACAGTATTTCTATTCTTGTTCACTGTAAATTGGTAAAGGTGTATGGGAGATAGTTAGTACGTAATTTCATTGTATTATTGTTCTTTTTTGAGAGAGACTAGTGGAAGAAGAGTAGGCAGGCCATAGTCTAACAGTGGATCATTTCAGACTAGTAATAATAGTAAATATTTTCTTTCAACTAAATATAAATCTGTATGTACAATATATGGTGGTATAGTTACTCGTAAATCAATAAGTAATTTTTAAATTTTACCTTTTTATTATTCTGTATTCGATGAATTATAAAACAACCATCTCGCTATTTGAAACATCATTTAAGTTCATAGCAACTTTTTCTTTCAATAGATATCACAAATCTTTATTATTTTTTTTAAATAAATAAGTTTACGCTGTTTAATATCGCCTAGTAGATTCCTAACAAATCTACAATTTACCTAATTAGTCTTCAGCATGAAAATCTTACGAATCTCTACATCTCAAACAGCTTAACCTTTGAATATTCCTGCTTTAGCTACCACTTCATCCATCAATAATAATTAAGCCACATTAATAGGAATCCTAGAGGCAGAAGTAGCTCTAATTGAATCCACGCCATTACCGCTTACCGGGAATTGATGAATTAACGCGGAATACCCAGATATTATGATGAATTAACGCGGTATACACGCGGTACGCGACGTTCGTGGAATATTAGCCAACACTGTAAGATGCAGGATTTAGAACAATCGTGTTTCGCGGAATGGGAATAGTAATGTCTGATGAAAGGCTAGACTAGAATAAGAATTTATTGTGGTTATTGTTAAATTATGACTTGGTGATATGAATTAGGTGTGATATAATGAGTGAGATATACGGGAGATTTATTAATTTGCACATTCTAAAAACTTATTTCTTTTGTATTAAAACACGATGAAAAATTATCTGCTATAGGTTGTACGGACAGATTACCAAACGCGCTTCATTACTTGGAAATAACGGAAAATTTTATACTCGAATTATCTATCAGGCATAAAAAATATGACACAATTAACTGCAAAGCTCATCAAATTACTTTAGTAACTGTACTTTTATTCTATCCATCCGGAACCGTAGCAAATATTTTGACTGAATAAAGAAATAACAACGAACTTCCAAAACGCTATGCACAGAAAATCGTAGTTTGAATGCATGTCGTAGTTTCAGCAGAGTTCGTTCCAACGACCTTAAAAGCGAGCGAATGGAGCACAAAAATAGAAGCGTTTTCTTTTAAAAAGAAATGAAAGTTTTACAAGGTTTCTCAAGTGTTTCTCTAGTTTAGTTGCAGATCAGCAGAGCATTGAGTAGGTACTTAGGTTCTCGATAATCCATATTGAGGCTTGGCTGGTGGCCAGCGACTGGCCGCTGCGGCCGGCGATGAGTGGGCTAAACTTAGAATATCTTGTATTGTTGATGTAGATTTGAAGCTATAGTAGATATATATGAGTGGAATTATAGCAAGGTGTATTCTAAGTGAAGTAGGGCGATGAAATTGAATTGTAGACATTGATATATGAAACTAAATTTGAGGAAGACAGATGGAACGATCAGATGATAACGGAACCGTTAAAAAACAAAAGAAAATCGTATGGATGTCCATTATAAAAATATCTACTTAGGAAAAGTCTCTTGAAGTTTTATTATTATAACCTCATTTCTAATTCAATACAATTACCTATTTCAAACCTAAAACTTAGTATACATTTTCCAACATTTCAATAATCAACTTAAAGATTCCCTGTAAATTCAACCCTTTCCAAATGAATTCCCATCTTGTACATCTCGTTACAATACTGAGGCAATCTTACCTTAATTTAGTTTAGTATAATTGGGTTCTGTTGCGAAGATCTCATTAACATCACTTTGGAATTCTGCCCGGTGTTAACGATCATAGGCAGGGCTGTTCGTCAAATTTATGTGCATAGCTATTGGTAGGTAGTTCCTATTTGGTTACCTTTTATTTTGTAGTTTGAAATATAGTTAGTAGTGTAAAATTATTGCACTGCGAATGATTTAGTATCTGCGTCAAAATTTATTGATGTCTTAATCCTGAGATTGCAAAGTCATAGCAAAAATTTATTGACACTTCAACTGTATGTGCGAGCACACAGTTGGATATGAAAAAGCATTCCAAATGACGCATTAATTGTGTACAAAGAAACAAAATAAAATATCTCACCATTTTTATCTGAACTAGTCATAAATTATGTCATGACACTTTCAAACCATTCTTAGTAATTCTCACCACTTCAATGATAAGTCCGTCTATTAAAACAGCTATTTGAATTCTCCTGAAGTTCCGCGAAGCCTTCCGATGTCTTCTATGAATTATATTATGATTAGGTTATCATTTGCGATAGGAATTTCCAATTACTGGCCGCCTTGGGCTACGCCGTGAAATGCGGACAGGGTTGTGAGCGATCGGTAAGTGAATTTTTGGAAAATGTTCGTGGTTATTAAGTTTTTCGTCGTTTTTAATTTTGGTAGTGCATGTTATAAGATTTTTGCATTGCGTATACTCTTATTCGATACCTCTTGACAAAAACACTTAAAATTTCTTGTACTGGTATAAGACTTCACGACCTGTGAAACCATAAATTTCTCTTCATTTTACATAAAAAGTTCTTTCTTCAAAGACAAAATGAAAGCATCTATTCAATTCTCTCGCACTTTTCCACCCCACGCTTGCTTATTTAATTTTATGGCAAGAAACTCGATTCATTCCATAAATTTTAATGCACCCTCCAAGACTCCAGATGTGTTCTGAAGAAAAGTGTGATAAAAGGTCCGAGTACTTGTACTATGAACGTTTAAGATAAAGATATCGCAGTTGTAGAATTGAGACGGCACTATACGCCATGTAGAACGCTATCTCTTTTCAACTACAGTAACTGTTCTTTAATCATTGATCATAATACCATTGAAGTACATCAAGTCTCGGAACTCGGCCAATATATTTAATGCAAGTTACAATTAAAAGGTAAGTTAATATCTCAGTTTAACAACGTTGAAACAAAGATACTGAAAGGGAAAGATACATTTCTTTCTTTAATTAAGAGTTTCTTTTTCTTTGCAAGTTATTGCTGTCGTTAGAAAAAGTAGATTGAAATGCCAGAGTATACTGTATTGTTGTACAAAGTATTGCTGTTCTACTACAACTTACAGCCTCTACTAAATGTAATACATGTAGGGAAAATGATTTATAATATACTAGCTTCTGCCCGCGGCTTCGCCCGCGTGGTAAAGGGACAAAAAAACCAAGGTCTTTTCTTAATATTTTTTTCCGTAAGAACCTTCTCCTAATAATAACAAATACAATAAAAAAAGAATTAGTGAAATCGGTCCAGCCATTCACGCGTGATGCCGTGACCAAGGAAAACGGGTTTCATTTTTATATATATAGATTAGTGCACGTATTATAAAGGACTATGTTTTGTTAGAAAGCTATACAGCGTGCTACACTACTCGTTGCAGCTTTTCTCTTTCATGAGGACGATACCAGGACTGTTGTCGTCCTTAAGAGAAAGGTAGGTAAGTGTGTTGTTTGTTGAATTGTAGTGGTGGTTCGATCCTCAGCGCAGTCAACTACCAATGTGATTGTTTCAAAGTTGTGAAGGAAAACATCGTGAAGAAACTTTGATTCTAAATATTGGAATCTGAAATTGCCCATACGCAGTGAGGAAGCGTGATAATCAATGCTTAAATCTTCCATATATGGAGAGAGGACCGTGCCCAGCAATGGGACGTATAAAGGCTGGTTTATTATTACTTTTCATGAAGATTGTAACGTTCTATATTCTTCTTAATCAAAAAACTGTTTATGTATAACTTCCGCATTCAACCCCCTGCACTTAACCCCTAACTGGCCATGGACAGACATCGGTAGGTCACGTGATGACCTCACCAGCTAAGGTCAAACACACCCCCACTTATGTTAATGTACTCTATAAGGTTGAAACTTTAAATTAATTCTAAGTACAAGTGAACTTTTAACAATGCCACCAAACTAAGGCAATTCATCGCGAAGATAAAAGTCCTGAGACTTTTTCAAAGTTTTAATTGTTCTGTGGGTGCTCGATTCTATGAAATTCTTCATGTCTGTAAAAATAGATAGTATGTTTTTTTTGTAAATTACGTGAGAAAATGTGAAAATATTATTTGTTTATATGTAAGCGAGGATTGAATGATATATTTGTAATAGGTACGAGAAGGGTTTGTGATAATTTTCCACCCGTACCGACCGAATTTTCTTCATCTCATCAATAAAAAAAAACAATTGAAGCTTACACAGAGAATAAACTAACTACAGCAATGATAATACTATCCACTTAGGTTATTTAACTATCGGTTATTGCAGTCATATAAACTACAATAATATATGTATAAGTAATGTATATTATAGGATTAAAAACATAATTTTCTATCTTGACGGTTGGTCAGGCTGCAGCGTCTATTTATAATAACGCCTACAAAGGTTCCAATACCGATATAGACTTCTATTTTTCCTTGAGTCTGTGCCCTTGAGTATGTGAATTAGGTTAGGGTTATTTATAAAATGTTATTTAGGCAATTTAAGAAATTTCGTTTTTACCTAGCTGTTCGCCGCGACTTCGTCCGAGCGAATATCGTTTGTCACGACAAAAACGTTACTCTCTCTGGTGCAGTTGGTTAAAAATTAGCTTACGTGTTAATCAATCGTATCAGCTTTCAAGTTTCCAAGTTTCATCAGATGATCCAGCCGTTTGAGCATGAGTGAGAAATTAACATCGGATCCATCCGTAATATAACTAGGAGAGATCGAGTGGTTCACTGTTCAGTATTTTGGTGATGTTTTGGCTTAATATAATAGTATGTGTCTTAGAATAAAATAAATAACATGTCGGTTATCTAAGATCGTAATCATAAGTAAATAGAAATAGAAGGTAAGGTAAAAGCTGACTACAATTCTTACTGATTTATACATGGTACCTATTTAACTTTTCATTTATAAGCGCTTTTTGAAGTCTTTAGACTTCAATTTCATATTCATATTATCGAAATTATTTAAATTTCCCTTTACACTTTATCCTATCACAAATTACAATACGCCTGCGTAACGCCGATACCAATTTTTGTGTAATTTATCACCTCTGGCAATTCAGGACGTACACGTGTGGAATACTGAGTCCTGAACGACGACTTGTGACCTGATATAACGGGAATTTACAATATTAGATATATTGGATGTTTTCAGTAAGCGTGTGAAAATTTAATAGAGAGATATGCATTTAATCTTATGTCATAAGTGGAGTGGAAAATCTTTACTACGGATGCCGGTTGCGTGCAGTTTTCCTCGCGATTTAAATGATAACTTACGTATATTCTTACTTGGTTATGCTATAATGATTAACAAAATAAAACGTAGAAACTGATAGAATTCACAAAAGAAAGTAAATTAAATGTCTGTGAAGCCCCCCGCGATACATAGATCAAATTACTTAGTACGGGAGTGGTTTAAAAAAAAAGACATGACAAAAGATGAGGCACGTCAACTGCACTTCGATATTTTAAAATGTATAACCGTGCTTTTCTAATTAACAACAAATTGATTAAGACAAAAAACCGTTACAAAAAGGTTTTATTCACATAGTCACTCGATTATCTTCGAATAAATAGATTTCTTTTATATACATACCACGTTTTATATAATCTTATCGTCTAAATTAAATCCTTGTTAGCTCTCACTGAAGCTGCCGTCTCGAAACGCTTTTCAATTGCAAGACAATTATGTTTATTAACAAATGAATACCGAGCTAATTTACCACATTCACAGCTCTGAGACCTAGCTTTAGTACTAGTTTATCAAATTGTGGCCTAATTGGCTTCTGCCTTAACTTTGACGGTAATTACCCCGAACTGGGGAGGGGTAATTACCCCAAAACTAGGGGTAATTACCCCCCTCATTTACTAAAGTTATCTCCAGCAAAGTTATTAGACAACTTAAAGTTTGAATATTTATGAACAGTTATTTATTTGAGCAGAAAATATAAATTTTGAAGTAGTCGTCTTTGCGAAATTGTAATCTAGAGGTCTACGTATGTTCAGTATATTTATGAAATATTCGTCCTTAGATGTTTTTTCCCTTTTTGTATGCTAAAAAAATATCGAAATAAATTCAGATCCTAAATTCCTATCCCTTGTAGGCATTGGACCTAAACCCATTGCTTTCTTGGAATACTTTCTAGGTTTACATAGCTTTAGATAAATATTCTAGCGTCCTAACATTACAGTGTCATGTAATACAGGGGTAGACAGGACTCTGACAATAATGTAAGTACTGTATAAGTAGGATTGTCTATCTTTTTATCTAGACATTTAAATAAAATTTAAAGGTCTGTTTGTAATATTGAATTAACCATTTTTCACCACATGCATTATTTATACGACAAAATCATATTTTTTTTAATTTTTGGCTGTATGTTTGTTCCCGCTGATTTCTGAAATGGCTGGACCAATTTTGTCAGGACATGTTTTTGGCATGTTGCTAATGAAATAAAGAGTACCTAACTTAATTAGCCTTTATTTTGCTTATGGTGAAAATGTATAGCCTTGCTTTCGTATTCCTTGATAATATATAAATAATGATTTATACTTATAGTGTAAGTTGGATATTGTGTTCTCACTCTATTGTTCACTTTTTGGGTTGAAATTTGTTACATACAAATCTCAACCCAAAGAGTGAACAAAGCACAGCTCATACAAGAATCATCTTATTATACCTATAGCAATGAAGTTACATTTTAATACTTGCAAAGTCACGTGGATTATTCTCCACTTACCGTGGCTGATAGAATATCAATAACCAGTGAGCGTCAATCGCAGCGCCGCAGTTAACACCTGAGCAAATTGGTGCAAACTCCGGCAAAATGGCCGCCAGTTACAGTCACCTAGTTAGCAGGCAAGTTGTTAGTCAATTATTGCAGGTGGTCTGTTTTTTATTGATTGGTTCTGTGTGTGTTTGATAGCTAGTACTTTTTATTCTTGTATTAAAGTGAAAAGAGAAGAATAGAGTCGCACCGACAATAGTTAAGCTCTTAAATTAATGAAGATGATGAGCGCTGAATTGTGGTGCGATTTTAAACGCTGAAATAGAAGCCGATTTATGTCTTTATCCACATTTAACAACTGTAAAGTTAAGGTTAACAAATAAAGATGATTGATTGACTATTTTATTACAACATAATTGCAGTAATTAGAATTTGGTTGTATACAGCGTGTATATTTGAACAACGGACTTATTGAAGGAGGGTGGTCAGTATTCGATACTCGTCACAAATATGTCAAAAAACTATGACCTTAATTTTTCATATAATTATCCGATAAAATACAGTATTTATGAACACAGAGCGCAAAATGCCTAATATCACGCGCCAAACACGTGCCTCTCCTGTCGCTAAGGCAGCGAGCGCGCAAGCCCCGCCCCTTTCCTTTGTGATGTCGCCCCCGCGCCCCCCGCGCCCCCGCGCCACCCGCTCTGCTGACCGAGTACCCGCCAGTCTATGCGCACGCGCCGCTGCTTTCGTATTGCGTAATCATTCCCGTTTACCAAATTCGCGTAAAGTGCATTTCCTAGTGTTAGGTACCTACCTAGTGTGTAGTGTAATAATGTCGTCGCAGTATTCTAATGAAAAATGTTGGAATATGGTTCGTGCTTAAGCGCTATCAAATGATCGTGTGCGAGCTGCAGTCAATTTGTACAGAGAAATGTACCCCATGCATGAGGAACTTGGGGTTAACGACCACGAACCTAGAGTGAATATTTGTCTAATTTAAACAAAAACATTTTATCCACTGACGAAGCCACATTCACAAGAATGGGGATTTTTAATGTGCATAACGAGCATTGGTGGAGCAACGAAAATCCCTACGTAACGCGACAGGACGCTTATCAACATCACTTCAGTGTAAATGTGTGGGCAGATATTTTAAATAACAATTTAATAGGCCCTTATTTTATTGATGGACGATTTGACAGTGTATCATATTTAAACATTTTAAATAATGTAGTGAGTGAGATGCTGGAAGATGTGCCATTAAATATCTACCGGGACTTGTACTACCAACATGACGGAGCGCCCGCGCACTATCAGGTGCGCGTACGTGAGTACCTAACATTACATACATTTTGGTGACAAGTGGATAGGTCGTGGCGGGCCCGTGCCATGGCCCGCACGCTCGCCAGATCTCACTCCGTCAAATTAATCATCGTAAATACTCAAATTATTAACCGTTGTAAATAGGTGTGATTACATTTTTTAAATACGCCAAAAATACGATAGTGCGTGACGTCTTATGAAATTTTACATTGCAGAATGTTTATAGTTTGATGTACCTAGATATTTTTGCCTGTCCTAAGCCAGATTTAAAGTATGAAGGGAAAATGCATTCATACCTACGTCGGCGTCGGTCATTGACCGCGCATATGTTCTGCACTTATCGCAAGGTTGTTAAAACGTTGCGATGTTTTTAGGACGTTTTTGGAACGATTTTGGTCGTCATTAATCAGGGTTTTTTTATTGTTTATACGTTTATTGGTGAAGTCTATGCATAAACTATTAGTGGTTTGAATAAGTCCGTCGTTCAAATATACATGCTGTATAGTGATCCTATTTGCAATTATCGACAAAAAGTAATAAGCCAGAGAGCCTACCATCACCTCTTAGAATAATAATATTGCAGTTGTGGGTCCTCTGTTGGTAACTGAAATTTTCATATACACAAAAGTTTTTCCCTTTATTCTTTCTGTTTCACTTAGCCATACACATACACATTCACCTGTAAATTCCTAAATTCGTACAAGTAACATATTCTAAAGCGTTGATTACATTATTTCATTGGCAGCTATTTCCCTCTTCGACTTACAAACCTGGTTTAATGAATACTCTATGTTTGAGTGTATAATTCCATTTGAAGGAATTATTTGATTCAGTTTGACAAACGTATTTGTGAGATTAATATAGTGTTTGAGAGTAATATATTAATATAGTCGTTTGTCTCGAGATGAAGACATTGTGTAAGTCAAATGTTTGACGTTTTGAAATTGGATGGAGTTGGGTATTATTATGTGATGTAATGTTCGTGTGTTTGGTAATATTGTGCTCTGTTTTGGATGGATTAGAATTAGTATTGTGTTAAATGTTTTTGTTAATAAAACTATGAATACTTGAAGAATAATAATCAAGAGACACTTTAATATGCCTACAACTTATACTTTTTAATAGTTTTAAAACTATGTAAGAAACCACTCTTAAAAAATAGACTGTCCACAAGCATTTAAAAATCGATAAACAATTTTATTCTGTGTGAACAGACACAACACAAAAATGATACAGTCAATAAAAATGCTTAAATCTGGCTAGTAAAATATCAAATACAACATCGTTATTGATTTGAAAACATAACATTTGACCACCAATCTTTTTACACCAATCCAAAGCTGTCCAATACCAAAAAACAAAAGCCACACAAAGCCGATTCCAGCACAAAACAAAAGACAGCAAACCAATCTCCAGTCGTCGTGCAAAAAGTTTCTATTACCCCTCTCTTACCCCGCCCTCTTACCCCAACATCTATTTCCCCGTGAAACACTGCCGAAGTGCCAAACCTCCCGGCCGGTGCAATAACTCCAGCTCGCTCGATTGCCCCGCGCTTCCAATTGCCCCGCTTCTCACAGATCCAAGACACTTATTACTAGTGGGGTAATTTACGAGCTTTACCTTATTTAGCCCCGCGTTTACAACTATTATAGTGGGTGTTGTACTTTAAGTTTTGAAATGGTATTTGATCTTGATCTTGGCCTGTAAATAAAAGCAAAAAAGGAGAAATTAAGAGATATAATAATGTAGAAATTAATATCTGCAAACTTTATTTCAAAATGAAGAAATGGAGCTTGAAATAAAGGAAAATATATTAAAACTGCAATCAGAGGACATCGTCGCGTGTATCCGTCTTTGAACTATACAACTCAGCTATCAATTTAATCATAAACCTCATAAAAAATTCAGACTAAACTGCAGAAACAACCAGTTCTTACCTACATTCTACTTTCATTATCCAATTACGCTATCATGCAATTTGATGACTCACCCGCTACCCTTAAAACACTGCAAATTGCAGCGGAACATTATTGTAATGTATACCTGCAGGCAATTGTTTTAGCCTTAACCTTTACCTCGCATTCCCGTACATTGCCTGACATTCGCCCTTGTGGTCCCACGTACCCCCACTTAAGTTTAAGTAAGCCTTTACAGCTCTTTACTTTGGCAGTAATCGCGTGACTGGCCGCAGTTTGTTCAAGGAACTGTATAGTATACTAAACTTGTCTGATCGCATGGTTAATATGTTGCTATGATGCTAGTGACTTCATTACGGATGGAAGGATTTATTTTGGCTTATTATTACCTTAAGGTAGGAAAAATTTATACATTTGCCAAAAAGAGGCGATGTGTCGTAAGTCGCAACAGTTAAAAAGCATAAGTAGAGTAAGATCCTACGATAACCAATATTGTGTATGCTTTTACGCAAAACCCATTGAACAAGATCAATGAGAAATAAAAGGCTATACATAATATTTTACATCCATATTCCCATGGGATTGACCACTTTACCGATGAAACCGCTAGGCACCGCTGGTAATAAGATAAACGCCTATATTTTTAGGACAGTGGTATCGATCGTTTGTGAAATAGAATAGTACATTTGTGTATTTATTAATAACAAGAACTGTTCAATTTATTTAGCCTTGACTAGAGAAATAGCTACGGAAATGTCCCGTAAATTAAATAAGATACATTTATTTATTCTTACATTTAGTAACGGAGTAATTCACAGACCCCTGTAGTCTGTAAATTACTCTAAATACACGGTAACGGTCTTAGCTGCTTGTTCACAAATCTTGGAATTCATGTCTATTTAACATTAAAGTCTTTGGAGCCAAAACATTAGCTCCGTAAGGCTTTTAAACCCTTGCAAAGCTTTCAGTCGACACTCAGCGACTAAGGCTTGGAGGAAAGAATAAGTGGAGCCATTAAACGTGGTTAGGCTAGTCTAACAGGCTGCGGATGTAAGGCATTGACCAAAAACATTTTTGTAATCAAGCGACTACTTGCTTGCGACTTTTTTTGCTGATTATAAAAGTGACTTGTATACTGTATCGTCACAATGCAACGTTGAATAAATACAAGTTTTTTTACAAATAAATGTAAGGAAGGTGCTGGACATGAATGTGGATAGATATGGGGGATAGAAAGCGACTAAAGAAACGATGGATGGATTGTGTGAAAGATGATATGGCTGCAAAAAGCGTGACTTGCGTGATGACGTCGGATAGAAACGTGTGGAAGAAGAAGACATGCTGCGCCGACCCCAAATAATAATCAGGATAAGGGAAGGGGAATGATGATGTTTATCACCTACGAGTAGGACAAAACGTGCCTTTGGTATCCTCACTTGATACGTATAATTTTGAAAGCCAAATCCAATAGCAATTATTTTATATTCATGCATCATAAACCACTGAACGGTTGCAGGGAACACTAACATTAAAATCAATTTTATACATTAAAATTGATTGATTTCTAGTTGAAGTTTGAAAGGTCAGATAAAATTCAATCTATCGACACACTCACTAATAAAGTATCCAATCCACTTCGGCATACATATTTTCATGCTAATATAATATCCCATTACAACAACTTCACAAGCCCTCGCCAGTTATCAGAACCACCTTCGTGTTTTATCTCATCAATCGCATCAGCCGCGACCCCTCGATCGAAGGTCACAATTAGGTCAAGGTCACCGCCTGACCTCCGCTCAAGGGCTCCCTTATCAAGGGAATTTGAAAACAATTCCCCCAACGTGTCACGCTGCTTTCGAATTACGACCTTAATCTAAATTGTTTCTGTTTTTATTTATTTATTTGATGGATTGTAGAGTATTATGGTTTGATTTTTATTTAGTAAAATAATTTTGAGTGGTGTAAAAGTAATGTTGTCTGTGTATTTGTTCTCTCGCAACTAAAGTATTTAGTACTTTAGTTGCGAGATAGATATAAATAAAAACAGAAGACGTAACATACCAAGTCAGATTAATATCCTATTTAACGTATCCGTACTTACCCCCTAGAAAGCTCGTCATCATCTCAGTCGTAGGACGCCCAGTCGCCCACGGCTGGACATAGGCCTCCCCCAAAGACTTCCAGACAGACCGGTTGGAGTCGGCATGCATCCAACGCTTTCCAGCCATCTAAGGTCGTTTTACATCAAAGTAAGTGGACAAACAAACCTACAACCCTAAAACAATTACTAAATTCTTTACAGAAACCCTCATAAGTATTACAGTTACTAAAAATCGGACATAGTCACGTTTTCTAACAAGTTCAGAAACCACTAAAATTGCTCCCTTCATAACCTATTACTATCAATCAGTAATGTATTGCCATCACTCGCAGCCCGGAAAACGCTCGCCCACCTCTACAGTACCGAAATAGAGGTGCGCTTCACAATGCCCGATTTATGAGAGTCGTCTGTCGATACCCGAATATGTTGGGTTTAATCTGAGGGACGTTCTGGGCGGCGATATAAATTGTCTTACATAAGGAAGGTGATTGAATTGCTACGGATGGTTAGGGTTTTATTACCTTTAGAAGTATGGGAATTTAGAGAACTTGTGTAGGGATAATTAGTAGCTTTTCCTCAGATTCAACCGTGTAGAAGTCGGTTGTATCTGCAAAATATTAATCTCCTTTTAAGATGTCGAGTAAAAAAAGCCTATGTGTTAAGCTAGGGTAACTTCATACAAAATTTCATCAAAGTTAGTGGAAATGTTTGGGCGTGAAGAGGTAACAAACATACAAACATATAGGTACAATTTTTTTTTGCCTTTACACTTGGACTACATTCTAAGGCATTTTGGGATAAGTCTGTAGTAGATGACAATGCCTATAGCTAGTAGTAGTGTGTATGTCCAAATCCCACTACTGGAGAAAAGTCCCTACTCGTATATCATATTTAACAGCTGTCATCAAACAGTATTATATGTAGTTATAAGAGTATGTCGAGATGAGAATCTGTTATAGCTGTTTATTATTATAAACTTTCAGTTGTTTACCTAATATCTACTTTACTTACCGGAAATTACCACCAATGTCAAACTTGTCCTTGTATAGCATAACTTTACCGACTAGATTACATTTCTCGTGACCAATTATAATTATCTACGTGACACAGCAAATCAACCTTCATTACTAATATCTTTCTCCACCCTTTTAATTGTTATCAAAGCACGTGACAATCCCTTATTAGGTCGGGCCCTGGCACTACGGCGAGTGAGCCGGCCCTGCGCCCTCACGTAGGGCTCAGGCATAGTCAGTGTTATCTGAGCCGGGCCCGTCGCATCACGCAACCCTTGTCGACGTTTCACTCACAGCTAACTAATTAGGGCTGCCACGTTCTGAAATGTATATTTAAATTGATGTTTAAGTAGATTTAATCCTTTTTTCCTTCATCTTATCAATAAAGCGGGTTTATTGTTCCATCTCTAAACTACTAATTGTGGTGCATGATGAATTGCAACGCATTGTCATACACCCACAACAACAACTGTCTGATCAGTCTGACTCTACCCGTTGCTTCCCCCAAGGAAGCTGGTGTCCTTGTATGAGAATTCCTCCATCAGTACAAAAACAAGGCTTTAGAATACCGGGACGAGTACGCAGTATTATAGTTTGTAACGTTCAATAAATCATCAGTATCAGCAGAAGACACCTTAATATAAAAAAAATATATTTCTATTAAAAAAACCCAAATAATACTAGTTTTCGTATTCATATCAAGAAAGTTCAAAATACATAAATAAAGTTTAAACGTGGCAGCCCTAAGCTGACGTTACCTCGTAATATAATTCTGTGAAATTCGCCAAGTTTTTAGTGGGGCTAACAATGGAGCTTTGAGAGAAGTTAGCTTTTGTGCCGCTAGGTGGCGCGCACGACGCCCGTTCATATTTGATTAGGGAGTCGGCACTTAATCCTAGCTAGAATAGTTAGTGACTCAAATCTGACGAATGTAGAGTTTTGTAGAGCTACATTTAAGTGATTTATAAAGAGAAATATTATTGTGAATAACATCCATTTAGTGTTGCATAAATATAATTCGAACACAACACAGTCCACATTAAACATTATTAGAAGATAAAATTTTATATTTCTTACACAGCCATCAACACTTGCGTGCGATTGGCCTTTCAAAAAAATATTAAAAGAAAAGGTCTTTGCCCTTTTGCAGTAGGATAGAAAATGAACATTGTGGCATCTCCGGAGTATTTACCCGAACGCGTGTAACACAACCATAGCGCGATCTAATTCGACGCCAACGCCATCTAGTTATGAAATAGGAACTAAAATCGTTGGTAGAGCGCCGTTCAACCTAACATTTTCGTTGAATTATTTTAGGATTTTCGTGATGCATGTGAATTTTAGATATTTGTAAAATTATACTGTTTACTCCCGCGTATTTATTGGGAATGCCCGACTAATTTTGGACTTAACTGAAGTCCTGACGCAGTGGCGGACGTGTGGTCTTGAGTTGAACTGATTTAAGATATTTTTTTACTTAATAATTCTAATCAACTTCAAATTTTTTTTTTGGTTTACTTGTACGATTAAGATATAATTAGAATTGGATATTATTTGATTAGGATGCTCTATTTATGCTTCCAAACACTTTTGCTAGTCAGAGTGTGATAGAGCACGTTTCGGAAACTAATTGTTGTTTTTACTATAGGTTTTTAATAACTTACGTGGAATTTTCAATACCGATCCGTCATGTGTCTGTCCAGAAACATAGATCAGATAGATGTGTATTTGAAAACTGTAACAAAAAATGTGATGGAGCATCAAACAGAGTCTCTACATTCCCACTCTATAGGAAAAAAGGAAAAATTCAAATGTACTGCTGAAAAATTGGCTAGTCTTGATTAAAAACAATGACGTTGTTATTCTAAATGTGTCAAATGAGTGAAAAGATTTTACCCGAGAATATACTTTAAGGTAGAGACTTCAGACTGGACCACAAAATTACCGCCAAGATAGACAGCAAGGGGCAACTTACTTGGAATTTAGTTCCGTTTTTATAACTAGATGGCGTTAGCGTCAAATCACATTGCGATATGATTATGTTGCGTGCGCTTATATTAATAGTAATATTAAAATCACTGCAATACTATTTCTGTACGCCAATCGTTATCTAGCTATTACCCGCGACTTTGCCCGCGAATGTTGATCATAACTACAAAACATTACTCCTCTCTAACGCAGTCGGTTAAAAAGTTTATGTATCAATACAGGGTGTTAGTTTTCTCTAAAATGAATTTACCTATTTAAGGGTGAAAAAGTAACATCCATCCATCCATTAATAGTCGTAAACTGTTTATAATATTAGTAATATATTCTAGTATAAATACGATTGCAACTGTAGTTATTAGCAGTGTGTTCGGGAAACAGTATTAGTGTATTTCATTAGTGTTTGCAGTTAGTTGCAAGTTAGATAGATCGGTTCATAACATGTAATTAAACTTGAGCGTGGATTCAATCATCGTTCGAAATGGACTGCATTGCGGGACATATGTTAGGTATTTGAGTTTATAGTTCTGTATGTAGTCGTTAAGTATACTTGTACCGACCCGACATAGCGTTACACGGGTGCAATACTGAAGTTTAAAGGAAAACCTACGTCTTAAATATTTCTATCTAATAAAAACCGCTTCAAAATCTAAGCATACAGGGGGGACATCTAAAGGGACAGACAGTGGAAAGCGACTTTGTTTATTTTTGTGAAGAGATATGTATATCTTACTTTTAACTATTGTTGTATACAGCTAGTTACACAACATTATGGAAGCCATGATAAATATGAATCCTTCTACAATAGTTGTAGTTGTATTCCTTCACTAGGTAGTTGAGCTTTATAAAATTTTATTAAGTATTTTTTTAAACGACTCCCGCATTAAGGACCTTAATCCTTGTATCCTTGTTTCACAGACATTCAATCCACATGCACAAAGACACCCAGACTCAGGACAAGCATTAGAATTTGCAACAAATTCTTACCCTATGCGGGGATCGGACCCGCGACACGTCGCGAACAGCGGCAATTGGTATGGTGACTTATACCACTCGGCTATCCGTGCAGTCCTTGTTATGACGACGTATATTATCTAAACATCTATAACACAATATTACCTATATACCTACAAATATAATAATGTTAACAGTCAATAACAACACGCCAGTTCTCCAGTAACACAATTATGTTCAATTTAATTGGGTCGCAGTGACGGACGGGATTGAACGCGATGACGGTACGAACGTCAATGTTTGCACATTTTATTCGCAATTAAAATATGTTGACTATTGATTTTGGCAAGTGAAATTAACTTGTTTAATTTCATTCACTTTGCTACTAATTGAGCTGAAACTGATTTTAGTGGATGGATGGATAGGCTTTAACACTTTCTAAAGGTCAAAATACAAAGAACAGCATCACAAAGCCCACACTTTCAGTATGGTAAAAGCATAAATAAAAGAAAAAATATTTATTTTTAGTACCTAATTAAATTTTAGCATTATTTAAACTTAATTTACAGTCTTAAGTCTTTTGTCTTAATCTTTGCCCTTTGGTTTTTAAAACCTATAAAAATCTATGAAAGAGAAGTTCAGTAATCTGTAATTTAGTCAAATACTAACACATCAATAAATTTTATGTCACCGTACCTAAGGCAACACTAGACTTCCGACAACGCATTGACACGTGGACGATGAGGACGATAAGTTCTTCTTGCAGTAGTATACATTACTTCGTGTAAACTTATGTTAAGTCCCGTCCCATGATCCCGGTTTGAACAAGTCCATGACACAGAATATTTATGAAGATAGTGGCACAAAATTACTGCCGTAAAATATATAATTGTAGATAGGTTGCATTCGTATGTAGGTAGGTGTTATACCTGGACTATCTGGTTTCGGATTTAACATGCCTGAAAGTATAGTCATACATAGCGTTATTTGTTTAAACGGACAGCTATTTAAGTATATACAATTACTTAAATATACATTACAATTGAAGTTGCATTTCAGTATTCCCTTGACCTCAAACAGTTAAAAGTCTACCTAACTCGTGAGAGTTTCGTAAATACATATTTTGTTTTTTAATAAAAGTATTTGTTTTGTGCCTGCCTTCTTACACGATCAAACGAGATAGGAGACGTTTAGGTTTTCTCGTAATAATCGTTGGTGTTGAAACTTTTCCCATTGGCTTGTATCACCATGATTGGTTCTGCGGTAAGAAGCTATTATAATCTTCTAAAATATTGTCAATACAGCCTTTAAGTAAATTACGATTCTAGGTTTTTGTCGCACGAAGTCTTACCAAACGTCTTGAGTACGAACCCCAGGTGCGCACAGACTTTACAAATGAAGACGTTTTTGGAAATAAATATCACAGCAATCAATGTATCGAAAGTCACGTTCAAATGTGAGTACTGCGACTGATCTCTCTTTTGACGTGTGGGTTCACCGTCCCATCGGGCTATGAGAGTGCAGGAACAGAGAGTGTACCTGTGTCTGCCCACACGCTTGTGCCCTATAATATTATACCCAGCGTATCTGGCTGTGTTAAGTGACACGAGCCACCGTCGTTTAAATCGTCCCGGACATCATTACTAGGTACTAGGTAGGTTTAATGGTAAAATTGCCTATAACGACTCTACATCAGAATCACAGAGATAGTTCCCTGAAAAATGTATTAAATGTACCTACGATAACCAAAATTATGATAGTGTGATGTTAAAACAGGTTATCGAATACCGAGAATTGAAATTAGATTACTGGAATTTGTTAACCATTTCATGTATAAATACACACATACATACTTTGTGTGCACACCCGATTTCTGGGAATCACTAAGCGTACCCTCACACCACAGTATAATAATATATCTAGTCTTAAATCGTCATATAAACCTACGCTATTGGGTAATGGCATGACCCGGGCATGAAACAGGCGCGAGCGTATTGCAATGACGAACTTATGGCGTGTTGTTGATGTAATTATAATGCTGTAGGTAGGCAGCCCTATCGCTGTTACACACCGTTCGGCTGTAGGTAAGTTTGGATAGATCGGATCACCAATCTTTTCCAATTCTCCAGTAATTAAAAAATATTGCTACCAATAAGGTAAATTTCCTCTTCAATTGGACACCAAATACATCACATCTCAGTCATACAGTATAATAATATACATTTATCAAAGCGTGGTGTGACAGCGGGCTATTAGAATGTTTCATTGCAAGCAATCCGTCCCGGGGGCCGGTCGACCCAATTAGATTGATCAGTCATAATCATGTTACGCTGGCACGGTGTTTACATAACACCCTGTATATTTGTGTACGGTATTTATAAAGAGTACATTGCTGAAATTGTGGAAAAAAATGCAAAATGTTAAATGAATGAAGAATCTAATTGGAATAGTCATTTATTTCTTTTTTGTTAGGACCTGCGCTGTCATAGATGTCGTGATATGATCTCATTTTTAGATAATAGATGGCGTTACTAGTGCAGGTTAAACTTTTACTCTCTTTTGTTGCCCGCTTTGAGTGTAAAATTAGGATACTAAAACAAGTGCTTATCGAAACCTGGACACTGAAATACTTGTTTTTCTCAGCGTCTTTATAAATAAGTATGCAGTATTCTGCATATTGCTCGGCGGAAGATTCACATTAGCGCCGCGCACAGTTTACACAATTTGTGCAGACGTACACAAAGCCGAAGTGTTTAGTGAGGCGAATCGCTTCCTTTGTGCACCGCGCCTGTTTCTAGTACGAACGCAGAATGTTCTGTTTAAAACACTTTAAATTTCTGCAAAGAAATTCTTTAGATGATGAAATATGAGCAGAAGAATAGTTTTAAATCTAAATATTTCAACGTCTTATCAAACTTAAAAACTTGAACACCAGAAATATTATATCAACTTCTTTACTAACATTTTTAAATAAATTAAATCTTGTTAAAAAAATATTAGAATCTTCTTCTTCTGGTACCACTCCACTGCCGTCTCTGGCAAGACTAAAGAATCTAATAGAGAAAACTGAGTGAGCAATTGTGAACCGATGCGGTGAGATAAACTCAGTTGATAGTTATTTGTATATTCATTGACTTGCCCGATGAAAACAAATATACCGTATAGTTTTTACAAATCTACTTACATTTGGCAACTATGATTACAAATTTAGCCTTATTATTTTACAACGTCCATTGGTCGGTATTTATTTCCATTCATATTTGTACCGACAACAGAATATCTACGTATTCAGACCAAATAAAGTGAACGCGATTTCCTCACATTATCCGAGAAGAAATGTCAAAACAAACGCAAAGGTCAGTCTTTCTGCTGACACGAATGTTGTATCTAACAAGATTATTTCAAAGAGAAGTTGTCCTGAGATCTACTAACATCACTTGTAAGACTGTTGCAGTCGTGGAAACGAGACGTCGTCGCTCTATGCCTTGTATTGCGCTCTCATAAATTTCCATTAATGTAATAATATTACTTCAGATGTGGCGGTTGGGCCCTTTAGTGGTGTAGGTATTCAGTCGTAGCTGTGATGGAAAAGGGCTTATTTTTAACCGACTCCAAAAAAGACTGGTTTTCGATTTGTCGTTTTTTTTCATATCTATTAGTAGTAACCTGTTATAATTATTATTCACTTACAAGGTTGTGTTTTCTGTATTGGTTTTTTCATCATGTTTTCCTCCGCCGACTGTGAGCAATATCTTGTAAAATTGGATAAAAATTCAGTAGCTTAGATTAAAACCTCTTGCATTTAAATCCACACATAATTCGAAAACAATTAAAAATCTCCATTATTTATGTGGTTTTCATGCTATATATCAAATCACCAACCAATTACCACTCCTTCAATTTCCTTCCTTTACTAAGACATAATAAACATCTTCCCTCAACATTGAAGGTTTCTTTCTGATATAAATACGTTTTATCCTATAAATATATATTCATCCGACCGATTTCGGCCATGGCGACCACTTCAACTCCTATTCGGTATTTTGGCGTTCATGCGCCCGAAGATGGCTAATGTACCCTATCTTTGCGAGGAAGGTCCGAGCACATTGAGGGCAGGTGAGCTTGCCGTCTTGAAAATGGTAGGAGATAGCAGCAGGTGGACGGGCCTTAACCCGATCGCGTTTTGTGTCAAGGTCAACTTTTCGTTGTTCCTCGAAATCGCGTACATGGTTTTTAATCACTCTGCGCCATTCTGACCGCTGTGCTGCCAAATGCTCCCACTGTGAAGGCTCTATGTTGCATCTCTTCATATGTCGCTTTTGGACATCTTTGTACCGGAGGAGTTGTCCGCCCTGCTTACGCTTGCCCTCCGCCAGTTCAGAATAAAAGATGCGTTTCGCCACTCTTTCATCCGACATCCGCGATATGTGACCGCACCACCGAAGTTGCCGGCGCATTAAGTAGGCCTCAATTCCACAAACATTGGCTCGCCGCAGGACTTCGGTATTACGTACTCTGTCGGACCATCTGATCTTCATGATGGTACGGAGGCATCGTAGGTGGAATCGATCAAGAGCACGTATTTGGCGACGATATAGACACCACGTCTCGGAAGAATACAGGAGGTTTGGCAGCACAATTGCCATATAAACAGACACCTTGGTGGCCAACTTAAGGTCATGTGAGCTAAAGACCTTGGAACACAGCTTGCCGAATGCTGCTGCTGCGGCACCGATCCTGCTATTGATCTCAGCATCAAGGTCACACTTTGATGTTATAGTGCTCCCCAAGTATCGAAATTTTTCTACCTGCTTTAGCACATCCTCGCCAAGATTTATGGATTTCTCAGCTTAGTGACAATAAGTCGGTGGTCAGACCAACAGTGCGCACCTCGCATAGCGCGGGTTATCTGCACTTGGCTGACATCTCTTTGCCTTACAATAGCATAGTCGATCAAGTGCCAGTGTTTGGATCTTGGGTGCATCCATGTCGTCTTGTATTTGGCGGCAAGTCTAAACATAGTGTTTGTAATTGCCAAGCCATACTGAGAACAAAGACTAAGCAAAAGTTGACCATTGCTGTTCATGTTGCCAACACCATGTCTACCCAATACTCCAGGCCAAGCCTCATAGTCCCGGCCAACCCTGGCATTGAAATCGCCCAGCAAAAGTACCTGCTCTCTGGCGTTTATGCGATTAAGGCAAAGGGTTACTTCCTCGTAAAATTTGTCCTTAATGTCATCGGATTTGTCTAACGTAGGCGCGTAGACACTGATGACATTAAGGTAGTTGTCTTTGTCCAGATGAAGGCGCAGTGTGGTAACGCGGTCAGATATGTGAACAGGGTACTCCCTCAGTCTCTTTGCTAAGTGATTTTTGATGGCAAATCCTACACCTGATCGCCGAGCTTCGGAGGCAGCAGTGCCTTTCCAAAAGAAAGTGTAACCACCACCTGCTTCTACCATCTCACCTTCATCGGCAAGATGTGTTTCGCTGAGAGCAGCCACATCCACGTTATAACGATGAAGTTCCCGAGCTACAATGGCAGTCTTGCGTTCAGGACAGGCGTTACCATCTCGATCAAGTAGAGTTCTCACGTTCCACGCACCGAATGTCATAACAGGTGTTTTATCATATGCATAATTTCTTCTGTACTTTCGACCACGATTTAAAGTGACGCGATGGCAGCCGCGGTTACTACCACCTAGCGGAATGAGACGAACATTTGTTTAGGGCACCTTTTCTAGCCCCCTCTCTGGCTGAGCAGAGAAAGCAGTGTCTCCCTAAATAGGGCTGCTTTGTCATCTCGGGTGCTGCCGAGCCCACGCTGTCGTCCCAAAGTGCAGCGCAGAAACGACCACGGTATGTAATCACACCCCCGAGACCGCCTATGTGCAGGTTTCAGACAAAGCCTAGTTGCATCTACCTAAGCCTCTCTACTTCTACCCATCGCCATAGGACTTATCTCCATCGGAGTCCATTAACGGAAGCGGTCAAATACGCAGGATATATTAAGGTGCGCAAGCGTTCGCGCATACGCAGGCGCACACACTCGTCCTCATCCCTCCTTGGATCAGTGGAACGGAAAACCGCTACGACTGAAGGTGGGGTCGGATGCTGTGTCTGGCCGACAGTGACTACGCCCTCCACTGTCGCCCTAGGCCATCCACCTTGCCTTGCTGACTCGCCGAGTCCGCCAAGTCACGTTACATATCTGCGTTGTGTTGCCTTCCTCACCGCGCCAGTCTTTGTGGGTTTAAGCAGGAGGGAACCGCATGTAGGAATGGATTTTGGATGAGAAAGGAAGGATGGGAATTTAGGAGAATGAGAGAGGTGGGATACCATAGCCACGGATAATCGGAATGTGGACTAAGGTAGCTCAGGGAAGGCGGGATCGCGTGCCCGTACACTTAGTTACCCAAGTGTCCCCTGCCTGAAATATATCATACTGCATCCTATAAATAGTATATATAATACTGCATCCTATAAATAGCTAGCTACCTTCGTAGGCGCTACATACGGCCTTAATAGATATCGCGAACATCTTTGTATTTTAAGACCTTAATTTGATCCAATTTATGGGTTTGTAACATTGTTTATTTATTTTGACATTCACTCTTTTATGTTTATTAGATTTTTTCATTTGTTTTTTGTTCGAACACGTGACATTACGAGTTTGGTTTAAGATTCGGTGATGATATGTCTACCGTACTTTCTTTATAAGGAATATCTAACACGGATTAGAAGTTGAGAACCAGTGCTTTGGCCAAAATCTCATTATATTTTCTACATTCGGCAAATATTTTTTTTAGTAGGTAGCCTACATAAGATCCCACTGCTATGCAAAAGGTCTCCTCTTTCTCCTTCCAAACCTCCCTGTATTTTGCGATTTCTGGCCACGTGCTCACCACCATCACATAATCTGCAAACATTATCATACTATAAAAAACAAAAAAAAACTCAGTGAAAAGTACTACTATTAAATTCCAATTAGGAAATAAAGACTTCACCCTTCCCCGTCTAGATCAAAGCCTTCTTAGCCTACATACTATGTAACAGCTAAGACGTTAAAGCTTCAAGCATAATGCTCAAATTCTGTTCCAATTAAAACAAAGCGCTAATCCAGCAGCCGCTGCAGCACTTGATACTTTAATCCTATACAATAAGGTTCAAAGCGATTCAGCAGCTTAATTCTGTTCAAGCGGATTTCAGATACCGTACCAATGTCTTTCAAAGTAAGGTGGTTGCAGTTGTGTAACTGAGATGGAGATATACGCTGTGTAGCACGCTATCTCGCTTCCACAATTGAAGTGTTGCTTTAAGAGGTCGTGGTAAAGGGTTGTTTTATGACGGTATTTGCAAGTTAGATGTTGATTAGAATAGCAAGTCTGTTATTGTTAATGTTGGTTTATCATGTTTGCTTGTGAAGCGGGATTGTGGACTAAATGCAGATTGAAGTTAAGCTAATACTGTTTTGTGGGTTGAGGTATTTGTAACTGCATAGTAAGTTACGAAACTGTCTGGATATTTTTTTATTGAGAACAATTTTTGTGTACCTCAAACTAATAGCGAGGAATAATTGGGCTTTAAAATTAATAAAACAGAAAAATAATATCTATTTTTTTTAACCAAGATCTATTGTAATCACTCACAGACAAACTGTGAAAACAGTTTTGTGGGGCTGTGTTCAAACTAGAACACAGCCTAAGATTATGTAAAAGTACTTAGTAAATAAATAAAATAATAAATATTAGGTTCGAAGTTACGAGCCAACTATCTTTATACCTCGTTCATAAAACGCAGAAGACCATTAAAAATCCATTTTTTATTTGAATTGACATGAAAAAGCTTTTATAGACGACGAAAAAAAACCATTACTTTTATTATTATTACACTATTAAAGTCCTAATTACAACATTCACGTAAGTTTCCTAATTACGTCATAATTAATGGAACTCATTAAAATCGGTATTAATTTTGACATGGATTGTAACTTGTATGAAAGTATCGATAAAGTTGTGGAAAGTAAAGTCTTTATAATTTATAGCCGTAATTTTAAAGCTTATAATTAATGTTTCGTGATACCTTGGAGATCAGCGGAATTGCATGAGTTTGTGCTATAATTTCTTTGGCAACAAAACTGAATTTGATGAAGCTATTTGTCGAATATTTGTTTCAAGATTATTTGAAGGCAACTTTTTATAATCGCAAAAGACAGAGAGGTCTGAAAAGAGAATGGGGAGGTTTTTTCCAAGTAGTATGAGCTAGAAAATATTTAATTATAATCGATTTAAATTTAGCCCCAAACATGACTAGTAGCCATAATAATCAACGGTTAAAGGTTTATACAGCATACCCAGCGCGAGTGTGGCATCTCCGTACAGATGATGTCGCGCCTGCTAGATTGCCCAAAGTGTACGCACACCTGCACTTAAGAGGATCTTCGCCAATGATGCTGCAATCGATGTTGCCAAATACTAGGCGCATCAAACATAATAAAACCATACCATCGACACGACAAAAAAGAAAAAACCCTCAATAGCGAATAATTTATGCAATACAATTTTTCACACTCGTAGCAAAGAAATTGACGCCTAAGAGTATAGAAAATTATTACCAAAGAACCACAGTCCATCTTACATTTCGGAAAGGTTTCAACTCACCTATATTTCTAGTATTTACCTAACCTCCCCTACCGTATCTGACAGTTAACTGGATCAGAACCCACGAAGCGTTGCATTAGAATTGGATTGGGAGCCACATCCAGTCGTCCACGTCAGGCTGCGGTCACAGTGCACTGTGGACAGATCCACTGTATGCTGCGGTTGGCCACAAAGTGAATGTAAATGAACTGATAGTGGCAAGGGGTAGCTGTGGAGTTATGAAGTTTGTATTTTTGGATTAAGGGTAGGCAGGGGAGGTTAGAATAGTGATTGATCTGGCTAGTTTTTGCTATCAGTTTTTTTATCGACCCCTGCATTAAGTGATTTAATCCTAGGGTCACGGGAGGTTTTGCAGACATTTGATTCACATGCACAAAGACACACAGATTCAGAAGTATCTGTGGGTCGCACAAATACATAGTCAAATTTGAAAAGAAACAAAATGAAGAAATGGTTAGAACGATTTTGACAATCTGCACATACATACACTGCACATAAATTGATTCAATCATTATTTAATTCCTCCAAATTTTTAATGTTTAAAGACAGTTAAAGATCATGAACTCCTGAATCATGAAAACCTGACTCTTCTGATCTGTTAGATCAGAACAGTAGTAATAGTGTTAAAAAAATATATTATAACAGCCATATTTGTAACTGAGAACCAAATATCAAAAACATTTTTACCACCAGAAAAGTTCAAATACATTGACATCAGTCTGTTCTCGATTACCTCCGCAGTGTATTCAATCCTCTCGTCCTAGTCGTGGTCCTGTTAACGCGGTTATCTGTCGTTTACGGCGCGCACTACGCTGGAGAGGCCGTCGGTTACACAAGCCCGTCTAATCTGCCACATAAACCCTTCAGGCGGGGGTGCAAGGGAAAAGAGGGAGCGATATTACCGATATATTTTAATTACGACGTAAAATATTGATTGTATTTTAGTTGTTGCTTTTGTGAATGGGACTAAGATTTTTCAAAGAAGCTGTTTACGTATGTTTGATCAAAACAATATTCTCTCTAGTTTGCAGAAAAAGTTGTCCGTGTCGTAACTAGATGGCGTTGACGTCGAATTAGAAGTCGCAAGCGTTTTGTTACACGGGTTTGGTTAGGCACTTCCATCGTTATACTATGTTATGGTGTTGTTTATTTTCACACTTCCAACCCAGCATATATTCATATAAGATCAACTCTTAAGTACTGAGATTCAACCCTCTGAACTCTCTATTTAACAGAAGCAATCGACCAAACAGAAAAAAGTAACCTTTGTTAAGGTTTATACTATTGTATGGTAAGTGAGTAAATTGATATTTACACAAACGTAATTTACATGCTCTGAAACGGTTTATGAAACGGACAGTTAGCACGGAGACATGTATATCCATAAGCTCTATACTATTTACAAATACATTTAAAAGAATAATTTCTATTTTAACTTAACATCATTGTTAACGAAATTTTCAACTACATTTTCTTTCCTTTGATTCGTATTTTTATAATCTTTCTAATGAATATTTCATTTCAATGTAACATAAAGCTTTATGTAAAACAATTTAAATAAATCCTATTACTTACATATTTTATTTTAAGTCTTATTAACTTTCTCTGGCAACGTTTTTATTCATTGTCTTTCATACTTTTTGTGTATATTAAAGCGAGCAACGGGGTGAATAGAGATTGAAGGGGTGAATAGAAAAATAATATATAAATTGCTTTCGGGGTGTCGATTAAGTTTCTTTACATAAACTCTCGTCTACTTGTATTTTATCACACAGTTGAGAATCTTGAAATAATAATTTTGTCTCGTAAAACTTGCAAAATTTAAGAAAAACTGTGCTTCTATTCACCCCGAAAATGTCTCTATTTACCCCGTTTTACGGTACCTTCGATACTCTGACAGAATGAGGTATTATGACTTTACTACTGTCATAGACGCCATTTTTAAAGAGTTTCTTGCCGGTTCTTCTCCATAAGAATTACATTTTAAAACCGCGCAACTTGAGTCAGTAACTTTTTGAAAGTGCCTGAGAAGGCCTACTCGGAATAAATACTTCTTGAGTTTCAAAAGCAATGTCTTCACACGATCCACAAAGTCAACATCGACATTAATCAAGATGAAATCATAATTCAAGCTTTCTTCATTCACCTCTCTTCCGCCTTTAACTTAATCCCCGGACAAGTAGGGCGGGCGGCGCCCTGACCTTGCCCGCTTCCGGTGCGATAATACAATGTCCGCCCAGCGCCCGCCTATAAATAGGTAACAAACAGAACTGTGCCATCCATCACAAACTTTGAACACGACTCTAATAATGATGATTAAATTATTGTTTGAAATGTTAATTAAATAAATTATTTAGTATTTGTAAGTTTGAGAACAGGTTGTGGTGTTGGTTGCATCTTGGAATGATGATGGTTTTTAAATGGTTGTTGATCGTTCGGCACGTGAAAATTCTAGTGTAATATTTACTCTGAATACACGACGCCTAAAAGTTTTAGATTCGTGTGATCAAAACTCCAGATTGGTGTGATCTGGTAGCTAAGACTATTCGATTTTTTATCGCCTCTCACACTAAGGAATTTAATCCTTTTATCGAAGAGGTTTCACAGACGTTTAATGCACATGCACAAAAGCTGTTGTAGCTGTACATCTATGTTATTCAGCTGATAAGAGAGTTCTGTATGAGTATTTGATTTAATGACTTCATTTCAGAAACTATTAGGCCAAATTAAAAAGTCATAAGCATATTTAAACTACGTAGACGAAACATCTGAATTTCTTTTAAAATGTATTCATAAAACCCTGATAATACCGTCCTCGGCTTGTAAATAACACTCGGGCGGTAAGACAACATAATTAGGTCCCTCCGCGGCCGCCAGCCTCCTCCGGCCTGCTTTATAGATATTACAAAAATACCCCACCAGACCTCTTTTTTTAAGGGACGGTTCCAATAACATGAATTTTAAAAAGGTTTTAAAATGAATATTTACTTGAAAAAAAATGACTCCTCCTATCCCTAATCCTTGTGTCGCGCGGGGTTTCACAGACATTCAATTCGCATGTACAGTGACACTTAGACTCAGAACAAGCATTTCTTTCCTTTTCCTTTCCTTCCCCTTTTCTTTCATTTCAAACCTACCCCACTTAAACTTTTAGTTATATTTAATGAAGTGTGCCGTATGGTAGATGAAAGCGAAAGCCTTTACCCAGCAGTGGAATCTTACAAAAGCGAACAAAAACATTGGCTGCAATTTTATTGCAAACTAGCTTCTGCCCGCGGCTTCGCCCGCGTGGTAAAGGGACAAAAAAACCAAGGTCTTTTCTTAATATTTTTTTCCGTAAGAACCTTCTCCTAATAATAACAAATACAACAAAAAAAGAATTAGTGAAATCGGTCCAGCCATTCACGCGTGATGCCGTGACCAAGGAAAACGGGTTTCATTTTTATATATATAGATTATACCAATCTTGAAACTAATGCAATCACCTAATTTTGCTAACTGTAAATGCTCAGATCAACCTGGTTCGTACTTAAATTTCTGTCAAAAAACCCTTATCAAAAAATGCAATAGTTAATGTATCATCACGGACATTTTCCACCGTACCAATATTTGTTACACTCTTAGTTTTCCTCATCCAGTGTTTCTCTTGATACAGCCATCAAAACCGCACCTTAACAGGCACTTTATCCATATAATTTGCTTGAACAAGCAATGAAATGCAAACAATATGTCCACCTGCAACCGTTTACATATACCTGCAGTACATTGCGCGTTATGTTAGCGGCAGTAAACGCCGAGTTAGTACTGAGTCGTAAATATGCCGCGAACTGTGATTTATGGAGCTAAGGCACGCGAAAGTGTTGTGTTATTGCTTTGTAATTTGTTTGTATTGTGGACTTTGAAATTAGTTATAATAATGTCATTAAACCTGCTTTTCTTGGAAAGGATTTTATCGAAAGCTTTTTATTGTGGTCAAAACTTTATTTAAATGTTATTGTTATGATAGATTCATTCGCTTTTGGTCATATAACTTTAGATTATTCCAAGTTATATTTATACATAAATATTATTTAGTTTATATTTGATACGGAAAAATCTACCTAATACATAATATACAGATAAATCAAACATGCGTAACTCGGTATACATCAAAATCCTTCGAACCTTTCACAAGTTATGGTGAAATAAATAAACTGAGCTACATAAACCCTCAAAACTTAACACTAAATTTAGCTATTCTATAAAATTAGAACATAGGTTATTAGAACAATACGTGTCTCTATTAAACGAACTCTCTTATCTAGTAATTTCCTACCCGACTGTCGAAGGTATACTCTTAATTGGCAAACAACGGAATGAGACTTTTGTAAAAAAAACCTTAATTAAACCGTTTGTTTGTCCACGTGTGATACTCACGTTATACAAACACAGTAATATAGGTCCTTTAGTAATTATTGCGGTTAGAAAACAGACTATTATTTAAGTAGGTTTTTTACAAAAGAGGTTTTTATAAAAGAGTTTGACGCTGTGATGCTGTCTGCCTGTAGGCTCAGTTTTAGTTGACAGTTTTGTTTTATAATTTTTTGTCGCTGTTTTTTGTTAAGAATTCGGATTTTAATTTTTAGTAGACTATAAATGATAAAAAAAACTCTGTTTAATTATTATTTTAATACTTATCGTGAAGTGGATTCGTAATTGTTTATTAATGGTTTACTTACGCGTATTTTTTGGGATAGCCCGACTAGTTTCGAACCTAACCGGAGCCCTTAATCATGAACTGTCGCGGCGGGATCGGGTAAGCTGTTAATATATAATTATGTCTTTATTTTTTGTTTAAAATAATTCAATAGATGCTGTGTTTATGAATCTGTACGTTGAAAATTTGTATAGATTGCGATTTTTTTTCAAATTAAAGGAGACTTTTGTTACACCTTAGATATACAAACCTGTGTCAAAAAAATAAAAAAAAGTATTTTTAAGATCATTAAATATATAACATATCAAAGAAAGGTGAACGGCAGGTTTGTATGGGCATTTCGTACCGCTAAAAAAAATAGTGTTTTGGGATAGTTTTTGTTTTAATTGTTAGTTAATATGACAGACAAGCTTTGTTTAAATTCTTAGATTTTTAGAACTTGGGACATAAAAGTTATAACCAATTTAATTCTTTAAGGTTATATACTAGTTTGCCAATGTAGATGTGACATATAGGTACAAAATCATTGTTTTTGGTGAGAATGTCAATGTTCTAGATTATTTATTAGTCGCTATCTTTTAGTGTTTTACTTACCATTATGTATGTATGTATATTGAGATGAGAATCGTACCTACTTATCATACCTAACGAAGCAGGTATCTCCGAAGCGCCTTTAAAACGTGTGACGTCAGCATTGCTGACGTAATAATTGATGTCTTCAAGATGATGACTCATATTTGGGTTTTCCAAATCAAAATTCGGTAAACTTCGTATATTCCAAGTTACAACATTTTCTTTGAGATGTCTGCACTGTACGAGCGTTGGAACAAGACTGTCTTTGCGCCGACAGTGCAGCCGTATTAATAGTCAGCGTACAAACATAGGTTTAGTAACTTTGAGGGTATATACGTTGATTCTACCTTACAATTAACTCAAAATGATCAATTGACGTTTTACAATTAACAATCAGCTTAGCAATATGGTTATTAGCTGTATTCGCGCCGACATACCTGCAGCCTGTATTAGGAGATACCCATGTTCAGCAGCGGACGGCAACAATTTGATAATGATAAAGTTCTGATAGGGTTTTGACTTGTTTTGAGGTAAATAAAACAATACTTTTTTTTGTTCATCATTTATTTTATTATCATCAATTAATTCTTAGTATTACTTCATCTAAGAAGGGGGCAGGTCGGGTAAGACCCTCATGGCGAGCATAGCTAAGATACCGCTCTTCTTATACTGGGCAACACAAGATATTGGGCTCTGTCTTGTTGTTCTTGTGTTACAACGAAGCTCAAATCTTGAGCTTGGACCCAGCAAACTCCACAAACTTCATTCATGGATGACATCTATAAATAATTTATTTCATGAGATGACAATAATAATTGAAATAGCATTAATGAAATAGATTGTAAAACATACATTTACACATATGTTTAGTTTGATAGACTAAGTTGTGCCTAACATGTTCAAGCATAAAAGAAACACAAGCAGAAAAGCGGTAGGACACAGCAAGACTACAAGCCTACTTGAATTTGAGCAATCCGAGGTGGACACTGGTTTGTGAGATACAATAATGGATTTCCTTCACCTTATAGAAACCCTTAACCAAATACTATGAGTGAATAAGTTTATTGCTCATTAGAGTACAGAAGAGCTCATTTGACAATGAAAGGATCAATATCCTTTTGTTACTACTAAAGCAAAACTCATGAGTGTTCCAGAGTTAGAAAAATATAGATTAATGTCCTTTGCATGGAAAGTGTTAATTAGCTAGTTTCTATAAATATATTTTCTCATATGAACCTGCTGGTGCTCCAACAAACGGGCTGTGTTCTCAGGATTCCACACTTCATCCGATGTTGTAGTGGACAGAATCCGACCACATACAGCACACATTAAAAGAGAATGATCAACATCCACATGATCAGGTGAAGGAGGTTGAATGTCTTCAACTAGTGGAGCAATCCTTACTCTTTTAGCTCTCAGCCAACATGGCACACAAGCTTGATCTCCAGTATGAAGCTAAAATAAAAAATAAAGAAAAGCTTAAATTCAAACATGCATACAAGGAAAATAATAAACTCAAATAAAGACAATTAGCAATAACTATTATCTACTATAACTATGTGTGTGATAGGTACATGTTTTTTTCAATACCTCTCGTGGTTGAATCCAAGTAGAGATTGTATTAGCCACTCTTTGTGCTTGTTCGTTCGGCCCTTCAATCATAATTTCGCGTCGACTAATTCTTAGTAGGGATCGTCCGCAAACAACACAAACAATTTGATGGCCTACTTGTCTTCTCGGTATATTCTCAGATAAATGTGAGTGAGTAGCTAGCTGCCAGCATGCATGGCAAACATGGTCAGCAGGTGTTATCTGGAAATAATGAATTAATTTACTGTGCTGTTCATCATTATTTTTATGTACTTTCCTTTTCAGAGGTCACACGATCAGAGTGATACTAATTCTAACACTTAGGCAAACCAAGTAATATACATGTAAATAACAATAGCAGATTAACTGGTAAGGACTACTTCTTAACACGTAAAACTGATCAGAGTTATTCGTAAACTACTTACTTCTCTAGGATATGTCCACAGTCGAATCGTACTGACAACATCTTCACTCTCATCGGATAAAGCGTGCCTTCTTATTCGGGACAGTCGAACGTTGCAATTAACACATTGCAAACTCGACATCTTGAAGCACGTACACACACAGCACAGTTAATAAAGCGTTCGTTCGCGATACTACTATCAAGAGATAGAATACGGAGGAGCCGATGCTCAACTCAACGTAAAACAGCCAGATTAATTGCTAAATTGCTCAGATGCAGTCACAAACCACAATCCAAAACAACAGCAAAAAACTAACTGACAGTAAGACAGATTTTCTTTACCTGTCAATAAATAATTGCCATTAGTCCAGTCATTTGGTAGAAAATAAGGGGATTACCTGGAAAGCTTTCCGGGAGTTTTGAAAATTGGGTATTTTATAGATTTGGATATGCTCTTTTCGAATTTTAACTTTGCCATCTCGTACAACCGCCGCTCGCGCCGCCATTTTGAAAAAATGGCGCCCAAAAACGGTTTTTTGGGAATATCTCCTTTCCGACGCATTTTACGAAAAAAATAATTTCTACAAAATTAAACTAGAAAAAAAATCCTACACTTTATGTCTTATTCACTTTTTCATAAAATCAATAGTTTTGGACGTACGAGCGCCGCAAAGTATAATTCATTTGCACCCCTACGAGTGTTTCGTATATTTTTCTAAACTGTTCTATTACTACCGCCGGCTTTCAAGAACCAGGTATCAGGGTAATATGTCACCTTTAAATCGGGCCTTTTCTCTCGACTATGAACGAAACTTCAACAACGGTAGAAGCTATATTAAAAGAAATATTTAGTTTAGACTAAATCATCAGTGTACGTTTATTGTCGTACAGTGTTGTTTATGTTCTTAGAGCTATGGCTTCTTAGACGCAAAATTGTTTTATTTGTGACAATTCACTTGAAAACCGGCGGCAGTAATAGAACATTTTAGAAAAATATAAGAAAAACACGTGGTGGTGCAGATGAATAAGCAATACTTTGCGGCGCTCGTACATCCAAAACTATTGATTTTATGAAAAAGTGAATAAGACATAAAGTGTAGGATTTTTTTTCTAGTTTAATTTTGTAGAAACTATTTTTTTCGTAAAATGCGTCGGAAAGGAGATATTCCCAAAAAACCGTTTTTGGGCGCCATTTTTTCAAAATGGCGGCGCGAGCGGCGGTGGTACGAGGTGGCAAAGTTAAAATTCGAAAAGACCATATTCAAATCTATAAAATACCCAATTTTCAAAACTCCCGGAAAGCTTTCCAGGTAATCCCCTTATTTTCTACCAAATGACTGGACTACATATGAACACAAAAAAATGATCACGAAAATCATTCCTATCATCAAATCGTAAACTATTACGATTTCATGCACCAATTATGCTTTTTGAGATATATCTCTTTTTAAATAATTAATTATTATTTCGATATTTGTGTTAGTTTTCATATGGCAACTTCTAAAAACATACCTGCGATTAGTTTACGATTTATTGCGTTTAATTATTCAAATACTTTTATTTATATTTTTAAAGTATCCGAAGTTCTAAAAATAGTATACTTACATAAAAATAAATGGCTCATTTGCCTGAATAAGTGGTATGAATTATATAACAGGACAACAACAAATGTATGTTGTACGAAATCTGCCGATGTCCTTTCACCCTTTAAACAGAAAATGTAACTTATCCAGACCTATCACTGTAATCCTTAGGGTTTTACTACTTTCTTTTGTCTTTTTTCTAGACCTAGATCATGTGTAGGCGAAATGTCAAACTCGTTATTAAATCGTAAAAAGTTCGTATACATTTTATAGCTTTGTAAACATAGGTAACTTAGCGATCTAGTTTCAATTTCTTGGGAATCGGGTGATTATATTTTCATATGAATTCTGATTCTTTCATATCTTGCTATACATATTAACTGTAATAAATGACAAACCTTCATGTAAAAATAAAAACTTCCAGCAAAAATTTAGGCAATATAGTATCAAATATTCATGTGTGTTTTTTTTTCTTTAGAATATTTCCATTTCATTATTAGATATCATCAGCTCTGTATAACCCACAGCTGGGCATTGTCTTCCATTTGTTCATGCAATCCTTCTTTCTCTTGACAAGCCTTCGCATTCATCCTATTCCTGCTATTATTATGTCATCTGCCCATCTCACCTTCGGTCTACTGGGACTTTGTATTAATTTATATTCCAACTCTTGGTCACCAAGTAACATCGGTAACTGCTCTACTCTATTTACCGTTCACTCTAGCTAAGAGTCCTGTCTAGCTTCATTTAACAATAGAATATAATCCAACCAGTTTAGTATTTTCACGATAGAGATAAACCGATGGACAGACAAATCTAATTGCAAAAATATCATCGCAAATACTCAACGCGATAAAACAATTAATATCTAACCTAGATATGGTTTATTGGATCAAAGCACAATAAGATACGTAAACAGGGTGAGTGACCTCGCGCAGTCACGTAGGTACGGTCAGCATCAAAAGTCGATTAACACTTTTAGACTATCAAACGAACTGTACACGATCAAATTCAATGAATTACTGTTGTGCTATTAGGTAACAAAATAGGCTTCATCATCATCATCATCTTCCTGCCCTTATCCCATTTCACTTGGGGTCGGCGCAACACGTCTTCTAGACATGTTGCTTAAAGATTTGGCTATGGTTTTATAGTCGGCCGCCTGCCTGACACTAACCCTCTTTGGGAATGCGTTTGTTGATGGCTTACCCGCCACCATTCGGGTGACCCAAGGTGCTTAGTACAGTGCACTGGGTCTTAAGGTCCATTAGTCGCCTTTTACGACACCCAGTGGAGGATATGGGGTGGTGCTATTCTTTATATCCGGACACCACACGGTAACAAAATAGGCTTGATAACTGATATATTTTAAACATACTAAGCACCAATTCCTATATGTCATAGAAAAATAATGACACTTTGTAAATTGGTTTGTGTTAACCGACTTCTGATGCTGACTGTACTAACAGACACCTCGCTTTACGAGCTATCGATAACTCCGTCTGGCTCACTCCTGACGAGCCTAATCTGGATGCCTAAAGAACTATTTGGAACTGGGACGAATAAGTAAAAATCAGATATGAATATAAAACTGAATCAGAATGAATATAAAATACTTTATTTTTTGACTGGATTTGTTACCCTAAAATTTAGGAAATAGGTCGATATCGAAGGGTATATGATTAAAATAAGAGCTTTTTCAGAAATCATTTTTTTTGTGATCCGGTGAAATATAAGGTGAAGGAGTATGCCTGACTCTTACCAGGTATTCCCAGAATACCAGACTATACCAGAGTATTCCCTATTATCGGGGTACACGGGAACGCTCTCGCAAGCTACTGCCAAATCATTTTCAGATTCCTGCTAAAAGTTAGTAAAAGTAGTACGTATTATAAACGACAAGTGCCAGAATAGGCGAGTAGTAGAATTCGCTGTCAAAATGATTACAATACGAAGTTCTTATGGTTCCACCCCTGCGATGGAATACCAATCGGATTAGATCTACTACCTTACGCCTGATGGCGAGTCAAACTGTACCTATTTACTCAATCAAATGTGACCTGAAAAGATAATAAATCACACAGAGTAAAAAAAAGAAGGGAAACCTTTGTTCTGCAATGAGACATAGCTGGCGAAACCAAATAAAAAGGCCACACACTTCGTTATCTAACAACTTTAGATCCCACGTCCCAAGTACCAAACTCTACGAGATTAATTTAAACAATGTCCCGGGTTCGATTCCCATCGGGCGCTGATTGCAGTGTTTCATCGCGCAGATTGTATTACGTGCCGCCGTTTGTAAGTCCGATATAATTCGATTCCCGCTGCGACGCTGCAGTCTTCCGATGGCCGCTAATCAGGTTTGAGATCGAAACACGAATAGAATTACTTTTTACGCCTAGGTACAAGTGGTCTGTTTAGTCTTGTATTATATGCACCTCTATAGCGATAATTTAATGTATAATATTAAGCTTCCGTAACACAGTAGGTAAATAAAAATGTAGTATGATTTTACTATACCTAACGTAACCAAGCCAATACCCTGATTTCACACTTCATTTGTCCTACTATATTATAGACGCGAAAGATTGTAAATGGTGTTTGTTAGCGTTTGACTATTTTGATGAATTTGGAACTAGCTGACACCCTGGAATAACATGCATAGGTATAACTAGTATTTTTAACCTACAGCGCCAGACGGTGGTAATGTTATTGCATGCAATGCATTACGGCAACGGCTAGTAGCATTTAATTCAATTTTTTTTTACAACTAATCGATCTCCGAAATACAAGTAGCTTTTTAACTTTTCACGTCTAATCACTTCTAAACAATTTTTGAAATGCTTTTTGTTCACTAACGTTAATTATCTAGTCAAGACAATCTTCGTGCTGAATTGTGAAACTATTTTTTGGATAGATAACGTCACATACGGTCGTATGTGACGTTATCTATCCAAAAAATAATAAATAATTTAATAATTTTTATTAAAGCAATATACGTAAAAGTCCAATATACGTAAATTGGGACAAATATCAGAATATCTGACAAACACGTCTCTTGGCACGGTAACCAGACACGCGGCAAGTGTGCCAATCTACATAAATATTGCAGTTTGACAAATACTTTTTTATCCGAAGAAATAAATATTCATGAGGTGATCCACTTTCCATAGTATTGTAGAAAAACGAGCATTACTCAACACGCGTATTTACTCAGTTACAATTTGAGGTATTGTTTCGAAAATCAGTTTTCCTCCTCACGCTTTTCCTTCACTGACTAATACGTAATAATTATGATGAAAGTCATTCTGATTGTAGCTCAAGAGCCTACAACTATAATGTATTTTTTTTAAATGACTCCTGCACTAAGCAATTTAATCCTTGTACCGCGGAGGGTTTCAGAGACATTCAATTCACATACACGGAGATAACCAGATGCAGCACAAGCATTTGTGGAACGCACAAATTCTTGTCCTATGCGGAGATTGAACCCGCGACAAGTCGCGCAAAGTGGTAATTGGTGTGGCGACCTATACCACTCGGTTATCCGTGCAGTCAAAATATCTATGAAAACCTAGTCAATAGCTACTCATTAAATAAAATCATTTTCAGGACTACCACTTTCTGACAATTATATTAACAGTAGTCCTGTTATAATTTTATCGGCTTTGGAATATCGATTAGGTATTTGTTTTAGTAGCCTGTTGCTATCTCAATGTCAGCACACGTCTACTTATCACCGAGTCAGAAGAAATAATAAACACCTTTTTTATACATTTCAATCCCTTTAGCTCACAACATATTTACATGTTATCCTCTTTACCAGCCTTTAACCTAAATGAGACGTTATCACATACAGCAGGCTGTTAGCATAACGTTCAATTTGTCTCCGAATGGTTACACAAGTAAAGGCAAATTATATTGCGTTTGTATTTCTGTGTAAATGTTAATAAGGGTATGTTTACTAGACGTTATGGTATTTCTGTATGGTTGTTGGTAGGTTTTATCAATTGATATGTGTGCGCAAGGGTTTAAGTAAAGTTGTGGAAATGAGGATGTATGCTGATTTTATGAAAAGGATTTCGTTAAAAAGTATTAAGGAATGCTGAGTTGTTCCTTCCTTGAGTTTAGGCTGTATAATCTCTAGCATAAATATGTAAACAGGACCAAACAGTTGCAGCAGATTTCTTATGCGAAATTTGTAAAGCTGTTATGGAGTATTTCTGATATTGAAAGCTAAACATAAAATGTTTAATTTGAAAGAAAATTTTATGATTTTACTTATCATTTGACTAGGACTTAAACTTCAATTATTTGGTCGCATTTAAAATTTTTGCTCGTGACTGTACCCATATTTTATTTTATCGAAATTGACTCAGTGGCTCAGTGAATAAATGACAGACAAAGGTACACATTTACAATTATAATAATCAATGGTATTATGGCGTGACGGTCTATAAATCTAATGTCCTCAGATTCACATTATCTTTAAATTCAGCAATGTATATTAAAGCAATTATTATTGAAGTCACTTAACAAGTCATTTTGGTGAAAGTCAAAACCACAAAACAATTACTTTGGCTCAGCCTAATGAATTAAGAGTTAGCTTCAAAATAAGTCTAGACTAGACTGAAACAAATTAAATGAGACATTTACAATGAAGAGGGCGCGTAATTAAACTGTTTGTAACATTCACTGTAATTAACTCGCTTTTAATTGCATTACAGGTTGAATATACTTCAATAGTGTTGTCCCACGCAAGTATCGATAAATTATATGAAAAGTTTAAATTACGCTAACTATGTTTAGAGTTGAGAAAAGTTTTGCGTTTCGAGTTAGCTAGTTTGTTGAACATGGAATTTCAATTTGGTTGTAGTTTTTTTAAAGTTAGTGCTTGTTAGATATTTCGAAGTAATTTGTTTTTTGTATGCCATTACTAGTTTTATTTGAAGTTGTAATGTAGTTTTAAGTACGTGCAATTTAAAGATAGTTTAGTTTAAGAAAAAATAATTGAATTCGAATTCTAAACTGATATTTCATATTGCAAAAATAAATTATGTGATAATAAATTTATTTTTGACAAATAGTCACTGGCTTTCTGTAAAAAAAATCACTCGTCTGTAAATTTAATTGACACACTTGAATTTAATTGTTGTGAAATATTGTGTTGAATTATTGTCATTGTGAGGACATTGCCTAAATAGCTAAATATGTACTAAACCAATGCATTTTGGAATAAACCCATCATTGTCTTTTTACCTAGATCTTTTCGCCTAACCTATATCCTAAAAGCCTGTATATCATTATATCGATCGATACCTGCCCGTCTAACCTATATCCTGTAAGTCTGTGTACATCGATCGTTCCTCAATGTCGGGCACATTCCTAGTGAACGTGACTTGACTGAGCCGCCGCCGCCAGCAGTGCCGGGTGCCGGCATTGTTGTCAATGTTGTGTCACGGTGTCAGCAGAGCTGTGGCTTAGTACACTTCTGTACTAGTTTAAGTTATGTGTTTAGTTGTAGGTGGTAGCATGTTCTCGTTCAGTTTTTGATAATTTATCATTATCGTAGATACACAGACCCAGAAAAGAAATTATGTATTATTCACGGGCGTGTATGAAGCGATTGAAGAGTGTGGTTGAAGCTAAAGTGGTATGCCAGGATCGTAGCATATGATACATCTCTCTGCCTACCCCAAGGGAAAGAGCCGTGACGTTTATGTGTGTATGTAGAAAAGAAATTAAATAAACAAAAAACTTTTCATAAGTCGAAGAACCCTTCAAAATAATTACATGTATACTTATCGTGCTCTCTTCCACCGTAACATAGGCCGGGAGCCTGGGAACGGTCCCGCATACTCACCTACACCGACAAGTAAGCACACATGTGCCATCGTTCCTTCCACCACCGCTCACAGTTATCATTGCACGTGTGGAAAAGAGACGCCGCTCTACGCCGTGTAGTGCGTCCTCTCGCTTGCACACAGTGGTAACAGACGTTCTGGTTCCCTCCCCGCCACATGTAAATGTTCTGACGTAAGTAAGTTATGAATTGGGCGCGTCACGAACTTTTTCTCTTCATATTTGTTTTCCGTGAGACATGTTAAAAGGATAACGTACTTGTTTTTCTTATTAATTTAAGAGCTTTGCTTGTTTTTGGAGCAGTTTCCGGCGGGTCTTATTCAGTAGGTACGAGTCGTCTTTTGTACTTGTGACCTGTCCTACTTTTTTATGTATTTGATCTACCATTTGTTAAGTCTAGATAGCTAGGTCTACCTAATTCTACCTAATTCGTTTTATCGAAAATAACCCGTTAACCTCAACACATCATAATAATAAGTGCTTAAGTAATAAGAATATCAATTAATGAATCACCAAATAATATAATCGACCACAAATCCTTACAGTTCAAATAGTATTTTATGCGGAAATACGTAATATACATTTTTAGCCCGAACAAACCTTTACACCTTTGTTTAAGATATCTGTACACACTGTATATCTACCCACACTTTACTGACATATTTAAAACCTTTACATTAAACTCTACAGAGAAGTGTATCTTTAATTATTGTAAGTAATAACTTGTGTGTTGTTTGTTCACAGGTGGGCGTGCTGCCCCCAGTCCGCCGCGCGCGGCCGCCCCGCCTCGCAGACATACCCAGGTACACTAGGCACGAGCTCTTTGACTATAATGTACGGTCAGCAAGTCAGTATAAGCAGTCAGCTTTTTTTTTTGACTTGTGACAAGTTCACCACAAATGCCTCTTTGCAACTCCTAAAGTTTGCTGTGCCCTAACAGGGACCATAATTTATTTATTATGAACCCAGTTAGGTAATTGTAAATGAATGTAATATGTATATGAAAACCAGGATCTACAATTATATTAACGGATACTATCCAGCTCTTACACTTGGTGTGTTCTAGGGTAAATGATTGCATCCAAAACGAAACTAATCAGCAGTAGTAAAATGGGGAAGTCGGTTAACATTAAAATTTGACTACACTGCTAAATCATATTAAACACCAATTCGTATCACGTAAGACTAAAGTAACTGGTACCTTTTAATTAGGATTGTGTTGACTTAGTTTGCTGACCGTACACTGAATTACAGAAATTGCTTTTCATATTGATACGTCGTGTTTACGCATATATTAATAAAATAATAGTTATTGACATTTTGTTTGATTGATTAAACATAAAGTTGTAGGTAAAAGGCACAATGAGATTGTTTTGGTACAGCGCCCTCTACCTATGGCCTGGGGGAACTAGTTTCTAAGGTTTTTTTTTTTTTATAAGCCTGTGAAAAACGAAACTTAAAGCTAGATTTTCCTTACTGAATGTTATAAATACTTCTTGCTTAATATCGTGATCTTTGATGAAATGTGAATGTTATTTGCCGATCTAATATAAAAAGAGAAAAAATAAAAGGATGTAGCTCAGAACAAAGAGATGACAGTTTTTTATTCAGAAAGGATGGAAGTGACATCTAGTTGTCTATAATTAAAGAGGCTATGTTCATATTTACATAATCTTAAATGGAATACTTTTTATTTCTACACAGCTCCCAGAAAAAAAACACTTTTGAACAAACAAATTAAAAAAAATAAACAGCAAGAGCACACAAAAACGGTTTACACTATAGCCGCATGAAAGTTACAGGTCTAAAACTAGACCTAAACCCAAAATACTAAAACCATTCACTTTGCACTACACGGCACACAGCATCAGTGTCCACGGAACTGAAAACTGACTGCTACAACACATCACACATCAGCAACACTCAAAAACTCGTAAAACAAACCTTATGCCGTCGCAATAAGAGCTATTTTAATATCAATGTGTTTGCACCAATTTGTGGTGTGTTGTATAGGTATTTAGGTTAGCGAATCATTTATACCGGAATGATTTATCACTGCAATTTCTGGTGTAACATGGATTTGTTTACGCTAGAGCTAGAGGCAGTAAAGGCTATTGATTTTCTCGATAGTTTAGGTTGGGTTTGGGTTTGATAGTAATTATACACTTAGAAATATTTCTAAGAGTTTAATTAGTTTTTCTTTTAACAAGTCTCTCATATGAGAGACTTGTTAAAAGACCACCACCGACCGAACCACAACGAAACAAAGACGCACTTGGTGTACAAAATGTGTTTCAATTGAATTTTGTGTAATTAAAAGCCGACTAAAACGTAGCTTAAAAAAGGCTACGCGGAAAAAGGATACGTGGATTGCATGCCCCTTCGTGCATGAAGCAACACAAATTTATATCTCTTATCCGAGACTTGTTACACGTTTATAAATGGCCTTATAGTTTCAATTCAACTCTTTCAACCGGAAACATTTTCTTTTAAAATTTGCTCTTAATATCAACAACGCTTGACGCAAAAATATTTAAAATAGTCGTAACAGAATATATTTTTCAATGCAAGAATCTGCTTGGGAATAATTCGGCATACAGGCACGTCTATACACGCGCGGTTCCAGCGATGCCAAAGGTCACCACGGCAAAGGTCAGCGTGTCCTCCCCGAATTCATTAACAAAGCAAATATTGTAGAAGTAAACATCGCTATTTAAAGAGACAATCTAACTAAACTGTTACACCGGTCACAGTGATGGGGTCAGTAGGGATGGATCTAAAGGGCATGTTTTAGACCCAGTTGACAGTATAGGAAATCAGAGCATCTGAGAATTGATCCAGGGTGGTTTATACTCTGATTCCAGGTAGTCTACATCAACCATACGTAAAAAAGATGAATATACGATTAAGGAACTCAGAGTAACTATATGCCCTAAGAATAGACTTCCATGACACAATTTTATTAAAACCAGACGTTTTGTTTTCATTTTTTTTAATTTTGACTGGCCTGTTGGTCTAGTGGTTTGTGGCCCTGAATGATATTCCAGAGGTTGTGGGTTCGATTCCCAACCAAGACAAATGTTTGTGTAATGAGCACGATCCAAATGATCGTGCTCATTACACAAACATTTGTCTGTTCTGTGTATGAGTGTAATTTAATTTTCTATAAAATGTATGTATTAAAAGTAAACAAGTATATTATTATATGTTTCTCAGTTATTTAGTACTCACAATACAAGCTCTGCTTCGTTTGAGACTAGATATCGTTGTGTGAAAGTCGTGGAATACGGGAATATTATACTATACGTAAGAAAGAAGTTACGGTTTAAGAACTCAGAGTAAATACCCTTATAATAGATTTCCAAATACACAATATTATCACAGATATTATTAAGACCTGTAACCAGATGTTTTGTTTTCATTATTTGATATTTTTCCAGTATTTAACGCTTGTTCTCGAATATGGGACTATACCTTTGCTTAAAAAAAATATAAAATAATTGATAATGATGATCGATCATCTTATTTTTGTCCAAATTCAATTTTTCCGTAACAATGCTTCTAAGTATTAAGCTCATTTTATTTAATTCCTCTTTTAGTAGACAAAGTCTGGTCCAGTCTTCTTAATCAACTTGTGTTATAATCAAGCGTCCATTGATAGCGGAGTTTAAGGTATTCGCAAATTATCACGTGCCACAGAGCGACGTGATGGGGTGCCAGTGGCTCTCAACCTTTTGGTTATAATGGACAGTTTATTTGTGATTAGAGTTGTGGTTACTTTCCTTTTACCAAACTTTTGAGTAGGTGTTTAACTGTTCTGAGATTGGTTGCCACTCCTTTTTATAAGACTTGTATAACAAAGATGGGTCACACTAATGACAACGTAACGTATAATGTGTTCCATCACCGTATAGGATAAATGTGTTATATTGCATTTCGCGATAACCATACTTTAATCATTGTTTTTCCATATTTTGTTCGAGCTTGTACAAAAATATCGGTGAATGACACTTGTTGCTCTTAAACAATTAAAAGATTTACTAGTTCCGACGTGCAGATTGAGCACCCCTGGTATTCCGAATAATTAGTGCCTCCAGTTACGGTGATAATGATAGCCGACTGGAGATTAGACACAACTCATTATGCAGAGCACGATCAATGCGCAGGAGCATAATGATAGCGGCTATCAGTGGAAAGGTTTATAGTTTTAATGGAGAGATTATCACAGACAGTGGCTGCTAAAGAATTTTGATAGATATGACAAATGGTCGTAGGGCCTCCTCAATATGCGTGTATCTCTTGTAATTTACGGGCTAACTTCAAGGGAAGAAACCTGGTCCTTTTTAAAGGCTTAATACGTGTATGGTTATTATCAAAATCATCAACTCTCCCAGTTCTGCAGTGGATGGCGATAAGTTGATATGATGAGGAAATATGATGCTAGTTATTATGGAAAAGTGTTCATTTGTTCTCAAAAGGAGTCCTCCTCCTCTTCATATGTGGCCATAGGTTTCTTTGCAAAATCTTATCAAAATCGATCCGGCAGTCTTGGAGATAAACACACAAATAAATTAGTCTTCTATAGGCTGTACCTATTTAATTGTAGTCTCGGAGTACAAAGCCTTGAATGATAAGACATCAGGCTGCCACTCGCAGGCCTCTGAACCTAATCTGACGTCTGAAACGAATCTCAAACAAAATCTAATTACGCTAAATGGATGCTGGATGTTGGCCCAAATGTTGTTGGTGGCCAATGTTTGTTGTGATGAAGTATTTACCTACTGTTCCTAAATCGTCTTAAGATATTATTTTATACACAAAAACCTTCCTTTTAAAACATTCTGTTCAATAAAAAGCCGCATCAAAATCCATTGCGTAGTTTAAATTATCTAAGAATTACTACATAGGGACTGACAAAAGAAAATAACTACTTATGTTTTTTATCTAGTTCAGTATTACCAGCCGAATGTTCACCTCTTAATTACAAGAAACAATAAATCATTCTGAAATAATCAGTAGTTCAACAGATTTCTCTCAAAAAAGAACACCTATCTACCCTTATCGTAACAAAAATATTGAAAAAACAAAACACGGTTAGTAAATACAAAGGAACGGTAGATGACTGAGCTAATACTGTACCAGTACTTTCAACTAGCAACAACCTTCATGGATTACAAACTCGACTGCAAGTTCATACATACTACATGCCTACCCACCTCCATTCCCTAGCGTGTGGGAAACCGTGTAACGCCCAAACTTTCCCGATACATAATCCCGGCACTTGTGTTATCTGATCCCATCCTGTATCTTAGAAATTGTTCCGAAGTCAGAAACAACTTCGAACTTGTGTTATTATTTTTGGCCGGGGATTGGAAGGCTAGGGTGTTCCCTTTGCTCAGTGGGTCATTAGGATTGCCTTACAAGTGGGAGGAATGCTCTCAGGTGGGTGGTCACTGATGGAAGTATTATTTTCAGACTGCATTAAGAACTGACTTTGACGACGTTTGCTATTTTTGTTGGAAAAGAAATATGAAGTGAAAAGGTCGGGTTAGTTTAGAGTTAATGTTTTTTGTTAGTTATGCCTGAACTTACGTATCATTCGGTTATTATTTAAGCAATTATAGAGTTATACATATACATATTTTTTCGAGTTTCAGATGAAGGCAATTTAGGAAAAAGTGCAGAATTTTTGTATTTGTGTAGAACTACAAGGGCGAGCGTAAAACAAAATTCTTTTTTTTGCGGTAAGTGAAGCATGAAACACATTTTTCCCCTTTGAGTAGTCCAAAGCTAATGGAAAACAGAATGGCGTGTGTACTCTCATTCCCTCTGAAAACGCACTCAGAACCCAGAGGGAAACACCTCACAATACTAGCACTCGGTATAAGTAGGCACTCCTATGACATGTGTGTATGCAAAGGACGAATACTGATGTATTTTGACATGCTATGAGTGTCTTTACAATATTCGTGTGATGACATGACAAATAAATTATTCCAAGAACTTATAACTAAAAAAATGTAAGAGATAGCAAACTGAGAAGAAAAAGGCAGGAGAAAATATTTACACGTGCTCATAAATTAACGAAATGTAAAGGTTTTTTTACATTAAATTAAAATGTATATTAGTAGTCCTTTCTTGATAAAAATTGAGGTCGACGCATCGTGGAAAAAGTATGAGGCAAAAGAAACTACAAACTCTACAACAGCATTCTTGAAACGCTTTACAAAAAAGTATAAAAGAAGATAAAAAAGAAAATGTCCTGTTTAGTATCTCAAATAATAAAAGGACTTAACAGCGCAGACAAAAACCCGATAATTAGATTTCAATAAAACACTTATCTTGTCAGCTTCGAACGCGAGACCTTTCGAGAGCGCTCACTGCTCCGATGGCGCGGAAAATGTATGATTTCCTATTTATATCACCGCCCCCCCCCCCCCCGCCCTTCTCCCCTGGTACACCTCCGTCGCACCACAGAGGTCTGCTCACGAGACCCTCTTAAGGAAACCAATAAAAGGCAACTTTGTGATGGAGTTTTGTTCTAAAATTCGAGTCTCGTGGTTTTTGTGTTTGGCTGGTTTTCATTTACATTTAAAAGGATTTTAAGTATGAGGTAGCAAGGTCACTTTGGATGAGGAAGGATGAAGAGCGGTTATTGTGACGTAAATTGGTAAATGTCTATGTCCGCGATAGGCAGAGATCAGTTATGAATAGTGACAGGACCCTGAAATACTTTAGCACAAATATAAACAATCACAGGCTATACGCCACAAAATAATTTTAGGAAATGAAGCTGTAACTCCTAGAAATAGGGTTCTATTTCAAACCACAAAAGCAAATATACGTCTTAAAAAAGTAATGCTCCAACTCCCAAACTAGGTTAGTGCATGCAACATCATATTTAACCCTCTCGCGATGTTAAGATGTTCCTTAACATCCATTCCGAAACTCCAGTAAAAGTAGTTTTTATGCAACGAAAAAGTTTTTATGCCATACTTAGACTTACGAAGTTACGACTGGGTCCGGGTAACGCCGGCTGATCCAATTAGTATGCATGAGGTTTGAGATTTAAACGAGTGTTGACAATGCTTGGCGTCTCATTTTATGCTAAGATGGAAGTGATGGCGCTGGATTATGTTAGCTTGTTACGGGGCTTTCGTATATAAGACGATGCTTGTTTTAGGAGATTTTTAAAAGGAGGTCTAAATTCGACTGTATTTTAGGCGAGTTGTTTTGGTTAATGAAATTTTGTGTTTTCTTGTGTGTTTTTTATTTATTAAAGTTGGTAAAATCTGGGATAGGTGTCTGTTACCACTACATTTTTTACATTTTAATTTAATTTAGTTATTTCCTTTGTTGAATACTAAGCATAAAGTATTCAGTTTTCAGTACTTTCAGGAACATTTTGTAAGGTAAGGTTATCTTCTAGACAAGTCGAGTACACTTACAGTGTCCTACATTCTACTGTTCTAAGCAAAATTTTGACATTACATATTCATGAACAAGAAGATGTTTTTTTATTTAAATTAAATTCTTTTCCTCGCACTAGACAATGTATGAAAGATATTTTTTTCTCTCGTTATGAAGTTGAAAACTAAAGTGAAAAGTGAGTGAAAACAGTTTTTATTAAACTTGCCAAAACTTTTTGTAATTCTTTTTAGTTTCATCACTTACTTCTATTGACATAATATACATATTTGACCGACTTTTATGCTTGAATCCTTAATTTTTTTTTCAGCACTGTTGACTGAGGAAAATAACTTCTATCCCAAAAAATACAAACACTTCGAAAAAAAAAATCCTAGTGTTTTACTTTGCTATTTGCAATGTGAACGGTTAACCATTTCAGATCTTCATTCAAAATTCAATTATTGCCAAAAAACCCCTCTCACAATAAATCAAGTCGGCAATCTACTTACAGCACGAATAGCCCCAGTATCACTCACATTAACTTTAAAATTTAAACCAAATAGCTGTAACATACACATAATTCCTCACAGACCGTTGTACAGGCAAAACTCTCCACATTAATCTAATTTATTGCGAGACGAAGGAGGTTTTATGATATTCATTGAAAAGGACGATACCCTAAACTACGATATAGACAATACTTTAATGGATTAAGTATTGTTTTTACTTTGTAATAAGTCTAATTATCTATTTGATTTTGGCCTATCGAGAGTAGACTAAGTAGTATCGTAAAAAAACAAAAAACTGTTTATTTTTAAATTCCAAACTTTTAGAGTTATTCCTACGTGAATGACCTCAAGTGGTACAATTAATTATACCAGTGTCATACATACGAAGAAAATCAAAAGTTAGAGGAATCCGATTTGAGTCCTACAAATACTTGACCTACGCAAGAATCGAACCCAAAGTCATCTACAAGTACTTGTCATGTTGATCTCCACACCACTTGGGTATAATTCTAAACTCAAACTTGTTTCATGAAGAGTGAAGATCTGATGAACATCTAAGGCCTATCATACACGTGGCAACACGAAATCTGACACCCGATAATTTATTTTCCAAAACCGCAGTCGCAACAAAACGCATAGTTCTGGTAAAAAAGTCACCAAATATAGGAGATTCTCTTTTTAATTAATAGGACCGCTACATATTAGACTAATTATTACTATCGACTACCCGAATACTTAATCTCGGAGTGTTTGCTCAAAATATTTACTATCTGAAAAAGTGGCAACTATAATACCCCGAAATAATGAATAGGAGAATGAAAAAACTTCCACTATAAATATTTCTCAACATGTACACAACACCATCCAGTGTCAAGTTAGGCGTACTAAGTGGGGATCGAACCCGTGACCTCCGATATAGCAGTCAGGGTCACTAATCACTAGACCAACAGGCCTGTAAAATAAGCGGGAAACAAAAAGAACATGCTAGTTAAAACAAAAGAAGGTCTTACTAACTCAGTTAAGCCCGGTATCGGAAAATTCCGTCGTCTCATGTACAAGAGCTTAGATACTTAGTTGTAAGAGAGCCCTACTAACTGGCTTTATATTCAATCTCGTTATAAGTTGAGGCCTCCTAGACTGAGGAACTCCGCCTTTGACACAACTTCGTAATAAGTCATCCCAAGTCCCAACGTAAGATGTTTAATTAATATTTTGTTTCAAAGTTTCAGGGTATTAGATGAATGTATAGTATGTTGAATTCTTGTAAAGTTTCTAGTTGCAATAAAATTGTGCTGGAGTATTGGACTCATCTATCATACTAAATAGTTAGGTGTACATTTATTCACCGACTTAAAAAGGATTAGGTTTCTTAATTCGACCGTATATAATAATATGCTCTTGTGTTTTTATGTTCCTTACTTCTTCACGAACAAACTGTAGGTGCAATTTCGATAAAATAGGGTTTAGAGGTAGCTGACATATTGGAATCACATACAGGTGACTTTCCAATCCGAAAAAAAAAAAGATTTTCCCCAAAACGTTTCAATTAGAAGTCACATTCTTTTGGAAACACAGGGGCGACAAAAATACAAATTCTTTATTTACATCCCCATACAGTCTATACTAGTTTTCATTAAACATTGTATGGTAACAAGGTGCTAACATATTCTGCTATGTAGTAACAGATGGTTCGCCAGTATTTGCTCCGATCACATGCCCAGAACATAACACTCGGACCACGCGACTATGTGTTAAGTAGCAAACACATTAGTACACCGTAAATGGATTCATACACTTGTTACTTAACAATATAAAGCTAGAGATAAATTCATTTGCCGCTGTCTTTCTGTCTGTCGTTATGTATGCTTAGATCTTATTAACTATGCAACGGATTTTTATGAGGGTTTTTAGTAGATATAATGTTTCAAGAAGTAAGTAGGTACAAAACACCATCTTTGCACCCGTACCATCGATGGAACCCGCGACATGTCGCGCACAGTGGTACTTGGCGTGGTACCTACACCACTCGGCTATCCGAGCAGTCAAGTGTAACATAGATCACAGTAAAATCTCTCGTAAGCACAATAAAGAAATGACTCAAGCCTCTATGTTCCTTCTTACAGTCACAGGACATTGAAGATTAATTTTTTTTTTAACCTTCAGAGGCCTAAATTGTCTATATTACGAGGGGTCTAATACAAATGTCTACAGGATTAATATTGGAAGAAACCTTGACCCGAAACATTTATAAACAAATTATTATATATTAAATAGTCTATAACCTAAATATAGTACATGAATTTCTAATATACAATGTAACTTTTCAATCACACGTTTGCTCTAAGAATTACTATTATTTGCGTACAGCGCCATCTCGTGGTTGATTAATTAACACCTTATATCTAAACAAGCTGATAACGATCGCTTTGTTTATGTTATTAGTGCAACTCGTGTTGCACTAATAACATAAACAAAGTGTATTTATACTGTTTCTAACATAATTATGGAGTTCAAAGTGTGTTACAGTAAAATAAATGTACGAAAAATGAAATTTAAATCTAAGAAAAACACGGACTTCTTCGATTATATTTGTTATATAAATTGAGTATATGTTTTCAATTACTATGAAACTAAACGTACTTTTATCTAATTAATCTTATTATTTGACCTAAATAACGAAAATAACCAAGTACAACAATATTCAACCAAACAAATCTAAAATCGGCTAAGTAGAGCATAGTTCAAGGCGTAACCCAGAAAGATCATTAAATCTTCTGTTCAAAACTGATCTTACAAAGACTCAATTACAAGTTGTATGTATGAGATGTATGTGTGAACATGATAAAGGCTAATTACTCGCTCATAGCTGTCCGACTGCAGTTAATGTAACTATTTACTGCGCTGAGATCACTGTTATAAACAAGTAATAGTGTGGGGAAACGACACCATTTAATTTATTTTAATAAAAAAGAAAGAATTATAATTATTAATAAAAAAAGTAATTATAAGAAACCAGTATATACGTCCCACTGCTAAACATAAGCCTCTTCCCATGTAGGTATGTTTGAGCACTGACCACCCTGTCTCGGAATAATTAATGGTAATAATTAATTACTAGCTAGTTGTTGCCCGCGACTTTGCCCGCACGAATGTCGGTTATAGATGCAAAAATGTGACCTTTGTCTGACGCAGTCGGTTAAAAAGCCTATGTGTTAAACCTGTGAGCTAAGTCTATAAAAAACATCAAATTTTGTATTTGTATTGAAGGCTTTTAAGCATTGATCATCACGCTAAATTTCAATTATAATATTTATGATGTTTTCTTTCGCCATTAGTCAGTAGTGTCTTAGAATAGTTAAGAAAATACATATAAGTTTGAAGAAGTTCCATGGGTACCTGCCAGCCCTAGGGATCGAACCTGCACCTCATGCACGAAAACTCATACATAGAACCGCAAGGCCACTACAACATTAAATATTTATTTAAATCCAAAAACGTTTAATTAAGTACCACTAAACTTCGTTAATCTAAGTCCAGCCTTTGAACCATACCTGGGCCTATTTTAGGCTAGCTATTGAATATCAAAGGGACCTACAGGGACCACAGTGTGCCCAAGTCGACACTTAAATCAAATTCAACCAACAACAGGTACTTAGAGTTAGTAATAAGGGACTAGGGCTAGCTTTGAATACTCGATAGGTCAGGGGTGCTCAACCTGTGGTTAGTTTAATAAAATACCTGAGAACATGAAAAGACTACTTCGAAAAAACTCAAAAATAAAAAAGAAACGATTTCGTAAAGTTTATTACACAACATAAAAGTTCTTAACGTTTTGTTAAGTTTTTGTACGTCTTAAAGAAGCATTCTATACATTTACTTTAAGCTCTGGTTTTCTGTTTACCCATATTTTAGAAATAATAAATGATTATGATACTGGCTTAAAAAGTTTAAGTGTTAGATTAAACCTCTTTTGGTTTAATTTTAATAGTCAAAAAACACATAAATTCTTTATTCTGCTCTAGAATAAGTTTTACGTTCCTATTAAATAAAAAGATTTTCATTTTTACGGCATAACTTCCAAGTCATAACCTAAATAAAAAGTAAAATTAGTCCATCCCAAATACCTGATACTTTAACCTAGAAAATATATTCAAGTTTAAGAAGGAATGGCCTTTCAAGTAATGAAAGTTCATATTACAAACAAAAGAAGTTTTAGAATACAAGTAGGAATACATTTACCAATTACGAAAACATAAAAAATACAAATGGTCTCAAAAAGGTTGTCAGCCCCTGTTGTCAAGCGCTCAGGTGTCACAAATTATTGGATATCGGGAACTTTGCGAACGTGTGAGAATGCGCCTTTTGAGAAGGTTTTTGCGAAATTTGCGAGATCTCGCGATATTGACTCTCTGCCTTTTGATATTTTAAGAAGTTTGCCGGTTTTTGTTGGAACGGTTTGCCAACGTTTAGGGATAAGGATTTATTATTTATCGTTTGTTGTCAAAGCTGTGTACCTTTTTGCTAAATAATTTTAAGTGCTCGGTGACATTTTTTACCGTCTTAAAACAAAATAGGATGTGATAGGTAGGTAATAGGTGTATAATTATTCATAATTTACGATTTTAAGTATTAATTTATTCTCGCTAAATACAGAATCCACTACATTTACCTATCACGCCCTATTTTTTAAGTCATTAAAAAATATTGCCAGAATACTGACTAATATAATAAAGTAGTATTTTTTTACTTCCAATAAATAAAAATAAAAGACTAATTCATCGGCATCGATAACGTTGTGCCCCTTCCCTAAAGCCGTTAATAAATTAATGCTTGTTAGCGCCTCCGAGTTGTTTAAGATGTATCGTTATTTAATTACTCCGGTTATTAAGATACATTAGGACATTGTGCTATTTTGTCTAGATGTTTTCTGGGTATCTAACTTATGTCTCGGGGGTATTGATAATTGTCTCGACATTTTTCTAAATCACGAAATCCACAAACATGGTGTAATTTATCTCTAAACTCGCCAAACTGTTACGTTTGAAGGCGAAATTTAAAATGTAGTATAATGATACCAGTCTATAAGTATAAATTCCACAGCTGGGATAATGGTCGTTCATCATCATGCTTGTTCATTGCGGTCAGGAGAATCCAGATTCCGATATTTGTGCCCCAAGTTTCTTCACGATGTTTTCCTGCGCTGTTTGTCATCAGTGTCTTAGTTTAAGCAATAATGGTCACAACGAAATGAATGAAAAAGGAGTAAATGATAGTGTGACGTCTGATAGAGGAGAATGGAAGAAAACGTGTTGCGCTGACCCCAAGTAAAATGGGATAAGGGCAAGAAGATGATGATGGTCTCAACGAATTTTTTTTAAGTTTTAGGGGGAGGACTTATTTTCATCTATTTTCTCTATCTTCATGTAAATTTAATTGTTGTGTCCGGGTAAGTCTAAGACTGGACTAAGCTCAACGCAGTTTTTGAAAAAGGCAACATAAAAAAAGGCTTGGATCTTGCACCCTATTTTTCTATTTCTCAAGAAATGTTTTCTGGAATATTTTCTGACCTTTATAACTATTATCCTTTGAAGGCTATTTCCATGAATATAAATGTTAGTCTTAATTGATCGCTGTTTGTTTTGTCAAAGCTGATGTTTTTCATTTCTCGCTAGCAGGAAAGTCTTCGTGACATTTAGCAGAAATGCAATAACGGAATTAAAATGAAGAAATATTCTAGACAAGATTTATCAAGTTTAATAAATAAGGAAGATCTTAAACTAGATTTAGTTTTCTTTGAATTTATGAATTACATCTACGATTAAAACTGTTCTTTCGAAGGAAGCTGCATTTAATGCGTAATTTCAGCACTAAAAAAAATTGACCAGACATTGTGTATGGATATTTTCCATACATTTTCCGACAGATCTCGCAATTTCTGCACTAACGTGGTTCGACTCCACCGTAACGACATTAGTGCCTTGTAATAGGCGGACTATATTGCCACTTACCGGACTGAGCATCGAACCCGCTGCATACACAGCCTAACATCGTTGCCCGACCTAATCACGTTAACCCTCGAACCCTGATAATTACGGCCCTTGGTACACGTGGCAACAGAAGCATACTGTACAATGCATCTGTTATAAATATACGGTAGCAGTAACTTTGAAACTATTATTATAAATTCGAAAGTTAGTTAGTACCTATGGATGAATGCATTTAATAGATTTTTGTTACTCTTTCCCTTGAAACGGTTGGACTTTTCTCGAATTAATTTGATATGAAGTTTACGGAGACCCCCTTATTTTTTATCCAACTGCGATAGAGGTTTGTAAAATTTGCAAAAACTATAGCTGAAAAGCTGTGGCTGACATTTGCGCGGGCGAAGACTATATTTAAATATCAAAGTCAGTAAAATACCCAACTTTACATTTGCACTCCTCCTGTAGGTACGAGATACTGTCATTGAAATAAGCACAAAATCCCGAGCATTACTCCACACTGCAGTACGGTCTGTTTGACGGGGGGGGGGGGGCAAAGGTCAGTGCATAAATAGTGACACCGCTCCTACGCTTGCATTAACGTGGCAGTTTTATTATAGTTACAGAAGTATTACTGGTTGGATTAAGTTGAGGTTCAAAATGTCTAGAGGACAGATACTTCTTAATTCTTGGAGTGAAGTTTGTTGTAAAGCATGGGAATGTAGCGTAGGAGTATTAACAAAAATATCAAACCAAAAAGCTGCTAAAAGCATGAGTGATATAGCAAAGTTAACTGTTCAGTGCTCTACCTTATTTACAGAATTAGTACTATTTCAGTCACACAAAATTCGACAGGATTCCGTGTTCTATAGAACGACTGCCCATCTAACAGCCCTTTTTACTCCAACTGAGTTCCATAAGCTATTTGAAATGGTGACATGTATCTCTTAGTTGTCTGATCGACCATCGAAGCTATGACAGCCTAGTGGTAAGACTGCGAAGTCAATGGTTCGGAATTCGATCGAGCGTGTGCTTGTAAGCGTTTTAGAAATAAATATCTCAGCTTCCGGGTCTAAAAATGCACTTAAAGATGTGGGTTCTGCACCTGATCTCTCTCCAGTCGTGTCGGATTGTGGTTCCATCGGGCTATAAGAGTAAAGGAACAGAGAGTGCACCTGTGTTTACGCACACGTTTGTGCACTATAATATGTCTCGCGTAGCTGGCTGGTGTCATAGTAACACTAGCCGCCGTGGCCGGAATCGATCCGGATGTATTAGTTTTCTGAATACCCGATAACAATTTATTAATGATTATTAATATTGTACTTTCACCGGGAAATCCATGAATCAACCAAGGAGATATATGAACTACGTACAGAGATCACAGTCTGCCTGCTCTCGTGACGTCACACGTCAGAAATGCCAATGACACGTCATGACGCGCGGAGAACATTACAGTTTTATTGTTATTGACTGGCTTTTAAAATGTTTTCGCTTTTCTTCCGGACTGCAGTTCTTATTGGGCTTGGCAGGAAATATACTATTAGGCAATTGGTTACAGATACTAGAAGCGTTTGGGTTTATTGTAAGGAAATGTTATTGACACGGATATGTCTGTTTTTTCTAATAGGTGCTAGTTAACTGTTAACGAAAGAAAAAGTACTAACTACTATTAACCAAATTATTAAGTATGTAATTTTCTTACTGTTGTTGTGAAATTTATTAGAATGTAGGTATGCCGCTTAAAATTAAATTTTACAAATTGCAGTGATATTGCAAGTATTTTACGAATATTTAACATAACAAACTCCTTTTAAACAATTTAAACTATTCTTAGCTATTAATTGCTACATGCAATACCTGATACAAATAGTACACAACTATACCGTGTCTAATATAATTGAAATCCATTAAAATTGTATCTCTCTGGAGAGCTAAAATTCAAGTTATGTCCAAACAAAGTCAAACAAACTTAATATTACGGTGATGGAAAATGGAACTAAATGAAACCTTAACAAAGGCATAACGAAAATTACAACTTTATATGAAACGACAGCGACACTAGCGCCACTACTAACTGCAAAATTATATTTGTTAGAATTGATAAATTAAAATTAATTGACAGGTTGCATTTTCGTAAACCAATATGGCGTAAATAATTGCCTCGCGACGCACTAAACGCTTGAAAGTATTTTAATGAGGCGGCTAATAAGAACTTGTATTTAATAGCCTTTAGCTTGTATTTATTTTATAGCCAGAACTTATAGTAAATCAATTTTACGACTGTTCTAGCGGTGACTAATGGTCTATTGTGAATTTTGATTAGAAAAACAAAGGAACCATTGAAAATTGATGATAAATTATAGTATTTATCGTAACAGTTATGTTTACGATCGCTAGTTTTTGCTCCAAGAAGGAACTGAGATAAAGTCCAATCTTACAATACATACTCTTTAGCACCGGTCAAATAAAATCCTTCGTTTTGTCGATTTGTTTTTAAGCAAATAAAAAATATGCACTTTCACACCGACATTGTCGGAATAAAGGCTCGTGACTTTAATGTAAATAAAGTGTTGTAACTAATTGTAAAAGGCACGTGGAAATATCGAAGCGAATTATTTGTTTACGAAATTAAAACTATTGTTACGGAAACAGTTTATTTTACTTTAGAATACATTTGCTTTAACCTTAAAGACTTTATGTATTTAGATTTAAAGTATAATAATGATAGGTATAGAAATGTTTGAGTTGTGTAGGAAATTCACTGATGATAACATTATTGAAAAGAAAAAAATATCCAACACGTTTGTCTGTAATTCTAAACTAAAAGTATTAAAACGTATCCAGTTTATTAAATTGCAGGTTACAGACAGCCACCAGACACCATAAATCACTACATGACATAACCTCCCCCACTGGTACCAATTAGTGCCCAATTTATGTGATTTGACACTCGAGCGGCGTGTATCGAGTTTATATGAAATATAGTGTAACATCACTATCGGTACACTGAGTGGAAGTAACAGAACGTCCACTTGGATCTGTGCATTAGGTAATTTATGCACGATTAAAATAATTTTAATCCTTTTCTCGATATTACTCTACATACTTAAACGATATAACGGTTTACTCACGCGTATTTATCGGGATAGCTCGACTAGTTTAAGTATGAATCAGCCTAACGAAAGTTATTATAAAAAAAAATACTCTACATTCTACTTACAATAAATCGTATCCAAATGATTATTATCAAACTTTCAAAATACCAACCCTACATTTCATTTTAAACTTAACACATAAGTAAACTTTACTCAAACAATATATTAGGTTGAACTTTACTTCAGTTCCGTTACAACAGACTTATTTTCCTAAATATAGTGTTAAATCAACGTAAAAGGATTCAGCCCTAGTCTCCGTGGGAGGCCAGTAGTGTAGGTGGACAGCCACGAAACATTACAGCACTGGCATTTAGGAACACTGATGGTAATTACTGATGACTTAGATAAGAAAGAGGTTTAAATGCTGGATGATATATTCCACGAATTTCACACAACAGCACCTAGTCTCAAACGAAGCAGAGCTTGTATTACGAGTGCTAGACAACTGATAAACACACTTATATACTTCTAAATACATACGTAATATAGATAAATAACACCCAGACACAGAACAAATGATCACACAAACATTTGTCCTGGTTGGGAACCCACGACTTATGGTATAGCAGTCATGTCCACTAACCACTAGACCAACTGGCCAGCTCGCTTAATGATTATAATAGATTTCTAAGTAGAGCCGTTAGTTTGGCGGTTTCCCAGACTACCTCGTTATCCAGTCCTAGGGGTTTGCCATCATCTTTGGCAAGACTGTGACAGGCAAGACCCCACTCTATACAGCGCAGGGCGACGTCTTGCTTCCACAGATACAATAATATTACGGTAAACTTACAAAAAGAGTATAGAAGTTATCGAAGTGTGTCGCGGCTCTACAAGGTATATAATCCTGTCTCTTTTTCACAAATGCTCTTGTTTTATTCTAGGGGCTGGCAATAAGCCTCTAAGAGTCCGAAAAAAGTAATTGAAAATGAATAAATAGTTTTATTATTAAAATGCATCGCCCGACGTTTCGGTGCGAGGACTTTCAATGTCACATCCAAATGGGAAGTTTAAATAATGATCAAAACTCGTTTTTTAAGCCACGGGACGATGTCTGACCTCTGGCGACCAGTGCTCAGGGTCAAAGACTTTACAGCTATTCTTTAATTATCTACCGGTATTAAACGTCTAAGTTGAGTAGAGTAGACCAGTAAAACTATCATTTCACGTGTCTAACAAGCAATGAATAAAATGCGAATGTATTTTTGGTTTTCACAAGACAGTAAACAATATGTGCTCTTTGCAAGCGAATCTGTCGCGGAGGATCTTACAAATGTCCAAATCACTTGCACAGGGACACTTAGATTTGGAACAAGTATTTGTGGAAAAAAAGCATATTATAGTCTATACCTATATAGTTTTACACGGGAACCGAACCCAGAACATACGATACACAACAATAATTGTCTTGGTGACCTATATTCCTTGGCTAACCAAGTCGTCATTACCAATCTTATTGGGATCACATAGGAATGTGTGTAGAGCACTAAACGCTCCCATGAATGGCCATCTCAGGTACGGCGACTACTCATAGAATGCGCGCGCAACTTGCTCTCAGTCATGCAACTAGTTTCGGCAAAGACTAACTTGGCTTGCTTCTAAGGTGACAAATGTTCAGATATGTGACTCTACCACGAATTTAATAAATAATGAGTATAATTAAATTGTTAATAAGTTTTAATGCTTTTAATTTGTTATTTTACTGTTCATTTACTTTTTTCTAGTTTGTCAGCGTATTTTTTAAAGTAATCTTTAATATTCGATCTCTTTTAACTTGAATTTCGACTCCAAATGATTTTCATTTTTTTATTTTTGTTGCAAAGAATTCCTAACCTCTACTTTCACGTACACTCCTAATACAAATAACCCACAATGTTTCCGTAAACAAACCAACAAGTGTAGTGACCAGTCTGTGGTTGTGTACAACACTCTATGTCGCGGCAGAGCGCGGCACACTCAGCAGTTGGCACCCGACCACCGGCCGACACACACGCACGCTCTCCACAAAATATTCCCGCGAAGTTTCACAAACTTTACAACAATCATTTACATGAAATATTATATTTTTATTAAACCTTTTTGGAGTGAACAAGTGCCTTTGTAGTGTTGTTAGTTAAAGTGATGTAAGTTACAATGAATGGAGTCGTGGTTACTGCGGATATTGTGAAAGATGCTGGGATTATCGAAAGGTAATGTTCGTATGAACTTCGTATACCTAGGTTTAGACGAATTAGATTTGTATGGAATTTATAAGGTTCTTTTAAGTAAATACTTTAAAGTTAAAAACTAAGCACGTAAACCTGAAATGATGGTACTAACTCTACAATAACTTAAAGTTAATAACTTAAACTCTACAACATAAATAGCAAAAGTTAAAGACAATATCATTTTTTTACATAAATAATTTCTTCTTCTAAACTCAAGCAAAAACGCAAATCGCAATCTTACGTTTTGTTTGCAAAACAATCGGAAATGTTTACACTCTGTCAAAATGATAAGAAAAATTGAAAAGAATTGTTAACATACTAAAATATTTTTGTTAAACTGAGAATGATTTGTTTAAGAATATTACTTTTCAATTAGCATTAGAAAGTAATAATAAAGGTATAAATTTTCCCACTACTGGCAATAGGACTCTCTTTATGTAGAGAAAGAAAATACCAATATTTATTAGCTTTAAAAATATTTTCTGATTAAGAATATTAATCTATAAACCTTTGAATATTTACACGCAGACAATCCATCACGTCTGCACCAACAATGGCATCTTTCATTCCGTTTTGGAATTGTCATAATGAGTCGATCATTTAAATATTTAATTAGGTACCAACAAGTAATCCGTTCCGAGTAGGTTACCAATTATTCTGCCTTTTCTACTACTGGGCAAATTTGTAAACATAGATTAAATTGATACTCATTACAAATTAACACTTACGAGTACTTTTTATTAATGAAATTTTCATCAATAAAAAGTAACGCAAACTCATTTAAAATTATTTTCAATCAAGCAACGTAATTTTAAAGGTTCGCTTTTAACTTGTCAACATGTAGGTTGGATATATTGTGTAAATAAGTAGATACTCTAATAATAAATACTAAATCTTCACAGAACAGTAAATATTCGAATTGACATTTATAGAGCCTAATATTATTCAAGCCAAAGCATTATAACTAAAAAGGTTTTATACCATCACCCACGCAAACTATAGGCCTAGCCAAAAATACCGCTTCTATTTTAATTAATATCGAATCTGTGTTTTACCGTGGTTTTCATCGCATTTTGACCCACTCTACAAAAAATAACTTTGGATAATTATCATTTATTTCGTTGATTACCGATTAACGAAACACAATCGAATGTGTGACAAAAACTATACTCAACAAAAAATATCTACATTTAATTTTAAGTTTTTCTTATCTCGGCACCACAACTTCACCTAAAAAATACTATAAAAGCGCCATTTTTGTATATGGCCCTAACAATAGGAGTTTTCAAAAACGTATCTTGAACTTTTCATGACGATAAATGGAGAAGGTACGTTTAGAACTCTACATCTCTACACTTAAAAAAACATAGTTCCATAAAAGTATATTAGCACGAGACAAGCTTTGCCTGTATCTTATACTATAGAACTAACTACTTTTTGCTGCAATAGCCGACAGCCAATCGATCAGAGCCGTGAGCGAAATCTACTTACCAATAAAAATTCAATAAGGAAAAAATGTAGCGCCAAATGCCAAAGTTTAATAGTGATAGTAATTGGATTGAAAGCTCGACAGTCAGTCCGGTGGCCTTGGGAACCTGTTCCCCTTATTAGGCATAACATCAGTCCACACCAAACTCATCAAGCCGGCTTGACGGCGGCCACATGTTAAGGATTAACAGCTTAGCCCCCACACGTGACATTGTTAGGATTTTCGCACATTACGAAAGTAAATCCATTTAAATACGCCGCTAGATGGATTAACTTTGTTTAAATCGCAAGGATTTTGGTTGGTTCAAGTCCGGTAGCTAGACCGTAAATAGCAAAATTAAGTATAAGCAAAATTTGCACGAGGAATTGCTGATAAAATTATAAATTGTATGGCATTTCGATAATTTAAAATTTATTACAACGAATTACTACAGTTTTTCAATATACATTATATCATTGCAGTTACTGGTTTCTCTCATAGAATAGAGCAAATAAACTGAAAAACGCAAAAGAAATGTCCTAACTCAAAACACGACATGTTAGTTAAAAGTTATAATTGTTTGGAACTGTCGGATGCAGTAACACTGTTGTAACACAGTTATAAATAACTCGGTTACCTAACACATACCTGTAACCTTTGACTAGGTAGTTTGAATAGTTATATTTTAGGCGAAACTAGTTTAACAACAAATAGAATTAGTTCCCTTTCGATTAATTTACATTTACTATTAAGTAGCAGAGCAGTGCTTTTTGTTCAGGTATTTATGGCATAAAAAGATATTTATTGCGTATTTGCTCACTCACATACGTTGAATACAAACTTTACCCGACGCTGATTATCTTTTAAAGAAATTGATTTTCGACGTGATCTCAATAGTATAAGAGAGAGAGAAGAGTTTTTAATAATCAAACAAATAAGTTAACTCACCAAAACTAAAATGAAAAAGAAGTCACTAGCTACCTCTAAAATCGCATCAATTGATCGCACAAATCTTGTGCTACGGGGTCGAACCCGCGACACGTTGCGTATAGTGGTAACTGGTGTGGTGACTAATACCATTCGGCTATCCGTGCATTCATTTTTGAATTACTTAAATAATTAATTACGGGAATATTCTGTATTTCATTAACACTGACCCATATAGATAACTCGCCGCGTCACAATCAGTTGACCGGTGATCAGGTAACCAGCTATTAATAACCAATTATGAAACGATTAGCGCACACTAATTGATGTCCAACTTGTGTAGAGTAGTGCGACTTACTTGAACTGTAGATTTATTAATTAAGTTACCGTAAAATACTTGACGCAGTTCTTTTTGAATTATTTACAAAAAATAGAAAGATTTCACTTACACCATAAACCTGATATTGAAATTGAATAACAATAGAAGATAACCAGGTTATAACAATATAAACAACTCTACCATTTCAAACGAAAACCGGTCAGCCATAGCTATGTACATTAAAAAAAACAAAAGTAATTTATACAAACCAAGCTATCTGTCCTGTTATAGTGAAAGAAGAAGAAACGGCACAACAAACTCCCCAGCTGCACACTGTCTTTAAAATCATGACATAACGTTATTAGCTTTATAGTACGTACAAGTATTGCAACACAGTCCAGTATCTACAAAAAAATTACATAGACAAATAATTCTAATTACTAAGAAAAATAGGCGACAATCTACATGTCCATTTGACTCAAAAAAGTTGATGTTTCGAATCAAAAGTCAATCAAATCAAACGGTTTGATCTCGGAAGCTTTTCCAAGTTGATTGAATCGTTTTTTACGGAAGTGACACGTTTACCCTCATGCCTTCTCAAAAAGAAATGTCTGTTGTAAAGATTTGAGCAATTCCAATCATCACAAACGTTTGGTTGTTGACTCTACAACTTTGTTTGTTTTGTGAACCGGAATTTCACAATAAACCACTCAATATTGGAATCTCGCAACCATACACACGAAAACAAGAGGCACAAATCTGGTTCAGAAACAAAGAGCTTACCATTATAACATATGTTGTAGTTGTGCAAGTGGGATACCGCTCTACATCATGTAATGCGCTATCTCACTTACACAACTGGTAAAACGTAATAACACAACGTTTTTCCCGCAGGTTAAGCTCACAAAAAAACCCAGACATCTACAAACCCCCTTTTACTAATAAACACGGGACATATTGTTCCAATTAACAACATAATAGAAGAAACAAATAAGTAATTCCCAAAAACTTGAAATTTTGACTGGTTACTAAATATACCTAAATGTCTAGAATATTTCTATGAAGAATAACTTATACTCACTCAACACATAGCTCGCAATAAATTTATAACATCCTGTTTCAAATAAAAATAACACATTATTCCTAGTATATAGCTGTAAGAGAACCAACAACGTAATTCCTTAGGAATGGAACTTTGGAGTAGTTAGAAATATCTAACTACTAGATAATTATGTTTCTATTAAATTAATATACATATATATCTTGATAATATTATTACGTATTATTCATTCAATAATTTAAATTGCTAAACAGTTCCACTAAATCAATTAATGGAAAACCATACTATTAATAGTTATTGATTTGAACAATGTTTACGCTAGGTTTGTTAATTAAGAGTACTCTTAACCGGAGTGTTAAAACCCGGCGATGAATAGGTTTTAAGGCGTAAACAACAACAAAGTTCATTCAACTGTTATAATAGTATTTATTTATTAAATATAAATCATAACACTCTAAAAATCATTGTTCTCTGTCATGTCTTTGGGAAACATCAATTTACTTAGTGTAAGACAAAGTCGCTTCACGCGTCTCCATGACACCATTGCGTAGTATGTGTATCTTTACAACTACGCAATGAATGGATTTAATGCAGTTTTTTAATACACGGACGAGTTTGCTAGAGTGCCCAAAGTGTCGGACGCACAGGTGTACTTTGGAGAATCGTCTGTTCGCCAATGATGTTGCTAAATATTGGGCGCCATAAATTTAATACAGCCGTTTCATCGACTCGAAAACAAGAAGAAGAATAGACTGAATATCAGACGGAATTTAAAGGGGCTGCTAGTACACTATTAATCTTTAAATATCAAAATAAAAAATGTGGATTTCTTGGGAGATAGTGACAAGTTTCATAATATATATTTTTTTTTTGTAGTATTTAGCAAACATTTGTTCAGTAATCTAACAGTTATTTCACGTTAAATAAATCATATTATTATATACGTGTAACAATTGCATAACAAGGATAACATAATATATTAATAACTTGGATAAATCCATTAATAATATTAAACAATAACATGAGCTTATTCAGACAAACATATCAAAATTTAATTCAAGTTTGTAGTTTATGTGTTGTATATGTAATTTATTTCACTGTAATGAGATTTAATCAAAGGATGAAAGGATTTTACTATTTCAAAAGGAAACTTTTAAATGTTTACTACCAATTAATGAAAATTTGTTACGCTAGCAGAAGTCAGACGGCGCTATACATAAAGAAGAACGGCATCTCGCTTTCACAACTGCATTGGACTCTTTGATGGTCTACAATTGTTTCCTTCTAGTATCTCTTTTAATTAATGTTATATTATGAATAATATGGAATGTGCTGAGAATAAAACTATACTTACAAGTCTGACTTGATGACGTATTTGTATGTAATTATGCATGTATGGAAAAATAAACCTAAACATGAATTCAATGTCGATAGACGAAAAAACTATAAATCAAATACTCTAAATACGCAGGAGGCACATAACTATCTCATTAACTGGTTGTGATACATTTGAAGTCCAAGGGTACTAGATTTTTTACTACATATATACAGTACCTTAATATAATAGTTACCCGTAAAATAACTAGTTGTTACGTACGACTGCCCTCCGCACACGCGATCGTCAGTTATAGCTGCAAAGACGATACCCCTCTTTAATGCTCTCGGTTAAAATGTGAGAAGTTTCACTACCTTCGTTCGTGGCTAATATCTTCTCTTCCCCTTGTATAGAATAAGAAAGCACTTGTGAAAACAGTACAAAAATTCGACTAAATAACTTCAGACATCATAATTATCAACAGACTAGGTCACTAGGACAAACTAATACAAGGAAAACAATACGATTATTTAATAAACAAAATATTCATCAATTTGATGAAATTTGTTGAACTTGCATAACTACGCTTATTTTCGGCTAAAGGTCGAACAGTCTTATTAAAATAATCTTCTACACTTTTTTAACGTAGTATTGACGTATTTTATATTATTCTATACCTACATAATTTTCATATTTACGTGTTGAAGATATTTTTGTTATGTATTTGGCGGCTGAACCAATAGAAATTACATTTTTATTTATGCTTATGACGTAAATCAAAGAAAAATGTAAAATGTTTTATGCTTGCGAAAATTATGTGTTTAATATTTTTATTATCTGAATGACGGACTAAATAGATTTTTATTTTTCATTCCCAGTAACCTCGTTACTGCAGCTTAATTTATAAAAATCTCACTTTTTCTACCTAAGCCACATAATTCGTTATTTTGAATTGTGAAGCTAATGCGCTACATATATAATAAATATATAGGTATATTTTAATATATTTATATGCAAAATATCATAGACACAGAGTCCAAAAGTTAAAAAAGGACGTCAGATTTAAATACCTTATTTTTTGAGTCGTCGCGTAGAATAAGGAAATGTCAAATTAAAATAATCTTTAATTAAAGAAAAAAACCATACCGACTTGTTCCAAAACATGTTATTATTACCCGGTATTAGATACCAGTGCCTGTACTACGACATTCTAAAGCTGGGCTGTTGGAATTGTGGAGGTGAGAGAGCGCTCTACATAGCACAATGTGGCGTCTCGCTCCTTCTTTAAGATCTCAGATTAAGCACATTGGCCTGGCAAACTCGATTTGGTTATATTTTTCTTTTAAAACAATATACATTATTTTAATTATAATCATAACACACTTTACTTAGTGTAAAATAGGTGCGTGCTAAAATATATATTTGATCAAGACAGAAGCTTTTTTTACCTTTGTTGTAGAGACATCAAAAAGTGAATGAAACATTAAAGTTACAAAACGTCATCAAATCCTGGTTTACTTTTAAAATTCATACGGCAACGACCTTACAGAGTCGTGACAGTCGTATTAATACGGAAATTCCTTTGCGCGGCAATAAAAATATTACTGAAGTGTCTTAAAATAATTGCGATTGTTTCGAGACAAGTTGGTGTGAATCTTAAGTTGAAATACAAGTTATAGTACATTCATTTGTTGTATCATATTATGTGCAAAATAACTTTTGTGGGGCGGATCCATAACTGTTAAATTATAATTACGATTTACTCATGGGTATTTATCGGGAAATCCCGACTAGTTTCGGACCCAATCGGAGTCCTTAATCATGAGCTGACTATATTATATCCCACTGTTTAACTAAAGCCTTACTATACAACAAGTCTATTCGCCTTACTATATTAAAGAGCAATTTACCATTGCATTTTAGAACACGGCTTGTCTTGCCTTTCCAAGTAGTGTCTAAAAAAAGTATTCGTATCTATTTAAGAACTGCATTTTAATGTACTTTTTTATTAAATTTTTGGTTTGTATTCGAAGCTATCGTTAAATCTGCAGTCTTGAATAGTAAAGTGTTACGACATAACAACAGTATTCAATTTAAAATTAAATCTATAATAGACATGTCTTTTATGTCATAACGGTACCTGAGGTAAGTGCTCATTGTTTCAAACACCAATGATTAGTATTTAATATCACCTTATGTCTAGCTGTTTCTAACCATAACTCAATATTATCTGAATTATGTTACAAACCAAAAGTTTGTAAGTGTGGTGGATGGTTGGAGTGTGAGTGGACGGATGAATGTTTGTTACACTTTCACGTATAAACGGCTAGATCAATTTTGTTGTAATTTAATAAGGAGTTAGCAGGCATCCTGGATTCAAAGGAAATTCATACAAAGCTACTTTTTAACCAGTCGGTCCGGCTAGTAATCTGTAAATTCAATGGAATAGTCCGTTTAAAAAGATCTATGAACACAACTATACATGCACATCCAATCACAAAACAATCATTACTGAAGCTGTTAATATGAGTACACTATTATATTATTGCAGTTTTGGAAGCGAGACGGCATACCACACGGCCGCGGCGTAGAGCGGCATCTCTCTTCGTCATCTGCAATAATGTTACTTTAATCGGTTAAAGATCGCTGGTTAGTTGTGTAACACTTAATAGCTTGCAACACACTCGGTAGTAAACAAATTAAACTATATGTTTGCTGATCCAACGAGATTTGTCATCTAGCCATGGACAGGCGTGTATTGAACTAAAAACATCAATATTAAATTGGTGTTGAGCAAATGTTGTTCTATTAGCCAACTCATTTTGCGTGTAATTTTAGCTTTGAAGCAAGCTCAATAGATTTAGGTTCAAATATTGATATAACAATGCAAGTACAAACCTAGGAAGCGATTGTCAATTGTTTAATTAACTATGTTGAACTTCACATTGCACGGCAATTCTTACTAGAAATCTGCATCTATTTTTGTGTATAATTTCGAAAGAGTCTTATCCAACATAGTTATACTAACTATAAACTCTTTATTATCAATCAATAATTGTATTCCATGTCTAATGTGTACATTCGTGCTCTACATAATACTTAATAGCTTAACACTTATGGTTCTTCGAAATTAAGTGATTATTCGATTTGTAGTACAATAGAAGTGTATTTCCACATCAATACAGGACAGCTATTTATTCATTACTCGAGTATTTGTACCGATTAGGAATTGAAACAATGTAGGCTTTGTCCCGTCCCCTAATAATTGAATTGGTAGAGCCGGGGGCAGTGGCTGTTTAAATTCCGAGATTTTCGATACTCGAATAAACATTTGAAAGAATAATAAGTCTTTTTTAAATAGTGTCTCCAAAAGAAACAAATGACTGCTTAGAGAAGTATAACTAGCTTTTACCCGCGTCTTCGTCTTCGTAAAATATAAAAGTTGATGTTTTACAGCCATAACTGACATCCACATTTTAAGCAATAGTTATCGATATGGCTAAAGAAAGTTAGTCATAACGGCTTAATGATTGAAATTTTAGTGAATAGCTTAGTGCCGATTGAGACCTCTGTCTACCCTTTTAGTGCTTATTTATTGTATTTACTATGGTTGATTGTTATTGTCTCTTTTTTACCGTACTCTATGTAGTCTCAACTCGCTACGTGATTGATTACTTATAATCATTATATAATTGTGACCTAACAGGATGACTTGACTATACTTGGCAGTTAATTTACAATTACTATTGCCGTTAAAAGCCCTTTTTATGACTACCTTATCTGCGGTACGGCAACATCCTCGCCAAGATGAATGAATCAATGATCAAAATCTTATTCTTGTTAAAGATCTAGAAAGGTTAATTCTTTTATACTCGTAGTTACTTAATATGTTCTATATTTTCTATAGCATACGTCGTTAAAGTTAGCATTAGAATATGCTAACTTTGAACATCCGTTCTTATTCAATGGTTCATCTAAATCTCCTACATAATCACACTCAACAATACGATCATTAATAATACTCCAAGTACTGGCATTCCGTTAGTACGACCTATTTCAAGCCGAAACGTAGAGCTACCCGGCCAAAACAAATGCGCTATGTTTACAAACATTCTCTCCGTCGCAGTGTGTTTCGTAAATAGGCCGGGTTATACCCACGGATAACCTTATGATAAACCCGTGACTTGTGGCTTATGTCGTCATTGTTTTCATACTTATTTTTGTTGTCAATGAAGAATTCAAGATGAAAATATTTACAACGATTTATGCGACTTGTCAATATTTGTTAGGAGAGTTAACAAGACTTGGGCATTAGTCATATATTTCTTCCATTGATTACAATATGCAGTTATTTTTAACTTAAATAAAAAGATATACCAATAATAAAAGAAACAAATTGTAATCTTGTCTTACCTTTCCCGTGCCCGTCAGGGCTATACTCGTACATTGTGAAGAGCCAATAAAGTATTGAGTATTGAATAAAACAAAATAGGCAGAAACGCGACAACTATTTTTTAAATGATATAAGTGGTAGTAAGTAACTATCACAATACATTCATGAGATGACAAGAAATCATAAGTTCTATGTAAGTAGTTAAGTATAAACCAGAGTAAATGTTAGAACAGCGATATTATGGCAAAGACTTAGCGATCTGAACCAGGGCTTCCAGCCCAGTGGAGCGAGGAGGCACCGGGAGCAGGCACAAGTAGCTGTTAACAACGAGTTTGTCTGATTACTGAAAGGGGGTTAAAATATTTTAAATGGTTTTAAAAGCTTGTCTCCTTTCACCTTTTTATTAACATTATCTATGTATTAGTATAGTCAATATTAGTTCATTCGTTTAAAAATATTCATTATTTAGTAACAAGCAGACCATTTAAGTATCAGAGTTAGTTTGTTTCGACATTTCTTCTCAGGGTAGTCAGTTAGGATATGTGAAATCCAGCAAGCTCAAAATGTACATATATGTTTAAGACATGTAGAAAGGAAAGAAAAAAATATTTATTTGAAAAGTGAAGTAAAAGTGATATAATTATCTTAGTTACGAAATAAATGATTTTATTTCTCCAGGCCACCTAATGAAGTGACCCAAACTATATAGAAAAAAAAATCCAAGTGATAGATTTGCTCATAAGTAATTTAATCAAAACAGCAATTCTCTCAAACACTTTTAACAACCTCTTCCCTTCACGTAAAGTCCAGTTAGTAACAAACCTATAATTACACGGTATTCCAGGTAAACCCACCATTTGACCTCCGCCATCGTGACCGGCGCAAATAAAGCCTGTGTACCTTAATTCAGTGTGGGAACACGCGAATCTAACGCGCCCTAACTATTATATTACCTTCGTTTGACAGCCTAATTAGCTTTTCAGTCTAAGGGCCTACCACTAACGCTAAAAATATTATTACTATTGTGGGAAAGAGACGCAGCTATACGTTGTGTAGCGCGCTGTCTCTCTTCCACAACCGATGATATTACTTTAAGCTGTGTTGGTAGGCTGTCTGGTTAGTAACCTGCTGTGACCCCCGGGACATCGTATAGTATAGCGTGATGATAGAATAAAAGTTTGTAATTATAATCTGTTTGCGATTGGTGAGATTCTAATTAAACTGTGTTATTAGTTTGTATGTCTGATTATATTTGGTAATTACTTTTTGATTTGTTGATTTATATTTAGACAAAAACAGAGCTCTAACTGTGTGTCTTGGTGTCTTGTCTCAGAATCTAAAAAATATGATCGCCAATCAAACTACATTCCAAACATTCAATAACAAGACAATTTTAATCAATCAGACAAAAAATGAAACGATCAATCTTTTAAAAGCCAGGTAATTATTAGCCACTTTTTTAAACGCTAAAATCAAAAATCTCATATCTCACCCAGACAATAAAACGAATGTTAAAAATATTTCTCTTTTGCGCGTATTTACATCATAAGATTTGCTAGCAATCCGTCAAACTCTACAATAATAATATTTAATGTTGAGCACACATAAAACATAACATTTCATTTAATTGTTATTTCCTCGTGATTGCGTGCCCCCGCCCTTGACCGTGACCCCGGTAATCTGTACCGCGGGGCTTCTGCCCGAATTCATTAGCTCAGACACGCTTATATTAGCCGCATGTGGGACAATATGCCCTTAATTATCTCTTAGTAATAACGAAGGTATAGTTAGCCGCTTTTGTAGGTAAGAATATACACGAAACAAAGTTTTTAAGCAGTTGGTCATAATTTTAAACTGTTAGTTTTGTTGTCGAAGAAGAAATTGGCCGTTTACTGCTTTTGTAGTTGAGAATATGTACAAGACAAAGTTTTTAAACACTTGTACTTGGTCATAATTTTAAAATGGCAACTTTGTTGTCGAAAAAGAAATTGGGTAAATTGAGATTTTCTATCAAAAGTTGTGAGGGATGACCAGCATGATTTTTAATAGATCAACTTTCTTGGTCCTAAAACACACCGCGAGGACTGGTTCGAGGCGATGCAGGATAGAGAATCGTGGAAGGAGTTAAAGGAGGTCTTTGCCCAGTAGTGGGACACTAGGCTAGAAAAAAACCAAGCTAGTGGTGTTCTTTAAAAAAATAAAGAGTCTGTAAGGCCATTCATTTACAGTTTTAGCCGCGTAGACAGGAAAAAATCGACGCAGCAAACTTACTAACTTTATCCTTAACTCCCCATACTGAAAAATATTGTCGTTATCATCGCTCCTAACTCAACAATATCCACGTGTTGCTTATCAATACTCCGCGCCGCCACCGCGATCCGACACGGCCGCCGTGTCGCACCGTAAAGCACATTCGTTCACGACCGAGTGGAAGCAAAGACCGATGTAATTCGTTCACCTTAATAATATAATGTTTATAGTTCACAGTCTACTTTTATAAGTTTAATGGTTTTAGGGAAAGTAGAAGGAAGTGGCACTTCTCCGTCAGGCGTTTAGTCTTTATTAGGAGATGATGATCAACTTTGCATATAGAAAGATAGGTTTGAAGGGAGTTTTATTTTGTTACCCCAAGATACTATTTCCCTTCTGCTGTTGTTTTTGCTTGCCAGAGTAAAACTATAAGATATGTTTTTTTTTTGTTTTAAGTATTTGATAGACAAGAAGAGATGTATATCAGGCAGCAAATAAAAGCTTAGATACACGTAGATATCGAGTACCACTTCAGTGTTAAGGCACTTCCCCCTATTTGTCTACGTTCCATGGTTTTCAGTATTATGTTTACAGTATTGACGAATGTCACAGCATAGATTTTAGACTTTGATCTTTATAGATAAAATATTATTGTTGTAGTACGTACTTAACATGTTTATGTCTGAAATTGTTATGCTTGCTTAAAAACTTCTGTACAAGCATTTGATTGGTTACATTGTATTTTTAAGAACATCTGTATTTAAAGCAAACTTTCAAGTAAAGAAAGATAAATTCTAAAGTAAAACAACAAAGCTGGTCTATCTTATACGATTTATATTACTACTATTTACAATTTTTTATGCATTGATACTTTTTCAAAGGGCGTTTCTTAAATAAGAGAAACTCTCATTTCAGCGTGAAATGATTCTCGTCAAAATCATTAAAAGTCGTATCTTTAAATTTATTTGCTTATATTAGCTACTAGCGACCCGCCCCAGCTTCGCACGGGTGCAATTCTAATGTATTATGCATATAAACGTAGCTCTTGAAACATTCTATATATTAAAAAACCACATCAAAATTCATTACGTACAAAAAGTGTTTTAAAGGTTTTAGCATACATAGGGACAGACAGACAGCGAGAAGAGACTTTACTTATACTATGTAGTGAGTTAAGTTGTCAAACTTACGCTATATTTCTACACCAAACTTAACTCTAGACTTGAAATCGCGATCTAACATCGAACTAACCAAAGTCTCTAACAGTTAGACTGCGGTTCACCGAGACACGATCGGTTAGTTCTACATAACTGTCTTCTTGAAGTTGAACTTATCTTGCTAACTCGCAACTTGCGTACTCGTTAGTCTAAGTCGTTAGTACCTACCTACGCAAATACACTGAATACTTAAATACTACTTAATAATTAAATATCTATTTGTTTTACGCAACTTATGGCATTTAAATATAAATAAAATGGATTAGTTACAGGACTTCACTTTTCCAAAGCAACAAAAAATAAGTTAGTAGATAAAATGAGTTGAAAAATAATACAACTAAACCATAATGTAATTTATTTAAACATTTCGTAATTTATAACACCATCATCATATTTTGATCAAGAAAAAGCAAAATACATGCACTCTACCAGTCACCATTAAAAACATTTTTCTCACTCAATTACCTATTTATTGCATCATTACAAAATATTACGGACTCGTAAATAAAAACAGTCTCCTAATAACTGGAACTTGTTTCATATTGAGCAATGCCATTTATATTTCGTTGCGTATTCTTAACAATAATATTCGTTATCACTAAATACTTACCTGTTTTTATTAGCTACAATGTAAAATTTCATGATAGATATGCGTGTATAATAAGCAAATATAAAACATTGAGTACTGACAAATTATAACTTAGGTCATAATGATCCAAACGCGAAAGATCTGATACTACTCACCTCTATCCTCCAAATAGGTGGGTATCCATCTTCATATCCCAGTAAAATTGAACATAATTATCTAAAGGACTTCCGAAACCATTCGAAGTCAACCAATTTTGGAGAGCCCCTACAAATCAGACACATAACCTAAAACATACATTTATCTGTCTAACTTCAAACACACGAATCTCTAAGCCTTTGAAACCAGCCAGCCACCAGACTCGTTTGATTATAAACCAAAAACTACATTACTCGATCGTCTCCTAAGATTGAACGTCCATCCTATTTCATGCTTCGTAAACCACACACTACAGACTAGTACCAATATTATCAAGAAACGCGATCTTGTGTATCGTTCGTTATTCTATGTAAAGCATTCTCGGATAGTTTGTCAAAGCGAGCCGTTTCTATTGGAGTCCTTGCAGAAGGATCGCCGATTGAACGCTAGGTGTGAGAAACAAAAGACGTGCTTGTAGTCTTTAGATATATGATCAAGTCTTGTTTTGTGTGTTTTAATATGTTATTAGGGGTTTGAAATGGCTGCTTTTTCGGAGATAATCGAAATAATTCATGCTACGATAATTGCGGCTTGGGGGCATCAAATTTATATTTTTTTATAGAATGTGTGTCACAGCTAAATTACTTGATCAATTCAACATAAATTTGTCATGACTATAGCTAACTCCAAGAAAGAATACTGACATAAAAGCAGGCAAGCCCCGAGTATGAGCCAGTAAATGAGTAGGTGAAGATATCTGTTAACTTTTGTTTCGTAATTAAAAACGTCTTTACCTTCCAAACTATTGTTATTACGAGATTTAAGATATGCTTGGGAATCTATTGCGTAATAACTAATAATACTTTTTTACTGCCGACCAAAATACCATCTTAAATAAGTATCTATTAATTAAACTTCAAGTGTATAATATATCAAAGTGACTAATAAAAATGATTGCGGTCGCCATGATCCGACGCATGGAACATAAATAAGTAGATGGAAGTGCCCCTACACTGATGTAGAGCTGGAACCAGTGTCGCCATACTTACTTATCTAGCGTCTCATTCTCGTTGCGCATTGTCGACTGTCAGAAACATTAAAACATTAGTAATGACCCCTAGATGTTTGAGTTTTGACGTACTAGAAACACAATAGTTATAAAAAAGCTATCTTAGAGTAAATACAAAAATACTAAGTTCTTAATCTGTGAAATAAATACATGTAATATTGATCGTTACCTCCTAACAATGACACACACGTTTAATAACGCCACTTCTTCTACATTTTCTACATTCCGTAGCACAAAGTATTTACCCACTTGGCCATGCGGGCTGATTGGTCAGAATCATAAAAACCATGATTAATGTGTAACATGCGCATAAAGTATGTTGTAACGTAAGCCTCGCAGGATGTTTTCGAGCCGGTCACCCATCTAAAATTCAGCAGGACTTGACGTTGCCGCACCTATTAAATATGTACCTACTGAAGTACTGAATATATAACGCCGGTACTTCCCCAGGGTAACCCGGGATGTACTAAAATATGATGCTGTAGGAAATGTTAAAGAATAAAATCTATACATTTTTATGTCTTCTTTTTATATTAATGTTGCGTCGAAATGTAAGGTATTTGGTAATTTTGAAATGTGATAGAAATTTAATAGCTTTGATTGTAATAGTAAGATTTCTAAAATTACCCGGTTTGGAAAAATATTGTTTTTCATCTCTAATATCAAGAAGTTTTATGTTCAAATAAATGCCATATCAGTTTTGAGTGTCATAAATTAAGATTTACACCAATAATATTAATTGAAACATTATTTTAATAACGCATGTATTTAAAATGTTTCTGAGGTTATTTCCTTTCAAAATGGCAAGTATAACTCATTTTTCGTTTTATTACTCCAATAAAAACTATAATAGTAATAACCTTTTTTAGTATTTATGATTTTAAACATTAATAGGTTAGTATCATCCACTAGTTTCTATACACCTATACATATAAATAAAATTATAGTGTCTGTTCGTTGTTTTGAAATAACCGTTTTCACCCACATGCATTATTAACCCTTTATTTTTATATTTATCCGTCTTTTTATTTGTTCCCGCTAATCTCTGAAATAGATAGACCGATTTCAACAGACTTTTATTAGCAGGTAGTTAATGAAATAAGGAGAAACTTAAGCTTCTTTTATTTTAGAATAAATATTTTAATTTAGAAAATAAACGGTTTTTTTCGTCAAATTCCTAGCGAATGATGTCGCAGGTACAACTAGTTCATTTAAAGGATAGCAGAGTGCACTACACTATTATTTATTGTAAGGATAACATAATAATAACCAGTATGCCTGCCTGCTTTTTGCCCGCATCGAAGCAACGTGTGCAATTCACAAAATTAAATGTTTGATTCAAATCTCATAGTTCAAGATTATAATGTCCATGAATCAATAGTATCACAGGAATCACTTTGAAGTCTGATAGATTTACTTTTATCTTATAAATATATTGTCTGTAAGACGAATATTTATAATGATATAATCGTGATGTAATACTAACTAGTATGTATGAGGCTATTCATCAACCCATTGCTATAATATATCTTTGTGATAAACCTGATAAATTGCGCAAACAAACATAAAAAAATGTTTTTTTGATTATAAGTGTAGTGTCCTATTTTTACCAATGTATAGTATATTGTCTAAGACTGATGTTTTTATGAATTTATTCGAATTCACGTATTATATAGAGCAACTGCTTTTCTAATTTCCACAATACATTTTACGGAAATATCTAGTTTTCTATAAGATGACATGTTTTCTCTATAATAAATTGTGCTCGTTCGTACATTTTAATCTTAAATGCTTATGAACTAATTTTAAAACCCACAAGTTTTGACAGAAATCATATTTAATTGCACATACGAATTAACATAAAAAATGAGATCAAGTACTATAGGGGTAATACATAAAAACAGTCCATAATACCAAACAACAAGACTCACAAAAACTTAACACGGCGTCTATTAATTCCACTGGAATGGGCACAAAAAATGCACATTCAAACACAAACCGTACACACGGAGGTCTTGACCTCTTAATGTGAAACAGATCCCGATGCGTAATGTTAGGGGAACTGCACACTGTACAGACGGGCCTATTAAAAACCCGGAATGGATTTAGATGAAAAGTGAAAAACTCCTGAATATGTAGATACTAGTTTTTAATGTTGTCAAGTACATAGTCTTAATATAAAATTCCCGTGTTACTATGTTAATTACACATCATTCGATATGGCTGGACCAATTATCTTGATTTTTTTTATATGAATTCCACATCCCTATTTTTCTTTTCGCGAACGAAGTCGCGGGCAACAGCTAGTTTGTAAATACATTAATAATATGCTAGGTTATGTCTATATTTAGTTAATTTATATTACATAGGTATGTAAGTTTTTTACTTAATCTGTTTGTTAATGTGTAATTTAAATTGTGACTGCTAATTAACAATGTAGTGAAGACAAAACATGAACAACAAGATGTAGATTGTCTCGACAGCTGAAGACCTTTGATCTGCGTTCCATAAATATGCATATTTGCATGACTACTGACGAACAACTTTGTATAATGCAAAAGGTGTTTCAAAAAACCATGGCCTTATTTGATACACTGCGCAATTCATGGAAATTAATTTCCTATCCGACTAATATTACAAATGTAAAATAATTAGGATGAAAGTAAGTTTGTTAGTCTTTGACACTAGAAAGAATTTGGTATAGAGACAGGTAAGACAGGAGTATTTTGCACGTGAACAAGACATAATTGAAATCAAAGCTTTCAAAACCGGGGATTAAATTTTAGACTAAACTCCTTGTCCTCCTCCTCCTCCTTTTTAAAGACTAAACTCCTTGTTATCAATGTTGATCAGCATATGTTATTTTTATGGGCTTCTTTTAAAAATGTATCAAAAATAATACTATGAAATATTATTGACACATTTTTACACCTTGTATTACAAACAAGATACTCGGAACGTCAAAAGCCAATGCTAACCGGTCGCAATGATCAATAATGATGCAACAGCGTCTTACCTGATAATTAATAATTATTAATAGCTCGAATTTACTTTATCTTAAACATAGGTACGTACTCCAGAGGTCGTAAGAATAATGACTTGCGTCTCACCTCTGTAAACTTGTTTAAATAATATTTAAATTGGATAAATGTTTAGGTTTTACAACTATCTACAATTAAACATAAAATTTTGCTTGTTTTTGCAAATGACTGCGTTCAAAATTGGTAATAATTTAATGTTATTAGATTTATTAGTAAATAACGTATAATAATAACCTAGAGTAATTAACATTAATCTTATCGTGAATTAAACTATCTACGAATCCAATTAATTCAAAATCCGTTTGATTATTTGTGTGTAGAGAGCTGTCAAACATGTAAACAGTCAAAAATAATTCATGTTTACTTCAAATATTAAATTACGTTTGTAAATGTCTAGATTTTAGTTAATTTTACTAATATTATAACGCGAAAGTTTGTGAGTATGGATGAATGTTTGGTTGGTTACTCTTTCACTTTCAAACGGCTAGTTTAGTTTATGATATCTGATATGGAGTTAGTTAACACCCAGGATTAACACATAGGCTACTTTTTAACAGACTGCGTCAGAGAGGGTTATCTTTTAACAGCTAAAACCATATTCACTCGGAATTTCGTGTTATTTTTCGAGAACTATAAGTAATCGTGAAATGCAAAACTACATATAGACAGGCCTGTTGGTCTAGTGGTTAGTGACCCTGACTGCTATACCGGAGGTCGTGGGTTCGATTCCCACCCAGGAAAAATATTTGCATGCACGATCAGTTTGTTCAACATATTATAATATGTACATATATATTTAGAAATAAATTAGTATGTATATCAGTTGCGTAGTACTCATAACACAAGTTACTCTCGTATACTTAACTTGAGACTAGAATATGGCGTTGTGTGAATGTTGTAAAAAACACATCTAAGTATATAAGTTGTTGCGAGTCTAGTAAGTTTGTTTACATTGTCCCACAACAGATGTCTTTCTCTGATTTATCACCACTGATAACCTTCGCGGCAGCAGTGGCGATATTAATACTGCGACGATGCGAACTGTTAACAATATTCTGTAATACTTTGTGTAGAAGAAATTGTATTTATGTCGTATTTATTGTTAACATGTGGACTTAAGTGTTTATTTCTATTATTACTTTGTTTTTAATACTTTTGTGGACACGTGGAGCTACATTATTTTGTGGATAAAATTTAATATGTGTGAGCTTCAATCATTTTCAATCTTACATTTTATTAATAGTCAGAGGCAAGTGTTCATTCAAAATTATTATTAGGTATACTTTCATCCATCTTTTGGAACATGTAAGCATTTGTTTCTTAGTGAAAATATCTAATAGTTGCCTTTAGACATGAGAAACAGGCTTTGTATAACCGAACTATCATTAACTTAGTCTCAGAATAAAGGCACCGCAAAATATTGAAAATAACATCACAATCCTTTTCTACATATTCAATAATTATTATTATAGTCGTAAGATCTTTTATTTTTCTGTACCCTAGAGGGTCCACAATTGTACTTAGCTCTATACATTGTAGAACGCAAATCAATAATATGAATATGAATACCATAAAATAAAAAAGAACCAGACACAAAATTTTCAAAGCCGTATCCGGGCCGTCCTAAAACCGCTCGCTAATATAACCGGTCCGTGTTACGTGTCGATGACCCGACGGCCGGCCGATCGTCCCACAGACATATTAACAAGCGATACTTACTTATGCACGACTCTTAAATAACGGAATCAGCTGTTTGTATGACATGCGTAACTAATCGTATTATGTTGTCATTTTAGAGTAATTCTATTCAGAGGTAATGTAAGAAAAACTAGCAAATATTTTGTTATTAGCAGTTTTCGATGAGTTTTTAAACGTATTTGCAAATTCGTATTATGTAGCGAGTAACTTTCCCGTCTAGTGGAGTGGTCGACTTAGATAGTCAAACACTTCGTTCACAATTCCGTGGTTGTATGTGAAAAACAATGTGAATAATAACTTACTTGTACAGAGCTGAAATGTTTTATTTTGTAGAACGCGCCTATCTCGGGATTCTCAGGAATTACTGGATCGAGTTAAAAACCATTTACTTAACTATGCCATTGACGAAGGCGGTCACCAAATTAGATAACTCTACTACTCATAGCAGCATGAAGAACACGGGTAAAAGACCACAAGCATAAGCAAATAAAATATTATTGAAAAACAATTGCGGCCGTCAAACAAGGTAAAATGAAATACTAGCTATATTTGTTCAAATAAATCGTAAGTTTTCGTGCGTAACATACTTAAAACGAGACTCACGTTAATGTAATATTGAAAACACGCGCACATGTCTGTATGTTGACATAACATGACAAATATAGAGTTGTTAATACCGCGTTAATACGCACTCACTCGTGATCATTGTTAAGTTGTTAAACAATCAATTAGACACAGTTTTACTGTGTTAATACCTTACAGAGGTTCAAGTTTTATACTATACTAGCGACAGGCCCCTATATAATAATATAAGTATAGATAAACCTTCCCTTAAAGACGTTGTACCTATTTGTTCGTTGTAAAAAAGAATCGCATTATATACCTAGCGTAGTTTTAAAAATCTAAGCATACATAGGTACAGACAGAAACGTAGAGAATGACTGAATTTAGCATTTTGACATTCGACCCTTAAAACTGAACTGTTTAGCAGAAACCACCGTGCGAAGGCTTCATAACATCTTATATTTTGTCACAAAAATATACAAATAAATCTATCGACCTGTCTACCACAAAATACCTTTAAAAAATAATCTCCAAACCTAACAAGATAAAAGTCATCTTAATTTAAGAGAAGAGCCTTTTAATTGAAACGAATTCCACCAAAAATCTCAAGCTCTAGTGTTTGTAATAAGTACAAATTATAGTAATTAATAAAATACGAGATGAACCAATATTATTCATCATTTAGGACTTAACTTAATTATCAGTTAAGTGTGATAATAAAGATTTTAACGATTAACTTCGTTAAAAATCTGATTTATAGTCGCCTAACTGCTGCCAGTGACTTCGCCCGCGCGATTTCACTTATCAAAAACAATCATCTGACAAGGTCCGTTAAAAAGTAGGCTATGTATTAATCCAGAGTCAGTTAACTCCATACCAAATTCATAAAAAAATATTTATCCAATTGAGCAAGAAAGAGTTAGAAACCTCTATCCATCCATACCTAGAAACTTTCTCGTTTATAATATTAGAAGGGTTATTGATTGGAACCTGTGTCTTATATCGTACGTTACTCTATAACGCTTGATTCGATCCGTAAAAGTGTTTTGGTTTTACTTAAGTTCAATCGATGAAGAGTTAAAGTAATTTTCTAAGCCAGACATTTTGGAAATTCCAATTAAGTTTAACTGAAAGAAAATATTCCTCAGGGTGAAAAGATGAATGAACAAAATTTAATTTGAATTTTTCATTAATTCAGAATTGAGTTATTTTTACAATTTTGTGTAAATATTTTTTGATTGATGTTAGGAATCCGAGATAACCTATGATTTTTACGGTTCCGTAGGCAAATGGTAAAAAAAGGAACCCTTATGATTCGTCATGTCTGTCTGTCTGTCCGTCCGTAAGGCACAGCTTCTTTTTTCCTTAGAGAATGAAACTCCAGGGTTTTACCGCCCGCTGTGGGCGCAGCGGGAGGGAGTGTCAGACTTTTACTGACTCAAATCCACTATGATCCTGCTGGAGCCCTTTGAGTGCCAGGGTCGCGGTAACTCTCACGAACATCCCGCAGCCCCGGCAAAGCCACCTCAGAGGCCTACGGGTGGCTTAAAGACTGACACCAGTACATTAACCGCACAAAAAGAAGGTTAAAATAAAATACAGTCATTATTTATTCCATATAAGCACATCTTTGCAATATTATTCTAACCAAACTGTAGTAGTAAAATGTTAAATAGGAATAGCAATACAGACACATGTTGCCATTCCGCGAGAGTGGCGCCAACGACCGAACATTTCCAGAGCTTACGAATGACTCGACTCTAGTTAGGGATGCCACTAACTTTGGCACAAGGGAAGGCACAAAGAAAATAGGTGACATTGCATATGGTGTGAAAATATGACCTACAATTACCGTACTTATATGTTTTTGCATCGGGTATGATCTGTAAACCAATGATTGATTGATTTGAATTGAATGATTTCAATGAAAAATCAATCCCTGCCCTTAACCCAATTATTATTTGGGGTCGGCCCAATATATGTCTTCGTCTTTCACACGTTCCTATCTGATGTCATCTCGCAAGTAAGACTCTGCATATTAAATTATGATCTGTAAAATAAAGGTTGCTGTTGATTAAACTTTGCGAAAAGGTTCTTTTGTCAGCAAAAAACTATTTTTTTTGAAGCGTCATCAACTGTATGTCTGTTCTAGTTTTTGGGGACGTTACCGAAACTATCGATATACTCGGTATTTATAATATTAAAACTCGCGATAAATAAAAAAAAATGCATATACCTGTGAGTGCATTACCTTAGAACTTGATGAGGTTACAAACTTACACTCATAAGCACAAAACCCAACCTTAAACTCTACAATATTAGTTCGTAAATATTATTTCAAGCAGAAACAAAATTAATCCGGAACACGAAAACAAAACTATTCAATAATAAAATTACTCGGAAATTTTCATGTAATCCGATTACACCATAAATTAATTAATGCAATTTTAGTAACTCTGTTAATTAAATTACACACGCGCTACGTTTAAACCGTTAAACTCTGCTGGATAGTGGAAAATGAATTAAATATTCAAAATACTATATGAAAATTAAAATCATAATTATTGATACTCCACCACTGGGTTTACGTTTAAAACTGACAGGCTGGTTAAAAGTGGGTCACGCTTTTTGGGTGTATATGCATTTTGCAAACATACACTACGTAGCTTAAAGTGCTTGATGATATTTCACTTATCAATTTCTGATAAATTCGTTTTAAGTTTAAAAGCGCCATTAAGAATATCGTACTGAAATTGGTCTTTTTTTTGCAGCTAAAAGGTTTTTTTTGGTTCATAATGTACTTCGTTAATGTCTCGCTTTTAACCCTCCACAAATACTCATCATAATACCATAACCGAACCCTGTTCAACCCTTAAAATTCTCTCAAATAACATCCACAAAATACCATCATGTCCCAACCTAATTTCGCGGGAAACGCACAAAGTGAACAAAATAGGTCCTAATCATTTTATATTATGAGCATCGGGAAAACATTGCGGGAATACTAGCAACACTGGGGAGTGGCAACCCTCGCCGACGATGCCGGTAACTCCATTTACGTGTACGTGAGGGTAAAAACTACGTTCCTACGTTTGGACGTAACTGCCTAGTTGTAGCTTGAAGCTTTTGAGGGCGGGAGTGTGGAATGAAAATTATAGTGTACCTATTACCTCCTCGGAGCTATTTGCGGAATATTTTGTACGGTAATGGAAATATTTTGTGACTCGGGAATTTTTTTATGTATACATATGGGGTGAATTACTATTTTTTTTTCTAGTCGAACATTCTTTGTGATTCTTTAGGTTACTTTGATTTCACAAAACTTTAATCAGATACTTTTTTAATAGCTGTCTGTACATGACATTGTAAAGTAACAGCAACCGTTGAAGTTGCTTAGTTCAGCATTTATCCAAAAATGGATTACAGTTTCTGTATTATTATCATGTTTAGATTTCCTAAAAAACGAACAACTACAGCCCTTCATTTGTTTTTCGAGATTACAAATTTAAATTTAGAATCAATTGCTTGTCAAATAGGCGACAAATAATTATGCCAGATACAAAACCGCATAAAAACTTTTTGGTCAATCATATTTTTTTAAGTTGTGGTTACAAACTCATTATGCTAGGTGGCTTGATTTACGAGTCCGGGAGTATAAATATGTATATTACAGAATCTGTATAACTTATAGAGCACATAGGTTTACGTTCAAACCTTACTTACGTCCTTATCTGCAGGGTTTGGGTTCCAATTACTCCATGCCTTCTGTCATATATCACAGATAGCAATTATTCCAAGGCTTATCTCTAATAGATGCTGCAGATATCATCAGCATGGAAATGTGTATGGGAAGACGTTTGAAGCCTTATTATTTATCATCAGTAGAGCATATGGGTTCCATAATAAATGAGATTTAGCCAGATTGAGATTTTGATCAACATATTAATTTCAATTAAATTCTATTTCAAAATGGCTTTATAGTCAGATTCAGTATTTAAATTTTTCTGTTAATGTAAAATACTCTTGATATAAAACCACAGTGCATTGAAATTTTTCAAACATGATAGACGCCTATCAAAGAGTTTGATTCCTGTCAACCGATTGAACCAAAAACACATACTTCTATTACTTCGTAAGAAGAAAATTGTGCATTTCCTATAGTTCCCATTCCTAGTATTTTAAATAAGACCACGTCTGTTCAAACCCATCAAAAGAAACAGAACAGTACATTACACCTGCGTATAGCCATGCATTGTACCAAAGATTCATAAAACCATTACTTTATAAGAACTACCGTGGAAATATACAGGATATAAATAGCTCATGGTGTATACAGGTAGTAGTAGGTAGTATATATAGGTGAGGAGTGTGGTAACTGGTATTACAGGCTCATCTTCCGTGTGCCTCCTCCAGTCTTGACATTGTCACACATGGGCGATCAAGTGCGCACTGAGAGGTGCAGGGCTTAGTGTAAGGTGATAGCGAGTTTGAATAGAAATAATGGAGTCGGAATTTCTTCAATATAATAATAATAAATCGTTTATTTCGGACAACTTTCTCCATAGTTTGTCAGTGATACAACTTATGTAACTATGTCACTACTTACTTTATAATACCACGGTAATCTCGCAAGAGATAGTATTTGCAGCCATATCACCTTTTACACAAACTATCCATCGTTTAGCCGTCCCCGAAGTTGTATATTATTATTGTTACCATCTAGAGACATAACGTGGCTAAATCTGGGTACTTAATCGCCTTAAACAAACAACCTAACTGACTCGTTTTAAATCGCTATCATCCCCGCTCCCCGCTGTCCGTGGGAGCTGCCTCCCCAACGTAAACACTTTACTTCACATATACATGATTACTGTAGCCAATGATTGCATGTTACAGGTACGTACGGTTCACAAAACAGTCGGACGGCACAATGCGCGCCGTTCTATTGTTTCCGCCGCGTTTCGGTAAGAAAATAACACTTGTTTTCATTAAGCGTGGATTGTACGATTAACCTACTGTCTACACACACTGTATTAGGTAAACTATGGTACTATTTATAAACACTGTAATGTATGGAAATAACAAAACTCTACTTTAAAAAAAACTGTCCACATTTTTACGCCTTGGTTAAACCTTTATTTAAAAGTAATTGTACACATTTATTTCCACTAAGCTCGTAACTAAAGAGAACCTGCCTACCATAATATTATTAAAACCCTTTATCCCAAAAATTTATATACCCATTCTCTCCTACAATATGCTTCAGTATACAATAGCAAAGGCCACCTCAAATGATCTCCAAAACTGATTACTAAATGTATCTAAATAAGCAGATTTGTATGAAAAACAGCCCTTTCCCTGACTTTTCAGACATTCTCAAACATAAATTTGTCGCTACATAACCCTTTACCCTAACAAAGACTCCACGAGGCTTAACAATTTTAAACTTATTGACGTATCATTAGCCGTAACAATAATAAATTAATTTAAAGCTATTAATAGCTCGTAGCTTCGTACACAAATGACTGGTTCACGCCAGATAATTACACTGGTAATGAATGACAAACACACAGCTTTCCTTTCCGCTTCTGTGTACGTAGCTAAGAAGATACGGCAATTAATACTGCGCTAAGTCGGAAACACACAATTGACAAACAGCGCAAATTGTGCCGTGTACACTGGCAACACAGGGGTATTCCGCATACGTAATGTTACCTGTAAGCAATTGCTGGAGAGGTGTAGTACTGTCTATACCTGATACCTAATACCGTTTTGGAAATCATACAGTGAGAGTATGTGTGGACTGATCTCTGGTGCAATTTGGATGACTACTATGTCTAATGGTGGACTTATATCAATTATGTTCATTTATGTGTTCGAACGCGTTTGTTTAAATACAGAAAAACGTGTAAAGAAGAATTACTTTATTCACTTACAGAACAGACCTATCTAGTCCTATGTAGTCTACTAGTCTATTAGCAGCTATTTTTTACCATCTAGTAATTAGTAACAACACCCTTAAAAATGACACCACTAATCTCCACACTGCACTGGTCAGATTTTAAACCATCATTCAGCTGTCAATAACATTTACCTGTCTTAAAAAAAACGGCACGTAAAAATAAACATATTATTATTGTAATACACCAGCGAACAGTTGCCAACAACAGAAATAAATCAGTTTAACAATATGAATGCTCCGAGTCGTATAAACTTCAGAGGACCTACCACTGTATCTTAAAGTGAGATTGTTGCCGGTGTGTGAACGAGACACCGTTCTAAAACATGTATAGCTCTGTCTCTATTCCACAACTGCTTCAGTCTTACTTTAAGAGGTGGTGGTAGGTATCCAGATCTCCAAAACGGTGATGTTTATATACGGTAGCGAATACGTGCGCAGGCGCAGGCGCCGGCACTCGCAGATATTATACAAACGTAACACAGTTTTATTGTTACAGTTTTGTTTGATATTCATGGCCGAATATAGGTGAAAACGAACGAAGAATGATTGGAGATTGTGTATAATCTTCTAGGTTAGTGCCTAACAAGCTAGCGTTGCGCCAACGTAAATACGTTAGTATAAGGATAATTTAAAAGGTCAGTTTAAAGTTAAAACAACCTCAGGGTATGTAAAAACAGTGTCTAGGAAAACTCTTTGCCATATAGTACGGTAAATAATAGTAAATATATTATGATGTCTGAAAGAATTAGACACGACACAGCTGTTCAATAATTAGTTCATGTGTTTACTAAACGCCTTCACGTAATATATTTCGTGATAAATCTGTACGTGACAGTGAACATTTCTAATGGATAAGATAAGAATGACGTGCTCTTCCTAAAGTGTCTTTAAAATAATTTACAAGCAAAACTAACCGATGTCTTTTTGGTCATATATTTTATTAATACAATAGGCATACTAATTAACCCCCGGGGCACGATGTAAAAGGAAACCCCGTGCCCGGGCTATAGGCAGATGAGGACGCTCCAGTGTTTTTACCGGTAAAAGTCCGGTACACCCCCTCCCTGACGGAGGATAGTCCATGAGGATTTCCACTGGGATAAAAAAATGCATAATAATAAATTAATATGCTAAATGTAGATTCACATTAGTAGGTACCAGTATTGTATTGCAAGAACTAACTGACTCACTGTTCTTTTATTAAATACAAATAATTAACTTTCAGACATTTCAGTTTTGCGGTTTGTGTCGATTATTCATTAATTGCTTGTACTTTCCTTAATGAGACATGGTACTGTACTCAATAATTACTTCCCTATGTTATACACGTAGGCCATTGTGGAGAGCGGGATTTATTTTAATTCCCGTAAGATTTGATACCTTTAAACGAGTCCTTATTCATTCGATAACATTTATTAAATAGCTCAAATGTATGGAGATGTTATTAAGAGTCACGTGGCTTTACCTTGTCACTTTAATACAGTCATATTTAAACTGACAAGTTAAAGTCATTTATGACTTCGAGCCGGTGCTAGTTGACAACATGTTAAACTCTCTTCCAAAAGTATTTTCGATATAGTAACTTTTTATAGGAACGCGTTGCATGATTAGATTATTCCAAGAAAACGGGGCGGCCACTGCATCCTAGTCAAAACGTCAGCAATTAAAGGTAAATGCGGTAATAAAAATATTTCGCGTTAATTCCCGTTTTCTAGTTAACCGTTCCGTTCAGTTCCCGGTAACTAGTTATCCATCAAGTTTCCATATTATACTAAGACTTCTGCCTACGACACAAGTCCTTAAGTCGTGATGATACCCGTACATATTTACATATAGCTTCTAAGCTTCCAAAGAGCCTACAAAGTCTACGCCCGGTATATCCACAGCCTCCACACAATGGCGGTGATTATATAACAATATTGAACCAATTTGAGCCGAAATTGAGAGAATTTGCTTATCTAAACAGTGAGCGGCGAATAGAACTAAATACTTGATTAATGTAATATAGCTTAGCACAGACCCTGTAGGGTTTGTTAAGAAAATATAACGGTTCCACGTGCGTCCGGGAATTTAATTTACACGTTTGTATGTAACGTGGTCAAAGTTACTGTAATAAGCCCTTTAATAGAATTAGAATTAAGCTCTACCTCTCTCTTGTAAACTCTGCTCATTTTAAATAATTACGAATGATTATTTAATTGGTGAGTTTATAATTATCATATTATTATAAAACATCTCTTCCAAATAAAACATTTAATTACCAACTAATTTCAGGTTTACACGTTTACTTACCCCTTCTTGTCTTCTAAAAACAAAGGTTATTTCCTCATCGTGTACAGGAAATATATCTCATAAATACCGTTTTACCTAATAATACCGGGGTCTCGAGACATGAGAATTATTTGTTCATTACATAGCGATAACAGAAGCCCGCGGCGCCTGGAACACGCCTTAAATTCTCCCGTGTGTGTTTTTGCCGCTACTTTTTCCCCAGGCGCTCTTGTAGAATTAAATATCTTACGGAACGAAATTATTTACACAAGAGAAGGCTATTTGCCGCTTAGCTCATATTCTGAATTAATTATGAAGGAATTCGGTGTAGTGCGCCACTTAAGGGGTTTCTGGTTACACTGTATGGGTTGTCTCTTCGATACATTTGCATTATTTAGTTACAATCGAAGCAATAGATATCCGAGAAATACCGGCCCTAACATTAATTAGTAACTTCCTTACAATTTTAAGACATTTGCTTACATTAGCAATACTTTTTTTGCAATACTATTTGAAACACATTATTTTACGTAACCAAACAACAAAGTATAAAAACTGAAAGGGGTTCGTTCCACGATTTCGGAAAACAAAACCTTGAATAACAAATATCCAAAAGTTTTCATATTATATTGTTATAATATTTTCGTTTCCTTCAACCTAGTTCTAACTTATAAAAAGGAATACCATCCTTTGATGTAATTCGGAAATACATTGCGCGGCGCCTTTGCGAGAACTTTGCCAAATGGCTGTTCGCTGCAAGTCGATTGAGAATGACATTTTATTTCCTAAGGATGACGAGAACTTAAATTTAATAATCTTTGCGAACTTCAACTGCATTCGTTGAATAATATTTTGCTTGAATTCTTGGAGCGCAAGGACTTAGTTTATATTGAGCAGTTTAGTTTGTATTAACTGCCGAACTCTGAGTAGTTAGTAGTCGTAGTTAAACCCTTTGGTGTCTCTGACTAGTCAAGATTAAAGTAATAAGAGATACGTTTCAGTCAAGTTGCATTGCAGTCAGTTGTCATTTGTATTCCGGTTAGGACAATGGTAGTAGAATTAACCCCACGTTGTAGTCAATGGAATAGATGAAGTTTCATGTCGGTTTTTCTCCATAATAATGACATTTTGGAACCGCGCAGCTAGAGACAATAACGTTTCGAAAGTACCTGAGGAGGACTACTTGAAATAAATTCTTTCGATTTTAAAGCACTGAAGGAAACTGTAATTACACATCCATCAATGCTTATTAAGCTCTAAATGGGTAGAATAAAAAAGAACCATGCATTTTTTGGTAAAGTATCTAATATACTGTCTACTTACCTACCAAAACAATACATACAGAAATAACGTACATTTTCCTTTATTTAACCGTTCTTCAAGCTCCAAGAATCAAAATGATTCCTTACAGATAGCTCGCCAGAGCAATCTTAACTTCTGTGAACTTTACTAAGGGCTAAGAATTCTCACAGACACAGAACAACTTGTGTATTTAACAAACAAAACAGAATTATCTCGGTGTCTTTGTGTTTGCTGCGGGGGAGGGGGGGGGAGGGGGTCCACAGCCCCTACAGCGACCGGACTCGGCAAATATCAACAAATTACAGAAGGTTTAGTGTACGAAGGTCACGAGAAAATGGACAGAATAAGAAAACCGTATTTTTTATAACTCGAGCATTTAGGTAATAGCTGCAGTAATGGACTTTGATAGCAAAAATATTTACGTAACTGACTGAGAATCATGTTCTGTTATGATTTTAAAAAAAATAATCACCTAAACAAAATGGATGAGATCAAAGGTTGAGATTTTCATTATTAACAATGTGTATTGGGGAAAATCTTATTACCCTAAGTACACTAGTAAAACTTAATTATTTTCTGATCTGAACCGTTACCTAGCAAAATGCGATCTTGAGGTCAGAAGGACAGTTGTTAACCATAAACTATGCTGATCTATCTTCATTTACACTGTTCACAAAGCTAAGAAACTGAAGAATTCATTGGCAACACGTAAACCCAGGTAAAGCAGTGTGACATGACCTACCATCACTTCCAAAACTAGGATTACTGCGTCATACCTGTGTGCTCCTCAAACGTGCCGCGCTTTGTGCGCCCGCACGCGATGTCTGCGGGATAAGCCCTCTGAGGCCTGTTTGTCTTGCTAATTCACAATTAACTTAAACATGAGCCCTATTATACTCTGTCATCACGCTTACAACCTTCAAGTAAGGTGCTCCGTACGAAAGGTAACGCAAGTTTCTGATAAGATGACTTTAATCTCCAATAACGTTTGCTATTGTACGAAACTCTGTTGTTTAAGGTGGTATTTATTTAAAAATTAAATAATCAAGTAGCGGAAACTTTGGTTGCCTTGTGTATGATGCCTAAAAAGCACGAATTTTCTTTTCATACGGAAGAGAGATGAGATGAAAACATCAATAAATTGACGCCGGCTAAGGATTTACATGTAATGTAATGCCATCAGTCAAAATGATTGATACGATGGCAATCAAATTTATTCCACGACGGGGTCAGTGTAATATGACAAATTTATTACTGTGGTTTATGGAGATAAATCTTATAGTTATTCCTGTGGTTTATCCCTTAGGGTCGGGTGTCTCACAGTGAACCAGGCAGCTACATTGAACCACCGCCGAATCTCGAAAACGCCACGTTGCTAAACCGCGCTAATATGAGTGAAAGAGAGGTATTTACGATCCCTTACTGCCCACTAATTTGCGTGGCGATCGCGTGCCAATTGGTTGTGTGAGGAGCATTTGAAAGCAAATTGACTCAAAAAGTAAATATTTTTTTCCAATTTCATTCTTTTTTAGCTTTTTTCATTTAAATAATATCAATTTATTTATATGTACACTGTATTCTACGGTTATTTAGCAATTAAAAGCGCTACAATTCGAGTTTTTAAGTGATTGGTATGCCGGTAAATTTTTAAGATTAGTTATCAAAACCTGGTGTGTCTCACAGTGAACCACCTGGGGGTGTTACACATTGAACCATGGTTTATTGTGTACATCCAAGTCGTTAAATGAGTTTTTTTTCTACAATTGTTTTAATTAGTTATAAAATGGTGCGAAACAAAGTGACGATAAGAAAAAGAGGGTGGCATTCGACTGCCAACATGCTTGAGGCCAAGCCTAAGTGTTAAGCTGCACAGATCAGGTGCCATAAAACTCCGGATGCCTTTGGAACCCGATTTGGCTAATTATCCAATTAAAGGATCATAAGATTTTAAGTGATTTTAATTAATATAAGTCTGATTTTTATTATTACAAAGTATTTGCCTTATAAATTGATCTATAAGACATAGTTAATAAGGTGGCTCAATGTGGACCACACCCTGGTTAAATGTGTACCACCGGTAGTACTCATTGAACCAAAAATATTTTTTCAGAAAAACCTGTTTTACGTCGAAACTAAAAAGAATATGAGAAATTAATGTTTTACAAAATTGAAGCTAAATAAATATGCTAACTATACACAAAAAAATTGAAGGCATTGATTGAAAATCCAGCCCAATATGGGACTTTGAAATTTACCTGGTTCAAAGTGAGACAACTTACCATATATACTTTTGAAAGTTCACATGCTTCGTTCATACCAACTTATTTGTGTCCAACCTTTGTCAGAGCATTATTATTATAGGAGTTGGCTCCTACTCACGACATTCAGCTGAATACCATTCGACTTCAAGAAACTTACGGGTGGTTACTGTACTCGCGATCTGACTACTTATCAGTCCAGATAGGACTAGTTATCAGAAATAAAGAGTTGACGACCATCAGTCACCGTGTACAGCTAGAATTATCAGCTATATTTCCGCTTCGAATTCACTAATGTTCAATTATCCTCAAGTAAGTCTCATCAAAGATAACTTAACCCTTATTATCTGTATCTCCATACACCTCACACTTAGCAATAGTCCCAATCCCATCCCAGCCCAATATTAAAATTAACAAAAACCCGTTATTACAGGCATCCATCCCATTGTAAGGTGAATAAACAATGAGAATGATTAATCTCCATTTATTATTACACAAAGAGCGAATGTAAATGTGGACACCTTTGAATTGCGTCCGAGTGGGTATGAAATATTCTGCTCTGTTCAATCAACTCTTTGTTCGCGAGCTCGGTAATCCAATGAGCTTTGAATGTGTGGGGATTATAGGCAGTTGTGGCAATTTATTAAAATATCAAATTATTGTATGAAATGGGGTCTAGTATACTCATATTCTCGTCATCATCATCTGCCCAATGGTGCATCAGCCCCATTTGCCTCTGTCTGTTGTTCATACTATTCTGTAACGTTCTATGTAATATGCTTTAAAAACCTTTTAATATGAGGCTAAATCATTCCTTACGGATCAGTCAGAGCAATCTTAACTTCTGTGAATTTTATTAAGGGTTAAGAATTCGAGCAGACGCAGAACAACAGACTTGTTTATTTAAAAGCTTTTCACATCACATTTAAAGAATTGCCAAGACATTACCACTATTTTTTATAGGCAAGCTACCTTTCACATTGGACCATTAATACAATTAAATATAGCGTTTTTATCTATTCAAATACCATTGGAATGTCTGTTTGTAATATAGAAATAAACCGTTTTTTACCACGTGCATGTAAACATACGAGTATATACGGTACATATACCAAAAAAACTTTTTACAATTCAATTTATGTCTTTCTTGCAATGGCTGGTCCGATTTTCACGGGGCAGTATACATATTTTTGGCAGTTAGATGGGGTAACAAAAATTAAATTAGGCTACTTACTTACATTTCAGAAAAACCATCTATTAAAAAAAAATCTAATTACTTTCTTATTAAAGGAGTATGCAAAAAATTATATGGGCTCTGTCCCAAGCACCAACAGACTTGGAACCAATTTTAATATAATTATGAAGTCCCATAAAAAGACAAATATCGATTTTTTTTCCGTAAATATATGGGGTTATTAAATAAAAAATAAAAACATTTTAGCTGAAAAAGGGTGTTTATTTTTTTAAATAACTACGTTTAGTTATTAATTACAACACAAAATGGTTCAGCTGAACATTTTAGGTATTAACAGCAAAAATATTCAAGTGTATTATGTAAGTATGTATATTTTTGATAAAAAAAAAACAACATTTTAGGTTAGTATTTTTAAACATTTCTTTGTTGTTGTTAATTTACTATCTAAGGGCCCAATAAACGAGCAGAGGTCAGCAATAGCTGCAAACAAGCCGATATTGCACAGATAAACAACGTGAACACAGCGGAACGTACAGGACACGACTTAGGTGCGCGCGCGCATGTTAGTATGGCAAGGGGCGAGGGTACCGTGAGATTAGACTGTTATTTTACCTATGCGTGTCACGGCTGTTCTCTATCAATAGCTTTTTATAGTTAAATAGTGTGCCTAAAAATTTTGTACTGAAAAAGTGAACAAGAATTGTTTTTTTGCACGTTAACCCCATGACTTACGATGATGTCGTCATAATAAAAAATGATCATGATACCATGATGTATTAAATGAGATACGTTTGAAATCTGTTGGTGGGTTGGGACGATTTTTTGCGTGGTCTTTTCACGTAGACTAAGTCATGAAACAGCTAGTTTATAATAAGACCAAGGCCGAAAACTATACAGCAAATTATCGTTCCATTGCACAATTGTCACCCACATGGTGACTGCTCCAAGTATATTCTAGTCATCTGTAGGTACCTCAGCAGGCCTTGTGAAGTACTCGGGCGAATACTGTCACCCTCCTCGCCGCCAGGTATTTATAGCCAAGGCTTTGAGGGCCAATCTAGCTTCCAACTGATTTAGTTCTAGTTATAAATGCTCTGTTAGATATTGTTATAGTCATTGCTTTCATGTGTGAAAAACGTTTAAATGGATTAAATTGGTAGGCAAATGAAAGAAGAAAATATCATTTAAAATATCCTTTTATAAACGTCGTCAAAAACCGGTCCATACTTAAATGGTGAAGGAACAAACTTAGATCACCACTAAATTAGACTAAAAACACTAACTTATTGGAAAGAAAATCTCAATTTTTTAGTCGGTTACAAAGTTAGTCTACAGTAAATACTGTAATAGGAAAGGATATAGATAAAATACGCTTCCAGTTTAAATACGAAGATGGAACCAAAATTGTTCTCCATAATTTCAGCGATACCCAATTCGGAACCATCAGGTGGATTCGAGTTAAATTTAAGTTTCCACGTGGGAAGTACTCGAGGCCCTCTCCAAACGACCCTTAATTTGTAACCAGTTTCTGTTACTTCGCAACTTTTTTCCCTATTTAGTAAACAAAGTTAATAGGCTTTGAGCTTTCCGTTTAACTTTTGAGGGTTGGGAAATTTTCCAGTCTTTTGAGCGGCCATAAAAAGTCCTTGTTTGAAAACAGGTCGAGTATTCGAGGTTTTACTGCAGCACTGGTAATATTATAGTATTGTGTTTGTGTAAGGGAAGACGGATGGAGGTAGCAAAGAAGTATTTTATGGAAGCTGTCAGCCGGCTTGTATCTGGTAAAGTGTAGAATAAGATGTTGCTAATCCCTTTGTTGAGTTAGGTAAAGTCTTTAAAAAGTCTTAAAACCACTCAACCATCTTTTCACAAGTGTATAGGATATTAACCAATATATTAACATCAACCTAACCATAGCAGCAGTGTCGAAAGCATAAATACTAATGTAACTTAATACTTTACGAATAAATTTTAATTTCGGGCGGGGGTCGTTCGGAATCCTTTCTAGCACACCAATTTATTAAGGTCGTACAAACATTTTGTTAATATTAAAACCCAATATTTTCTGTTTCAAAGAATTCACTCGACATTGATTGGATATTTTTAGAATCTTATTAAATTGCGGTTTAACTGAACATCGTGACCAGGCCAGAGATTTTGATCAAAAATTCCGAAATAAATTAATTTGGAAGATAGAAAAGTGAGGTGTACTACTACAGCCCCGCATAATTGAGTGGTCGAGCTAGAACCAATAAGTAATCGGGTTCTTCACAGTAAAATGAACAAAAATATTTTTTGCGAGTTTCATCCCTAAGTAAACCTAATTAGAGTTCAAAGTTTTTATGAATTTAATTGTATGATATTTGCCATGTCCACATTCCTATCAGCTGACTATGAAATAGCTCTTTTTAAAGTAAACTAAAGCGAGAATTCAATATTCCCCGTGGGTTACAAAAGTGGCCGGATATTACAACGTTTACCATAAACACGTTACGATAACAAGATCGAGAGAAGGAAACAATTTGTGCGCCGTTTTCTGAAGGGAGAGGAATCTGCTGTTTTCGAAGAAACACCCGTTGGCGTTAGGATGAAGGGGTGTTTAATATTATCAGTATTATGCTTCTTACTGTAGTGTGAGCAAGATTTGTAACAGCTAGACGGCAATTTACAGTATACATCTCCGAATAGCGACTTGTCGCTTTGACAACGGTTTGTTTACCAACAGTTTGATTACCAACATTTTCATCTTAGCCTAAGTGGCTATTGCGATAAAATTTAATGGCAATTTAACAAAACATTAAATTAAAAAATAACAATTACACATTAGCAATATTCAATTTCTAAAATACAGGCATAGACATACCAACAGAAATAATTATCCTGTTTATAGCGTTTCACTCCGAAAAAAAGAAGGGTTTACCTTCTTTTTTTCGGAGTGAAACGCTAATGACTTCAACCCACGTTGAGGGCACTGGGCGTCGGCATATTATTATATCGGACTCCCACCGACTAAAAACACACCGAGCCCCTTCTACTACCTTAACCAGTGTCACGGGATCGCTCGCGCATGCTCTGCGTAACTGGCTGAATCCCGAAACCCTTAACCTTCATCTAACCCCCACCCATCAATAACCCGGCCGCAGCAGATTATAATAATAATAATAATAATAAAACCCCTCGGGGCAAGTCGTTACCTCATCATGGGGATAACGCAAGACCTGAGGGCATATTAGCATGCTTTTTCAAACCTTGAGGTATAAATAAAAAATGTATCTGAAGGTCTATGTAGGAGCATACATCCGCAGGGCAGCTTGTGGCGAGCTGTTTGTGTGTGGCGACACAACGGAACCTGAATGCCCCAGGGGGTCACTCTTCATGAGGACTCCCAGCTCTTTCTTGCCTTAACTGGCTGGCTAGAGAGGGGTCGCAAGAGCTATATGCTCGGGGGTGGAAGTGTCTAATGGCGTAATAACGAGGAAACCCGCTCCGGGTCTGTGACCCGCGATGGCGAAATCGGTGTCGCACCTCTCTACACCCCTTAGCCTTTACTCTCTGGTGTTGCCCACCTGCTGCCTATCGTGGCGGTATAATAGGGGGCCCATCTTGGAGTCGGCGAGTCACCGCCTGCCAATTTGAATTGCATTTTCATGTGTTTAAAGGCAGGTGCCATAGTTATCCATAGTTTGAAAAATAAACACATCCAACATATCCTATCCATAGCCCAAATTCGTTTTATCCATAATTTACAATAGTTTTGTAGCTACCTTGGGCCGTCCATGTCTGTTCTTTCATAGAGCAGGGGTTGATGGCCCTTGGTAGTTGCCCCATCACATATTAGATTAAAGTTCTCAACAAGGCCTCTGCATGTTGGACCTGTGTCCCCGTGTAAGCCTTTAAAAAGGACCGGGTTTCTTCCCTTGAAGTTATCCCGTGAATTAAAAGAGATACAAATAATAATAATATGTTTATTTCAATAAACTTATTACAGAGTCACAAATTGTACATAGGCTATATTATTTACATTCAAATATGTTAGGCATCTGTAGCCGAACTAGGCAAAGCCTGTATTTCGGCTATCAGCGCCAATCCCCTCGAATATTTTTACAATTTTCGTAGCCGTTAAAGTTGATTTCGACAAAGTAAGTTTATTTTAAGTAAGCATGCATTAATTTTGTATAGTGTATCGGCCTCTATTTGTGCAGAATGAAAATGTACGTGCGTGATATGTGTGTGAGGGAGTGTGCATGTGTATGTATGTGTGCGTGTGTGTATGTGTGCGTGTGTGTATGTGCGCGTGTGTGCGAGTGTGTGTATGTGTGTGAGTGTGTGTATGTGTGTGTGCGTGTGTTGTATGTTCATGTTTTGATATAAGTTCACCAAGTAATATTAATGTGGTCACTGTGCTATATGCAATAGAAGTTCAGTCTCCTCGTAGTTTAGTTTTTGTAAATACTCACTTACTTTTTTCTTGCATTGTATTTTTGTTAGCGGATATATATTTAATATTCTATTTATTTTATTGTAAATATAAGGTCCAATGAAGTTTGCGAAACGTTGGCAGAATTTAGTATTAAAGCGGGTCATTCTGTCACATACTATATCTTTCCTACGTTTTTGGAGGAGTAACGGGTCAAATGTTTGTTTGTTATGCTGTAGGAGAATAATGTTAAGTATATACAGTTGTCTGACAGTCATAACTTCACAAATCTGGTACAGTGTCGCTGTAGGAAAGTATCTAGGTTTAAAAGTACTAACTTTCAGTATTGCACGCTGGGCGATCTCAACAGGCTTCATCGCAGTTTTATTGGTACCTCCCCAGGAAGTTAAACAATACGTTAGAAGTGACTGGCAGAGTGCGTAATATATCTGTTTCAGCAGCTCAGGATCAGCAACGTGTCTTAGATTTTTAAATATATTTATGAGTTTTCTTACTCTACCGCATAGCAGTCGTATGTGTTCTTTGAAGTTCAGGCTGCTATCTATAGTAACTCCAAGATATTTAGTAGTCTGCACACGTTCCAGTACAGGGCACGCACAGTTGTCTTCAGATTGACACTCATGAGATATGATTTCCTGATGTGAGCTAATTCCACTGGCACTCCTTGTGCTAAAACAGATATACTTCGTCTTATCTACATTTAATGTAAGTATGTTACTCTCCAGCCACCTTCCAACGGTACCAAATCCCTGCTGTGCAGCTCCAAAGGCCTCTTCCCAAGTATTGGCGGCAAAAGTGAGCGCAGTATCATCTGCGAAAGATATAATTTCGCCTTGGGAAAGTTTTAAACTTGTAAGATCGTTTATATAGACGAAAAATAATGTAGGCCCCAGGATGCTGCCTTGCGGAACACCGTGTGTCACCGGGAGGTCAGTACTTTTGTATTTGTCTACTCGAACACATTGAGATCGTCCAGTTAAGTAGTTTCTGAATAGTTTTAGCTGCATGCCTCTGACTCCCAGCCTCTCAAGTTTATCCAGTAGGATGGGAACAGAAATCGTGTCGAACGCCTTTGCCAAATCCAGGAAGATAGTAATACATTTTTTTCTATTATCTAAATTTGCAGTTATATAATCTATTAGTTTATTTACAGCTTGCTCGGTTGACTTGCCTTTTCGAAATCCGTACTGGTTAACTGATATCAAGTTGTTTTTCTCCAAATAGTTTACTAATCTGACGTTTATGATTCTTTCTAGTACTTTTGATAGAGAAGGTAAAATAGAAATTGGCCGGTAGTTAGTGACACGATTTCTGTCGCCGTTCTTATGTATAGGGCATACTTCAGCTTTTTTTAAGCAGTCAGGGAACATTCCGTTTTGGAGGCAATCATTAAAAATTTTCGTAAGGGGTGGCACAAGAATATTTTTATGCGTCTTTAGGAGCTTGGTGCTAATATTGCCCCAGCCACTGGCACAGTCTGTCTTTAAATCTAGAATGAGACGTTCCACCTCCTCTTCGGAAGTGTCGGTTAAGACAAACGAGTTGATGACGTTGGTATTGTTATTGATGTTATTTGCATTGTTGTTTGACCTATGCAATTTTTTTTGGTAAATAATGTTTGCTAAGGAATTTCCTACATTTATAAAGTAACTATTTACTTCGTTTAGTGACTTTTCAGGAGAGACTGATAGCGTCAGCAGTTCTTTGGGATGATTATTTTTTTTAGATGTGTTAGTGATCTCTTTAATTGCTTTCCACATTTTTTTATTATCTTTCATTGCAGCTAAGAGTTGGTTTTTCTCATATACTCTCTTTACTTTTTTTAGTATCGCATTGCAGTAATTTCTATATCGAGTGTATGTTAGTTTTAAGATGTCATTTGCCGGTGAAAGTTTCGATTTTTTATGTAACTTGTCCCTATTCTTAATACATCGTAGCAGTCCCTGTGTTATCCACGGTTTTATAATTTTATGTCGTTTAGAAAGTGTAGTTTGTTTAGTGTGTTTTGCAATTGCAGATTGAAGACATTGTGTGAAATAGTTTATGGATAGGTTTGGGTTTGCTATGTTGTAAATAGGTCCAAAGTCGATATTTGTTAGTTCTTGTTCCAGTCCGGTATAGTCAACTTTAGTTATCGTTGTTATTGCAAATTGTCTAGTTTTCTTAAAATTCATACTTAATAGAACAGGGTAGTGGTCTGTTAACGTAGTGTGTGGTACTACAATTGTAATGGGATAGTTAGTTTTAACTAATGCGTGATCTAAACAAGTGTCGCTTTCACTACGAGTAATAAGGGTGTGAGCTGGTAAGAGGCCATGGGTAGCGGCTAGAGTCAGATAACGTTCCCCGTTTAAGTTGATTTTGTTAGAATTAATATCAATATTAATGTCCCCCATGATAATAACATGTTCGAAGGCCGACAGTGTATGTAATATTTTATCTAGAGATGAAAGGAACTGATCAATGTTTCTGTATGAAGGAGAGCGATATAAAGCAAGTAAAGCGATGCGGTTGTCGATTTTAGCAACCAGACAATTGCATTCCTGCATGTCTGGTTCCTGTATAGTTAGACTAAGATTTTCATCGTAGTAAATAACCACGCCATCGTTTTGTTTAGGATTATTTTTAGTCTCCACATGACAGTATCCCGCAAGGTTAGGGACCACGGACGTGCAAGAGAGCCAACATTCTGACAGAATAATTATGTCACATTTAAGTTTCATTTGCATTAGCAGAACTTCCAACCCTGGCATATTGCAGCTGATGCTGCGTATATTTTGTGAAAGAACCAGCAGGTGTTCAGTAGAGGGCAGGGATATTATTTTATGGCACTCTTCAACGTCTGCTGTTTGCGATTTCGATACAGTTTCGTTGTCAATTATATCTGTTAAATTAATTATATCATTGAATGTAAGGACAGTAAATAGTTTTGCAATGAATAATAGTCAAGGTTAAAAAACAATTGTTGGAAAGCGTTATAGTATAAAGAAACCAGACGTAAAATATTTGCGTGGAATATGTTTATGTAGTTTGTATGTGTGTAGTGTAGTGGGAAACCATGGTAGTCGAATGATTTAAGATGCTTTGAGTGCACTATGTTTGTGATGTTGTACTTATAGAATGTATTTATAGTAGAGACCGTATACATTTGAGTTATTATACTCAGATTAAAAAGGTCTAATTTGTTATGTGATAATAGTAAAATAGGGTATATGTTGTGTTTGTGTACTTGGCCGTAGTGTGTGTTGTAAGTGTAGGTAACAATAAGATTGTGTTGTGTATATACATTGTGTAGTGTGTTACAGTATAAATAGTAATAACTTATAATTAGGACTGAGAGATAAACATGCAATTTAAAGTAAACTAATAACATACTTAAATAGAGAGTTGTAACAAAGAATAGTCATATAGTATTTCTTAATTTATCCAAATCTGTATCATTATTTATGCGAATGTGAGTCGAGTCCTCGGTTTTTTTGAGATAAACGATTCCGTTTACAGTCCAACAAAAGTTGTATCCGTGGCTTTTCTTAAACTGCCTGGCCAGGAAATATAATCTCTGTGTCTTATGTGTTAAGGTTTCTGTTACGTAAAGTGGTTTGGACTGATATGTGTGATTTAAATGAGTCGTTTTTAATTTTTCTCCCACAGGTTTAGACTTGTTAAAGCTCTTGACGGCCTTGATGACTTTGTCTTTCAATAGAACGGAAGTGAGGTCCACGACAACAGGGTTCGATGCGTCTTTAGATTTCAGTCGGTAGATATCTCGAATCTTAGAACAATCGATGTTGACATTCAAAGTCTTTCCTAGTTGCACGATATCATTACACAAAGTTTCCTTCGTCTCACCTATTTGCTTCGGTATGTTCCGAATTTCGATACCTGTCCCACGAGATTTTCGCTCAGAATTTTCCAACCTCTCCTCTAGCTCTTTAATTAACAATTTATCCGCTTTTTTTTCATTCTCTAGATTTGTGATTTTTTTCAGAAATTCATCATATTTGCTTGACATAACTTCCAAACTCGTCTTTAGTTCCTGAAAACGTTTTTCCTGTATTTGAGAGAAAGATGTGAACATTTCTTTTATCAGTGCTGTAACATCTATGTGCTCATCATCATACTTTCTCTTCTTTCGTTCAGTAACATTTATTGCTAGTGTGTGTAGGTTAGGTTCCGACTCACAATGCTGAAGCAGTTGATCGCTTGTACCAGAAGAGAACGTAGGTGTTGCGCTTCGTCCGCACCCAATTTCTTCTGTCAGTGTTACCTGCGGGGCAGGTGAGGCAGGGGGTGTTCGTTTCAGTGGCATAGTGGTGATGTGAAGGAGTGAATAAAGCTTGCAAAATATATTTGAAAAATTTCCCGCAAAAACTTGCAAAAACCAGAGCAAAAGTTACAAAAACAAATAAAAACAAAAAAATAACAATCGCTTCGGTGTGAGGTTTGAACGCCCGACTTCTTGCGTACTAAGCGCACATTGGCGCCCCGAGACCAAACGTTGTTTGTATACTCTCGTCAAACAGGCGATATGTTGCTAGTGTTCTGTAATGTAGTCATTGACTCGACCCGAGCATAGTCCAAGGTCATTTAACGAAGACACTGACACAAAGAAAGAAATAACCGTTCACTTTTAAGTTTTTAAGTAATGTTTTTGATGATATCTGAAGAACTATTTTATGCAATGTTGTGGTCTTTTCATTGAAATGTAGGGTTTTATGTTGTCACTAGTTAGTATCACTTTGGAACTGTTTACTGCACTTTAGCTATTTTTAGCAAACAAAGATTACGGGAGCTCAAAATACACGACTGTTCACAACGACGTCCGGGCGGGGGGGGATTACCCTAACAGTTTAACTGCGATCACCATCAGTGGGTTTCATAGGTTAGGCTCAGTTTAATTAAATATTTAACGGCCGCAACATCGGTCTGCGGTTATGCTTCCCACTCTACGTTAAATTATATAGTTTAAACCACAAAATACTAGTTAATATTATATTGGTTTGCCGGTGCAGTGAATACGAGAAATTGGTTAGTTAATACAACTACACGTAGGTACCAGCCAATGCGCAAATACGCAATGGCTATTATAGTAAGCATTTGTATGCGTATCAAATGATTGGTTTTATTCTGGTTATTTTTATGTACTTATGTGATTTGTATTAAAATAAATAATAATGTAGAATTCCTACTAATATTTTAAAGATGAGAGGTGGGCCCATTATCATCATTATCGTTGCAGTTAGGTGGAAACCGAAATATTGAACCTCTTTTTATCAAGTCGGGTAAATAGAAGTTCAATATTTTTGCAGCTAAAACCGACTGGAAAACACAAAATATGAAAATAGCTGGACACACAAGATTAACACATAGACAACTTTACACCCGACTGCTTTAAAGGCAGGTAAAGTTTTTGCTCCTCTAACTGATTTCTACGCAAACAAAGTCGTGAGAAAAAGCTAGTATCTAAAAACAACATGTTATTTAATATACTTCTTAACGCTACATTTAAACTGAAGGCACTCACGATATGATGAGGAGGCTGCCAGCTCCTCAGCGCGTGTAGTCGGCCGCGAACAATTAATTTAGCCGACGTTACAATAGCGGTAATCCGTGTAATGCGCGCGTAATTCCCTAACCTTAATTAACTGAGAACGTTCACTGAATAAGTAACAAACATGATGGCGGTATGTTAGAGTGTACAGTCATAAGCAATAACATGTATACACGACCAAACAATTGAAGTGTAAGTCCTAGTCAAATGGTTTATGAAATCGTGAAATTTTCTTCCAAATTAAACATTTTATGTTAAGCTTACAATATCAGGAATATTCCATAACAGCTTCAGAAATTTCGCATAAGAAATCTACTGCAACTGTTTGGTCGTGTATGCATGTATTGCTCGTGACTGTACGCAGTTCATTATTCACTACTTCTTCAAAACAATTTAATGAATAGTTTGTTTGTGGATTGCTTGACTGACTTGTGTCTTTGTCAAAGGATTTTTGGTTGATGAAACGATGGAATCGTTTTGTCTTTAAAAGACTAGCAAGAACTTTAGGCGCTCTAGCACAGTAAGTACGAAGTTTGTGCGCCAAGCTTCTACTTCTTATCGTATACAATCTGGTGTCAGAGTTTTAAAGCCGCCTTTAGGTAGACCTCTGACAATGCAACAGACCCTTGATAATTTCTCCAGTGTACGGGTTTCCTCACGATGTTTTCTTCATCGATTTTAAGAGGTGATAATTGCTTTGAAAAACTTCAATGAAAGCAAAAATACATTGGTACATGCTGGAATTCGAACTCACGACCTCTGCCTTGGCAGTCTAACGGTCCTACCACTAGGATACACTAGGCTGAGTTGACGTAAGAACTCCAACTTTTCGGAAATATGAAAATTGAAAAATTATTTTACAACATGCACAGCAAATTATCATGTCGTGAAAACAATGACATGAAATGAAATGGTGTATTCTGTATTTATATCTTTTATTCAGTAATTCAGAAACTATGTAGCTACTTACAATACATATCTACTTTCTACATGCAAAAAAGCCAATGTAAGCCACAACTAACAAGTTTTGCTAGGTACCTCCCCAGCACACTCGCTTGTGCAGCCTCTCTGTAAGCTTCGCCGCAAAACAAGGAGGAAATTATTCGGTTTTCTTATTAAAGAACATTCTTAATTGGTTTCGTCGCCGGCAAATACGCCGCAGCCGGTATTACATAGGGCTTAATATCTAAAAACTGGAGGTTTCCGTGCAAAATTTAATCAGAAAATAAAAAAGGCATTTTTAATTAACGTTGTGAAAGTTGCATGTTTTGTTGTTTGGATAGTTAGATACTACTGTTAGTAGTTTCTGTGTACGGTTTTTCGAATGTTTAATTTAGTTTTCAAGCGAATGTTTCTCTTGAAGTTATTTTTTTTTACCCGTTGTAGACTATACGTGCTACTACTCTCTTTGAATTTTCTTAAAAGATATTAGATTGAAAATTATTGATTACTCGCTGCCCATCTTGTGCTTGCCACTTCGTCTTAATTAAAAAGAGTAGCTTATATCTTTTCTTGGAACTCAAGACATGTTATTTTTTTCTAAAACTATTTAATGGTTTGTAAATGACGACTTGAGAAAACAAAAAGAGGTAAGTAGTTTTGCATGCCATTATAGACATTTTCTTTAAATAAATACAAAAAAAAATAGGGCTTCCCATACACAAAATACAGATTCCACAAACCACAACCAATTGAATCCACATTTCATGACAAAAGTTAAATAAAAACGCAGAAACTCTTATATCTCTTAACCACTAGGTCAACGGGAAATCCAATATGCCGAAATAATTGAACAAAGCGATATTTTCCAATTTACAATGGATGCCAATAACACGCCTCCTGCCGGTGAAAAGGTTTATGTTTTATCTGTGGCGAGATTCGTGAGGCTGTGTATCTGCACCATGGAGCTTCTTGGTCGTAGGCAGTATTAAAATGTATGTAGAATAACATATGAACAATATTCTTTTTAACATTAACTCTTGTCATTTTAGCTAAAGTTTAGAATTAATATCACACTAGATAATCAATTTGTGTTGCTGTAAACATGCAATAATGTACACAAATGCATAATCATTTATTGATTTATGTCAAAATAATAATTTTTGTATCGTGGAATCGTTTCAAAGATAGGGATGTGTGGAAACAAAATGGGGAGGCCTTTGCCCAGCAGTGGGCCAAAACAGGCTATTAAAAAAAATACGTTTAATCTACTAGTATTAATACCTTACAATGTGTACATAACGACCCACACCCGGTAACAGATACATTATTATTTTCCTACTAAATAAATAAGACTAACTCATTTTACTATCTAAACTAATTCCGCCTTAACGTCAGCTAAATTCATGACTTAATCCAGTAACTCAGACAGTGGCATCAACAACAGCATACAAAGTAGCAACAATAGTGGTTCCCTCCCTACAGTGGTTCCCTCCCTCAACTCGCAGCTCGCAGCACTATCCCCAACCTGCTTACATATTAACCGCGGATTTCCTCCTCTAGATGAACACTGTATAATTCAAACCTACCTCCTTTTCAAGTAACTTAGTTGTTGTTGTGGAAAAGAGATGGCGCTCTACATCGCATTCAACATCTCGCTCTTTTAACGGCAAGTCTTGTTGTGAGTGGTGGTAGTAGGTGTCTGTCAGATAGTAAAGTCTGTGGAGTTAATATTTAAGGAGATTGTACTGTGAGTGGATTGTTTATCTAAGATTTTTTTCTTCCTCAGCCTCATACATTCTCAGGCACACGTAAATTTTTGCTGTCGGACTTTTTCAAATTTTCAAGTGACTTGGAAAAAGATAATATAGGTACTTACTCACCTATTTAAATTATATAACGGTTTACTCGCGCGTCTTTATCGGGATATCCTGAATAGTTCGACTCGCGACCCCGCCGCCGCATCAGTTCATGATTAAAAACTCCGGTTGAGTTCGAAACTAGTCGGGCTATCCCGATAAATACGCGTAAATAAACCGTCACATCATTTAAGTATGAATCATCCTCACGAAACTTATTATAAAAGGTTCCTCACCAATTTTCTAAATGTTGTACAGTTTGTTATAGGCCTACACGTAGAGTCTGTCCTTATTATTTACCGTCACGTCTGCCTCAAAGGCCTCAACTGGAATAAAACTCAGTGTTGAGTTAAGCTCGGCTTTGTACTTTCATAAATTTACAACATCCGATGTACCGTTATTTTGGTGTTGTACCTACTTATGTATTTCTAAGTAATAAAGAATATGGATAAGGCATTTCGGATATTTAGAACCAAAAAATAAAATCAGCAGCCTTGTCAAGAAATCACTATTATCAAGAAAAAGAGAGACACTGCTCTACACCGTTTATCGCGACGTTTCTCTTTCACAAACAAAAACAACATTTTTACTTTAAAAGGTGGTAACAGGGGGTTTACCACCACATCTTCGTTACAAAACTAAAAAACACCTATTTTCTTTTACAGCACCATCATCTTAAAGCAATCCTATTAAACATTTATTTCTTGCCTACAATACTATACCAAAATATAGTGGTAAGATTAAAAAGGCTGTGCCGTAAAACTGCCATGAATCAAATATCTTTACGGCGCCTTCCCCCGCACGGGTGAGCACACACCGCGCTCGTAAAACTGTGCTAAAACGGGTGAGGTTCACGTTAAACTGACAGTTAAATAGATTGGACAGCCTCAAGGGTATTAACAGAAGAATGAAATATTTTCCTTTAATATCTGGTTAGAAACGTATGAGATACGTTTTATTATTCGAGTTTAGCGGAGTTGTCTTTTGAAAGATGGAAAGTTTGATTTGATGGCTCCTATTGAAAAACCATACGTTAAGAAGAATAAGGGCGTTTATAAATTGTGCTTTGATCTGATGTAGGTAAAGCAAAGAGTCACATTTTTTTCCAGAATCCATAGCAGTTTGTAAACTTCCATTTTTGGACTCATGCGTCTTTCCATATAGGGAAAGGACATCATAACGCAAGCCACTGCGGATTGGCGAGTTTAGATTCAAATATTTGGAACCCAGGTGTCTGATTTTCCTCACGATTTTTACCTTTACTGTTTGTCAGTCCTAAATTATCTTAAAATAATGAAGAACACTATAACTTTGAAAAAGTCACATTGGGTTTGAACCTGCACCTCGTGCCTACAAATACAGCCGCCACGATAGCTTTTGTTTAAGAAAATAAAAAGAGATATTCTTTGACAGAGATATCTATCACGAAACAGATCATGGTCTGAGTATAATTAGACTCCATAATAGGACAGTGTTATTATAAATTTATATTATGAAAATTAAAAGTTCTCCGCTTTGACCTTAAAATTATGCACGATACGAATACATGGTTATTATAGTTCACTTATAATAGCAAAATACAGTTTGGCCTGTGTTATTACAGATAATGTCTGGGTAATACCGTAGTACTGATAGTTAGAAAGAAGGCCGGCTATTTAATATTTCTCTTTATTTCTTGCGATAACGCGTGCATTTAAGTAGTTAGTATAAAAGCGTAGTTAGTACAGTTAATAGTTAATGCCGGTAAGCTTAATGGCTTGAGAACTGCTGCGTGGCGCCGTCTGACCTCTAATTGTTACTAGTTGTGCTATGACAGACGATACGCTTTTGTTTATTGTATATTCTTTCATTTTCTTTTTTATTATTTCTTTAAAGACAGCCCATATTTGAAGCTGACTATATTTTTTATTATTTGACTTATTGGTTAGTTAAGTTACCGTCCTTCGTCACAACGACTTTCGAACTATGGAATAGTCAATGACTTTTCGTAAAAATGACTAAATGAGATTAATTTTAATTAAAAACATAAACATCTAGAAATTAATATCTTTCAATAAAAGTCTCAACGCAGATGAAACGTAATTTCAGAGTTTGTTATATATATTTACATAATCCTTAATTAGGGGACCCTAAAGTCAAACTCTCGATGCTAACAAAAGTAGAAAGAAGAATAATAAAAAATATAATTGAAAAAGTTTAATCATATTTAACGTACTTCATATAAAATCATAAGCTGCTGGACATGAATGGATGGATATAGGGAAAGAGGACGACCAAAGAAACGATGGATGGATTGTATGAAAGACGATATGGCTGCAAAGAGTGTGACTTGCGAGATGACGTCAGATAGCAACGTGTGGAAGAAGAAGACATGCTGCGCCGACCCCAAATAATAATTGTTAAATAAAGGGCAGGCGAATGATGATGATGATGACGATATAATATCATAATTAACAAAATGTAAAGCGACATTTAGCATACTTAAGCAATGTGAGAAAAAAAAGTACGTGTCCAATATATTCAGCCTAGTTTTCTTGTATTCAATTACTGTCCAGAAAGGCCTACTTTTCAGTACAACCATACAAAGCCACGTCTACATTACCTATGCTACCTTTTGGCCCTTTGTCCTGTTTTACATGTTGCCCAATCCTCACGTACTGCCTACCCTTCTTTCGTAAGGGTCGTGGTGCGAACCGGAGTAATGCCGTCACTCGCACGGGATAAACGTGTCGCGGCAGATTTAATAAGGCCCATATTTACTTCACAAAGTCGGTGTGTTTAAATTTTGGATTTAATTTGTAACGTAGGTAGGTTTTTTCGCTTTTTATGACAAATAACGGATACAGGGTTCGAGAGTATAGTTTAGGTCGTCAAAAATATTAAGTGAAGCCCTATTTTCTATACTATTCTTTATGTAACATCAAGTTACTACATAACACGAAAACGGATCCCGAAATCCTGGTACTTTATAGTATCAAAGTACATATTAATCGAAAGAGCCGCCTTTCCTTAAATAAGCACTAGTGTAATAATACACATAATAATGTATTATTTTGTCCACAGACACTCGGCCGTGGACGTGTCCAACGGCGGTAACAGGGACCATGACAGACGGTGGCAAACCCCAGAAGGTGACAGGTGAGATATAAATACTATCCTAACTCCCAAATGTTTAACCTAGGCAGCTTACACGAGAATGACTCTTATTAAGAACACTGCATATAGTTATAGATAAACGAAGAAACATAGATAGATAAAGGCAGAGGCCCATCCAAAAGAAGGATAAACTTCTCAACCGCATGACATCCACTGCTGGACAGAAGCCTCCGATAAAGATATCCAGAAAGACTAGTTGAAACCTGCCTGCATCCAGCGTTTTCTGGCGATCCCTTTAAGATTGCCGTAACATCACTCAAATGGTTGTACTCCACTTTTGACAGCACAGGCATAAAAAAATAAAGGTATTTTCATAATGCTACATAATAATATTGGCCTAGTATCTAGAGTACTTGTTCGACAAAAAATACTTGAAGCCATACTTTGACCCTTGAAACTTGACACTGCGGCATCAGGGTGAGGTTTTGACAAGTGACTGAAAGGTCACCGGGCGCAAAGGGTGGAACCTGATATATTGAGGTGAACACACGCCTTATCTCCTGTTGTATGGATGCTGTATCATCACGACTGTAGTGCCGTATTAGATAGGTAGGTGCCGAAACACATGGATCTTTTGGCACGTAGCCGAAATCAGAACTAATGCCGTATAAAAAAAAAACTGCTACTTTGACAGACAGTTGAGTTGATTCTTGTTGCGAGTATGCATATGAGCGTGGGCTCCTGTTTATGTCCTCCACGTAAAAAGATACTTGTAGTTCTATATATTGGAGTGATGTCTCTACGATTTTTTTCTACAAAATAAGTAGTTGTTCACCCAACATTAGCCGAGCTAAAGTGAGTGAAAATAAAGTGTCGTAAAAGTCACACTCTTTTCATGGAATGAGTCTCTACAAAATTGTTATCTATACTAATATTATAAAGCTGAAGAGTTTGTTTGTTTGTTTGTTTGAACGCGCTAATCTCAGGAACTACTGGTTCGAATCGAAAAATTCTTTTTGTGTTGAATAGACCATTTATCGAGGAAGGCTTTAGGCTATATAATATCACGTTGCAACTATTAGGAGCGAAGAAATAATAAAAAATGTGAAAAAAAACGGGGAAAATTGTTCATTCTTGAGGGCTTCCGTTGCGTGCGCTGCGAAAACGGTTCAAGATACACACAATATATGTATGTAAGAATTATTCCTATTGAAATGATCTAAAAAAATGTCCGCGACAGTATATGTCTATGTTTTAAGATTAACTCACTAGACCCGTTTTTATGGTAATCAAATTCGATCGAAATTAATGGATCAACGCACAGCCCAAACTACTGGACGGATCGGGCTGAAATTTGGCATGCAGGTAGATGTTATGACGTAGGTATCCGCTAAGAAAGGATTTTGATAAATTCTACCCCCAAGGGGATAAAATAGGGGATGAATTTTTTTATGAAACTTTGTCAAAATTAAACCGATCGGGCTGAGATTTTACATGCACATAGGTACTATAACGTAGGCATCCGCTAAGAAAAATTTTGATAAATTCCACACATGAAGGGATGAAATAGGGGATGTTTGTAGAAATCTTCTTAGATTTTTGACTAGCCATGACTATAAACAAGTCTCAGGGGCAAACTCTCAAATTTGCGGGTATTGACTTGAGAGAACATTGCTTCTCTCATGGGCAGTTCTATGTTGCTTGCTCACGAGTAAGTTCTCCCAGTAGCTTGATAGGTTTAGCGCCAAATGACAAATTAGTTAAGAATATTGTGTACAAGGAAGTTTTGTAGGCCCTAATTTTTACACTAACTTGCTAAACAATAATACTTCTTAACGCGTGCGAAGCCGCGGGCAAAAGCTAGTTACTTATGTATGACAAACTAAAAATAATTCTTATCGATGCTTGAACAATAACTCGAAATTAAAATAATTGAACATGGCAATCAAAAATGTATGAGACACGAAAATAAATCGATCTAATTCAAGTAATGCGTGTCAATCGATGTCATTATGTAATTAGTTGCCTAATCATAAAAAAATAATCGAACATTACATTGTTATAGGGTAATGGTAACTTTTCTTTTTTCTTTACTGTATTTTTTATTGAATAGTATAGTTAGTTTGTACCGTTCTATTCAGATAAATAAAAAAATAATTTAACCAAAAATGTCAGGCGGTCAATGCACGGTGCAAAATAAAATCTGTTGTGAAAGTAATTATTAATCCAATTATTTATCAACTTAACCCAACTTTCACTTACTTCAACCTCTATCTATTACTGCTTCACCCCTTAATATAGGAGCATGAGACTTAACAGCCACTTAACATCGAGTGTCCATCGAGTATTGTCCATAAGTATGATACATGTGACTCGTTAGATGCCGCAGTCCGGTAATGGCGGCTAATGTACTGGCTAATGGACGAAGGGCGTGCGCTCCGTCCATCACCAGACATCGTCCACCATTGTGTCATATTACTGTAACGAGGATTAGATTTGTGCTGACTTATTTATTTTGTCAACTGATTATGTACTAGGCCTACTGTAACTGTGTTACTACAAGCTTTAAGCCCCTCTTGCTAAATGAGTGTTTTATAATCTCAAGCTATCGTTAACGTCAATAGGCAACGCTCATCGTCGTGTGTTTTGTCGAAACGAAACGTAATTTCCATAAATGTTAGTGTTTTCTATTGACGTTAACGATTGTAGAAAGATTAGTTGGCTAGAGGGGAGGGACTGTTGCAAATGTAGCAAAAGAAACTGCTATATGTTGTATGGGTATAATTTTTGTTAGCCGTAGACAAAGTGAGATAACGTAAACTAAGTGGTGTATAAACTTCACATTTCAGATTTAAGTTTTCAACAAGGCTTCTGCGTGTAGGCGCTATGTCTCCAAAAGCCTTTAAAAATGTCCAGGTTTTAAAAACACAAAATATCCAGTCGATAATGCCTTCTATAATTATATCCTCTTTCCACTCCACAAAAGTTTAATTAAGTAAATAGTTAATGAGTCCAGGCAGGTCGTCAGCGGGCGCGTTGTCCCGTGCACACGGCGACCACAACGTGTGGTGCCGGCTATTTGTGGTCGCCGCCGTCACAACTAACTACTGCAGACTGCTCGTGTGTTAGCTACCACAGTATGACACCGCCAGGTTTTAATAAGGCCTCGCAACTTTATGCGAAAAGGTCATGTAACTTTATTTTTTCTGGTTTTTAAATTTCATTCTTTAGATATGACTAATGTTAGATTTTTTTTTTATAAGAATGAATTAGAAATAGAAAGTAATTTACATAAGTGCATATAATAAAGTATTATCGCATTAATGTTTGTCTGTTCAACGTTTTTTACTGGTTGGCTGGTGTATGTCATGACTTTGCTAAAACCATAAACTCATAGCGACATGATAAGTATTATTTTATATCTTGCTTGGTCTAATAGAATAGCAATTTGCGTTCATTATGGCAATTAATTGACCTCTAAGCCTCGGTACTAAGGTGTAATAACATAGTACAATCTGCATCTAACAGTTAGGTAACGTTAGACTGCTATACATAGAACTTAGGTATGCGTACCACAAGATAAATATGGCTATGGATTCAGAATTTGATTAGTATCTGAATATCTCGATTGTGGATCGCATTTTTCTTAACATAATACTTGTTCACACGTCGTTCTAGAATGTGTACCAAACCTTTTGACCATTTTGAGGCAAAGGTAGTTATTGTCAAACCGGAAGTTTATCCAAAATGCCCTCAGAGTAGGTACCTACTTCTCCGTTCCTTGTTGCCGTAAAATAAACACGCTGTAGCCGACAACGCAACTAGCACTAGAGTCGACAACGTTTTGAAAGTGCTTTGGAAGGTCTACTTGAAAAAAAACTTTTTGACTTTTAACCACTGTAACCTTATTAAAATATACTCTTAGCCTATAGTATAATCTAACCTTATTTATCTATAGGCTATCAACCTACCCCGCGACGGGCGACCGCTCGACTCTCCTGCGGGCTCACGCCGCCAAGTCAGCGGAGTGCAGCGGGCAGGGCTCGCCGCGGCCGCGCCGTGCGCCGCGCGAGTCGCGCCGCGTGTCGCTCGCGCAGGCGCCCGGCTACGTGCAGCTCAACCAGTACCGACTGCTCGAACCCATCGGACAGGTTAGACTAAAGACTTGGATTTATACACTACAGTAGGTACCTACTAGCTTTTACCTGCAGCTTCGTCCGCGTGGATATCGGTTACAGTCTTTTTACGCTGTCGGGTAAAAAGTAACCTATGGGTTAATCTAAAGTGACAGCTAACTATATGCCAAAGTTTATCTATGTAAATTACTTCAGCTGTTTAAGAGTAACATACATCCAAACATATATCCATACTCACAAACTGTCGCGTTTATAATATAAGCAGGATATTGTGTAGAAGGTTATTACAAGTTAGACTATTTTAACGTCTCATGCCGAGGTCAATGGTTCAATGATTAGTTATTCAGTTCCTTGAATTTGCTCTTTTCTAAACTTTAGACTACAACATTAGTAATTATTTGCACAAATTATCTGCTAATTAACAACTATACAAATTGAGATTCTAGTCTTTTTACTTCATTAAAATTTTTAACAAGACTTTTAAGAGTCTTTCCAAAATTCAATCCCGGCCTACATTGTACCCTGTTAACAAGACTTGTATAAAGTTAGTTAAACCCCGCGACTGTCACAAAATACATTGTTCTCGAACTCCGCCAATAAGCTGACGAAGATGATCCTTACTCCATATTGTAATGTACTTACGTGGTGTTATTTGTTCCAGGGCTCGTACGGCATTGTCAAGCTAGCCTACAACGAAGAGGACGACACGCATTATGTACGTTGGTTTGGTTAATTGTATGTAGATAAGCTGACAATACCGCTTTTGTCTTGCTATTCGTAACACAGAATTTTCTCTCCGAAAACGAACGGTCGTTCAAAATAAACACAGTTGTTGTCTCGATGGTCCTTTAAAAAATTAGATCGGACGTCAGCTCGGCAATTGTTTTTTTTTTATCAATGACTCCCGCACTAAAGAATTTAAACCTAGTATTGCGGGAGTTTCACAGACATTTAATTCACGTGCACACAGACACCGAGACTCAGAACAAGCATTTGTGGATAGCAAAAACTCTTGTCCTAAGCGGGGATCGAACCCGCGACACGTTACGCTCTGTGGTAATTGACGTGGTGACCTATACCACTCGGATATCCGTGCAGTCAGTTGTTATATATTATGTTGCATTAAGAGACATATTTCTTATATTCTGTCAATTTCAGTACAACGGAGCCAAGCAATAGGTATGTCATCCATCCTCCAGTGCATCTTTTCTCTTTAATAATCTAACAGCCATTATCTGTTCAGGCAATGAAGATCCTGTCGAAACGCAAGTTGATGCGGCGCGCGGGTCTGTTCGGACGCGCGCCGCCGCGCAGGCCGGGGCCCGGGCCACCGCCCGACCCCCTGCAAAGGGTCTACCGCGAGATCGCCGTGCTCAAGAAACTGGACCACCCTAATGTTGTTAAGCTAGTCGAGGTAACTACGAGTCATATGTATTTATTTACATTTTTAGTGGTGAGAATTCGAGGATGTTGAATAATCAAATAATGAAGTTCTGATAAAGTATCTTTATATAAATTAAAATATGAAACTGATATTATTGAGATGCACTGAATGTAGTTCCGAAATGAAAAACCGTCGCATTTCGATTTTCCTAAAAACATAAAGGTGTGCAGGTAAGTACATGATTAAATTTTAAGTAACAATATCTGGCTGTCCGCTAATATCGTGTATTAGTTAATAAACATTTGTGACCTTTCTGTGTTAGTCCTCCTATTTAGGGAGGTAAACAGTATTTATTTTTACTTCTACTACGTTCTTTCATGTAACTATTCACAAACGTTGATGCCAAGTACCAGGAGCTATTACCAAGCGAGCAAGCGGGACAGTGCATAATTCTGTTCATAGCTGCGTATCGCTTCCACAACTGCAAAAATCCTAATTTAAGAGACAGCCCACTTTCGTACTCATCTAGTGATTTTCCTCGCTCATCAGTCTTACGTTCATCCCCACTTCATCACACATTCTGAAATGCAGGTGCTGGACGACCCGGCAGAAGACCACCTGTACCTGGTGTTCCAGCTGCTGGAGGGAGGGCCGGTCATCGACATCCCCACCGAGAACCCCCTCTCTGAAACCCTCGCCAGGAAGTACTTCCGAGACGCGCTGCTCGGAGTCGAATACTGTGAGTAGTACATTAGAATGTAGCCAAATTGTTTATTATAACTTGTCCTGATAGCTAACGCGCTCTACGCTTCAAACTAAAGTTTATAAGTTGGTAATATAACTATAAAATAATATACTTACAAGGCCCCAAAAAATATGTAGCCATCTCCGTCAATGGCGGGAAACGTGCCCAAGAGATTGGCCGCATTACCAGGTTGAATGGCAAAACCAACTCCTACACAGAGCTCGTGCACCCGGCTCCCATGTCCTGAGCGTTTCAACACCAAAGGGCTCAAAAATATAATTATTGCCCGTAAGGTTATTATACTTCAGCCGCTTCAGGGTTTCCTGCAGCAGCAGCGCCGGGCGCTGTATTAAATATTAATTTTGTAAAAGAATACACCAAACATTTGGGTACTCTGATGTCAACGGTTCTAGAATACTCGATTGATTAGTAAGCTTATTTTTCCGTTTTTAAACTTACTATTTTACTTTTCAATAACAGGCAATAAAGCATCTAATCTTCCAACCACATGATTGTGTTCCCCTAATTCGCATTAAGCGTACCACACGTATCAAATCCCGTCCCCAGTCCATCTGGCCGGCGCGCATCTTACTCGAGTGATTAGTCCACAATGGCGGTTCTAATTAAGCTGCGGTTTGTCTCCGGCGTGCTCGTGTGTGCTCGTGTCCGTCACAAAGGGGGTAACGACTTGTTTGTATGGTTCACCTACAGAGAGACGCCTTGTAACTACTGCAAACGGAACTTTGAAAGTTCTGTGGTAGATGTAAATTAAATATTAATTTGTGAAGTTAAAGGTCACTGCTCAAACTAATTGATTTACTTATTTCTTTGTTTTTGACGTACCTAGCTTTTCATAGTTTCTTATTTGCGGAGATCTTATTATTTTTTTAATGATAAATAATTTTTTGTCTTGGATTTGAGAAAAAACTATTATAAGCACACATAAGATATGTTTTTTTTTTATAAATTCCATTACAATTATTTCGCAGACCTGAATATAAAATGTTGCATTGTTTCACACGATACCCTATTGCAGCATAACATTTCTGAAAGACAGATAACGATGTAGCTATGACTGACTTAGATAAAACGATACTTACATATTAAAATTACTTGTTCAAGATTTCAATATAAAACCTTATCAAGGAAACATAACCAAAGCAAACAAACTGCTTAAGAATTTATGGTTAAAATATCGCCAGTTCTCGAGCAAACTAGTTTCTCATCTCTTCCATATTCAGTGCGGACATAGAATCGGTCGGTTAGAGGGCATTTCTATGGAAAACATGCGAAACCAGCTCCTTCCCAGAGGTCGGGGAATAACATGCATATATATCGCCACTTGATCCCGTAAATATTTATGTTCTATGAGAATCAATTGTTATTCCAGTGGGAACACTGGAATAACAATTGATTCTCATAGAACTACTGCTTACCTTGTGGTATTCTAAAGAGATGAACATGATCTCAGCTGTTTTTTAAATTATTCTAGTTCTCGTATCTAAAGATAAAGAAGCAAGGTATAATATTCTACGACTTTCTTACCAAAATTAAAGTTTCATTTGTACGTTTTCATACTTTACTTTAACTGAAGCTTGTTGATGTAACTACAAGTATGCCTAAAAACTTAAACTGGCTGATTAGGCAATATGGCAATAGTGTTTTTCACAAGGGATGTGAGCTGATATACCCATAAATTTCAATCACTGATTAATGTTTAAATCTATCAACAATGTTCAATAGAACCGGACGCAAAATCAAGCACTAAAATCCCAAATTTGGGTATATACTTACCTCTTTTCTTACCATGAATGAGAGGTAATTTTTTAATAGATTTTTGGTGGAGCAATTTTTGGAAAACATAATACTGGCAACTAACCCATTGTTGTTGTCAACAGTGCACTACCAGCGGATAGCGCACCGCGACATAAAGCCGGCGAACCTGCTGCTGGGCGAGGATCGCGTGCAGGTGGCCGACCTGGGCGCGTGCGGCGAGCTGGCGGCGGCGGGCCGCGTGTCGGGCACCGTGGGCACGCCCGCCTTCCGGGCACCCGAGGCCGCTGCGCCCGCTGACAAGTACAGTGGAGAGGTACGTAGGTGGATGAAGTGACTATTCCTTGGTCGAGATTGGTTTAGTTAAATAGACGATAAGAAAGTGCGTTTAGAGTGATGAGTATGAATGTAAATGGATGGAGAGGAAGGAACGATATTCATGAAAAAGGAGTAAATTGTAGTGTGACGTCTGATCGGGAAGAATGGAAGAAAAAAACGTGTTGCGCCGACCCCAAGTAAAATGAGATAAGGACAGAAAGATGATGATGAAAGTGAATTGTGATATTTTTAAATGATCAATTAAATCAGGGATGATTTAGATGAATGAATTTAGATGATTCATTGATGATGATTAGGACATTAGGGAGATTTAGCTGACTGCATACAACTACATTTAGTTTAAAACACAAACAGACAAAGAAAACTCATCTTCATCTTCATCTTTTTTCTGTGCCCTTAATGGGTAATGGAACAAAAACAAGTTAAAAACAAAGTCACGTGATTCATAAGCAACCATATTATCTTGAATCCCCATTCCCCAGGCAGCAGACATATGGTCCCTGGGCGTGACCCTGTACGCGATGGTGACGGGCAAGGTGCCGTGGGCAGGCGGCTCGGCGGTGGAGCTGCAGAAGAAGGTCCTCTCCGAGCCCCTCACCTTCCCGGGGAGGGTGCAGCCCTCCAAGCCGCTGCGGCACCTCCTCGCCCGCATGCTGGACAAGGACCCCGCCACCAGGGCCACCATGCAGGAGGTCAAGGTAGGAGCAACTGTAGTAGGTATATTGTGGAAATGTTCTAGTGTCACCGGTCTCTTTAAGTAAGACTTGCCGTGTGGAAGCGTGATAGTACACAGCAAGACATCGAGCGACGTTTTATTCCAAAACTGCAATAATATTACTTTACGAGATCTGGTAGATCTCTTGGTAGAGAGCAGAGAGTGTGGTTTTTTAACAATAAAGGAAGATTACCGCTGTTTACATTGTTCATTAGATTTTCTTTAAATATGTCGTAGAAAAACATTGTAAAAAAGAGTAGTACATGTTCTGAACTTACTTGGAAGCCATGTAGCAACTGCTTTCAAGCTTGTTACGTGACTTAAAACTTTGTATACGATTGCCTTGTTCCTTCCTAATATAAAACACTGTATTTGAAGATTCAATTCTCTTTGACAACTCAATGACAGAAAATTGAATCCGAAACCGTCTTACAAGATGAGTTTATTTTAAGAAACAATTCCCCGGTAAAGTTCATTTCAATATTCTCTTTGAATAAATATTATTGTAAGAAGGATTGCTGACAAAGGTCAGAGTTTCAGTTCACCCCCCGACGACTGTTACTCGAGACTAATCAAATTGTCTCGGCTAATAGAATCGGTAAAGCATTCGATTAATCTATGTTGTTAGCCTGACCTTTGTAGAGGTGATCTAATGCGTTGGTTACGATAGAAAAACTAATTCGGATTATTCAGATAATATTGATTATTCGGGATCGTTTGTCGTAAGGTTGATTGAGGCTGGGACATAATAACGAGATTGTAAATTACTTTGAGATGTTATATCGCCCGAAAGTAAATTTAGTATTCCTAATCTGTCTTTAGGAATACTTACAATATTATTTTCGCATTCCATCAGCGTTATAAGTATTGAATCTTGCATTATACACCGATCTACAAACTAGCGCGTTTACTAAAAGCTTCCGATCCCGTGGTGAAAGCGGCCGCCGTGCCACGCCGCGCCACGCCGCTACACGACATGCTACACCGGCATGATTTTACATTGGCAGCTATTTGCTGCTGGTATTTTCTAAGGAGATTAATTCCCCAGGACCACGAATGGATAACAGACGGCGGTAAAGACCCGCTACCGTCAGAGCAGGAGAACTGCCGCCTGGTGGAGGTGACGGACGAGGACATGGCGCAGGTCGTCACCTCCATCCCCAACCTGTCCACGCTCATCCTCATCAAGACCATGCTGAAGAAACACAGCTTCCAGGTGACATCACTGTTACACTTACATGTTATTATGTTGAGTTTAATTGTGGCTACCCTTGTGGGGTTTTGTATTACATGGATTTTCGATAACGGTGAAAAATTCTAAATTTATTTGCAGCCTTTATTTTTTGCTTGAATTTTCAGCAATTGATCGACTTACCCGATTTCTTGTTGAATCAAATTTCAAACCCGAATGGCAAAAACAGTATTTCAGTTTTACAACGGCTCAATTTACGTATTCTGTACCCTACATCCAAATTTATCTTTTACTATTCCGTCCTTAGAACCCATTCCTGCGGAGTCGAGAAGGCAGCACGTCACGGCGGGAGTCTACGTCAGCTCGCGGCGAGGCGGAGAAGCCAAGCGCGGCCACCAAGCGCGGCGGCCTGGCGCGCGCGGGACGATCGCTCTCCGCGCCAGGAAACTATCTCACTGAAAGGTAAGGACTAGGGAGGAATAGAACTCACCATCATCACTTTCCTGCCCTTGTCCCGTTTTACTCGGGTGCGGCGCAACACGTTTTTTTCTTCATTGTCCATTCTCTCTTCTATTAAACGTCATACTAGGAAGAAATAGAACTAATGGTGTTAAATAACAATTTTGTATCGTGATGACGAAAAGATGTAACGGATTTCTTATCGTTGCTTTGAGGTTATAGGTTTCAGATCGAATAATCGATTAAAGTAACTAATAGAAATCGTTTAAAACGTTTTTCTCATAAAAATAGGTTTGCTTATCTACGTTTTTTCAAAAATGTTGTTAATTTCTATATCGATATAAATAAGTGTCGAAAACATTAAAAAAATCAGTAAAGTTTTACACAATGTTTAACCGCTAATCTAAGTAGCAATTCTATCAGCAGGCAAGCATCATTCGACATTGGGCTGGAGTCAGTCCAAGAGTCGCGCGACCAGAGCCAGGATGTTCCCTCCCTGCCCTCCAAGGAGAAGAGTCCGCAAGAGACTGAGGACGCGAGCAAGCGGTGATACTCCCCCCGCGCGGCGCCCCTCCCCGCCGCCGCCGACCCGTGGCTGCTGCGCGTGCACATCGTGCTCGAGTACTACTGACCCATTGGGCACCGGCAATCATATTGCCACTTCAATCGAAGTGCTACCAACATGAAAATTACAGTCAATGACTGGAAATTTGCATTAAATTGATATTTTTTTAATAATTTTAAATTGCATGCGGATGACAAGATGCGATTATCAAGCTGCTATTGAAGAGAGTCGTGACAAACGTGGAGAGAACTAAAGAATTTTCACTTAAAATTACTTATTCGATCATCAGCTAGTCTTATTCACTTAATATTGTAAATATTTTAAAAATGAAATTTGTCCTCTTTGACTTAAAAAGCACTTAAATATTTTTAATATAAAATAATTAGGTATATTTACAGAGGCTGGCTCGTGAGGTCATTTTTAATTAAAGGTCAAACAATTTGGTCTTTACTAAAAATAGAACTGGTTTATTTTGTAATTAAATAGCTAGACGGCGTGGAAAATTAGGTGCATTCATCTACATAATGTTAAAATTAAATGGAATAGTTTAAGCGACAGAGTGTGTGCCGCGCGAGCCAGCCCCGCTCTGAGCAAACTTTTACAATGCCCGTTTATACTGTAAATATTTTAGCATATTTTTAATATTAATTCATAAAAAATTGCTCAATGCTTGTTTGATATCATTGTACATAATATTATAGCTTAAGTCGTACTGCGTTTCATAAAAATACAAAACGTGATAGAGTTACGTCCACCTCGCAATATTCAATCCGCTTACTTTGTTTTTTTTTTTTATCCGTTGTTATCTGTAAATATAAGTCCCGTTTTAATTATTAAAGATCGAGATTACATTTGTTGGTTAAGTACTTGCCGCAGTCTATTTTGTATTTTTATGAAACTGAATTTTAAACATTGTAACTAGGGTCACTGGGCAATTTTAATATTTAAAACACTAAAACAGTGTTAGGTAAAACCACATCGAATCTTGAACACATAGTATTAAAATATATACAAACATTTCATTTACAAATATATCGTCAAAAGCTTTTAACTACAGCATAGTTTTAAAATAAAGCCTCGTTTTATTCAACCGTAACGACAGAGTAATTGACAGTAACCAAAATATATGCGTTCATACTATAACGCTGAAAAATGGCGCTTTGTACAAAAATATACTGTCATAATGCAACATTTGGCGCTATCGGACAAGCTCAGCTGCAGCCTCGCCAAATAGCTTTTTAAATTTAACTAGAACATAGCCAACATGCACCATTTCCTAAACTTACGTTATTATTATATTGTCCAATAATATAATACAAGTTTCTTTCTAAAATTGCCCAGTACCCGAAACATTTTGCGCCCTGACTACAGGTTTTATGCGTATGTAAATAGCGTGCAGCTACGTTAAGAGATTGACCAATTTTCACTGTCAAATTAATTTCAATTATAATGACCATCTATTGAGTCGAGAGAGCGTTTATAGTCTGTGCGCTGTGGTGACAGCTTTGACACACGTCAAGCGGAAATTTGGCGCGAATGTGAACAACATGGCGGAAATTATTACCGAATTCTGGTAAAGCAACAATTTTGTGAGAAATGGAATGTTTTGTGAAAAATATTGCTGTACCGCAGCACTGGAGAAATATTTTACAGTATTTGGCTTTTGTGAACGTCAAATATTTTATAGCAGCGTAAATAACCAAACATTATGATGGTAAACAGTTAATGCTGACTCTGTAATACCAGTCCTATTTAAATATTAAACAAGCTTCAAAATCATTTGCAAAATGAAACAAAAAAGATTTATGCACCGTTTACAACATTAATTTTAATTTAAATCAAAACTTGCCACAGATTAATAATTCCCAGTGCACAGACTATAAATAGATCATAGATAAGGTGCATGCTAGTGTACAGGGTCCCGATCACCGGAGTACTTACGATTTTGTGTAACATAAGTAAAGATCTTTATTAATATTTGAATTAACAAATTTGTCCAAGCTTAGATATTAGGTGAAGGAATTAATTGTCTTCGTTACGCTCAGCCTTTCTCTAGCGGACACTTTAACATTGAGCCTTGTGACAACATCATTCTGAAAGGCCTAAAGGGTCCAGCAATAAAGTTTTTTAAGGCCATTTCATAATATGTTTAGTTCTTTGTTACTGGAGTTCAAATTTGAAATAAAACTATTTTGTTTTTGTAACGTTAGTTTTAAAACGTCTTTTTTATAGGCCATTGTTATGTTTTTAACAGTTTGTCCATGGATTCATATGTTAAAGTGTCTAAACCCCCACAGTTACTACGTAATATTATCTTAATAGTTCTACGTTTATGAACAAGATGTTTTATATTATTTTCTACCATGACTTCAATATTTTCACCAACCTACTGATCTGATATCTTTGAAGGTATGATAGGTGGTTTTAAAGTATATATTGGTTGTTACGTGATTCGTCAATTTAGTTTTATATGACTTGAGCATGGTTTGTAAATGCCAGAGTTTATCTCGCCCGCCGGCGCTCGGCGTTTGAGTAATATTTAAAATATTTCTCATTATTTTACCTCGGCGGAATTCTTGTTTAAATTAGGCTCTTTGCGCACTTTGCAACTGAAAAATACTGTTTTTTATTTTGTGTAATTGAGCTCAATATTCTTTTTATTAAAATAATAAACAACTAAGATGTGAAAGTGCTAAAATACACTTATAAATTACACCAATTAGTTTATCTCTAAAGTAATATGCCCCAAAAACAATTATAAGGCCCATAGGTAAAAGCAGGAAGGGTGTATAAGAGATTTAGGACGTCGAAGTTGCTTAGTGTGTAAAGAGCCTAAACTAAGGTCATTTTCGGGGGTCAGAGAATATCCCTTTATCCTTTGCAAGCCAAGGTCCAAACTTATAAATGCCTTTGAATGTTGTGATAGTCTAGGAGAAAGGTATGCTTATATTAAATCTAACTAGTACCTATAAAACATAAGAAATTTTAAAATATTACAAAAATATTATTATCTCTCAAATAAAAAAAAAATATAACAAAAATATTAAGAATTTTGAGGCAATCTTGCGATGAAATTTTATTGATAGAAAGTAATTTAAAAAATAAATATTTTTACTTTTTTGTATACTTTTGTTTTGCATAATTTACTTAAAATGATTGTGTTGTAGAGATTTACACGAACTATGTATTTAATACTAATGAGATTATACACAGTACACACACATACTTGGTTGAATGGTGACAATTTTTCGCTTAGGAAATCGGACACGAAAATAGTCGATAGGTATTCAAGAACTACTACTAACTTGATCTTCTTTATACTCCGAGATTTCCATAGACCAAATAAAATTTATTTACGGCAGCTCAACAAAAAATCTTGTGAAAGATCTCGTGAACCGTATTCTGATAAACATGATCTGATTCCGAGTAAGAATTGTCACCGTTCTTCATTGCAACCCCCTTAACAATAGTAGTAATGCTAAGTCGCACAATAAACACACAAACACTGTCAAACAGGCTCGGTCCGATGTTTGTTGGTATCGAATTATTTCAACATTTAATAAAACACGTTTCAAATATTTCTTGTGTTTCATTTTTTTGCCAGCATGACTATGAGCACCGGTATAATTTTCTAATTTCAAAATCACGAAGAAAATTGTTTTTAACGCAGGCCAAACATATTGTCAATGTTCAGCTTTAGGTGCTTCATCGGACAATCAAGTGAGTGTTATTTGCATCTCAAACTATACCATTTCTTTGAGTTTTTAATGATTTGCCGTTGTAGTAGTAACGCCAAAAGTTAAATGCACAGTCTCGCTTCTACAACGCCAAAAATCCTACCTTAAAACTTCACAGTACAGGAACTGTCCATAAATAGATATTGATATTTCATTAGCCACTCAATATCGAACAAAAACGTCTAAAACTTTGAACTCGGGAGCAGCCAGTCGCCTCAAAATATTTCCAGTTGAGAGCTATCATAACTTTCCGACGCTGCGTCCAAACAGACTCAAAGTCAACGATCCGAAACTTTCCTCTTTACAATATTATCACTATTGTGCCGGGTAATGACACCCACATCCCCATTGACCTTGTTCACAAACTTCCCTCCATTCCTTTTCAATGAAAATATTAAAGTTACTTCTCGAACTATAAATTAGTTTAATGTGTAAAAGGGAAAGCTTCCAGCGGGAGCTCGCGGGTGACATACCGATGAGGAATGGTCTCATCTATTTGTGACACCGTTCCGAGTTATGGGAAACCTTTTAGAAAGAACAATATAGATAATCATAGTACACAGCAATCACTCTACATACCTAACACCCTTTTTTGTTTTATCGATACTTACGTAGGATTTCTAGACTAAATTATGAAGGTCATATAATTAACTGTAAATAAAACCTTGGTATCCAAGCAAAAATGGTTCGCCCTAAATAAATATTAGCCAGAACAAAATATTGCAGTGAAAGCGTCGAACCCTTTTCACAAAAATTCAAACTCAGCTAGTCAAATACTGGAAAACTGACAAAGCTCGGATATACTTTAAAACATGGCAGCTACAATACAAAGTTCATAGTACGTTATACATGCCTACATAGTATACGTAGGTACGTAGGATAGATCACAATTCGTCCCCATTTTCCGTTTACACAAAATTTAACTGGGAGCTATTGATTTTCCGTTGTTTTTGATCGTTCAACTGAAAGCGGCCAATGAAGAGACGGAACAAGTTTCACTCCGATTTATTATTTCCAGTGGTTTTCACAAAGAACAGATTGTCTTTGCTTTGTTGAAGCTCACGGGTAAGTAGTTTGCATTGAAGATAGGTCAGAGCAGATCTTTCATAATTTTATAAAGTAATGAGATCAAATTCTTTTCGATATGATTTACTTCTTACAATTTGATGTTTAATCTGATTCATTTAGTAACGTTTTGAGGCTCACAAGTTCACCACCCAAGTAAAATATTCAAGTGACACACATAGGGCTGCATTTTTTGTTCGATTCGAGTCGGACTCATTCGTTCCCTGTTGCCGGGTGACAGTTACACATTAATATGCCTGCAGACAGCGATGTATGAATTTGTCACTGTCATCGACACGGGGCCTTTGAGAGTGCTGCAAACGCTATGCGTAAGAATTGTGTTAAGTGTTAAGCGTTAATAAAAATGTTCTTAATGATCTGCGAATCAAACTGGTAAATATCACTCCATCGTGTTAAAAGAAAATATACGTAAGATTTATAATGAATACTAGATTAATCTTTTAAAACTTGACTACGCAGAACCTAAAGACAAATCTTAAAATTAAGATAAGCCTGAATGTGTATGGTCGGTAATGTGTGATATAATAAAAAAGAGATTTGAATGTTTGACCACTAATTACTTTCTTATGCCACTAAATAGGAATAAGAATTGAAACCATATTCTTTACAAATAATTGTCTTTATTTAAATATTTATAAGCTGCAGACCAAATTACGTTGGTCTTATTTTAACTTCGTCCTTGTTCTCAGCCTTGTTGGCCTTGATGTCCACCTTGCCTGGACTGTCCTTCTTGTCATCTTTGTAGCCAGCGATCATGACAGCTGGTATCGCACCGTAGTTAGACAGGGTATTCCGATCTAAGCCGTTGTTGTTCGGTGCGGGGGGCTGAGGAGCCGGCTGGATGTTCGTTGGAGTCATCGCAGGATCATTCTTAGGTGCATTCATCATCGGCCTACCTTGATTCCCGCTCCTATCCATGGGAAGCACTACAGCTGGGTAAGCGATAGCCGGGTTCTGAGGACCAGCACCTTGGTTATTTCCCTGATTTGACGGCATATTTGGTTGCCCGAATCCATTCGATCCGGTGTTGGCTGGAGCTGACATAGGCTGATATTGATTGTTTGGTTGGTTTTGCAAGTTTCCCTGGTTTCCCTGCATGGTTGGCTGGTAATAGACGTTGGTGGGAGGGTTCGGCTGGTACCCTGGTTGAGGGTTTCCCTGGTTAACAGGTTGTACATTCATCGGCTGGGCTGTATTTGTTCCTGGCATCATAACGTACTGTTGATTTGGTCCTGGGTTTGGCTGCGCTACGTACATATTGTTTCCTCCATTATTTGGCTGCGCTACGTACATGGTATTTGTACCTGGGTTGGGAACATTAGTGTACACAGTATTTGGTGGGTTTTGTGGTGCAGCCACATTATTGCCTTGCACGGGGTTCTGTGCATTATTTTGTGGTGGGTTTAGAATAACACCAGGTATCTGTATCATTTGCCCATTAAAGTAGATCAGAATGTAGCCATTGTTTTGATTGAGTGGGTTATTGGCATTCAAGTTTGATACAACGCTGCTGAAAGGGTTAACAAACTGTTTCTCCGGCGCTAACGGTATATTATTATTTGGTGTTGCGACAACTTGGTAAACTTGTGGACCTGGCCCGGGTTGGTAAGGCACATACACGACATTAGCAGGCTGAGCGGTGGTCGGAACAATTGGATTATTCTCGTGCAGAAGGTACATGTTGTTGTTTCCATTTCCTCCGGATCCCATTAATAAATAATCTTTCTTTTTATCAATACCCACGTCTTTGCCGCCTTTTCCTGCCTCATCATTATCTAGATTTGTTTTTGGAGGCATATTCTCGAGAGACTTTGGATCCTTTGCAGGGGCTGTGGCCGCATCCGCTGGCTTTTTATCCCCATCTCCACTTATATTATTACCAGCTTCATTCTTTGGATTTCCTTGGGGCCCAGGTACGTTAAAAATGTTATTAAATCCAGGCATCCCGAAATTCATAGGCAGACCCATGTTACCCATGCTAAAGGGTGAAAAATAGGGATCTATCCCACCTTGTAGCATCGAGTGGTAGGCGCCAAAAGGATCGTTCCCATTGCTGTTGTAGGAGAATGCATTGCTGGAGTGCGACTCAGAAAACTTATCTATATTGTGTTCGTGTGGCGATTTTTCCGACCTTCTAGAAAGTGGAAATGGTTTTATATTGTAGAACGGGTCGTCGAATGCATTATCTGCATTAACTACAACTGCGTAGATAAGAGGCAGGAGTATCTGAAATAACAAAACCTGGTTAGTTTTCTATAGCAACACACACAAGACACTGTGAAACAAGCCTATATTCGATTCTGGTTCTTTGATAACATTTCGCTTTTACAGACAAAGGGAAAAAGTCCCATTAACTATCTGATGATATGAAATTTAAATGACCTGTTCGATTAACAATTAACGTGCAGTCATATCTGTCGGCGTTGCTTTACAAACGTTAACGACTACGATTAGCGAGTGATACCTAATGACTAACTAGAGAGAGATAATAACCATTAGACTTAATGTGATAAAATAGGTATTTTTATTTGACAGAATAGATGTCAACTACAATGCAATTTTTATAAAGTGTCCTTTGAAAACTTTTCGTTATAATGTGGCGTTTCAGTTTTCTAGTAGATTTTCCACGATTTATTTTTAAAACATTTCTATTCGAAACTTCAATTATTTGAAATCAATTTTTACTGTCAGTTATTTTGCGTATTCTTTCGTTAAAGGACACTAAAATATTTTTTATTTAAATTCACTACTTCAGACAGGTATATTTTCAATCAAACAAGAAAGATAAAAAAATTACACTTAAAAAAAAACATAAACGGTAAACGAAACAGCAGGTATTTAGGACAAAGGCTCTTAATTCCTGTAGTTACCATAGTTTCTAAGCAAAATTACAAGTTTGAATAATCTCTAGACGAAAGCCTTAAAAAGACTTACTTTACCACACATAAACACAACACACACATTTACCAAGAGCCGGCAAAAAACATAAATAATATTTAAATAACAATATTCCACATACCCGTATTGTCGCAGCCATGTCGCACCACCGAATGATAGTTTGATCACTGAACGAATAATTTTAATGCATCGTAATGGAAAACCCTGGCCTATCGGTAAACCAATAATGTTAATTGTTATTTAATTAGGTTCCCTACATTGTGCGTCAGGTGAATTTCATTATACCACATTATAGATGTGGCGGCATTAGTTAATTACTGTGTGAATGCAGAAACAATTGCAGTAAAAGCTATGTCGCTAAGCATAAGCTTAGAATGTGAAGCAATATAAAATAGTTAAATTAAAGTACTTAGATCACGTTCTAGGACATTATGGTTCCTCTAAACAACGAATAAAATTTCTATTTCCACGGTTTCCGTGGCGAGGTTTGATAGATTTTTCTACCCTTATCCCTACCCGCTGAAGTTAGCGACTACATGGTCACCATATTATCTACTACTAATTCGCAACTTATCATTAGCGTTCACCGCTTCTCAAAACTAGCATGGCAAATCCATAAGGAGAGCAATTTTTGGGCAGTATGTGTGCAAGTTTGTATGTTCCAAAGTAGCACCTCAACTGCTGAATTGGCTTTGATGAATGAAGTAGTAATAGATTCATGATAATGTATCAGTTGACAGAGGCGTAATACGCTTAGATCGACCGGATTAATATACCTACGCGGATTTTTAAACTAAGACTTTAAACTAGAAGAAATTTAATTTGAGAACATATCATCATACATTTTATCAAAATACTATATTTCTTTTTATTTCAGGTGTTCCTGACACCTACATAAACATAGATTGTATAAGCCTAAGTGCCACTAGGAGTCACTGACTATTGTAGTCATACATTTCTGGATTTTTAACTAAAGTCATTTCTTGCACCGCCCTATTTAGGTCCCTTTTAATCGTAGTTAAGTCTGGCTGGTTTAATGACACAAACTGTCATTAAACCAGCCAGACTTAACTTGCTTTGCAGTTAACTCAGTTTGCTGAAGGCAGTTGGATGAGGAATGCGCAACAGAGACAAAAATAGCAGAAAAGTGGGGACCTTGCAGTAGGCGATTTCAGGCTAATATATTGTAATATTATCTGGTTTGGGCTGATTTCTGTAACACAGGTTTTTTAACTTGCACAGAAGTCAGGGTTTCATAGGATTTTTGTAAAAAGTTTCTGAATAAGTAATTGTTATTATTATTTGTATCTCTTAATTCACGGGATAACTTCAAGGGAAGAAACCCGGTTCTTTTTAAAGGCTTACACGGGGACACAGATCCAACACGCAGAGGCCTTGTTGAGTACTTTAATCTAAAATGTGATGGGGCATCTACATACCAAGGGCTACCCACCCCCGCTTATTATTATTGTTATTATGTTGATGATGACACTGGTTATTCTTTAAATCAATTAAAAGGGTAGACGTGTTTTTTTGTTTTTTAGTTATCTATCTGCACTCTACAGCACCCTACACTAGGTGGCGCTGATTTAGCAGCTTTTGATATAATTTATAAGCTATCTACACTTTCGTGCGATTAGCTTTACAAAAATATATAGTGATAGCATCTACACACGAGCGGTGCAGAACGCTACCACATATTATGAAACATTTACACATTGTACTCGGCGGCTCCAGACTATTTACGGGAACGCTTGTAACACAACCATAGCGCGATCTAATTCGACGCCAACGCCATCTAGTTACAAAAAGGGAACTAAAATGTCTGGTAGCGCTCTGCTCAATTCATGGAGCTATTCGATGATTTTTGTGGTTTACGTGACCAACGTTACGTTGTTGAATCATATTTCATTTATCATATCATATCATAGCATTTTGCAACTCTTACCCTACATTTTCTGTTGGGCTCTTTAAGCCTGTACTTTTAGTATTTTTTTCTCCAATTGAATGTTGCTGGGATAAAACTATTTGAAGCGTAGGTAATAGTACGGCGTGTATTTTTTTCACCTCTTTCATTTTAATATTGGTGATAAACTACAAGATCGAATAACATAAACGCAAAAACTTAAAAAAGCTAACCATGATCCAAAAAATATTACAGCAGTCCTATAGAATGGTCGTAAATTTGCATCGCATTGCTTATGCGTCGTGACTCCCCTCGGGAAATCAGAGCGGGCTGTGGGCATCGCAGTCGGCGACATGAGCCCGAAACGTCGCCCATGAATTATTTAAGTATTTACCGGCGAAAAGGAATCGCGAATAACATTGTTAAGGTTTGTTTGGTAAACGTAAATACTGGTTTTTTACGCTTTGTTAGATATACTGTTTGTGAGAAGTGTAATGTGTTTATAATACTATTCAATTTATGTAAATAATATAATGACACTGAAAATATTAGTCGAGGGGATCAAGACGCTGAAACTCAATACCCAATACTTTATTTGCACTCCAGATTGTAAAGATCTCTTAAAAAATGAGTGACGATTGTGGTCCCTGTCGGGCACCAATATTTTCATTGCAAGTCTTTTTACATTAGTTTGACATGAAATCGTGCGGAGAAAGGTTTGAATGTTCAATGCTCATGGATAGCCATAGGAGTTTGACGGAAGATAAAAATGAGATTACAATATTACTAGCAATAAGTAAGAATTTGACGTGATCGTTATAGCGAGTGACGACTGAGTTTGCGTTTCATTTTGATGTTGGCGCTGGCAATAATGATGTTTGGTTTTTAGTGAGTTTGATATGAAGCTGAAGTGTAAGTTATTTTTGAATTTTTTGTTTGGAATGTCTAGTACCGAAATGTTTCACATTTAAATGGAAAGAAAAAATGAATAGGGATTTAACATTGTTTATTTACTTACAAAATTATGTTACACTTGATCTTAAATCCTAACTAATTACACTTACAATCTACGATAGTTACATTGATGGCTTCAACCTTATCAATAATGTCTTCAACACACCATTATTACTGGAACAAAGATTAAAACTACTTCTGCCGTTTTCTTTTCTTCTATGATATCTTAGACATTGTAGTCTCTATTCTTACTCTCGTGCGTTGGAATGCATTTGATGTCATAAATAGAAGGTGAGATTTTATTTGCAAATACATGCAGCATCCAGTCTTGTTCATCATTTTGGCCCCATAGGAAGGTCGCTTTTCTCCGCGGGCTTCAGAACGTCCAGGAATAGTTTTATCAAAGGCCCCAGACTCTTAGGCTTGCTGTCTTGGCTTCTGTTTTCTAATTTGAGAAGCACATTAAGGAAATCAACGGCGAGAGCATCTTTGCCAGGTTTCTGAGAAACAGGCTCTGGTTGTGGGACGGGCCCTGGCGTAGCAGGCTCTGGTTGTGGGACGGGCCCTGGCGTAGCAGGCTCTGGTTGTGGGACGGGCCCTGGCGTAGCAGGCTCCGGTTGTGGGACAGGCCCTGGCGTAGCAGGCTCTGGTTGTGGGACGGGCCCTGGTGTAGCAGGCTCCGGTTGTGGGACGGGCTCTGGCGTAGCAGGCTCTGGTTGTGGGACGGGCCCTGGCGTAGCAGGCTCTGGTTGCGGGACGGGCCCTGGCGTAGCAGGCTCTGGTTGTGGGACGGGCCCTGGTGTAGCAGGCTCCGGTTGTGGGACGGGCCCTGGTGTAGCAGGCTCCGGTTGTGGGACGGGCCCTGGCGTAGCAGGCTCTGGTTGTGGGACGGGCCCTGGCGTAGCCGGCTCTTGTTGTGGGACGGGCCCTGGCGTAGCAGGCTCTGGTTGTGGGACGGGCCCTGGTGTAGCAGGCTCCGGTTGTGGGACGGGCCCTGGCGTAGCAGGCTCTGGTTGTGGGACGGGCCCTGGCGTAGCAGGCTCTGGTTGTGGGACGGGCCCTGGCGTAGCCGGCTCTTGTTGTGGGACGGGCCCTGGCGTAGCAGGCTCTGGTTGTGGGACGGGCCCTGGTGTAGCAGGCTCCGGTTGTGGGACAGGCCCTGGCGTAGCCGGCTCTTGTTGTGGGACGGGCCCTGGCGTAGTAGGCTCTGGTTGTGGGACTGGCCCTGGCGCAGCAGGCTCTGGTTGTGGGATGGGGCCTAATGTTGCAGGCTCTGATTGTGGGACGGGCTCTAGCGTAGCGGGCTCTGCTTGCGGCACGATCCCTGATGTTGCAGGCACTGTTTGAGGGGCGGGCCCTGATGTAGCCGGCTCTGGTTGTGGGACAGGCCCTGGCGTAGCAGGCTCTGGTTGTGGGACAGGCCCTGGCGTAGCAGGCTCTGGTTGTGGGACGGGCCCTGGCGTAGCAGGCTCTGGTTGTGGGACAGGCCCTGGCGCAGCAGGCTCTGGTTGTGGGGCAGGCCCTGGCGTAGCAGGCTCTGGTTGTGGGACGGGCCCTGGCGTAGCAGGCTCTGGTTGTGGGACAGGCCCTGGCGTAGCAGGCTCTGGTTGTGGGACGGGCCCTGGCGCAGCAGGCTCTGGTTGTGGGACAGACCCTGGCGTAGCAGGCTCTGGTTGTGGGACGGGCCCTGGCGTAGCAGGCTCTGGTTGTGGGACAGGCCCTGGCGTAGCAGGCTCTGGTTGTGGGACAGGCCCTGGCGTAGCAGGCTCTGGTTGTGGGACGGGCCCTGGCGTAGCAGGCTCTGGTTGTGGGACAGGCCCTGGCGTAGCAGGCTCTGGTTGTGGGACAGGCCCTGGCGCAGCAGGCTCTGGTTGTGGGGCAGGCCCTGGCGTAGCAGGCTCTGGTTGTGGGACAGGCCCTGGCGTAGCAGGCTCTGGTTGTGGGACAGGCCCTGGCGTAGAAGTTTCTGGTCGTAAGACGGGCTCTGAGGTAGCTGATTCTGACTGAGGGGCGAGTTCAGGCACAGCAGGCTCTGGTTGCGGGACAAGCCCTGGCGAAGCCGACTCTGATTGCGGAATTGACGTCGCAGTCTCTAACTGTGGGATAAGCACTGACGTCACAGACTTTGACTGTTCCACATTCTCATTTTGAAATGGCTCTAATTGTGGTATTGGTAAAGGAGTAGAATCATCAGCCTGTGGGATTGGTGACGGAGTGGAATTTGTTTCGGAAACTGGAAAAGACTCTGAGTGTGCTGCGGGCTCTGGTACGGGCACCGAGACAGTATTAGAGTTAAGATCTTTCTGTTGTTGTGGTTCAGCGTCTGGTTGACGAGCGAGATTGACTTGCATCTGTGGCATCGGAACTAAGTAAGGATAAGGCTGCAGGTACGACTGCAAGTAAGGATATGATTGAAGATTCGGGAACTGTCCTATGTATGGATTAAATTGTGAGTACGCCGGAAGAGGCAACGATGATGGTTGTGGAAAAGAGCCGAACCCGAACAAGGGATTTGGCAGACTTGGTATGTTAATAGTTGATCCAAGATTTCCCAAAGACTGTGTCAAATTGAAAGGTATCGGATAAGGAACTGGAATCGGGAATGGTACAGCAATTGGTTCTTGTTTTGGAAGAATATTAACAGTGGGAAGGAATCCATTTAAAGGAAAGCTAGGAACAACACCTCCAACTAAGCCAGGATAGTTTGAGCCCATCGAAATAGGCTGTTGTGGGGCTCCTTGACCAAGTAAGTTCCACAAACTTGGAATGTTTGTACCACCAGTTAGGCCATTTTCTGACGTTATTTTACTTAAATCCAATGGCCCTTCATTTGAGATTCCTACTGCTGGATTTTGTAGAGGATTTGATTGTCCATTGTTACTCGGTCTTCTAATATCTGCTATGTCATCTGGTTTGGTGTTTATATTCATATTTTCTGATAAGTTCGGCGAGCCATTTACTGGTGTAGATACATCACCTGAGAACAAATTTGTTGTTTGTCGTTATTATCATCATTTATTGTATACTTATTAGAACATAAATTGTCCTTTGTATTTATTCGATTATCTACAAAATAATTATAATCATTATCCATTAAAATTCAAGAAGATATAATGCTATGCTTCATCATGAACCGATTCGATATCACTCCTGATCTCATCACTTCACTCATCCTTTCATAATTTTGCTTAAGACCGGCCATTTAACGTATATTGATGTTTGTTCTCACCTCGGCACAAGCCTTCGATGTTGCTACTCATTGATCCTCTAGCTCCACGAGATACTCTACTAACAATAATAGAGCCATCACCACCTACAACTCCATGAGTAATGGGAATTATTTCATCAATATGCATGTGATCATGACCGTTTGCAGGTCCTTGAGAACCCGGAGATATTCCATTTATTTTAGAAGATCCTACTACTGTATGGGTTCCCGGGATAATTTCATCAATTTTCATATCATTATGAGAATCGGTAGGATTTATAGTGCCAGGTGAAATCCCATTCACAACAATAGTCCCTCCCAATGTTTTAGGAGATTCTGGACTAATCTTATCCATCATGCCCACATGATGGATATTGCCTTCTGCGCCAGGAGATATTCCATTAACAACTATAGTGCCTCTGCCATATGGTATTTCGTATTTTCCAGGCATCATTTTACCAAATTTCAATCTACCGTAATTCATAACGGACTGCACAGAACCGGGAGTTATCCCATTCACGACAATAGTTTTAATATTTTTTTGGTTCAAATTGTTAGGATTGCCAATAGAACCTTCGAAACCAGGAGATATTCCGTTAACAAAAATTGTATTCCTACCCTTTAAAATCTCATGAGCACCCGGAATAGTTCCATCAAAATTGAAATTATTGTGATTAGTAAAGGGACGAGGAGAAACCCCATTTTTTTCATAAGTACCTCCACTTCTGATTATTTCATGAGTTCCGGGTACAATTTCATCAATAATCATCGATCCAGCCGGGCTAGTAGGTACTCCGTTTATAAGATTAGTACCCTTTCCTCTTACTATTTGATGCGTGCCAGGGATGATCTCATCAACAGCCATTTCATCATGGCCATTTATGCCACCGACAACGCTAGGAGGTATTCCATTCACAATATTAGAACCTCCATCAGCAACTTCATGGGTTCCTGGTATAATATCATCAACTTGCATGTTGTAAGGACTTGGTCTGTCACCGTCATCAGTAGGGAATTTTATAGTTCCGTGTGTACCGGGGATGATCTCATCAACTTTCTTGTTATCAGGGCTATCTATCGATTTAATGGGTTTTTTACTGTCCGTGGATGTCCCATTTACAATAAAGAAGTCTTCACTGGTATTTGTTTGATGATTATTGGAAAGTAACTTTTTGTCTTTTTGTTTATCGTGTAAATTACGTGAGCCCCCCATTTTTGGAATATTATTTTTTATTGTCGGTTCCACAGTAATATTATTTTCTAATTTATGTTTTAGATGGCCACTTACTGCAATTTCAGGGTTGGGAGATATCCCAGTTACATTGACATTTCGTGTACCACCAATGGTTTTATGGTGTTCAGTTGTTGATTCTTCCACTCTCGTTATTTTATTTTTTATTTTGGGAATAATCTTATCAGATTTCAAATCTCTACGACCATTTATTGAATTTTCAGGGCCAGGAGATATCCCATTTTCAATAACAGTACGTCTATCACCCATTGGATTATGATTATCTGTTGATAATTCTTCCGCTCTTGGGATTTCATTTTTTATTACGGGCATTGCCCTATCAAGTTTCTGATTACGACCATTTATTGAATTTTCAGGACCCAGCGATGTCTTATTTACAATAATAGTACGTCTATCAGTTATTGTTTCATGGTTTTCAGGATTACTCCGATCAAACGGGTTAGTATCATGACCATTCATTTCCGCAACACTATGTGGTACTCCGTTAACATTTATAGTGACTGAACAAGTATTGTTGTTGTCACCCTTTTCACGTTTTTTTAAGGTAGCCATGTCATTTGGAATGCCATTGTTAACTTCAAGCAAACTGACAGATTTTTGATCATCTTGGTTCGTACATTTAACCGTTAAAGTTAGGTTTTTATCTACAGGGGGTTGGTTCGATGTCAACAAGGCGTGCAGTATTGGTTCCAAGACTGTCAAAGGCTGGTTTTGGTGGTGGTAGGAGTGATGGTGATGGTGGTGATAGTTAGGAGGAGAATGATGTCTGTGAGACCTACCCGAGTCGTAGCGATGCCTGCCGTAGCACTGCACTGCTAGCGCCACCAGCACAACCAACACGATCTGGAAATAGAAATACAATTATGGTTAATAATATGTAAATAAATAAAAAATAAATCGCTGACTTTGATGTCTCAGCTTCAAAACAATCAGTTATTTGTAAATGTTATATTAATCCCATTACAGAACAGTTTTATGAAGGAATCCGAAGGCGAATGGTTTCATACATTTTGTATGAAGTAACACGATATAGAGGTTGCGGCTCAATGAAATATATATTCTTTGATCCAATTCTACGTGGAACGAGCTTTGTGAAATATTGACGATGAATCCTTGAGATGAAAATGGATACATTCATGTATTTGTTGGGTACAAGTAAATATATCGAGGAATTTGCCGATTCTCGGAATTAAGCCGGATACCAAAGAGCTTATGATTAAAATATGTATAACATACTTTACTGTTCGGTTCCAGTTTACAAGTAATGGCACGTGGGTAGATACGATACGATACGATAGATTTTGTATTTTAGAATTGATTGTAAGTGGTATTAAAATTAATTAAATTATTTTATGGAAAAAAATATATACTTCACAAAAGCAAATATTTTATGCACATATCCCAAAATAGAAGACAAAAGAAGATCACCCAGACCCGCGAGTAAAAACTAATCATTAACTAAGGGCAGAACTATAATAACACCAATAAATAAGTTCAGATAACACTTTCACATCGTCTAAAACTCACAAAGCGTTACATATAACTCAGTTATCCACAAACAGTGGAAGTTTGATAGCGCTAACGTAGTTGTATCACACCAGCAAGTATTCGCAGTAGTTTGTAACTCGGCGCCGCCTGTACAGCGAGATCCAAACACCAATGATGTGATAATAGATAATTAGCATAGTTTCGCTGAAGTTAAGGAACTAGTTAACTCATGACTATCTAAGTTTGATGGGATAACATAGCTGGGTATACAAGATGTAAAGGAAAACCATTAAGATTGCCTCTTCGTATGAAAAGCTAAGCTATAAGTGCTGATCGAAAAGGAAGACCTCTACAACACTTTGTATACAATTAATCTATTTACTTTGAAAAAAATCTTCGAGGAAGTAGGGATACCATGGTTAATTCGTCAAAAAAATTGCCGTTTTTTTTTCAGAATAGTCAATTAGGTACTTTCTAGCTATTCTATAAGTAGTATTCATAGCATTTATAATATGGTCAAGTATTTCCAAACTGTAACTCAGGGGATCAGTTTTGGACAGCTAATGCCATCTATCGGTAGACTTTTGAAACTTTGAGTTCTAACTTGGTAAGAGTTGTCTAGAGATTATTTGACTAGTGACTACTACCGCCATCTATTGGAGTCAGCATCGAACGACAAGAAGATGGAATAACCACGGTTACTAGTTAAGTGTTACTACTACATATAATATCTATAACTATATCTATTGGAATTTGAGTTTGAATAAAACAAAAGTAATAGTTTAAGAGGGAAAAATAGAGACATTTTTGGGGTGGATGGACAAAATAATTATTTCAGGATTCACAAGTTTCACGTATACAAACTTATGCGACACCCCGAAAGCTATTATTTCTATTTTCTTCTATACAAATACTGAATTAACTCAAATTAAACATAACCGAAATATACATGTCACATCTTTCCGTCACATAACCAGCTGTATTAAAACCACTTGCACTTATTACACACTTATATTAATATTTAAATAAATTCAGCTCACCTGTGTGTTCCTCGCCATCACGGTTCACAATAAGCTCCTGTGAGGATCCCGCAATCATTTAAACCAACGCCGATAGCATCAGATAATACGTTAATGACAGTTTAAAGCTAACTCCATTAATAAATGGAACCTGTAGTTAATTGATAGTCGTAATTAAGCATGTGTGTAATAATATTACCTGTAATTGTACTAATTATCCCACAATGTGACTAAGTTTAAGGAATGAGTGTTGAATTAAATCACAGTTCAGAATTTTAACTTATTTATTGTTTTATCAAATTCTTGTTATTATTTTTCGATATTTGTGTTCTTGTGTAGACAAATATCTTTTTGCAAAGTCTGAATGAGTAGTGATTGAAATCCATGTTTGTTTAAAACTGAATGACCAATAGATAATGTATTGTTATTGAGTTTGATTTAAAATTTGTTGATACGATATCAAAATATCTGGAGTGGAGGCCGACTCGTTAATTGTGACGATAGATAATTTAGGTACTCACACACAGCATATGATATTTCATAAAGTGACAGCGGTGTTATTTTTAGTGTATAAACCACATAATTTGATAGAAGATTTATTTATTTACAGAAAAGTAAATCACTAGCATTACATTAAATACTAACAAATAATAGAAGTCAAAGTAGATAGTCAGAGAGTCATAGAATACAATGTAATATACAATTTATATAATATATAAATGTGTGATCTGTGATATGTGATGTGATCTCTGCCTACCCCCAAGGGAAAGAGGCGTGACGTTTATGTATGTATGTAATATCCGTGAAAAGTAGATACATTTAGTTCAAAGAGTTTTCAAGCGTTTTCAATAAGTTTATATCATGTTTATTTAATCATACATTTGTCTCTATGCAGATTTTGGAAAAATGTTCTTTTGATAGTTATAAAATTAACCAAATAAGCATATTTCAAAAATATCGCGTAAGCGAAAGTTCTCAGTAATCCTCATTAAGTGGCTTTGTTGCAAGTTATTAGTAATTCTTGCTACTCTTAAACACAACATAGCCATCGTTACGCAATTAACATAATTTGAAACGATTAGGATTAACAAATGAACTAGGTGCTTAGCGGCTCTTTTATCGAATGAGACTGTACTGACTGTACTCTACGAAAATCTAAAATTACACATTTGTATGTGTAAATTACATACTAACTGATTTCGCAAAATAATAATATAAGTACCACTGAAAGTACTATTCATAATATACACAAGAATCAAAAATATGTATTTACCTAATTGCTAATAAATAATATTTCTCAAAAATAATTTTCTCCTACAAGTATTATAAATATTATTTTCTCCTAAAAAAAATATTTAGTCCTAGCACTCCAACTATCATCTATCATCATCATCATCATCAAACTATTCATATAATTAACTTCCACATACATTCCTAGACGTTACCCTACCGCCTAGTCTTTGTGCGTAGTTTGGTGGTATCCGTGAACCGTATGGTAAGTTCCTGTACCGCCATGTTGGGCGTGAGGAACTCGTCGAGCGCGGCGATGGAGGGCGAGGCGCGGTCGAAGGGGTAGCCCATCTTCTGCCGGTCCGGGTAGCGCCGGTCGCGGATACCGCAGTATGAGGCCGCGTCGTTACACGCGCCGGCATTGTCTTGCTCTACCTGTTAGACAGATAGTTGAATCATGAGATATAGATAAAATGTTTTATGCTATGTATCTAATACTTTCGTTTTAACCTTCATGGTTTATTAAATGCGCAGAATGTTCAATAAACTTTTTAATGTGAATTTCCACTGATTCAGGATAGCGTAACACGTGTTTTTAAGACATCTTTATTGGTGAGGATTACGACTAAATAAAATAGGACTTGGTAAGAATCAGCACTATTCATATCGTAAAATGTAAGACTAACTTAAGATAAGAAAAATGACGACTACAAAGTATATTATGTCAATGAAGGTTAAAAAAAATATATCAAATATTATAACAATCATCAAATACACGTACTTTATCCTCATCCCAATTCGAAACCATGACGAACAACACAACAGGGAATCCCTCTGTAGTGCCCTTAGGGATCAGCAGGTGATCAGGCCACCCACAGCCGCAGAAATCGAAGCCAGCTGATTCAAAAGTCCCAGGATCGCCCGGACGCTCTCTCTGAAGAAAAACCATCCATTAATGCTATTGCCAATTGATACTAATAGGCTATTGGTGATGAGTACTGTACCTGGTCTCCGAAAGTCCTCTCGTATGGAATAGTAACGGAGGAATCTATACTGCGTTGTCGAACTGTATTTTTGCCGGGACTCACTAGAAAACATCATAAGAAAATGTATGAGTAAAATTGCAAACGCAAACTTTAATGGTAGGTACCAAATAGTTATTACTATGATGCGTAAATAAGAAATTATTCGCCAAAAAGCTATGGCTAAACTATACTAAAATCAAAACATAGTATAAAACAAAATTGCTTCCCGTTTTTATGTATCGCGAAGCTCGGGCGAGTTGCTAGGGAAAGCCTAATTAAGGAATTTTGGCCATGTACTCACAAGGCGCAGTAAATTTATCCAGTTCTATCATATGCCGTCTCTGTTCGTCGAAGGGCAGCGGGTCTCCGTTCTCATCGTCTCTGAGACTCATAAAAATGCGCACGGCTCCCATCACACTCTTGTCTGTAGTGTTGTTAACCTCGATACTGAAAACATAGCAACTAAAATATGTAAGAGGACTGGATTTCGTATACGTGCCTACTACACTCTTTCAACTATTAAGATAGGACTGTTGCTGTTACAGTGCAATGTAACATGAAATAAAAATCAAAAGTCATTTATTCAAATTAGGCTACAATGTAGCACTTTTTGAACGTCGAGATACATAAATTATAGACAGTAGCCCATCGTCCACCCTTCACCGCTCCCTCTGTTGTTGCTACAGGAGAAGAAACGGCGCAACAAACTCCCAAGCAGCACGCTGTCTTTAAATTTACAATATTTTTATTTAAATAGGAATGGTGCCAGATAAATAAATATTTGAGCATGCAAACACACACATGCACAACACAGCACACACACACTAATCGTCAGATATTTCTTTCACTCACATATAAGTGAACTCCTCATGTTGCAAATGCGTGAACCTGGCGAACACAGCTCCTCTGGGCGTGAAGTCCATGCCACGCGCGAGGTCCAACGTACTCATCTCCCAGAATGTGCCCAGCGTGTTGTCACCAGCTGGACCTTCCACTTTCAAACTGGTTACTTGAATACCAGGGAAGATCAGCTGGGGATGTTAGATAAGCAATTATTGAATAATGTTTCAAACTTAGTAGAGACAACTAAAGTGTAACACTTTGAACGCAAGTAGAATGTGTGGAAGAAGAAGACATGCTGCGCCGACCCCAAATAATAATAATTGGGATAAGGGCAGAGGAAAGATGATGATGATGAAAGTGCAACACATTCAGAAGGTAGCTAGTCACCTTATCTCCATAAGGCGGCAGATTATATTTGTAGAGCTGGAAGAGGTCATCGATGTATGCGTGCCAGCGATAGAAAATAGGATCACGCATCGCCACCGCGGAATCTGCCATCACGGAGTACTGCTCCTATGGACACAGGACAAAACTTTTACACCAAATAAATTCGTTGGTGTCGACTGTCATAATTATGTTGATCTTCGCCATTCGTGACTATAATATACGAGATGTTATATAGCCTTAGGCCTTCCTCGATAAATGGTCTATTCAAGACAAAAATATTTTTTCAATTTGAACTAGTAGTTCGAAAGATTAGCGCGTTCTGAGATTAGCGCGTTCAAACAAACAAACAAACTCTTCAGCTTTATAATATTAGTATAGGTTACGGTATAACCCAGTACAATGGGTTGTGATAACATTTGCTTCACTGAAATTTCGTCCGGATTTTTTAATTACATTTAGCAAGACAGTAAGAAACCACGAACAAAAGTAATCATTGGTGTATTTAGTGAATTCCCTTACCAAGTGATGATGATCAGGGTCGTGCGAGTAGGAGATGAACACGTGTCCCATGTTGTGGAAGTTGCCGTAGTAGCCGCGGTTCGCGCTGATCACCGACGACTCCATGATGTTGCCCAGGATGTCGATGCCGTTCTCCTCGTCCAGTGGAATCGTGACACCGTTGGGCTGGAGAGGCAAACATGAGTCATGAAAAATAATAGACACCATATACCATTCTATTTATACACCTAAATCATCATCATCACATCGTCTTCCTGCCCCTATCCCATTTTACTTTGGGTCGGCGCAACACGTTTTTTCACTAACCTCTGTTTTCATTCGTATCGTTCCTTATACAATTCATCCATCTTTTCTTTGGCCTTCTCCTTCTTCTCCATCGATCAACATTCATACTCATAGACCTATAAAACTAAAACCTAAAACCTATAAAACTAACAAGGCGGCAGAAATGTGGCTGTTTTATAACGATGATGTAACATATCCAGATGCAGCTCGCATTTCGCTTACCAACATAACAGTTAAGCTTTCGACGGCATGGACGAAGCGTTCCCTCCAGCGCTCCAGGTCGGCGATATCCAGCCGGATCAGGTCCAGTGGGCGGTCCAGGTCGCGAAGCATGGTGTTCGCATTTCTAAAAAAGAAACACACTCACACAGAAACATTAACATAAAATATAATATCATAACATAATTTATCAAATAGCTTCTTATATCAACGTAGCTACGTAGTCATAGAGTATTAAGCAATATGACGTCACCTATAAGGCCAAGTTCTCCCGGCGACCATGGAGTCCAACTTCGGGAAGTATGCTTCTTCCACGGGCTCCCTGAAGTCGAAGTAGCGCTTCACGCGACTCAGGCCATTGCAAAGACGCTCTAAGTCGAACCTGGTCACGTAACAACATACTATTAGGAATATAGGCATTGCTCTTGATAAATTACTATAGGGTCCAAATAAACCGATTTTATATCTTGATAATTATACATATATTGAAACAGCTTTCTTGATCATCATCATCATCATCAGCCCGTTGCAGTCCACTGCTGGACATAGACCTCTTCCAAGGAACGCCACAAAGCCCGGTCTGCTGCTTTATGCATCCAGTCGCTGCCTGCCCTCTTGTGTAAGTCGTCCCGCCGTCTGGCCAGAGGACGTCCCACGCTACGTTTACCAAGACGCGGTCTCCACTGCAGAACCCGCTTACTCCAGCGGTTATCGGTTCTGCGACATATGTGGCCAGCCCATTGCCACTTCAAACTACTAGCTTTCAGAGTTATGTCGGTTTGCTTTATTGATGTTTTAATCCAATACTTTATTGCAGTACCTTTGATTTAAATTAACGCAGAATGGTATGATCTAATCTTGCCAGGCTTTAAAAACGAACTTTTTGACCAAAAAAGAAACAGTTAGTGCTTCCATAAGTTACCTAGCTATGACCTGCTGGTGCATGTAGTAGAACAGCTCTCCTCTCCTGTCCTTATCCACAATGGCGATGTCTCCAGCATCGTACGGGTACACGAGGTGCCAGTGGCGGTGGTGCAGGTTGACGCCGATGTCTTCGCGGAAGTACGCCACGCGCTGCTCCGGCTCGTCGTCCGACGCTGTGAAGTTCACCGGGATCGTCAGGGGCATCTGGTGATGGAATTGGGTCTACATTAGCTAAAAGCACAGTGTCATTGTCGAAACATAAATCATCATTCCCCTGCCCTTATCCCAATCATTATTTGGGGTCGGCGCAGCATGTCTTCTTCTTCCATACGTTCCTATCTGACGTCATCCCGCAAGTGACACTCTTTGCAGCCGCATCATATTTCACACAATCCATCCATCGTAAATGTTGTAGTTAAATATTTTTAGATGCAGTCAGATCTTTATGTTTGTCAATCCAGCAGATACCAAAACTTATTAGTTTACTTCCGTATTTGTAATCGTATTTAAAAGTATAACAGTTTTTAAACTAAACCATGTTTATTTTAATGGAAAATAGTCTACACGTACCCTTTCTCCGGGTCCCAGTACGTGGCTGATCTCACGCGCCTTGCGGAACACCTTAGGATCCATGAACATGTCCGGGAATGTCTCCACGAAAGTCGGGATATCCATGCCTTTGGTATCGGGCCTAAAATAGCAATATAGTCCACAATATTATCAAACGCATTCGCATTCGTAGTAAAAACATAGAAACAGCTCCGTCAAAAGTATGTCACATACTTGTAACTCATAATTACCTATGCAGGATAGCTACAGAGAGACAATAGTTGAACATGTATGGATTGATCCGCAGCTGGCAATACGCACAGATCGATTGCAAGTCCTCCACATCTTTCATTCCTGAGACAACAAACAGGATTATAAGCCACAGACCAAAAACTAGCAACAATAGATACACTATACTCGGCAGTTTGTTACAACTTACCCATAAACACTTTAATAAGTCTGGCAGCCATCAGCTGATGCTTCGGGATGAAGACCGAGAACTGGTCGTTGAAGGGCAGCTCCATCGGCAGCGAGAGGTCCGGGATCTCGATGTTCCGCACCGGGATCATGCGCGCCGGCTCCTCTCCCAAGCGGTCCGAGAGCTTGCTTGTCGGGTTATTGGCTATTTCCTTGAATTTCTCAGGCTGAAAAACAGATCCATACAGGTTCTTTATCATCAGGGCATAACGGAAATAAGTACAACTTTGGAAGTATTTAAGCTACCTCATAAATGTATTGACTTTATTACAATGCAGATATACCTTTAAGTATTTATGGCTTCTCTACTTCGATCACACTTATAAGCAACTGAATCAGGATTTGGTGGTCAAAAAGTATGTCCTTTAAATTTATATGTACAGATCACTACGGTTTACACGTCTGTAGGTATAGAGGGGATAGTGGGTTGAGGTGTCTCAAAAGTTAATTCCACTTACGTAGTAATGTTCAGGTATGTCGAAGACAGCATTGTCTTCCCCTTTCTTCATGAAGCATGGCTCCGTCGGTCGCTGGAAGAACAGTAGCAGATTCCTCCGCGGGTCGACCTTTTCTGGAGGCGGCGTAACACTGCCTCTGTTCACTGTAGATAAAGATATTTGTTCTCAAAGTATTCAGTTAAAATATCACCGACGATTATTTTCAATATTTAATTACCAGGCATCTTGGTATCTTAAACTAATAAACAGCCATTGAATTCCCGAACTTATATAACACCTTCTTTTTTGTAGACACAGCAACTTTTATTTCAAAACCCTTTCGTAGACTAAGGCCCTTAAATCCTAGACAACAGTATATATATACGCCGGAAATGTGGTAGCCAAAAATATCGATAAGTCAGGAAGGATATTATTGTGGTCGTTATCAGCACCACGAATAAACGCAAACGTAATTGTGGTTGTATCATGTTTGGGCATCTGAGGAGCGTTTTATATTACGGCAAATGTTTCGACATCGACATTGATATTGTTTGTAACAATCTATGTCAAACTCTAGTTGATTTTGGCTGTAGGAAAAGTTGCGTAACCAAAAGGGTTGATAGTCATGACGCTATCAGCTCGGCACGTCAGTGGAACAATATAAGGCAGTATAATATAACATACAAAAAGATTGCGATGACCAAATTCTACGATGTGATTGTCAGTAAATCATTTTGGTGCAGCTTTGTATTATTATTTTAGATATGGTGATGATGATAGGGTATCATCATAAGGACAATACACCATAGAAATGTAGGTATCTATTTTTTTTTCGTTTTTAATAATATGGAGTAGTAATCTAAACTATTCTGACTTGGTTCATTTGGTTTCTCACGTTTTAATGTGTCTTAATTTTTTTTTTAATCTAGTATATTTAAAAGCATTTTTTTCTTCTTTGGTGTAAGGACGGCAATTATTCATACTTATTCACTCCTGTTTTGAGGGTTAATGAACCTTGACTGTATCTCGCTTGTGGTTTTTTCTATCAAAATAGGAAATTAAACATGACCTTTGTAGTCTATACCTCCACGTGTAGAAAGAGCCTGACGACATGGTTCAACGGGATTCGCCTAGACATCTTATTTTTCACATGTCCACTATTGCAAATCATGTAAGCCAAGGTCTCCAATGAAATCAACGAATACCACCAAATCGCATAAGTTTGGTGTGCCCCTCTTGGACCCTGCACTGAAATTTATCAGAAGTAGAGTAAAAGGACTAAGAAAAATATATTTATCTTCTCTTCACAGCTACCAGGAGAAGCAAATTAAAAAGCTAGTTGTAGTTTGTTTGTACCACCATAACTTCTGGATGCCTACCGATATTGTGAATGGGATATCCTAATAACCCATACATCCATACGAGTCAGGCTGGAAAAACTTGCATTTTATTCTACAAATTTTAAAAGGTAGACTAGCTTTATCTGCAGTTTTATTTTTTTAATATAGGAACCTTTTTTCTCATGTTCATCTAATAAATAAAAATCTTAGTTATATGTCAGCTATCGTTAGATGGGTATAGATGGATGTCTGGTCTTGTACTAAGAAATTTTCAATGTTTATCCATGAAACTTTGTCTTTCAAAACTACAATTTCGCCTGCAAGAATTTTGTTACATAAACTAACCCTGAAATCTTCAGATATAAGTCCTAACATTCGAACAGCAAATCTTTGGAGATCAGGTATAGATTGCTTACTCTCAAATTTTTTAATATCTTTTTCATTAATAAATAAGGTTTTTAACAAATTCTCGTCCTTGTCACTACCGAACAATGGCCTTCAGCGTAGCTCCAGCTCCTCACCTCCTTAGTCAGAATCCACTGACTGTATAAAAGTTTCTATACAAGTACCTTGTGTACTTGTATTACCAGACTTATTTACGTTAACATGTTAGGTACTAGGATATAAATAGCTTTGGGTTTGAAGCTGTGATAGCCTAGTTGTAAGACCATATGACTGACAAGTCAAAGATCTCGAGTTCTATCCCCACGGGGTGCACCGACTTTTTGAATATTGTGTGCGGTTTAGGAAAAAAATACATATCTTCCGTGTTTCGGAAGGGACGTAAAAATGTGGGTCCTGCGCCTGATCTCTCACCGATGGGACCATCGGGTTATTAGAGTAAAGGAATAGAGAGTGCACCTGTGTTTGCGCACACGCTTGTCTACTATAGTACCTACGTTCTGCGAGCTGAAGCTGTTTAATCTGTGTTCTGATCATGGTAAATTGGATCAGTCCATGTATGCCATTAACCAATAACGAGGAATGTACCGATAGATATTACCTACTAAATATTATAGGTGCATGAAGCACAAGTTTAGTATATTATTTTTCTGGAGATTCCATGTTTGCCTAACTCGTACTATTCCACTTTCGGACTAAGATCTTCCAACGTCTCTCTATTTAATTTTAATCATTTGCAGAAGTATAGTTATTGTTAGCGTGGTAGTTTTCATTGCAATTTGTTTTATTTCTCTTGCACAAGGTGGAAAAAGGAGAGGAATGATTGTAAACAGTTTCTTTTTTTGATCATTATATTGTAAATTAATATTTTGCACTTTTAGATGCAACTCAAACACTCCAGGTATCCCAGATGGATTGGGTGGAAGGAATGGATTTCGTCCAATGGGTGGCATTTATGAAATTTAAGGTTTGATGAAACAACAGTTTGGTAAAAGGCTAATTTATTCAGTCTCAATAACATAAGTATTTACATTTTGTACATAACACTTAAAACTATTTAAATTATTTACAGACCCGTTTACTTAAAACTAAAATTATGATAAAACAATAGAAATAATAAAATTGAAGTACAAAGAAAATTATTAAATAATTATAACAATCAGAATCCATTGAGGCTAGCGGAAGTCGTTACAATTTTACACAGGTACATATTACAGAGTACGTTAAATTAATTTTAATATTTGAAAAGAAAGTGATAAACCAATTACTTTGTAACACATTTTAAAAGCATATCTAGCAGGTATTTTATTTGTGTATAAAGCTACAAATGCAGAACTTGCTTGGCTTACTACAGACACAATTAAGAATTCAAAAGCACCTAAAAATATAAATTTAATAGAAAAACAGGAAACATAAAATTCTAATTATTTTCTTACAGTAATCAAATCAATCCAATCAAAATCATACTTAATTATTTAAATGGTACAACGAGAAAATATCAAAATGGCAGCCTATGAGAATGACTTAAAGATACAAATTGTCATTATCTCATATCCGTAGTATCCAGATATTGTTTGAAATAAATTATTGTATCTACTGTTTAAAAGATGTTGTTCTTATGACCGCACTTGACATAATAGTAAGGTTTGTTAACCGAGGCGAGTGTTAGCAGAGGCCCGCGCTCGTCACAGTCGCACGGCAGAGGGCGGCGCTCGAGCGACACATTCCTACACACCAAGGTGGCAGTTTACACTTTACTCACTAGGTGGCGCTGATAGGTGGCAATAAGATCAAGTTGGTGACGTGATTTTAGTGGAATTTAGCCAATTTTATTGGTGTTACGTTTTCAGATTAGTATGTCTGAAAGTTAATCTTATAGTTATAATTAGGTGTAAGATAGAAAAGGAATAATTAAGTATCTAGTAATAGGAGTATTTTTGTTGTATTATACTCAAATGAAATAAAATTAAAGACGATTTTAAGTTCAATAAATCTGCTCTTCTTTCCCTACATCACGAATCATTACTATCCTTGCTTTTTGCCCAATAAAAACCTAACAAGTTCCTTTCTTAAGCGACATACACTGTTAATCAAAAATTACATTTTTAACGCAACATGAATGTCTCTTTCTCATTCAATTTATTCATTTGAGCATATAACAAACACATCTATTTTTAGAGAATCAACAAATTAATTTAGAAAAGAAAACCGACCTGTAACATAACCGTGTAAGTAAAGATGTTGGTAGTGCAGTGCACCTACCGCGCGCTGCGTGGTCGCGTAGTGTCAGTGAAGCGGATAGGCATCTCCCGCACGGCCATGTTGGGGCGCAGGAAGTCCTGCAGGCTGGCGGCCTGCGCGGGCCGGTCGAAGGGGTAGCCCATCGCGCGCTTGTCGGGGTAGCGCCGGTCACGGATACCGCAGTAGGAGGCTGCGTCGTTGCATGACCCTACTAGGTCTTGTTCTACCTGTAGGTGGTAAATTTATGTTTGTTATGGTTGGAGATGCGTGTATGGTTTTTTCTGTTTTAGAAGATTGGTTTCTGATTTAATGGTCAGTTAACAAGCGAAATTATAAATCAATGTAGAGACATTTGGAAAAAACGTAAAAGTTTATCAAAAGTAGTTAATAACTAGTCAAGGTAAAAAAAAAATGGTCTTTAGGTTTCTCACTGTTCCCTGTTGATAAAGGCCAATGGTCATGCCATTGACCTTTATAAAATATCAACATTAATTCTAAAATCATTTCTTTTAGAACTAATTCCACTTCCAAAACCAGTGAATATTTTTTTTTTATTATCTATGGTTGATTAAATCGAAAAATTATGTCTAATACCACTAAAACCACTATTAAACTAACATACTTCTGTTTAGTATCACAAATAAAATAACAGCATACCCTATCCTCGTTCCAGTTGGAGACCATGGCGAACATGACCACAGGGTACCCCTCAGGCGTCCCCTTAGCGATGAGCATGTGGTGCGGCCAGCCGCAGCCGCAGAAGTCGAACTCTGCCGCGCCCGCCGAGCCCGGGTCACTGGGACGGGCCGACTGGGGGGAAGAACATGTTCATAAGTACTTAAGCAACAAAAGATTCAAAATAGTGGACACAATGTAAATAAATATTTTGTATTCATACTTAAACGATATAACAGTTTACTCATGCGTATTTATCGGGATAGCCCGACTAGTTTCGGACCCAAACTCAGTCCTTAATCATGAGCTGACGCGGCGGCGGAGTTGCGAGTCGAACTGATTTATTTCATTTAAGTATGAATCATCCTCACGAAAGTTTTTTTTTTAAATATTTTGTATTCGTCGATACAACTCAAACACTCCAGGTATCCAAGAAAGATTGGGCTGACGGAATGGATTTCATGGGTTGCATCCATTAAGTTTGATGGAAGAGCAGTTTGGTAAAAGGCAGTCATTCAGTCTCAATAACACAAACATTTACACTTTGTACATAACACTTAACTTAGTACATGACTGGGGGGTCATGTTAATATTTTATAAAAAAAAACTATCAAAACAGCGGACGCTGATCATGAAAAGATATACGAGTTATTTAACAGCTTATGACAGCTTATGAATAAGAACTCTGGTAGGAACCGAAGCTAGTCGGGCATTCCCGCTAAATACCAGAGCGGAGAGAGTGAACCGTATAATTAAGAAAGCAAAAAAGTAGTACCTACCTATATTAATTTGTCGTGAACATACCTGGTCTCGGAAGGTCCTCTCGTAGGGGATGGTGACGGACGAGTCCAAGCTGCGGTGACGGATCGTGTTGTTGCCGGGACGTACTGCGAACAATATGCGTGGAGTCAGAATCATAAGGAGAACCATTTAATTTTCGTCTATTCCGTTATCATAATAATATCATATGTTGAGTAACTTTGCAGTACAAAGGAGACAACGGGGTAAGACTAAAGTTAAAGACAGCATAGAAAGCTTACAACGGAGATAATGCTAGAATAATATCTGTAAGCTGGTCTATAAACTGTTAAAGTTATGTTGCCGAGCTAAAAGCGAAATGGTGCTATCCACTGCATGTAGAGAGAGTATCACTTGGACAATAGCATAAATCCAGCATTAATGGGTCTCAGCATTGTTAGCCCTTCTAAAATAATGTGTGTAAGCTGTTGAGTTTTAACTCTTAGCGTAATGTTGCCAAAGTAAAAGCGAGATGGCGCTATCCATTTTGTCTTCAAATATAGATTTATATCAGCATAACCAGGTGTGTGTTACTCACTTCCCGCGGTGAACTTGTCGAGCTCCACCATGAGCCGCCTCTGCTCGTCGAAGCCGAGCGCCTCTCCGTTCTCGCTGCGAGTGGGCGCCACGAAGATACGCACAGTACCCATCACACTCTGACCTGATGTGTTGTTCACCTCGATACTAGAATACAGGCAGAATGATGTAGGGAAAACTTTTGAAATACCTAGTGTAGGCGCTATGGTGAAATATTAAAAATATGGTGAGGAACGTTGTAGAACAGAATTTGATAAAAAAACTGTCATAAATCTGTAATGTTCACGGATTTTTGTGCAGACAGTGCCTACTTTAGAAACAAAAGGAAATTATAAAGGTAACGTTTGGGGGGACGGGGGAAGAAAAACAATGATCCCCCGAGTTTCTTTCGACGTTTCTTCTCAGGGTAGCCAGTTAGGAATAGTCGCTTCCAGTGAGCTTACATTTTTAAAATATGACATATAAAAGTGAAAACATTTAATCTAATTTGCAAAATAAACGATTTACTAATATACAAACTATCCCAACTGCGTATTCAAGGATTGTCCCTGAAAATAGGCCTTACCAAACAAAACTATTAACTGCTATTCAAAATATATCAAAAAGCACTGTTATTTCAGCAAAACACCATTATTTTCTTAGCGAAACTTCTTCAAATCTACATGTACTACTACTCACACATAATTAAAGTCCTGATGCTGCAGATGCGTGAACCTGGCCAGCACGGACCCCCTGGGCGTGAAGTCCAGTCCCCGCGCCAGGTCCACCGTGCTGAGCTCCCAGAACGTGGCCAGCGTGTTGGCTCCCGCCGGACCCTCCACGCTGATGCTGGACACGCGGATGCCCGGGAAGTCCAGCTGGAGGTGTTGCAGGATATAGTCAGAAATGTGTGTGAGTGTAAGGCTTTTTAGGTCTTAAAGTTGCTGAAGTGTTGCCTCTTGGTAGATCTGACGATTGTATCTTGCGGTTGTAGATTGGCTTAAGTATGAATGTTAAAGTTTTTATACTTTAAAGTTACTGAAATGTTGGCTTTTGGAAGGTCTGACGTATGTGGTAGGTATTCAAAGAAAATTATCCAAAAAAGCAAACTAATTCAAAAGACACTAGGAAGATTGTAATATATTTTGTTAGACTTTTGATTCGTCGTGAGATAAAATATTTATGATTTTAAGGAAACAAAAGAGTAATATCAGTAGTAGTAATAAGTAGCCCAAGTTATTTTATGCCCTCATATATCCTATTAAGCTATCAGTGATTTTACTACAAAATGGCCTGTATTCCATAACAATAAATATTTCTCAACAATATGCACAACGCCATCTAGTCTCAAGTTAAGTATACTTAATAGCTTGTGTTACGAGTATTAGATAACCGATAAACATACTTATATTATAATTTTAAGTACATACATACTATAAATAAATTACACCCAGACACAGAACAAGTGATCGTACTCATCACACAAACATTTTGTCCTGGGTGGGAATCGAACCCACGACCTCTGGTATAGGAGTCAGGATCGCTAACCACTAGATCAACGCCAATAGAGTAATGTTCACCTTATCGTCGGTGTAGGGCGAGAGCTTGTACTTGTAGAGCTGGAAGAGGTCGTCGATGTAGGAGTGCCAGCGGTAGAACACGGGGTCCCGCATCGCTGTGGCCGAGTCGCCCATCACGCCGAACTGCTCCTGTATAGCACAACGAAGAAAATTTGATTAATAATGAAATACCTTGTTGATGTGGTGTCGGTGCAACTCGGCCGAAACGTCGGGAGAAAAGAAATATTGAATTATATCGCGAATAAGACTTTTCTGTCGTCTAAAATATGTGTACAAGTCACGAAAGTTTAAAAACATTAGTTTGTGGTTAGCCATGCTATAATGAATCCAGAAAACAAAATGCTGAAATGAAGATGTTCACTTATGAATTATGATATATTAAACCGTTTGGTAATTTGTCTTTAACTGTAATTTGATGTTGACTTCAACGGTGATTGTCTTGTAAATTAGATAGAGGACGGTTCAAATTAAGAGGTACTCAACGGAATACTAATACATAATAATTTAAATCAATAGCTTTAAAAATTAATTCTTATGATCCACTTGTGGAGGTCAGACAGGCTGCTATTACATAGTGAGTGTGGAAGTCAATGTCAACATTATTGGGAGGTAACAAGTGTATCTTACGAGATGCCTGTGATCGGGGTCGTGTGAGTAGGAGATGAAGACGTGTCCCATGTTGTGCAGGTCCCCGTAGTAGCCGCGGTTGGGGCTCACGATGGAGGACTCCATCATGTTGCCCAGGATGTCGATACCCGTCTGCTCGTCCAGAGGGACTTGGCGACCGTTCGGCTAAGGAGGTAACATACAACGTTGTAAATGAATAAAAAAAAAGTAAGATGGTTTAGACTAAGAACTAAAGTCGCGATTTTTTCCTCCAAACATAGCGGGGTTTCTGACTGCGACTACGCAGCCAAGCAAACCGGTTCAGCCCACGCGTTTCTACTAGGAGCGCGCTGGAACTGCAAACTACAGTACAAACAGCAGGGGCATATAGTGTCGTTTGAAATGCCTTTGGTTTAATATCGAATTTGCATTGTCCAAAAATCGCTCTGTGGGTCTTTAGCCTTACTTATTGGACTATGCACAAATCAGGTGAGCTAAAATCACATAGACATATTATTTTGTCTTTATCTGTTTAATAAAGTGCAAAAGCGCAAATTGTACCAAGCTGTGACGTCACGCAAAACTTCCATTCTCTGAATCTTAATAACTTTATGTTTGCGGAACAAAGGAAGAAACCACTCCATAATTGTAACCTACGTGACCGACATTAAAATCATCAAGAAGCATGTGACTGCATATATACTGAGCATGGTACACTCACCATGGTATAGGAGAGCGTCTCCACAGCCTGCACGAACCGGTCGCGCCAGGTCTCCAGCTCGGACACGTCGGAGCGGATCTGGTCCACAGGGCGGTCCAGGTCGCGGATCGTGGTGCCCGCGAACCTGACACACACACATTCCACTTCAGTTTTCACAACATTACAATTTCCATACACCTTCTTTTACGTGAGAAATCATTAAAACACACATCTAACTTAAGCTTTAGTTAAGGTCTTACAAGAAGACGACTTTCAATAACTTTTGCAAGGGCGCTTTAGTCCTACAGAAAGTTGTCGTGGAAAAGAGACACCACTCTATGCGGTGTAGTGTAATGTCTTTCTTCCAACTGATAAACTACTTGAAAAGGTGAGACGATCTGGACTACACAGTGTCGAGATGCAACAAGAGATGTCTTCCACCTTTGCAACAGTTCAGTTTGGACGTCATCTGGTTCCCACCACGACTATCATTTGTTCTGTGTCTGGATGTTATTTATCTATAATGTGTATGTATTTAGAATATAAGTATGTTCATGAGTTGTCTAGTACACTTAACACAAACTCTGCTTAGTTTGAGACTAGGTAGCGTTGTGTGAAAGTCGTGGAATATTTATTTATATATTACGATCCAATGGAAGTGAAACGATGGATGGATTGTGTAAAAGATGATGAAAAGATGGCTGCAAAGGGTGTTGCTTGCGAGATGACGTCAGATAGGAACATGTGGAAGAAGAAGACATGCTGCGCAGACCCCAAATAATAATTGGAAGAAGGGCAGGGGAATGATGATGATGATGATGGTGATGATGATGGTGGTGATAATGATGGTGATGATGATGATGATGACGTACCTGGGCGGCCAGGCGCGGCTGGCGACCTGCGAGTCGAGCTTGGGGAAGTACCCCTCGTCGATGGGCTCGCGGAAGTTCTGGTAGCGACGCACTATGCCGATACCGTTGCACAGCCGCTCCATGTTGTATCTGTAAGGAATATCAGTGAGATATCATATTAAATTGAAATAAATTTGTTGAGAAGAAAGTCGATTCTGATGAGGATGTAGCTTATTTCAAGTCCGTAAGAATAAATGTAAAACAGCTCAGGACTAACCTACGAAAACACTTGAAAAATAGACACACATTTCTCGTAAGTACAAGTAAGCCGATGGTTTTATAAACAATCTGAATGATGTGCGACTAATTGATCTTGTTGTATTACGAATATTAACTGGTTTTTTGTACTCTTATTTACACAACAGATTTTTCCAAAATGAGATTTCGCTGTTCGAGTGAAGTCAAAGTCACATTATTTCGTGCTTTTTGTACTTCGTTCTACGCGTGCAGCCTGTGGACTCATTTTACACTAAAGGCATACAGCGCTCTCCGAGTCCAATATAACAACGCGTTTAGGGTGCTGATGGGGTTGCCTCGTTTCTGTAGCGCTTCAGGGATGTTTGCAGAAGCCCGCGTAGATTGCTTCTACACTATAATGCGTAAAAGATGCGCATCCCTGGTGAGCCGGGTGCGGGGCAGCTCTAACAGCATCCTAAAAATGATCTCCGGTCGATGGGACTGCTCAATTATAAACCGTTGTTGCAAAATTTCTGCTGGGTTTGCAACAAAATAAATATAAATATGTCTTTTTAAATGTATCACTAACATAGCTATAAGTCAAATTGTTACTAACAAAATGAGTTTTATTACTTCAAATAAATCAAATTATTATTATTATATTATTATAAGTTATTAAAGCACTAATAAGGTAACCCCCCCCCCTCCCCCCACCACAGGTATTAAACCTGTGGATGGCGTTGCTCACAGACCACATATGACATACATTTTGGATTACTAAAGCAAAAACTTCTACTAATTTGTGGATAAAAATAAAAAGGAGAGTGAGTAGGTACCTAGCAATGATCTGCTGGTGCATATAATAGAACAGTTCTCCCCGCCGGTCCTTATTAACGATAGCGCGGTCCGCGGCGTCGAAGGGGTACACGAGGTGCCAGTGCCAGTGGTGCAGGTTGATGCCGATGTCTTCGCGGAAGTACGCGATGCGCTGCTCCGGCTCGCTGCCCGACGCCGTGTAGTTCACGGGGATCGTCACTGGCATCTGATACAAGAGGACGGATAATATTTGTAGATAATCAGCAAATACGATCACACAGAATGTTAAAAAATGTTCAGAAAAAAATGGCTATGGCAGCCCACATCCAGACGGCCAGTAGGCCATCTCAGGGTGATCTGATCTTGCCGGGGCTGCGGGATGTTTTTGAGAGTTACCGCAACCCCGGCACTCAAAGGGCTCCAGGAGAAACATAGTGGATTTTAGTCAGTAAAAGTTAGACAGGATCTCGCTGCACCCACAGCGGGCGGAGTCATTTGATGATTTCTTACAAAAAAAGAAAGGGTGATCCGATTGTGATGATGTTGACAAAATCTAAAGAAAAATATCCTAAATAAAACTTACTATGGGAGACTATGCTATTCCAAGCTATATTGTCAGCTTCCATCGGCAATGGATTTAGGTAAATATCGTATTTTACATCGAGTGACTGTCATTCTGATCTTCACAACCCAGTATGATTTGATTCCACACTATTCCTCCTATCACCACATTAATGCTAGTTTTCAGATAAATATTACTTACCCTGTTTCCGGACGTGACGACGTTGCTGACCTCGCGCGCCTTGCGGAACACCTTGGGGTCCATGAACTTGTCGGGGAAGGTCTCCGCGAACGTCGGGATGTTCAGGCCCTTCGTGTCAGGCCTGTGATGTTGAGGACAAAATAAGTGAACATCAGTACTTGATCCTGTTCTAAAGTTATGAGCTCAGTACCTACGTTGTTGTACCTGAATACTTTTATTTTTTTTTAAAACGACTCCCGCGCTAAGAAATTTAATCCTTGTCACGCGGAGGTTACACAGACATGAACAATCATTTGTGGATCGCACAAATTCTTGTCCTACGCGGGGATCGAACCCGCGACCCGTGCCGCACAGTGGTAATTGGCGTGTTGACCTACACCACTCGGCTATCCCTGCAATCAATATATCAGAAATAATTAAATCTAACTTCATTATGAATTTTCAACGTGAATAGAAATACCATTAAGTCGAAATCTAAATCAATCGTTTATATTTGGAGGTTTTAAAAGAGCGTGTGTATAACCTGTGCAGGATGGCGACGGAGAGGCAGTAGTTGAACATGTAGGGGTTGATGCGCAGCTGGCAGAACGAGCACACCGACTGCAGGTCCTCCACGTCACGCATAGCTGGAACACGGAGATAGAGTTCATGTGTTAAGTACTACAGAGCTGTCTTACGAAATGGCTGCCTTTCAACGATGTATAACGGTATATTAGAAGACAGCGTGCTACTGGGGAGTTTGTTACGCCCTTTCTTCTCCCGTAGCGAAAGCGAAGCGGTGAAGGGTGGGCGATAGGGTGCTGTCTATAATTTATGAATCTTGACATTCAATAAGTGCTACATTGTAGCCTAATTTGAAAATGGCTTTTGATTTTCTATCACCGCGTTATAAGACTACATTGTAACCTAATTTGAATAAATGACTGTTAATTTTGATATCACCACGTAATTAGAGATTTTATTACCTGCAAAACATGTAGGTACAAATTTTTCAAGAACAATGCTCGGTTGTGGTTAAACACCAAAAGCTGCAAGCTTTACTATGGAAACTGACTTTACTTTTACTATGGGGAAATTCGACGACGTAGGTATGGCCTTATTGTCTGAAACCACCCGACTATTTACTCTTTGTTTTTAATTTCGTTGCGGATTTCAAGGCAGCCAATCGTTCCCCTGGCCCTAAGCTTAACTAACACGATGGTGTTTAATAACCTTAAACACCATCGTTGTAGATGAACAGAAGTTGCAATGATGGGTAATAGTACCCATTAAACAAATGTATGTCTTTGCATATCATTGTACTTACTCATAAAGATATCGATGAGCTTGCCGGCCATGCGCCTGTGCTTGGGCACGAACAGCGAGAACTGCGCATTGTAGGCGAGCTCCATGGGCAGCGCGAGGTTCGGCAGCGCGATGTTACGCACCGGGATGCTGCGGCCCGCGTCATCGCCGAAGCGGTTCGAGATCGTGCTGCTTAGATTCTTGTATTTGTCCGGCTAGAAACCAAAAAGTGAGGAATTCGTGGCGTTAAAGGCGTACTAAGTAAGAGTCGTCGTGAAGAATTGAAGGTACTGAGTATGCTTGGTAAAAAAATTCAATAACAGTTGCCTGTTTTCCAGGTTACCAAACATTTATTCACCTGGCACGATTCCTATTTAAATTAAATCTAAGAATAAATGTTTTTTGAAACAGCGTGCTGCTGGGGAGTTTGATGCGCCGTTTTTTCTCTCGCAGCAATAGCACAGCAAGCGGTGAAGGGTGGGCGATGGAGTACTGTCTATAATCTATAAAACTTGATGTTCAAAAAGTGCTACATTGTAGCCTTAAGTAAATGACTTTAGATTTTGATTTTTTTAAGTCACCGTGAAGAATTGATGGAGGTTTTTGCCCTCCAGGTACAGAGTTCGCTTAAAAATGCATTAACAGTTTTCTGTTCTTAGTCGACCATGCAGAAACCGTGGTAAATATTTAAGAATTGTTGTTATTAATTGTGACCGTCTATTATGTCGTAGTTAGGCAACAAAGAAAAGGTAAAAGACAACCGATTGAACAAAAAAACAATATTTGTGAAAATCTGAAAAACAATAGCGAAATATTAGGCCCTTGCCCTGCAATACGACGGTCACAGGCTGGTATCATCTAGTCTGTATATCAATTCTTGCAATTTAGGTCAGACGACACGCGATCGGCCGACAACTATAGCGAGAAATACATTTCTTTACAGGCCAACAAACTTAAAAGTATTGAACTAGGCAATCCTATAGTTGAATGTACTTATAAATTATATTCTAGGTATGGTAAGATTTGAACTTTAGAGACATGGAAATAAGAGTCATTTTTGTGTAACTCACGTAGTAGTGGTCGGGAATCTCGAAGACAGCTTTCTCGTCGCCCTTCTGCATGAAGCAAGGCTCCGAGGGGCGGTCGAAGAATAACAACAGGTTCTTCTTTGCGTCACTCATCTTGTATCACTGAAAACATTCATATCAGTACTTTGTATTAAAACAAATGCCGTTCATCATTTTTTTTTACTTCTTGATCTCATAGACCTATAATCCCTGTATGTGTTTCTGAATGAGAAGATTGTTTTAATGGTCATAAAACCTAATTCGCTACCAACGAAACGTAATTGGTTAGCTAAAAACGGAACAGCTAAATAAAGAACCTGACCCAACCAAATTCGGAGCATTTTTTATATTGATCCTGCCAGAACCTAGGTAACCTTTGAATCTGTAAGTACACACGGACATACTGTAATCTAATATCTAACTGTGTAACATGAGACTTGTATAAGTATATTAATAACAATTTAAGTACGTAACTATTTGCTCTGCTAAGTGTCGTAGTCTTATAGTCTAGCGCAGTTACAATAGAACACGCCTGACTGGAATATTGATAAGATACCGTCCACGGCATATCTTGTGATTGTAATAATATATGCCTACGGTACATAACGAACCGGGAGTCTTAGTTGACCTAACAATGTTCTTAAGACTGATTAGTTTCTGAATCAAACTGAAGATCTTACAAGTTAATATTTTTGGCGCTTATTTTCCCACTAATAATCTAGATACTAAAATAAAGTTTACAAGTTTAGAATTTCGTTAATGCCCCTATAATTACAGTTCCTTAACTATTTTAATGTACAAACTTGTTTTTGATTGTTAAAGATGAGACAAAACCAAGCGCCAAGCGTTAACTCCAAAACAAAGTTAGAAGTTTGTTAATAAAAGACCCGTATCAAGAAACAATAAAACAAGCCGCTATTCTAAATAGGTCAAAATTAGGCAAAGGACTTAATTACTCAAAGGTACTTACCACAAGACTTGTCTGATCCCGAAGTTAAAACTAGTAGTAGAGTTGTTTCAAGCCGTGTGTGCCACGGCTCGACTATGGTCTTCCAATCCTGGATGCACGTTATATAGGCCAGTGTTGCACACGGCTGGTGGGCCGGTCGCAGTCGGTAAGCAAGTCGTGTGCAAACACAGGACTCCGATAACTAGGGGAGGATATTCGCGGTCACGATATCAGCGCGCTCTCCGGACTGGGGTTGGTTATCGATCGCGTAACATTTTGGGAACCAAACTAAGTGACATTTAGATTTTATCCTGATTCAAACTTTTTAATATTACGATAAGGCAATTAGGATTAGGTAGGTTCATTACCTGCAAGTGAATCTAAAAATGGAGTTGTATAGGCACAATAGTAAAGTAGAAGCTACATTTAAATATGTTAGCGACAGTTAATCAGTGTACCTATATGTTTGTTCCATCTTTGAATTAAAGGTGTTCGAGGGAGCTTACGGCCTAAATTAACACATGGACTACATATTTTCCGACAAAAAAATTAAAATCCCATGATCAATAAATAGTGCATGTGATATATACCAAGAAACTGAGCGAGGCACAGTTAGTGTTAAAAATCAGCATGAAAAGTGCATGCATAAATTCTATAAGCGCAAGTAATTGAATTAACGTACCTACTGTAGCTGTAGGTTACTATCATACATATCACTACATTAACGAAGTCTTAACCTACAGCGAGAGAAGCTACGTTCTAAAGGGAATGTATTCCAGGTAAACTAACTCATCAAAGGAGGTAAATAAGTTGTCTAGAATTCAATAAGCCTGCTTCCGGGAAGCAAGCGGCATTCATCATCGTTAGCAGTGAGGGGGCGAGGGAGGCATACACTCCCAAGGGTTTAATGGAGGGTAGGGGGCCTACCACCGCTTCTAGATGAATACTGCGGCGTTTGTGGAAGAGAGAGGCCGCTCTACTCCGTACATTGCACCGTCACGCTCTTACAACTGCAAGTCATAGTTTAGGTCGTGCTGGTAGAATGCTTAGGATATCCTACGCGCGATGAGTTTCCCCACAACACAATGTGAGCTATGACAGCGGCTAAACAACGGCCATGTAAAACATTACGAATCAATACCGTCTACCTACATACGGTACATGACCTGTCGCATGCTATACCGGTGTTATGTCCACTGTACTCAACTGTGAATGTCAACCCTTTTGCTCTGATATTTTTACACCAAACATTAAACTTTTCTTTTAAAATTTGTTTTCATGTTATCGTAGAGATCTTGATCAAAATTAAAATAATAGTCCTCGTGGTATTTCAAACAGTATACAATCTAGAACACCTAGTCTACTTTTGTTTGCTATCGTTTGCACCTAATCAGTGAAAACGTGTCTAAAATGCTAAACATTATTTGATTAGACTAATTAGGTAGAGACTCTTGAACACTCATTACTATAGTTAGAATATGTTTTCCACCGTATTTATCATTACTGAGTTCATCAATTCCGAGAAAATGTAGTCTTGTAGATAAAATGAAAAACAAAGTATGTAACTACTTACGTACATTGATAGAAAGTATATACATACCTAATTATATTGTTATGTACATTGCTTAGTACTCGTGCTCATAATCTTATGTAAAAACAGTGGCCTGAATTCCTAGCATAAAATATTAAAAGCAAATATATTTGAATATAAAACCAGCGCAATTACTGAGGCATATTGTAAGTAGCATAGCTAATTAACACCACCCGGTAAGATTGCGTGAGCGAAACAATAAACAAAGCAGTGCTAGAGGTCTAGATCGTACTGTGGGCCTTGAGTAAGGACGAGCCACCCTGTATACCCCTACATACAAATATACAACATCCTCTGTGTAGTCCATAATACATGACCTATGGTATTCAGAGCCCCGCAAATAAAACGCCGCCTCCCACGTATACTGAAAATATTATAATTAGTTTATAGAAAGTGTTATCGTGAACGTATTAATATTATAGGGTTGTCGGAATCTATTCAATCCAAGTTTATGCCTGAACAGAATCTTATGTCGGATTTTCATTTATAAAAATGTGACCTTAAGCTGGGTCTCCAAGTAAACCTTGGTGTATCCACATTAAATAACAAGATTGTTGTGCCGAGTGTGTTTTATAGGCATGAAATAAATTACACAAATGCTATGGAATAACGAATTATTAGAGAGTATTATTTTGTAAAGAATTTTACTTTTCTAACGAATCTTTGAATATTTCTTTGAATATTTTTAGCAACTCAGGCCCTGTGTAAGTTTACGGTTCTCACCTACATAACACATTCATTTTTTTTCTCATAAGTCGTACTTACTAGAATTGCGGAAACATCGTCAAACAAATATATTTTTAAAATATGTATTTCCTTGCTCCATCCCTAACTCACTCACGTTTGAACTTTAAATCCACCCTATAATTTTATTACACCGCACTGCGAGCGGCTAGAATACCTAGGTATACATAGGTCGCATCATTTTTATTATTAGTCTAACCTTGCAGGGATTTATTGATCCAGCCGCATAGAGTGAGCCTTTTAAAACTTCAGCTCTATGGCAACACGATCCTAATTGACCCAGATAGCCAGTGATAAGCAAATTGTATCAAAGGCAGGTATCATTATGACTAATAGGCATATAATATTCAGTTTCTAGACCCCGCATTATGACGTACAACAATACACGTTCTCGTAACTTATGGAGACGGAGAGTGAGTTACATTATCAGATATCACCGTCGCGTTTAGTCTATTAGACCTCACATTACAGCAAATTTTTAATGCAGGCACGGCAGCCAAAATAATAATGCTGGTTCATAATTCAATACCGAATTATGTAAAACCGATGGGCCCTCTACCATTTCTTAGATAATATTAGTGCAATAGAGTAAGAGTACCGCTGCTCTCCGCCTGATAGTGGGCTGTCACGACTTCACAACTATTCGTTTTAACTTGGTATTCTTGGTAATAGGTCCCCACAATTCTGATGGTGAATGGGGTCAGTCAACCCCTAACATTATGGCATTATTTTGTAATACTTAATTAGGTTGTAAGACCCGACAGCTTGACATTGTGTTCTAACATTCATAGCATAAAGAACTTATGATTACAGTATTTGTACTTAATAATAACATACTTGCGTCAAGTAACTGCGGTGAATTACGTTTAAGGAGTTAAAATTCCGCCATCCACCCCCTAAGCGGCCTTGGTAGCTGTTTAATTCTGTTTGTATATTTAATTAAACATGCTAATTATCGTTTACTTTCATCATATTAGCATACGGCAAAAAAAAACATAGAAAGTGTTTTTTTTTTTGAATAAATAAGTTTTTAAAGGAAAATAAATAACGAGATATCAACAATATGGAATACTATCTACGTATTTCCCATAGGTTGCGGAGGTCAGACAGGCTGTTCTACTGAGTTATAAAAATTCCATATAGCGCTATCCACATATTTCCGGGTCACGGTTATCCGTGTTCCCACATATCAGTGTAAGCAGTTTCTTTCTGATACCTTACTTCACGATAGCTTTCTTTAACCAAGAAGAGTTAGCAATTATTGCAATAGCGCTAAATGAAGAAGAAGCAGATGACCAAGAAGACTATAAGCAGGCAATAAAATGTTTTGGGTATGTGAGCTGTGGGAAGACAATAAAAAATTAGATAGCATTGTCAGAGCTAGGACACGCTCGGACACTGACGCCTGACACGGAGCAGTGTGAGCAAGTCCATACAATTTGCAAGTAACCGATTTTTTCTCCATTCCTAACGGAACACGGCCGGAACGAGTTTCCAGAAATGTATGGTTAGCCCTTTAGACTGAAAACCGAGCTTGGTGCCCTTATAGCTTGAGAAAAGGTACTCAGGTGAAGTACTAATGTAGAGCTTGTACTAGAAACTAAGAACAAACCAAAATTTGGTTAGAGCCTAAATTATTCCGCACTTTGCAAAAGGGAGTACTGGACTCTGAAGACATAATGGAAATGACCCAGCCAATCAAATCGTTTATAGATACATGACAAATTAATGTACCTACGTTGGACCGCGCATCGGTGGTTAAAGCTGCAGTTAACAGAACCCTAATTACCAAGCGGTATAGTTTATTTTAGTGTTTAATGTGTCGCCCCTAGCTTGCTAATTTGTTGGCGCATTGCTGAAACTGTAGGTACCTAATTATAATTCATTCAATTATCTGTTAAATTAGAGCCCTGACTATATTTTTTTATCGCCCAATATATTATGAACATTTAATTTTATGAAAGTTGCCTGTTCCTCTATTTTTTTTTACAATTTTATGTAATCAACAACAAGGTATAAAATCGCGCTTTTTCCAAAGGTTTTCCCGACATTTCTAGCAGTAGGTAAAGCAAATCAGGCGAATCGTAAAACTTGTAGGTACTTTACTAATCAGCATTTACGATAGACATTCAACGTTGCTAGTATTGAAAAATATTAAAACAATAAAATTACGTACCGTACAGCTTGGCAAAAAAGAGTGTGGAATAAATGAGGGCGCCACTGCTTATCATATGGCCACCCCATATACTATGACTTGACTGATTTTGATACCTTAGACTTTTTTATTACTTTATTTTTCTTAGATCCGATTCATCGTCGTACGTGGTAATATTATAGGGATATTAATGCAATATAATAGATATCTGTTAATTATAACTTTAAAAAAACATATTTATTACTTAAGGTATCCTTCGGTTTGACCCGCATTTAACCCGAACCCGTGCGAATATTACGATAAAAAAACCTGTGTGTTATTTCAGGGTGCTAACTAACTCCATACTAAATTTCATCTAAATAGTTACGTGAAAGAGCAACAACAGACATACATACATACTTAATAACTTTCGCATTTATAATGTTAGTAGACATTAGTAGGATGGGATAGTAGGACAAGTAGGATACTAGGCTAGCAGGTAGGATTATATTATTACCATGACAAGTGTGAAATAAAATTGATAAATTATAAACATAATTATATTTTCAAATTAATCGGTCAAATTCACTGTTTAAATATTCAGTGCCACAAAAACCAGCCTCATGAATGGAGGTTTCTACAACTTCATTTAAATCGGATTCTGATGTGTCATCACTGCTGCTATCAACTCTGAGATTTATTATCAGTTGCTCGATATCAGTATAAAGTGGACGACCCTTTCGGTGTTTTCCTGGTGTAGAAAAGGATCCACCATTTTTTCAACTTCCTTTTTAATATTTCTTACTGTGTTGATGCTCACACCTATAAGAAATAAACAGAATTCTTGTAGTATGCATTTGTAATACTAAGTAATAATAAAGGATCAATTATGTTTAGTTTCACTACATGCGTCGTACAAAATATTGTAAACATAACCTCAAATATTTAGTTAAGAAAAATCCATTTAAAACCACTGTAGGCCGATTCTTGGTAATTTGAGGTATCAGAATACTAAGAAGACACATTATTTTATACTTAAAACATATTTTATACGGATAAATACCTGTCATTTCAGCAGTTTGCCGATAAACATCAGAAAGTTCTGACAAAATTTGTCCAGGCTCATTTTCTGCCAAACATCGGATGAATACTTTATTATATTACTGTTCTAGCACTGCTTCGAATAGTCTTATTCATTGTTTTGCCTCGTTAATTATGTAAAAATAGAAAAAACTTTGAGATTGCAACAAAAACGATAGACGCGCGAATAAATATCCTAAACTTGACAGCAATGTGGTGTTGCTATTATTGAAAATATTTTAGTACCACCTGTCAACACCACAAACTCTTTTTTGCCAAGCTATAACTCTACTCTAAGTGGAACAAATGTACTTCTACAAGGTACCTACGTAACTACAGACTAAGCAATTAACGTGTTGTTAAGCAGTGCAAGGCTAGTTTCACTTGTTCTAATTTGCCAATGGTGTAATTTCGGTGACTAATATAATAGTATAATGGAAATAGAAATAACATAGAATTTTTAATGGTAGATTCATAAATGAAAATGTCTGTTGTCTACGAATGCCCTAAGCTTTGACGAGTAGTCGGATTTTTCGTCCTTGCCTTTATTTTTTGGCGTTTTCCGTCTAATCCTCGTAAAATTTTACAACAGGACTATACTATTGCGACATTCGCATGACACAAATTAATGACACTTGGACAGCGACGCCTTACTTTTGAGCTAGGTAATACCGTTGCGGTTCAGCAGTTTAGGAGACGATCCTGGACAAACAGAAAAACCCTATTCGTCTTATTCATAAATGCATAGGTACCTGTTACCTATTTATTTATTCACTAAAACTATTTGTAGATATAATAATATTATACGTGGCAGTGATAAGGAAATTTACGTAGAATAAACCATAGGATCGAGGGTAACGAATAAAATAGAAAAATACAGTCAAAAGTAAATGCTTTATTAATTTGATTACACAATATAAAACATTTTAGATTAGTAGGTAGGTATACTATTAGTATCCTAGAGTGGCATAATGAGATTTTGGTTGTAAGTTGGATTGCCTGTAGGTGCAACTGTTGATCATGATTGTGGTAGATGCCTCAAAGTAGTTGATAAGATTATATTGCTTACTGCTAAAGAGACTACTAAGTATTTATGTGGTATAGTATCGTTATAAGTGTTGATGTAACCTCAGGTGTATATATTAAATTCTACAGAAAATATCTACTAATAGAAACTACAAGGAAATTATTAAGTATAAACAATAAGAAGTTTGGTTTGTAAGAAAGTTTAATAAAGAAGTATTGAAAAATATTTTCACAGGGTGTATTAACAAAGAATTAAAACAATAAATTTAGTTATATACTAACATATGACTTTTACGCTATGCTAGGTAATAAGTCTAGGAATCATTAACTAAAATTTTTAAATATAAATACACTAGAAGTGAATGTTTTACCCAAGTCAATATCGAGTCTTAAATATTAGCTAACACAGTACAAACATACATCGAGTGCGCCGGGGACTAAGAAGTGAAGGTTTCGACGCAGCTAAGTCCAGCATCTGAATATGAAACAGTGGGCGTATTATAGGCTAGTCCGTACTCGCGTGGCGTGCCGCACACATACAGTCTCAGTCACCGCTCGCTCAGCTCGTTCGCGCTCACTCACCGCTCACTCACTCGCTCACTCACACTGACACACACGACACATGCGCCGCACCCGTCGCCCGGTAATACTGCGTCTGCGCTAACAACATAAAATTTTGAGGGGGCGCCGCCCCGCCTAGCCGCTCTTGAACAGCAGGATAGCCACTTGGCCCAGGTAGAAGTAGATGAAGTGGCGGGTCTCGTGCGTCACGTACGAGCCGAAGTTACGCCCCACGATGCAATGCCACGTCGGGTTGTACTTCTTGTCGAACTCCTTCTTGATGAATGCCGCAATGTCCTGCAAACATTAACATGCTTACACCGTGTCCCAGCATTCTAACTTATCAAACTCAATTTCGAATAGCTTTGACATTATGTAATTAGTATAGATAACTATGTGAATTATACTTTACAAATACACTAACCACAACAGGAAAACCTCAACTCTTATCAGTTGTGGGAACTGCTTACTGTGGCTTATTGTACATTAAATAGGTGCAGAAAAATTAACTCCTAAACATATATATTTAAATTTTATGAGTTTTTGAATTAAATTTTCCTAATTTATGGTCTTGTGACAATACACATGGATAATAAATGTAAGATTTTTTTATAAGTTATAGTTATTTTATTAATGAACTTCCATATTCTTAGTGCAGGACACCATGTCAAAGCACACTTAAAATGCTGAAAAGAAAGGCTTACCTTTTCAATGTTAAACTTCTCTAGCGCCTGCGTTGCGCAGTCGACAGCATCCTGCTGCATCTCTTCGCTCATGTCGGCATTCTTGATTACCGCCTTGCGGTCGCACATCTTGGCTGCTATATGTCTAGACAAAAGTGGTTGCGAGTTACTACATAGAACTGTCTCGTAGCTTATAGGCATTTTCTGAACTATAAAACATTCCATCAATACTTATGACCACTGTGGAATTGATCAATATAGAATTTGTCTTTTTTTGTTGACAACTGCTTGATGAATTACAGTAAAATTTTAATAAGAATCCAATACATATTTATTTTGAAATTACCTAAGAATTAAAATAAACACCTGTAACTTTAATATATGATAATCCTAATAAGAAACCAGTGGATGACTGATTAGTATTCAAGAAAAGCTATCATGTGCCAATTGACTGGTTGTAAAAATAACAGTAGTATGACAAGGATCAATAATGCTGCTAAAATTAGTAGCATGCATATCCACCATAAAATTATTGATTGGTTCTAAACATAGGTTGGTTATTTGAGATGTCTCATAGCTTCTTTTGTTTAAGTCAAGTTGATAGATTAGCTTATTTACGCGAGATTTATTATCACAAATCGTACGCGCTTGCTTACTTGTTGCAATGATGACTGATAGCGTCAATGCGAAAGGTTATTGTTACCATGCCCTAACGATAACATACTGATAGGACCGATTTCCTAAGTTTTCCAAGGGAAAAAACATTACTTGTTTATATTAAACAACAAAGCACTATTAATATCCTCCAGAAAAGGTCAAGCGCGAAATCCGGGACTCAATGCGCGCCCTTTACAAAATGTGTTCCCACCCGCAAAGGAATATCGCATTGTAAAATAAAAATGACAAAGTCATCAAAAACAAGTGATGGAGTCTACGTTACCTGACTTCTTCTGCTATTTGCGAGGGCTTTTTCGTTGTAATTCTAATGGAAGCACTAGCACTAATACCCGTCATCAAAACAGATAGGAGAAATTAGGAATGAGGCGCCGACATGTAATTTAACTTAGCGAACCCAAAGATAAGGACATTTCAACATAATGCAGATTATCACTATAGTAACATCAGAGTTTAATCAATAAAACCCATTCTGCTGCACATATTTGCGAATATTTGCAAAAAATAAATTGTTCCGCCTTTGGATTTTCGCACACCATTTTGTTAATATAGTAATAATTGAAAACTGGCACAATAAAATAATTAATTTACTCAAGAATACAAATAAATAAACACCAAAATAAAGAAATACTCACTTTTGCTTCGGGATAAGAACAAATTCTCACGTAAAGATTTTGATAACCGGAGATTCAATGCCTACTTTCCAGAGGATTCTTTCACAGGCTTCTTTCAGCAAAGATTTCTTCTAATTGCGATAGAGGGCGTTCTAAATTCAAACATATTCGAAAAACAAACTTTATGGTAAATTTTTAAACTATTTATTTTCAGCCAATGTTAAGATAAACAACATAAAAATATATGAAATAATAATGTTTTACATAATTTTGTACAATCATTGTTGGTTGAAATCCAATTTGATTTAAAATTTTGAATGTTTCAGAACGTAAAAATCTTAAATTGAAAAATATACCATCATTATTAAGTAAATGCTTAAAATTATTTATAAAAACCTTTTTTTATATCTTAGCTGAAACCAAATCACATCCATAAAAATAAACAAAGCATCATAATTTTCTGATTTTTCATAATATTTTTGAACGAAACATTTTATAAAACGAACGCCATTTGCAATGGCCAACCATAGCCAATCTGTCAATATTGTTTCACTTCCGTTTCCTATGAGCATATTGTCAGTCGCCATATTTGATTAGTTCCTAATGAGATACGCCGAAGCGTTACCCAAGAAATAAAGAAAATTAACGAAATAACTTTTAAATACACATAACATATATATCAAAATGTCGGGTGGAAGCAGCAGCAATAGAAATGAATGCAGAATATACGTCGGAAATCTACCTCCAGACATAAGGACAAAGGATATTCAAGATCTATTTTACAAATTTGGCAAAGTAACGTTCGTAGATCTGAAAAATAGAAAAGGACCACCATTCGCCTTCGTTGAATTCGAAGATCCAAGGTAAATTTTGATATATTTTACAATAAATGCAATCGTTTTCTATGAGAAATTATCATAACTAGAACTTCGTGCAGCCGTATTTTCTTTGTTGTTTAATATACTAAATATGGATACAGGCTTATTGACCTACTTCCTTCGTATAAAATTGATTGGTAATTGTTTTTTTTTATGTATTTGACGTCACAAATGCCAAACAATGACCATGCAGCCATCGTGAATGCATAATTAGTTTTGGAGGACAAACAATATTTCTAAAAACTATCCAACTCAGGTTATGCTATAAGTATAGTTAAGGTTAAAAAACTGTTATCAACATTGGCCGCACTTCAATGATTATTTAGAAGGTGTACTTATGTGTGATGCATATTACAGTACTGCCGTAGTGTTTTGTCATGTCTGTCTGCCAATGATAAATAGCTCACCGATGCACATAATTATTCACTTTCTTAACACACTAAGTGCCTGTTACATTTATGATTCATAGGTAATTAGTAGTTTAATGAATTTACTCTCTTAAACTAAATCAGCATGTGTCTTAATAGGCTAAAGTGAAACTACCCTCTTAATTAATTAAATATCAAATTAACTTCTTTATTTATGTATTCACATACATATTGATTACATCATAGGTCACTGATAAAATGGCATTTATATAATTAGTCTAAAATATTGCTATGTCAAAAATACAAGGTCGTTAAATGAAATTACTATTAAATTATGGTATGTAATTCTCTTAATTTTCACTTCATACTTATGCAGAATATGCATACATAGTTATTTGTTTCATAGCTTCTAGATCGAGTTGCTAACTCTAACAACTAGACTAACAACAGTAACTATAACATTGATAACCCAACATAAATTGCAGTTTTAATTATCCTGTTTAACCATAGTCATACTTAAAAACATAACCCTTCCTTGGCAGTCGGGTAATAATAAAGTTGAATTCCTCAATAGAAATGTTAACAAATATGTTTTTGAAATACTATATGTACACATGCTTATTTGGAGCTCTTTGATAAGGTTGTTGTAAACAGATAACACATTATCATTTTGATTGTTGTATTTATTAATACAGCCAGTAACTCTGGCAGTAATATTATAGTCTTAAGTGAGAATTTTGATCCTTAAATACATAAATTGTTATTTACATAATAATATTCCACGACTTACACCTTACACCATCTAGTCTCAAACAAAGCAGAGCTTGTATTATGAGTACTAGACAACTGATAAACATAATTATTAACTTCTAATTCTAAATATATACATATTATAGATGAATTATACCCAGACACAATCAAATGATTATGCTTATTACACAAACTTTTGTCCTACGCAGCAATCAAACCCACAACCTCTGATATAGCAGTCAGGGCCACTAACCGCTAGACTAACAGTTTAATGATATCTTATTAAGTTATGAAATATGCATAAAAACTAAGGATTCTTATGCTTGATATCATGGAACATTAAATGACTTCATGTTGTATTATTAGTGTTGTAGTAGTAATCTTTGCTGTTGGGAACATCATCAATTTCCCCAAGTCATTACAACATATAAGTATGTGTCTTCAATTTTGGAACCAGTCTTATTCTGGAAATGAATAATTAGACTGTAATAAGATATATGCACAGTAGCAAAATTTATATATGACAGGGATCTATATAACCACATTTTAGAAGTGAGGTACATAAATCTCTTACATAGTCTTCTTTCTTTGTCTATCCTAAAGTGTCCTGCTGTTAGGCGATAGTCACCCCTAGTCCTTTTATGATTATCTTTCCTCCGCCGCACACACATTATTTCATACTAAAATTAAGAATTGAGTGTGACCTTCTATGTATAATATATAAATAGTCTGCAGCATTCAAAGTGTTTTTGTTCCAACAATAAGTATTTTAGCAGACTTTCATTCCAACTCATGTATTCGTTATATTAATTAACATTAGGCCATTAACACACAATGATAAAAATGTTAATTAGCTGTGACTAGGTGGTTTCTAATTATTTTCAACAAATATCTGTAAATAACATACATGAAAGTTTCAATTGTCTACACATTACTATGAAATATATATTTGTCTGCAAGTATCATTTTAAATTTTTGGCTTTATTAAATCTGTAAAATAATAGGTTTGTACAAGATCCATATCTCAAGGTGTGGTTTCTGGCACAGGGACGCAGACGACGCGGTCCGCGCCCGCGACGGCTATGACTACGACGGGTACCGCCTGCGCGTGGAGTTCCCGCGCGGCGGCGGCGGCGGCGGTGGTCGCGGAGGCCGCGGCGGGCCGGAGCGGTTCGGCGCGCGCACGGCCACGCGCGGCCCGCCCGCGCGCCGCTCCGAGTACCGCGTGCTGGTCACCGGCCTGCCGCCCTCCGGCTCCTGGCAGGACCTCAAGGACCACATGCGCGAGGCGGGCGACGTCTGCTTCGCCGACACCTTCAAGGACGGCACCGGCGTCGTCGAGTTCCTGCGCCACGAGGACATGAAGTACGCTGTCAAGAAGCTCGACGATTCCAGATTTAGAAGTCACGAGGTGGGTGCTCATTAAACTTTCTCATTTAATCTGAAACAAATATAACATTATTTTCATAACGTTGGTAAGCAGGTTACAGAAGATTTTAACAAAAATCATTTTTTTTTCTGACTATGAAGGGAACAAAAACCATTACCCATTATATTATTTTATCCATTGGCTATCTTCTTTACAAAATACGATCCGAGTTCACCCCCTAAAGATACCATATAACGAGATATTTTCGTGTGAAACCTTTAAAGTTCACCCCATCAAAAGCAGTGGCTTTTGAGTTTATATTTGGCCGACACGCTATCCTCGATTATATTGTTAAGCTTTGAAAACATTAATATGCCAACTATTAATTGTAAAGTTTTTGGATAGTGCCCGTACCCTAGCATATCCAGGTCGCTGTGGTAGACATGCAAATATATTGATCGAACTACCATGGCGACAGCTAAGGCGTCAAGGTAACGGTTATGTGTATTGATTTTATCAATAACTGTCTGGTATTGGGGTGGAAATGTTAGTTACACAGTACTGAATTACTAATGCCATTAGCATAATAATGAAACATTGTTGGAATATGGTTGAATACTTTTGAATATTTACTAGTTGACTCATGTTCAATCGAAATGGTCGTACTTTCGACCCTAATTTCACTATAATAATTACGTCCTGTATTTTAATAACAATATGTGAGATGTAATGAATGTTTTTGGTGACAGGGCGAAGTATCGTACATCCGCGTTAAGGAGGACTACGGTGGCGGCGGCGGCGGTGGGGCTGACCGCTACAGCGGCGACCGTGACAGGTAACTTCTTACATACTTAGCTTTCAAATATATTGCCGTGTTAAACTCTACTACATAAGATAATCGAGATGGGAAGAACGGAGCACTGTAAGTGGTTGTTGTGTCGGCAGGTCCCGCTCGTACTCCCCGCGGCGGCGCGGCTCGCCCACGTACTCGCCGGTGCGGCGCAGCTACTCGCGCTCGCGCAGCCGCTCTCGCTCACACAACTACTGAGCACAGGTCGGTACTCACACCCTCACAGTCTGATACCCTGATACCAGCCATGCATCGCATATCCATTACAGTACAGGCCGACCTGCTACTCGCATAACAAACTTTACCAATTTTAATTGAGGTGAAGTTGAGTCAATATGACAGGTAGATTTGAAATTATGATCTCCATGGATATTATTGCATTCCACTATTTGCTCAAAAGTTTTATGTAAATAAATAAATAAGTTTATAAATAACAGAGACAATAATATTGCAGAGACAAAAGTAAAATATAATTGTTGTTAACTAACAAATAGACTAGATTGTTACCCCTACTGTCTTGAGAATGTTACATGAGCTAGAGATATATTTACAGTACTTGTGGAGGGATTCACTGGATATAGCAGTTGACTGCTAATTGAGAATAACACTGGACTTACTCAGGACTTAGTTATTGAACATATCACTGGACATACTCAGGATTTGAGCAGGTTTGCAGGATTGTTTGCAACATTTAAAATTTGTTTGCTACAAGTTGATTTGGCTTCCATTTTAATTTAATCGTTTTGTGGGAAAATTACTTTATTACAAATAAGTTATGTTCTCTCATTAACTATCCTAGACAGAGGGTTTTGTATAAACACTCGACAGATTTATAATTTATTGAATTCTTATGTACTATTTTTTGTTTTTATTTTTTCATTTTGTATATCTTATAATCTAATTTCCTCAAAAGACAATCTGGATTTGGTAAGATTTCACTCGATCATTGGATTTGGTAAGAAACCTTGCCAAGACTCGCTGTCCCTATCGTCAATACCAGCACAAAAGCTATGTCACTGGAGCGTCCATACACTCGTCGTTATCGAACCCCACACCCGCGCTGTACGGGCCGCCGATATTCTATTAGGTTACGTTTTAATGGCTAATATACAATGTAACGCCTGAAAAAAACGTTTTGGCTCATACATTATTTTTATGCAGACTAAAAAATGTGTCAAAATTGTAGTACTTATCCGCATGTACGAACCACATCGATATATTTAAACTTTAATGAACAAATACGTATGCTCGTGGAAATGGCATGTTGTATATGGCAACACCTGACAAATTAACCATAAATGAAAACGTAACCTAAAAGCGATATCGATGATCTCGCGTCGCCGTCGGTTCGCTGTAGTGAGTGGCGCGGGTGCGGCGGGCGGTAGCGGGGCGGTGTTGAGCTCGCACACTGAGGCTCTGTGTTCCCCAGCAGCGGGCGCGGCGGCGGCGCAGCGGCGGTGTCCCCGCCGGCCTCGCCGCGGCGCGCGAGCCTTGTACTGTAGCGGGCTGGGGGCGGGCGGGGCGCCGCGCTCTTACTAGATAATAAATACCATACGATGACTGTTTATAATTAAAAGCATTTTCTTTTGTTTCATCCACTGTGGATTGGGCTCGTTGGATGTGCTTGGCTGGAGGTGTGAGTCAGGATGCCGTATAGAGGCCTCGCGTGTAGGATCGGATCGGACCGGACCGCACCGGCGGATCTCTGGCGGACATTTGAATATTTGTCGCGTGGATGTAATGTTCCCTTTCGGATGTTGGATTTCGTATTGGATCGTTGACGATCGGAGCGGCCCGGCGCGGTCGGCGCCACGCAAGCTCCGCGCTGGATCAGGATCAGGACCTTTGGGTATGAATATTCAAATTAATTGCAAAATAACTTATGTTGAGTGCACGCTCGGTACAGAGTATTAATGTTTGTTTGGATATCCTTAACTCACACTTTATTTGCTTCTCGATGTCTGCCGTTTATTTATATTAGGCATAGGACGGCGATTCTGTTACGAATTATGAGAGAAATTTTATATTAGCTTTGCTCATTAGTATGTTAGACCTAACAATTCTGTGTCATATGAAATAATTAGCATGCTTTATGAGCTTTCATACAACCTACCTGCGTGAGAGCGATACGAGTCGTATGTCAGGGATGAGGTGACAGAGAATGGATGACGTTCTAAAATTGACATATTATGTAAGTAACACAAATTGTAATTATGGGATGTGATGTTTGTTAGGAACGCGGAAGTTAATCACAAATTGTATTGTAATGCGCGAGACGATGCTCGATATCATAGATGTAATGTGTGGAAATATTATGTAATTTAGATACTGGATTTGCATTCCAAAGACCAACACAGTTTGATGGACTTAATAAATTCCTTACAAAAGAAATATATGCTTTTCTTTTATCACCTTTTCTCCTATCCTGTCTGTCGTAAAATAAGATAAATCTTAACAAAATGTTACAACATTTATATTAGGTCGGGGAAAGTCTTTTCGCATTATAGTATGTATGAACTTGTAATAAAATGTTTTTGGCTATAAATATTTGTATCTGGCTGGTTTTGGTATAATTTAAAGTTAAAATTTTAAAGAACATAATTCCAAATTCAAATTCAATCTCTTATTAGAGAGAGAAAATTTTATTAAAAGTTCATACATACTATAATGTGAAAAGGCTTTTCCCGATCTATTATATTTCAATAGGAGTAAATAAAACACAGTTCTATAGCTATACTTATATAAAATATTAACAATTAGATCTTAACAACAACAATACCGCACCAATCCCTGTCAGTTGACGCCCGGGTGTTCACTATAACTTGAACCCTGAGTGTATGGCGCATGTGCCGAATGTTAAGTTCTCGAACGTCACCTGTCTGAAGCCGGCGTCTTCGATCATCGACTTGAACTTCTCCTACAATAAATAAGAAAAATATATAAACATTTATTACAATCTACATACAACAGTTCTTTGTCAAAGGAAGCCATACCTGGTTGGGGAACTGTCGGATACTTTCGACGAGGTACTGATAAGGCTTCCATTGTCCCACAAATAGCTGGCCCAGAACAGGGATAACTTGGAACGAATACTGATCATAAACCCTGAAAGCAATTGAGTGTGCTACATTACAAAAACCATTTTAAATACAATGTAACAGGATTGTACAAGTTAGTAGTTATTTGACATACCATTGTAGTGTGCTGTTGGGTAACTGACTAAATTCTAAACATAAGAACCGGCCACCAGGTGTCAGCACTCTGTATGCCTCCTCAAGGACCTGAATGGAAAATAGGTATAGGTAGGTATATTACAGTACATTTCTATGTTCTACTGTGTTCTCCATAATGAGGTATGAAAAGAAACTCATACCTTCTCGATATGAGTGCAGTTCCGGATGCCGAATGCGATAGTGTATGCATCAAAGCTGTCATCGGGCAAGTTAAGCTTCTCCGCGTCGCCGCACACCCAGGAGATGTCCACACCACACAACTCGGGAGTAAAGCCCAACCTGATGATATTAAGAATCATTTTATAAAATGTTTCAGTACATTTCAACCTTCCTACATATCCAACACAGCAAGTTATGATATGTCCAATTTATATTTCACATTGAATAAATGTAAAGAAACTATATTAAAATTTATTTATCTTGTATTCTTGAAAGGTTATTCTCTATTACATTGTTTTGTTTTCACCAAAATGTTTCAGTAACCTAAATATTAAGTAGCTAGATAGCTACATACTTAAGTGCCCTCTGCTTGCCGACATCCAGCATAGCCTGGTTGATGTCGCAGACGGTGACGCTGCTGCGCGCGCCCTGCGACGCCGGCAGGTTCTGCAGGTACTTTATGTATCTAAATGTTATATCACCTGGGACAAAGAAAACAAGCAACATGGTAATAAACTAAACTGGTGAAACATTAATCATCCTCCTCCTTAAGAGTGGCATAAAATGGAAAAACAATGTTTTACTTAACAAAGTATTTATATACCTATTTCAACATTGTGGCTAATTTGCATTAAACAATTGACTGAAGATAATTAAGCATTAAAGACAAACTAGTTACCTATTACAGAGGTCAGAAGTGAATAGACTGGTATAAATAAGTTACTAATTACTATTAATAGTTTGACTGAAATGAAAACATGTAGCTAAATCTTTTGATGTAGTCATCACTGTTGGCTGGCCTCTTTATAATACCTATTATTTCCATGATATTATACAGTAGTAATAAAAACCATCATAAGTAAGCATCAATTACTTCTGCACCCCTTGCATAAGTGATAGTTCAAGCAAACACATCAAAAATGTAATATTTAGGGTGGGTTCCTTACCAGTGCCACCAGCCATGTCAAGAAGTTTAGTCTCAGGAGTGGGAGCCAGTCGCTGCATGAAGATGTCCTTCCAGACGCGGTGGATTCCCATGGACATGACATCATTCATCAAGTCATACTTCTCAGCAACCGTCTCAAATACTTCATGGACTGTAAATAGGTCACAAACACTGGCTACAGAACATAAGACATCATTGCATTTCAGGCAAGAATTGAACATGAGATTACAGGCTAATCATATTAGTGAGAGAAATATTTTTTGGTTATATTTTTAATACAATCATAGATTTCCTATTTTCTGAATGCAATATGTGATAAAGGTAGAACTGAATGGTATTATACCCGAACTAATTGCAAACTAATTAAAATTTGTTCCTAAATGAAGTGTTTTGATATTTTGTCGTACCTTTCTTGGTCTTTTCCTCCTCTTCGATTTCTTGAAATCCGAAATGAGTCTTGCCGGGTTTCATCTCTTCCACCATCTTTGTTTGTGTGGTAAGAGCTCGCCGCACTTGGACATGATGAGCAGCACATCTTAAACTTAGAATTTTAGTTATCCCACTCCTGAACGCCATCGTTAATTTCTGTTTCTGAAAAATCTAAAATGCCGCTGTCAGTGCTGTCAATCAGTCAGCTGATTGTCAAATGTTCATTGAACTTTTTTTATATGTCTTTCGTTTGATACATTTGAATCTCTTTTTATTCAAACAGGTTACTTTACCCAGTTATCATGTATCGTGATTTTTTTATAAAAATCTATATTATTTCAAATCACCTAAAGAGTTGTTAAGTCAAGGCTTCCAAATCTTTTAATCCAGTCGAATTTGTTTACTGGTCTGTAGTAGATACTTAAATAATACATTTTTAAACAAGCTTTATAGGAAAAAATATAGGAAGGATAAAGTGTATATATCTGATATGTATATTATAACAAGCCGAGCTAAAAACGAAACGTATGATCAATTTCAAACGTCAATGTTTTTTACATAAATGTCACAACAAAGTTTTGAATGACTCAAATCCTTCGAAAAAAGCAGTTGATAAACAAACATTATGATATCACGTTAAAGTGACTTACAAATGTGAGTGGTTCTAGTGGTGCAGTAGCTGGTGCGAAGGTTTTATACTATGGCAGCTCAAGACGAACGTAAGTCTTCTATGACCAAATTCTTGACTGCAATAAAAGTTTTAAATATGAAGCATATAGCCATAGCTATACACATTGCCTGGTTAAATACTTACTGTTCAACGTAAGTGGCTGTTTAGCGCTACAAAAAGATAACAGTAAACGTTGATAATGTTCTAAGATACAGAAATATTATGTAAATAATATTAAAATCTTATTTTATACCTCCTAGTTCTGCCGTTTTCAATTCATAATTTCTATAATTTTATTCCTTAAGTTGACCTAAGTAGAACCTACTAAGCCTTAATTTTTCATCATATAACATCGTTAAACTTAGAACAGTTTAATTTAGTAATATAGTTGCTATTTACAGAGGCTCTGGAGCACAGAGTGGAGCACTTCAGACAGCGCTACAACTGGGACTGCGGGGTGTCGTGCGTGCTGATGCTGCTGTCGCCGGCACAACGCGAGGAGATGCTGGACAAGTTTGAGGGCATTTGCCGTGACGAGGGCTTCAACCAGTCCACCTGGACCATAGATCTCTGCTATCTACTTAAAAGGTTGGGAAATTGAGATAAAAAAATATTTTTTATTTACTTTATTAGTATCAAACATAACAATGCCTTTCATAACAGTCTTCAGGTTCAAATTGATTTAAACCTTTGCCACAAACATATTGTAACTCTAAACTTAACTCAGAGGACAGTTTCAAGTATTTCTTGTGCAATGGTTCTAACTGCTGCGATTGTCAACAGGTTTGGTATCAAGCACCGCATGTTCACTATCACACTTGGAGTCAACGAGGACTACAGCCGGCAAGGATACTATGATAGGATTATTCATTTGGTAAGGAGCTCACTGCATAGATAGACAAGTAGTTAATGGTGGCTCAGGTCAATTTATTCCATATTTTTTAACAGGGCTAAAATAGGGTTTGTTTTTGCAGACATCCTTAATGCTTCTCTATTCAATGTGCCAGCAATTTATCTATAATATGTATGTATTTAGAAGTAGTTATGTTTATTAGTTGTCTAGTACTCATAACAAAAGTTACTCTCGTATACTTAATTTGAGACTAGATGGTGTTGTGGGAATGTTAAAAAATGTTTAGCTTTTCAATTCTTTCCAAGTATAATTCGTTTATGAAATCAGCGTGGGTGTTGGTTGTGTAGGACCGTGAGCGCGTGAAGCGTCGCTTCTTGGAGGCTGCGTCGTGCGGCATCCAGGTGCGTCGCGCGGCGCTGAGCGCGGCACAGCTGGCGGCGCACGTGCGCGCGCGCGGCCCCGCGCTGCTGCTCGTGGACGCGGGGTTGCTTGTCTGCCGCCTCTGCAAGCACAACAAGCTCAAGGCTGAGTTCAGGTGACGATCCAGAAAAATAAATAAAATAAAATAGCCTTAATTGCTGAACCTGTTTTTACAAATTTCATATAAACATTTTTTTTGCTGAAATTAATGATTTATCGATAAACGGTCGTTTCTACACTGCAGCTTGTCTTTCGACATAGGCCTCCTCTAAAGATTTCCACACTATCCTATCTTTCGCTTTACGGGTCCATAATGGACCAGCTATTTTTCTGATGTCGTCTTTCCATCTTCTAGTTTGTCTGCCTCTATTTCTTTTGCTATCTCGTACCTCTGATTCAGGACTATAGTAATATTGAAATGATATAACGGTTTACTCACGCGCATTTATCGGGATAACCGAATAGCCCGGCCCAAGCCAAAGCCCAAGGTTTAAATTCTTTCTTAAGTCATCGTTTCGCTTCTTTAGCCTGAAACCGTTAGCTGTATAATTGAAGAGAGGTCACATTGATCAATTGTTTTCCCTGTTGACCCAGGCGTTGCTTCGGCGGTTCGTACTCGGGTCACTACATAGTGGTGGTGGGTTCCCGCGGCGGCTGGTTCCTGTACCGCGACCCGGCGCTGTCGCCGCGCCTGTGCGCCGCCGCGCCCGCACAGCTGCGCCGCGCCAGCACCGCGCCCGGGACTGACCACGATGTTATACTCATAGACCACGACTACAGGTAACATCACACCAGCCCAGAGCTCTGGAGAAGCATGAAACATAGAATAGAAGTTTATTGTTTCCAGTATTACAGCGAACAGAAAATAAACACTTAACATTGAAGCTATAACACCGAAAGCAAAAGGTTCAAAAATTGCTTAATTAAGGCAATCTCTTATGTCGGATGAGGAATAGCTGTCAATGGGTTGTCTTAGGGGCGATAATTTTCAAAATCAACAAAATCGACGATAATTTATCTGTCTTGACCACACCAGTATAACTATATGTAGTAAATTAAGTGTAGTATTTAATATATTTTGTAAGGATAGAAGGTTCAATAGAATAAGTTAAAATTTGTACTTATAAATCAATTATATTAAGAAATGATATGTCGACTATTTCTTGCCATTATTTGATGATAGCATAATCAATTTTGTAACATTAAAGTTAGAACTGTAATAGAAAACCCATTAAATCATGTTTAACATGTAGAACAAAATTATTTGTTTTTAATATCTATAGTTAGTAGTTCGTGCAACATAAGTATTGTAGAATTTAGTTAAAACAACATAGTGGACTTAAAATTTATGAAGTCTTATCAAAGAAGGCAAATGTAACTAATGTAAAACAATTTTATCCAATAATTTTCAAAAATAACAGATATACTAAGTTTAATTGTGATTTCAAGCATTTAACTTCGTAAATATAAGGAAAGTCAGGTCAATTACAATAAGCGGTACAATTTAATTGTAAGGGTTATAATTATGACAATTGATTATAAGAAAAAATGTGATAAATGGAAACACAATAATGTTATTTAAAATGTAAAAAAAATAATTGTTAAAAAGAATAAACATAAAATGAAAATTTGAAATGGGCTGGACTATTAATAAACGCTAACAAACAAGACAGCTAGAGTAAACTATTTAATACGTACAAAATATTTTTAGATATAAGTGAGTAAAAGCTTAATAAATATAACTGTTATTTATATGTATTTCTAATGTAAAACGTATATTTTTAAAACTTGGTTATTAAACAACAACATACAAGAATTCTAACACCTAACTTTGATATCAAGCTACTTACATTTCACTTTATATGTAAGTTACATTTCCTAGTCGTTCGCACTGCTTTGCATCTTATTATCAGTCCTGTTCTACGCACTTTAAACTCGATAAACTATGTAATTGGTACACAAGTGCTAGAAGCGTCGTGTAAGCTATCGACATGACATACCTACTTAATCTAGTACACATCTTCTATCTACGCACATAGGATTAACTAGTGCATACACTGTAGTCACTATTCACTGTATTTCACTTTTAATATCAAACTATTCAAGGTAGATTTGAAGGGTCGATCTTCCAGATAAAAACAGGACAGTAATACGCAACAAAAGAAACAGCACGTAGCTTATAAAAAACAGAATATACGGTTTAAACATTGCTTTTAGAAGTAATAGCACCAACTACTTTTGATTGTAACAAAATGTTCACCTATCGCCGTAGATACCGTTCATTATCAATATTGTTTGACCTGCATACTTTAAGAAAAAGTATAAGTAAAACGTGTATAAATAAAGATAATTTAATCTACATCACAATATGAATTGTATTCACAGCTTTATTTTGTTTTTAATGACCATAGAGTTTGACATCTGCAAATCATTCTATTTTTGTCTATTCTCGGGAACTTCCCAAGCTTAATCATCAACTGAAACATGCTAACACATTGAGACTTATTTCTTATGTGATAAGATTGAATTTTGGTTGTGTATGATTTTTACATATTATTGTAATTACCCTTTTCTGTGCGTGTTATTATTCTAGCACGTGCGTTTGTAACAAGGGCCCTTGACCTAATAGGGAAAAGGGCTCGAGATCTATATGTCTAATATGTGTATTTATATGGTACCTAATTATGTTTAGGTACTTAAGTATGAGAAATCATGATGTAATATTTTGATAAAGATGTTGAACATGTGCTAAGATGAGTAAGACGATGATGATGAAGTTTATAGATATAATTTAAAGATAATTTTGCACAATAATAATACGTACGAAGTATTTAGAATTTATATTTAATGTAAAATGTGTAGAAAAATCATGAAGTTTGTACTTTAAGTATATCAATCAGCTTCTAAATCATGTTCAGTTGAAAATAAAAAAGACAGATTACTGTGATTTTATAAATTTTATCAAAATAAAATAAAATGTTATATATGTATGTCGGAGAATGAATAATTATTTATTTTTCGAGTGGCAAAGAGGCTGAATATCGTTAGCTTCCTGACCTTCATGTTGATGTTTTGACGGTGACAGTTTAAAAAGAAGTTTATTTGTATGTCAGTTCAATCTGTCAGTAGTGTGAATGTCGATGGAGCTGGCTCTCGGGCTCCGGAGACTTCACCGGCGCCGGGTGTGCGCACTGACTGAGAAATATTTAGATGGCGGACGGAAATTATCAACACGTGGATTCTAATCCGTTTGAATCTGCGACAGCAGCGGTGGGATTACCCCAAGGGGCATCCTACGAGCCTACTGCGATGCCAGCTACAGAAGGATATTTTACGTCCTAATCTTCAGCGTAAAAAAATGTGGCGAATTTAGCTTGGGTAACCGAAGAAAGTCAACCATGTGCCTCCACACCGGAAGCATGGGCGACATTCTTCCAAAATATGTTAGCGGGTTTTCAGAATTCTGACCTACAACCTTCCACGAGTACTGGTTTACGTAGAATACTGAAAGCGAGTGAAATATTCCTACCACCATTTGACCCAGACGAGTGTCAGTTTACCTACTGCGGTGCGTACGTATCCTTTATGTAAAAGTTGCAAAGAATTACAGGAGCGGCCTTCACGGCAGTTTATAGCAACAAAAAGGTTTCACGACCTTTCTGTGACATGGCGGAGTACAAGAGCGATCTAGCAGCAACGTACCTACGTCGAGTATTTTACGAACAAGTTGGCGCTGGTAGATCGACAGGAAACTGGCTGGAACGAGCCCAACCAGATTTAAGTTGTCATTTCTGATATTACGGATACTCAGGTATGGTCAGAGTTGCTTAAAATACCCAAGATGACGTTTGTAAATTTTTGAAAATGCCTTTTGGTCTCTCAAATGCACCTTCTGTTAACTAAAGACTAAAGAGCAATAAATAATGCTCTCAAAGGGCTAAAAGACAAAATTGCTGATGATGTTTTGGTTATTTCAAAATAAACCTTTTAGAATTTGGAGCGCGTGTTATCGGCTCTGTCAATGGCAGGTTTTACATTTTATTGGAAAAAGTGCACTTTCCTTAAATCTTCAGTAGAATATATGGGCTATGTCATTAGTGTCAATTCTATAAAACCAAATCCTAACAAAATAAAAGCTTTGGCTAACTCTCCTTTGCCTACATGCGTAAAAGAACTACGGCAATTTAATGGTCTTGCTGGGTATTTCAGAAAATTTGTACCTAACTTCTCATCTATCATGGCACCCTTGTACGCACTTACTAAAAATGATGATAATGGGTATGGACCGCCGAGCATACATTGGCTCATTCTGCTGTGGTTGGATATGTGACTTCTGCACCCGTGTTGACTATCTTTGACTTTAGTAAACCAATCGAACTCCACACCGACGTGAGTTCGATTGGATATAGTGCGGTGTTATTTCAAAAGGATGATGTACAACTGAAAATTATTTCAGTCAGCGACCAACCGATGCGGAAAGCCGATATCACAGCTACGAGCTATAGACTCTAGCCGTTTTTTAAGCCCTGATGTATTATCGTCATTTTAAAGTCATCACAGACTGTGATGCCTTGAAGGCATCGCGTCATAAACGTGAATTGTTACCCTGCGTTCACCGATGGTGGGCGTATATGCAATCTTTTGATTTCGAAATAAAATATCGAAAGGGTGAATGGATTCCACACTAGATTATTTTAGAAAGAACCTAGTCAATAGTATACTGGTAAATGTTTCTCATTTAAACAATTATCGGTTGCAGGCCGAGCAGAGGTTATATCTCGAAATAAAGCGCATTACTGACCATTGAAAGCGAATTGATTGATGCTGGAGTTGGAGCGCCGTATACTTGTAAAGATAATTCACTTTTTTAAAAACTTACAGATGAATGGTGGGGCTTTTAGTGGAACAATAGTTCCCGGTAATTACAGATAATTCAAGGATTTCATGTCGAACTGAAACGCTTGGGCTGGGATAAGACCTTGTCAAAAGTAGGGGGACCATTTCTGGTTTCCTGATATGAGCTCATCTGTTAAAGCCTGCGTAGACCATTGTTTACCATGCAAAGTAAATAAAAGCCTTTCTGGTAAAACACTATATGTTCCTCGACCGATTTCGGCCACGGCGACCTCTTCACTCTCCGTTTTACAGTTCCATTTGTCGTTGATGTGCTCGTGCATGGCTCACATAGCCGATCTTATTACTAAATGTTCGCGCACAATGTGGGCAAGTCAGTACACCATTGCAAAAATTGTATGGTATGGCATAAGGTGGGCGTGCTTTTAATTCATCGCGTCTAGCATCCAGTTCGGAACAGCGTTTGTCCTCAAAGTCTTTGACTCTGGTCTTTACCAGCGTCCTCCATTCTGGTCGTCGAATAGCCATTTGTTCCCATTCTGAAGGCTCAATATCGCACTTTTTCATATGGCGCTTCAGCACATCTTTATACCTGAGGAGTTGCCCGCCATGCTTACGCTTGCCCTCCTCAAGTTCAGAAAAAAAGATGCACTTTGCTGTACGCTTATTCGCCATTCGTGATAGATGTCCACACCAGCGGAGCTGTCTGCGCATGAGGTAGGCCTCGATCCCCATAATGTTAGCTCTTCGCAACACTTCCGTATTTCGGATGCGGTCAGACCAACGGATGTTCAATATTTTGCGCAGACATTTCATATGGAAACGATCCAGAGCTCGAATATGGCGGCAGTAAACCGTCCATGACTCCGATGAGTACAGCAGGCTCGGCAATACTACAGCCCTATATATGTCTATTTTAGTAGCCAGCTTCAGGTCATGTGAGCTGAAAACCTTGCGATCCAGTTTGCCGAATACCGCGGCTGCGGCACCGATCCGACTGTTAAACACTATTCATGTTGACACTGGTGGTAAGATGACCGGCGGGAGGATGACAAAGAAGTGTATCATGGTTATTATGGGCGCTTTTGCGAAATTTTGTCATTTGGGTGCAGTTGACTTCAGCCTATGAGGCCTTTGGAGGTTTCTTTCACATTTTTGGTGCAGCCAAACGAATTGAATCTGAACAAGGTGCCTCTTTTACCGGACGGGAGTTTTAGAGCTTGTGTAGTGAATGGTCAATGGATTTCATGAGGTTGCCAGTGGTGTATTGCGGGCCAATGGCCAGGTAGAGCGAATGATATCAGTGCTGACCAATTGTTTTACCATTGCTGAAAATCACGAGAGCAAATCTTGGAAGTCAATTATTATTGGTAAGGTTAAAGAGGATCGGTAAAACGCCACTTTAGTTGTTGATCGGCTGCAATAAAAGTTCCCCAAGATTTAATTTCCTAACTTCTGATTTTGACGCGAATTTTAGTCGTAAGGGACTTCGTAAATATCCAGTTGGATGTTTACGAAGTCTTTCATGACAGATGATAGACTAGATAGTTTGCTACGCCTGTCTGAATGTTTAGATGGTACAAAGAATAATGCTTGAGTTTAATATTGTAATGTAGTCGAAGTTGTTTTTATTGGTGCGTGCAAATTAGCATCGATTGAAGTGTTATAAGAATTACGAATTATTTTACTATTGTAGGTAATAGGAAGATCATTTTTGTTTTTAAAATGATTGTGTATACAACCGAAACCAACAAATGGATTGTAATGTATGGAAACTTGATATTACGCTTTGACTGAGAATTTGACTGAAAGCTCCTACGCTTTGTCTGAGAATTTGACTGAAAGCTCCTACGCTTTGTCTGAAAGCTCTTACGCTTTGGCTGAAGGTATGACTGAAAGCTTTTACGCTTTGTTCGATAATTTGGAAAAAAGCTGATATGCTTTGTCCGAAACAAGATGAAAGCTTTTACGCTTTGGTTTAAAGTTGCTATGCATAGCCTGAAAATTAGTACGCTTTGTCTACGACATAGATTGAAAGCTTGCTACTTGATCCAGTGTGACTGCTGGAAGCTTCTACGCTTCGTAAGTTTGCTAAGCTAAGGTGTTATTAAGGTCCTTATGTTAAAAGCTTCCTCGCTTTGCGGGGTAATCAGAATAACTTGAGTATCCGAGACAGACCTGTTGTATCTATGATATCAACGGGCAACGCGAGAGCGCGTTGATTCGCAGAATGGCCGTGTCGGAGAATGAATAATTATTTATTTTTCGAGTGGCAAAGAGGCTGAATATCGTTAGCTTCCTGACCTTCATGTTGATGTTTTGACGGTGACAGTTTAAAAAGAAGTTTATTTGTATGTCAGTTCAATCTGTCAGTAGTGTGAATGTCGATGGAGCTGGCTCTGGCTCCGGAGACTTCACCGGCGCCGGGTGTGCGCACTGACTGAGAAATATTTAGATGGCGGACGGAAATTATCAACACGTGGATTCTAATCCGTTTGAATCTGCGACATGTATATTATATTATATGCTAAAATTAAATTATTTTCGTGCAAATATACTTATTTTTGCAATTTTAAAGCAGTTTTTATTTCATGCATCATTTTGAAGTAAAACCTAGACAACATAATACCATTATTGGGATATTTTAAGCCATAATAGCCTAATGGTTATGCAAGACTTTGAACCAATCTTATGAATGCCCGAATGTAGGGCACAGGCCCATTAAGGTCAGGAGATGAGCATCCGAGGAAGCTGTGCGCAGTATCTACGCACTAGTATTATAAGGAGATCGGGGGAATCCCCCGATAATAGACATCTAAACTCTTCATCTCGTAACCTTCATGTAAGAGAAACAAGGTTAAAGGTGTCGTCTCTTTTACACCTAGGGCATCAACTGTATGTTAGAAAGAGCGCAGTGTATGATTTAGGTATCTTATATGGATTATGGCTACCTACATAAAACATTTTTGAAATGCAAAGAGATATTTGTAATGTTACATGGTTAGTTTCTCCCTTGCACACGGTATATAAGTTGATGGCGAAAAGAGCGCAATATATTTCAGCAATGACAGCAGGTTTTTGAAAATGAATACGCCTTCTCTATTATATCCAAACTTATACAGTCAGCACAAAAAAGCTTAAAACTAGCAAATACTTAACTCAAAATAAATATATTTTACATTTTAATTTATAAGTATTTGATCCGTAGGTTTACAGCTTATTGGTACGCAGACTAAAGCTGATTAAAAATGCAAACGCTTAATAAAATACAGTTTTGGGCCTCCATACTTACTAATAACAAAGTAAATACATACCGGTTTGCTGCAGCGATTTGTGAGCTACTAGAACAAGGAGGTCCTCCTAGATAACTCTTACTGCTTAGTGTACCATGGGCCTCCTTTTCGACCAGATGCGTATGAAGTAGACAGATACTAGAAAACAAGATAATCACTAATGTTCTATTAATTTCCCTTTTCTTTTGCATAAACCTGAATATGACAAATAATGCGGAACGCTATTAATTTCATGTAATATTCAGCTACTCGCCTAAGTTCATACGATTGCTCCAATTAGTCAACAATTAAGAATCTGCAACAATACAAGGATCGGAAATCACTTTATGAAAAAAAACGAATACAAGTAGTTTAAGTCGTTTACTCCTTTTACACAACATTTATTCCTGTAAAAATAAACTCTTTTGTCACTGTTCTGTGCTGACTGTCAACGAAACACCTCACGTTTCCAGCCAAGTGATTCCGGTCTCTACCGTGTTGTAATAGTTGCTATTATTGTGTAATGCCTTGCTCAGATCCGTGGCGTATATAAGCTGAAGCTTTCCAATCGTCGTTTGTTTGGGGTTGAGTGCGCCACCGAGGGTTTGTGGAGATCTGCTCATTGATACGGAAGACAAGAAATCGTGAGTAAATTCTTCCTATTTGTTGCAATTGTTAAGTGTGCATCAGTGTTGGATATACAGTATTGTGACTAATTGTATGCATCAGTTGGTATCTAGGTGCTTAAAATGTAAATTACGTTACGGTTTGAATTATTACAAGTGATAATTGTGCAAAGGTAACGTACCTAGTCAATATTACTCAAAACAAAAATCGTGAAAAAATGCAATAATTTTGTTTTGTCGAGGTATAAAAGTAGATATTGTAATTAAACTACAAGAAATCGTATTAACTAAATAGTAAGAGTTTTATATTTCGTATCAAACTCGACAGTAAACGTGCAACTCAACACATTTGCCAACTCTAAGTGCAATAAACTACTACAAAAATATGTTTGGGGTCTATGACCTATTGACGGTCAAAATTCAAGAGCGACGCAACGAGATGTAAACTGAAACATGTGAATGTTTATTACCACTTAAGTGTAAGACACGAAGTAGTATTGTTTTTCAAGTGTAAACAGATGGATGTATATAAAGACAGCGTGCTGCTGGGGAGTTTGTTGCGCGATTTCTTCCTCCGTAGCGAAAGCCCAGGAAGCGGTGAAGGGTGGTTAATGGGGTGCTGTCTGTCATCATTTTGTCGTTCAAAAAGTGCTACATTGTATCCTAATTTGAATAAATGACTTGTGATTTTGATTTTATTTTCTAAAAAGCGTTCGAATTAATAAAACCGCTTTCCAAGCCATTGCAATTGCATTTAGAGGTTACTAGCGCCATCTAGTATAATCATTGTAAAGTACAAATCTAACGGAATCGATACAATTTTTTTCGTTATAATGAGCCATAAAAATACCGTTTTCTAAATTTTGTAAAAAGATTATTATATCTAAGTAGGTAAATGTACATTGTAAATAAGATATGAATGCGCTGCTTACCGTAAATTGAAAATTTGCATTTACAAAAGAATGGGTAATATGTTCCAGAGTTTACTATCGCAGCTTCGTAAACCTTGATAATTGTATTGGGTAGGTCATTGCTAACATCTTGCATATATTAACCTAGCTTTGAAGGCGCTATATTGAAACTTTTTAAATATATGTATATTTTGAGTTCAAACTGTCCCTTTGCCGGTCGAACGGCATTTCGCTAATTTGCGTTGTTGTTGCATAATTATTGTAAAGAATAAATTGATTTTTCTATTTTTGAAAAAAGTATCTTATGGAGAATAACACCGCGAGAATAAGGCGATGCTATGTAAAATATTTTTATAATGAATATTTAATCATTAATGACATGTGATTTCCATAGCTACGACTCTACATTTTTGTTTATTATGGACATAACTAAATTTCCTGGTAATTCTGCATACGTAGGTAATGTACTAGGTACTTATTAATACAAGTGTATCGAGAACCGACAAAACCGCACTATAATGCGACCGCAAATAGGTTAGGTTTTATTTCAAATCGATGTTTTAATTATCTATTTAAAGCTACTACCTAGTGTTAAATGTATTTCTTTTTGAGAACATAGCGTTCTGTGGGTGATGAAAAAATTTTAACTTGTATTATTAAAATAAATTGATTTTCTTTTTGAATATCCGATTGTACGCGGCACATTGTAATTTACTATGTAGAATTCGTTATAAGATAACGCCCTCTGTCTGCGTACCTATTACTTACAGGGTTTTATCTTCCCTCTTATTGGCGGATCTGTAATCATTATTGCAATAATTATCTTTTGCAAAACAAACCCAGTTGTAGGGAGAAAATATCATTCTCACAGAGATTTACGGGGAAACCCCAAGTAACATTTCAGTTAAGATTTTTGAACAAATAATAATATTTTTATTGAGATAAGAAGTGATTGATCAAATGACAATAGTTAACGGGAGTATATAAAGTTAATTCAATGTTATATTCAATTAGTATCTATCGCAGTAGTAAGGCATCATGTTTACGATGTACAGTTTGTTGGCATTTGTGCTCCATTCAACAATATTTGTAATAACCGACGGGGTGAGTACTATTATACTGAGCTGATTAAATTTATGAATGAACTACATTGTATGAAGTTACTATGAAGTTCAATGAATTTTTTGCGGGCATTTCATTGAAGACTTTGTTTGTAGAGTTCATATTGGGTATTTAATCCTTAATCTGTTAACCTGTAAAATATTTGCCTGTTGTGAAGATAAACCATACCAATTACCAAATATACTTAATTGCTTAATATGTAGGTATATAGTTACCCCATCACTAAAATAATAACACTATATGAATAGACCAGCAAACAATATATCACCGAATTGAAAAGAGTTTCACAAGCTAACAGTTTCCCACGATAACGTTCAGTAAATAACTTGTTTTTTTCATGTCACATCGAACCCCTAGTCCACCCACGCCTTCATATAACTGTACCTGCAAGTATGGCCAACCTAACTCTAGTCTAAATTTTTCATCATTCCCTTATCCCAATTATTATTTGGGGTCGGCACTGCATGTCTAGTCTAAATTAATAAACGCATTAAATTAAAATGATAAACAATCACATATTTCTGCTTAATGAGGAAATGAAGCTAAAACAGAATAAATGAACCTATTGAAATCATCTAGGTATTAACTTTAGCCTACTATACTACGCCGTAATGTAACTACTTACTACGACTACTACAGTTTAGTCATAGCGTGCGGAGTTTCCCCTTTCCCAGACCCATACACACCTAAGCTTGAATGATACATTCTAAAAAACGCTTCTGTTTCCCTGTTTTTTTTTTATTTTAATATAATTTTGTATAAGTGCTTTATTTGCTCTACTCAAGGTTTAAAAATGTTGTGTTGGGCTAGCAGTTAATAGATCGGATTTAACCGGATATTGGTCTAAATAACTAGGGTTCGTAATCAAATCTAGACCTTCAAATCGATTTTTGAGACGATTTAGAAGAAAATTTAGATATTAAGTCAGTGAAGGCAAATTTCGGAAGGATATCGTAATCAAATCTAAAATTGCAGGCTCCGCAAACTTGACGAAAATGGTCATAATGTTTCCTTTACCCTACTGCGAGACATTTACAGCCTGATACACGACCCCAAAGGGCCCGTGAGCCTTTGTTCTCAAAGCTAACATAAAAGACTATGCACTAAGTACTTTCATTGTGTCGGTGTATGAGCTTTGATTCCCCGAAGAATACTTTGAGTCATACTGAAGATGTATGACTAGACAATAGCACAACATTTGTACGGTCTTCAATAGATAATTCGGTTACCTAACTGTCACAATGAAGGAAGCTACATAATAATATATTATGTTCGCTAGGTACCTATTGTAGTTGTTTATGCATTTCTGTCTTCCTCATAACTGGGTAATTTACATTGGTATTTGAACAATTCGCTTGAAATGTTTTTTTCGATAAAACAGATTGTAAGTTCTCATTTGTTTGAGTTCCGTCTCGTCGTAGCAGTCTGACGTGTTGTATGCGTGTGTTCCTTCAATGTTGTTTACGCTATGGTCTGCGCACGAGTCGATCGAGATAGGCTGTACGAATTAGCAGTGTTTCGTGACTTTATTCGTGTTTATTATTCACTTTTAAAGTAGTTGTGCGTCAAACCAATTTGGGTTAGTTGGTTAGTTTTCAATGAATATTATGTGAGTGAGTGATGTGTTGTTGAGGTAAGCCAAATTCTAGTTCCGCTGCTCTCACGTACACACTGCTTTATTATTTTTTACTTGCTTTTGTGTGTGTGTCCTTTTGGTTCCTTAGTTTACCTATAAAGAGGTCCTTGCCCAGCGCTAGTATTTACAGGCCAGTATTCCTCCGCAATCCAATCGGTGTTTTATTGTAAAAAAGTTAACCTTTCAAAAAGGTTTTATACTACCCAGGCTTGTTTTTAATCCTATTATCAGGCCACCTAGTAGGGCTACTAGCTCTAAATAATCCTGTGTGACCAAATCTACTCATCACAATAATAAATTTCGTAAACTTTACGATGTTGGTATCGTTTATCTTGTGATAGCGTTATCAACAAGGCGCTACATAGAAAGGTGTCGCCAGTAGTGAGCCGCGCCGGAAACAAAAGGTATGTCTGTAATTAACACATTATCATAATAATGTACTGCGGGCTGTTACCGATACTAAATATATTATGTAATGTTAGCGCACCGAGTCGCGTGATCTAGCTTCGAAGGTATAATTTTCCGCGATTTTATTAACTTGCTTACCTATAAGCCAATTTTAGACATTTTTGTTTTGTAAGTGCTTTAAACATCCGCACATTTGAAGTCACGAAAAGGAGAGTTATTAAGTATTTTTTGTGTAATTCTGGTGGTTGTGCTATGTACTAGGCCGTGTAGGTGACTAAGTTATTGTTTCGCCATAGATTCCTTCTGGGTTTGTTTTTACTCTGAAACAGTCTTAAGAATACAGGCGTTTTATTAATGAAACACCGGCATTTTCCGGTTTGATGTTGCTTATAAACAATGTGTTGATAATCTGCAAAATTTATTTATTTTTTAATTTGCGTTTGGGAGTCTCGTTAAAAAATATTAATATTGTATGCTGTCAAATATTTACCGTCACTCTTTGAACTGTTTATCTGTGAGTCACAAAATAATGAGTTATGTTTTTTTAGCTTGAAGTAAAAACACTAAATTGTTAAAATGGTGCTGGCGTTTGTTTACGATACACCTACGTACTTACATCTATGTAGTAACCATGTAGACAACTATAGACCTCAATGACCTCTCATTCATGGCCTATTCTTGCTATGGATTTCGTCTCTACAATAAGGCCGTAAGAAGTCCTCTAGTTCCCTCTTACCTCTATTTGTACTGATTTACCAACCCAAAAGAGTAAACCTATATTTTTAATTAGTAATGTATGGATATTGAGGAAATACTTTCAAATTAAAAACTCTCGTATCGTTCAACTTTCTAGAAGCAGATAAAGTGACGAATTAATTAGATAAAGATAAATACAAATCAGTTGGATGTGTGATCCATTATATTATAATCGGTTGTCGTAGGGTGCGGCAATCATCTGATTGCAAACAAATAAACAAGACGCGGCGAGATAGCCATATCGTGTAATAGCCCTAATCAGCATAGTTACAGGTATGTTAGGTTCATGGGGTCGTTACCGGTATATTTTTTTCTGGCCAACGACACTGATTGCGAAAAGCAAACCTCTGACAATTGAGTCGTTTTTGTGGTGGAGAGGCAAAAGAGGAGAAAGCTTATCTCGGATCTTCAGTGAGCCACGAAATTGTTGATCGAGTTTTGATTTAATATTATGGAAATGGCCAAAGTACAATTAAACTATTTTTGTAGATGCGCAAAAAAGGATCGGATTGAAAAGAACAATCTTGAGCCGGAGAACCGGGATTCAAAGTGAAAGTCGGAACTGTCCTTTTACCCAATTTGACAAAGCGATCCTCTAACATTTGAGGGTAGACTACGAAAGACTTCAGCTTTAAGTTGTTTACCACTTGTTACAGAGAATCATAATGGGTCGTACAGTCCTGAACGAGAGCAACAAGGGTCTGGTGGAGAACTTCGCCATCCCGGCCGAGCTGCACGAGCGAGACGGCAAGAGGTTCGCCAGCTTCGGCTCCACCGTGCCCATCCACTGCTGCACACCGGAACAGGTGAGTGACAGAGACACACACACCTTTTAGGGAGGGAAAAAAACAGTTTTAGGCACATTTCTATGTAAATAATTTAATCAGTAACATTTGGAATCATAGCAGTACACCTATACATAAAATAATTTTGATATAGAATATCTAGTAATTAAAATTAAAGCCTAGTAAGGTTTACTGAAACCACATCTATATTCACAGATAAAGATGTGATTCCAGGATTTCAGTCAGTCTGTTTACGGTAGGGCTGAGAAATAGGATAGAAAGGAGGCCTCTCATATTTTCACAAAATTGATTTGAATCGACAAACGGGTCTTATTCGCGATATAACAATCTGTGGTCACTGGTCAGTCAGTCCGCCGGTGACCACGGTCGGTGCAACTCGGCCGAAACGTCGGGAGAAAAGAAATATCAAATTATATCGCGAATAAGACCCGTTTGTCGTCTACATATATGTATAAGTCGCAATAGTTTAAAAACATTTATTTCCATATTGCAGGTGGCGGAGTTCGCGAACAAGACGCACCACTACTGCGACGTGTTCACGGAGCAGGTGCTGGCGCCGCTCGGCGAGCTCGTGTACGTCAGGATCGACGAGAACACGGCTGAGAAGGTGAGGACGGGACTTTGGTCCTAAGTGTTCTAGAACAGTACTAGGCTTAGTTGATGTCCTGGAACAAGAAGTCCTGGTATTGAAGCTTCTATGGTTGGATGTATTTTCTGTCAATCGACCAACTCTCCTATTAAGTCTAACTTTAACATATTTCCGTGTTTCGGAAGACACGTAAAAATTATCGGGCTATAAGAGTAAAGGAACAGAGAGTGGCACCTATGTTTGCGCACACATTTGTGCGCTATAATATGTCCTACGTAGGCTGGTGTCATAGTCACATTACTCCAGTTAAAGAACATTTATTTGTTGTGTTTTAGGTGTTCATCAACCGCAGCAAGCGCATCCTGCTGGTGTCGAGCGACGGCGTGCTGGCGCAGTGGCGCAGCGCCCCGACCTTCGAGTCCAGCAACCGCTACATCGCCGGCGCGCCCATCGTCAACAAGGACGGCGACCTCGTGTCTGTTGTCACCGCCAGGAAGGGGAACCACTACGCTGTCTCTACATTCGAGGTGAGAACACTTTACGAGTAACAAACACCAAACATGGTTTTTCTTTAGTCTGGCTTTTCCACAATAGGAATAACATCCACAAATAGAGGAAATCCTATCTAAATGTTAATGTACGTTGAGTGCTCGAGAACTATTTAATTCAAATTAATTAAAAATTTTAGTTAACCCACTTACCTCAACCTACCAAAATAAATCTGCTACTTCTGACAAGAACGAACCCAAATGTCTTCTAACTACAGTGGAGGGCTAGTATGAAGTTTCTTGCCTGTTCTTCTCCATAAGAATGACATTTTGGAACCGCGCAACTAGAGTCAGTAACGTGCCTGAAAAGGCCTACTCGAAATATAAACCTTTTGATGAGTGCTAACGTTTTCATGTGTGCAGGGTGAAGGCGGGTACTTCGAGACACCCCAGCCGTGGAAGATCCTGGACACGCCAGAGGGCTCGGCAGTGTACGGCGAGCGCTGGTTCCCGTCGCGTGCGGAGGTGCGCGCGTACCAGCAGAGCCTGCCCGCCGTCACGGTGAGCGGCACGGACCCCGCACAGCCCGTGCTGCACCGCGGCCACTCCCCGCGCCTCGTGCTGGTGGACGCGCACGGCCGCCAGCTGTCGCACCACTACCTGCACGGGGTCGCCGCCAACGACATCGAGTACTTGTAACAGGAGTTACGTGTTGCTAGTTGAGAATTTTATATGTGACAGTATTGCCAATTATGTATATTTAGTGCGGATTTTAGTGTTGATTAGGTACTATTTTTATATTTATTCTAGGTAAGTAGATATCATTATAAATATTATCTATGGAATTTATTTAAAAAGACGTTACCTATTGATCAGATTTTTTTGCAAAATAGAACTATTAAAGAGTTCTTACTATAAAATTATAAAGTATTATCACAGTTGTCAGTAACGCTACACTAGGCCCGCCTTGAGAAACGCTTGGTATATTGTATGTTTTTCTTTCGTTCCCAGCACGTTTCAGGAGTATTGTTTTACACAATCCCCCTGAGCCATGCGGGGGGCGACAGAAAAGCATATAATATGACAAATGTTTCTCAATGCGCGCCTACTGTATACAAATTGACAGAAAATACAAAGTTTAACAGTATTGCTATAATTATCCTTCTCAAATCACGATGTCTTGCAGTCTTATACATTTTCTACAAACCTAACCTAGTTATTTAAAGCTACTTTGCATAATTATATATTTTATATAAATATATGTATTATTTGTAGATAATTGTAAAGTGTATATACGTTATTTAGGTAACTTAATATCAAGTGTCCTGAAAAAGTTCAAACGTCACACGATGTTGCCATGTTAGTACAACTAGTATTGGTTATATTTTATCTGTGGGCAATAATTAAACAGGTAAATGTAAATAAGATGAAATAAGAATAAAATACATTTATAACTTAATATTTTGTTTTATTACAAACAATAACATAATTATAATACACGAGTCACCATTTTATCACCGACCTCTACCAATTATCACATAAAAACGATTTCACGAAATATACACAAATATAAACCTTAAGTAGAACTAATAAAGTCTTTATTCAGGCAACGAAGAAGCATATTTATTATACGAAAGAAAATAATACAGTCAATACCAAAATCATTTAAAAGAAAGCTTCCCTTAAACACCCAAAATTGTCGAAAACATAACACCTGTATATACACTGTACTAGCTCATATTTAACGTTATTCGTTACTCCAACACATTTCTTATAACAAATAATTCATTACGTACCACATAAGTAGTTCCACAACCATAAATTACGATACAATATGACACTAGCGTTACTTCTCTCAATTGACACACACTGGTCGTCTGATATGAAAACATCAATTCTTACAAATAAATAATAATAATAAAGTCTATGGACTGCTTAAAATACTACAAACTCATAATTTGTCATCACATTAATATTATAAAGGCGAATATTTGTGAACGCTCAAAAGGTTGAACTAATTGCGATACGTTTTGGTCTAAAGGTAGCTAACACCTAAGATTACACATATAATTCTTTATTTCCCGAAACAATTCAGTATTTTTGTGGGAAGAGCAAAGAACCAGTGTATCTGGCATATGGCAATATTTAAAATGAAAGTACCGGCACACATACAAACAAGTTTGTAATAAAGTGTTTAATATGTGTTGAAATATTCTTTAATATTATCTAAGCAGTACCTCTCCAAAGTTCTAAAGCCTAATTAAGACTTCCCTCCTAACTTCCTTACTCTAAATAATTTATTTCTACATTCAACCTATTCAAAAACCCATAGACCATCATCATTTAGCTGAATTCCAACGAACAATCTTCACTATGACGTGTTATAACAATAAACTGGGAAATCTACCAGTCTTAATTATCGAGTAGGTAACACACCTCTAATATAATAATTAGTTAGTTTTATGTACAATTGACTAAACTGTATGCAGTTCTTTGTTTTATTACAAATTTTACTACATAAAATCGACAAAACTTTGTAAAAGTCGATTAGCAAGTCTACTCGATTATTAAATTTTATCCGATTATTAATCGCGTAAATACATACAATTTTACAATTATTGGAATTAAATATATCTATTAATTAGACTAATAGAGACAAATAGTCGAGTATTGACGTCGTAGTTGGATACAACCGAAACAGATAGAACAGGCTGTGGTTATGCATAGCTCATATTTGTTAAATACCCTTGTTTGCGCAATATCTCAAACCAACTCATATTCTAACCATTGTATCATATGAGTATATTTTACTTTTGAGCCATATTTTATAATTTTGTTTCTTGACATTGACTTTCCGTCACGTTTCTTGGCATTAGTTACACTAGCCACTAGTGTATATAGCTGTTGTAGTGCTAGTCGATGTAGAGCCTGACGAGCGAGGTCTCGGCGGCGGGACAGCGCGTGACGGGACACGACGAGTGCGCGCGCACGTGACGCGAGATGCAGATGTAGCAGAATATGTAACTAACGGGAAATAGGTAAACAATTAGAAAAATACATACTTTATCTTATACTTTTTATGGTAATAATTTTAGACGACAAACGGGACTTATTCGCGATATAATTTCATTGATAAACCACGGTCGGTGCAACTCGACCGAAACGTCGGGAAAAAAAGAAATATTGAATTATATCGTGAATTAGTCCTGTTTGTCGTCTATAATATGTGTACAAGTCGCGATAGTTTAAAAACATTTTATGGTAATAGTAACTTTAAGGAATGCTTACCCAGACACGGGCAGTACTGTAGGGATCTTCCATGACTGAAGGCATAAAGGACACTTGTTCTTCCAGCGCAGTGTTTGCTCGTCACGCTAGGGACGAAGAGTAACGGTGACAGATTAGTTTACATTATTATAACGACGAACTTCATGACGGGCCTGTTGGTCTAGTGGTAAGTGACCCTGACTGCCGGAGCCGGAGGTCGTAGGTTCGATTCCCACCCAGGACAATTTTTTGTTTGATGAGCACGATTATTTGTTCTACGTCTAGGTGTGAATTATCTATCATATGTATATATTTAGAAATAGATAGCTAGCTGTCAAGCCATCTGATCCCAAGCTGCTTAGCTTGGGATCAGATGGCTGTGTGTGGATATTGTCCCAAGACATTTATTTATCTATTCACGGTAGTGTAGTGTAGTGTTACCTTAGGCGGTGGCGGTGTGGGCAGTGCCTGCTGGTGTTCAGCCCGCGCGCTCCACCAGCGCAGCAGCTGCACGCAGAACGCGCCCCACTCCGCGCCGCGCAGCGCCAGCGCACCCAGCGCCGGCAGGGACGCTACTGCTGACCTACAACATACATACGTACATTGTAAACATTGCCACAGTCTGTACAGGCCTCGTATAAATAGTGCTCAACATGTTGAGACCTCGTATGCACTAGAAATCTAACATGTGCAACCCGTCCGAAACGTCGGGAGAAGAGAAATATCGAATTATATCGCGAATGCCGTCTAAAATACAAGTCGCGAAAGTTTAAAAACATTAACGTGAAACAATAGTTTAGCATGTTATGAAACAAGTCGCGCCTAAGAGGCTGAAACTCTTATAACACACTTAAAAGCATACAAACTAGCATACAAACTGACCCGATCTGTCCGGTCATGACATTCCTGAGCACGTCCTTCCAGTTGTCCTCTTCCTCCTCCCGTGGCGGCGCGTCTCGCAGCGTGAGTCGCAGCGCGTGCAGTGCGGGTGTGGGCGAGCCCGCGCCGCACGCGTAGCGCGCCAGCGTCACCAGCCGCGCGCACGCACAGGCCGTGTGGATGATGGAGTATGTGTGGATGGCCGCGCGACGGGCACGGTCCGCACGAGACTGCAACACATGATATATGTATTAGAAACTTCACCTTTATTCACAAAGCAACAAAATGGTACTCAAACTAGAAAGTATAACAGAGCATAAGTTTAATCTGAGCATACATTCCCAAATACTGAATCGAACGTGTATTATCCAATAAAATGTCAAACTATTTAAATATTTTTCCACACTATAAATCAAATCAAATAAAAAAAAAATCGAGTAAGCCTTTTCAGGCACTTTCAAAATGTTACTCCACCCGTGACCACGGTCGGTGCAACTCGATCGAAACGTCGGGAGAAAAGAACTAACGTTTTATACCGCGAATAAGTCTCATTTGTCATCTATACTTAATACTAGCTTTTGCCCGCGGCTTCGCACGCGTTAAGAAGTATTATTGTTTAGCAAGTTAGTGTAAAAAATTAGGGCCTACAAAACTTCCTTGTACACAATATTCTTAACTACTTTGTCATTTGGCGCTAAACCTATCAAGCTACTGGGAGAACTTACTCGTGAGCAAGCAACATAGAACTGCCCATGAGAGAAGCAATGTTCTCTCAAGTCAATACCCGCAAATTTGAGAGTTTTCCCCTGAGACTTGTTTATAGTCATGGCTAGTCAAAAATCTAAGATTTCTACAAACATCCCCTATTTCATCCCCTTATGTGTGGAATTTATCAAAATCTTTCTTAGCGGATGCCTACGTTATAGTACCTATGTGCATGTCAAGTCTCAGCCCGATCGGTTTAATTTTGACAAAGTTTCATAAAAAAAATTATCCCCTATTTTATCTCCTTGGGGGTAGAATTTATCAAAATCCTTTCTTAGCGGATACCTACGTCATAACATCTACCTGCATGCCAAATTTCAGCCCGATCCGTCCAGTAGTTTGGGCTGTGCGTTGATGCATTAATTTCGATCGAATTTGATTACCATAAAAACGGTTCTAGTGAGTTAATCTTAAAAGATAGACATATACTGTCGCGGACATTTTTTAGATCATTTCAATAGAAATAATTCTTACATACATATATTGTGTGTATCTCGAACCGTTTCCGCAGCGCACGCAACGGAAGCCCTCAAGGATGAAAATTTTCCCCGTTTTTTTTTCACATTTTCCATTATTTCTTCGCTCCTAATAGTTGCAACGTGATATTATATAGCCTAAAGCCTTCCTCGATAAATGGTCTATTCAACATAAAAAGAATTTTTCGATTCGAACCAGTAGTTCCTGAGATTAGCGCGTTCAAACAAACAAACAAACTCTTCAGCTTTATAATATTAAGTATAATATTATAAAGCTGAAGAGTTTGTTTGTTTGTTTGTTTGTTTGTTTGTTTGAACGCGCTAATCTCAACTATTAGGAGCGAAGAAATAATGAAAAATGTGAAAAAAACGGGGAAAATTATTCATCCTTGAGGGCTTCCGTTGCGTGCGCTGCGAAAACGGTTCAAGATACCAAAAATATATTTATAAAAGAATTATTCCTATTAAAATGATCTAAAAAAATGTCTAGGACAGTATATGTCTATCTTTTAAGATTAACTCACTAGAACCGTTTTTATGGTAATCAAATTCGGTCGAAATTAATGCATTTGTTAAGAGTTGTATCGACGTATCAGGTTGTGGAGAAAATCAATATGTACTTCTGCCACAAGAAAATAAAACTAAAAATATAATTTACGCAGAAGTAGGTACTTTAAAATAATTATGTTCTTTTAAAAATTTAAATACTAAATTGTCTAAAATAATAACAGAAAATGACGAGGACAAAGTCGTGGGTAACAGCTTTAATTTATAAAGCTAAGGAGGTTGTCCGCAAAAATAAATGATGCCCAAAATAATTATTCCACGCGGACGAAGTCGCGGGCACAGCTAGTCTAAAATAAAATGTTACTGTCTCTTGTCTCTAGTTACGCAGTTGTTCTATAAAACAAAACAAATATAAACTTTTCTTTACCTTTCCCAGTCTGCCGTCCTCATTGTCCTCTCTCCACCTGTCCACCACCCGCTCCACCTTGTCCCGGACGTAGGGCAGCAGCACCAGCAGCGCCAGCGACGCCTTCTCCAGGTGCAGCGGCAACTGCTGCCCGCTGCTGAACTCACTGCAGCTGGTAAGCGGCACACGGAGCAGACCATAGAAACTCTCAGAGAATGATGCAGCTGTAATATTAGTTAACAAGATTAGTGATATCTCCTAGGTTCCCATGTAATTAGTTTCTAGTGACTGATAAAAAATAAAAATAACTTTATTGTTCCAGAAAGTAAAGTTACACTTTTCCAGTAAAATGAGCCCTAGACCCCACACTAGGATCCCCTGTGTCGTGGGACCTAGTCTCTTACAGCCCTTTTAGTTATCAACAAACTTCAATACAATATAATGATATAAAAGAGCAGCTAATATTGGAAGCAAGGAAAAATACTAAAAATAAAATAAAAGTAGAAAAGAAACAAAGTTTTCAATTGCAGAATAAGTATGTATGTGCGTGTGAGTGTGTATGTGTGTATGCAAGTGCGTGTGAATGTGTTTGTTTGGCTGTGTAAGTGGTGGACTGATGTGGATGTGGACTGATGAAGTGGCTCACCATAATGCTTGAGGTAGTAGTACTGCAGGCAGCAGTCGAACAACAGATACAGCTCATCATACCAGCCCACACACCACCCACACTTGTTGGGGTAGGTCGCAGCTAGAAACTGGAAACAATCATATAAATATGTAGTCTCAAATTGTTGTACTTTGTCGTTGTTGTTGTAGAAAATAAGAAATTAAAACATAGTTACTTTTGCTTTAATCTAGTTAAGAATAATTTACTCCTCAAGAAATAATTAAATGGAATAAAAAGAATCAAACTAAATAAATGGTAATGAAATATAACCACCATTGATTAGTAATTTATTATTATCTACATTTTACTGCAACACATAGGGCAACACAGGTTAGTTAAAACAATAAAATCCTTGGATGTAAAATATTCATAAACATAAATCTAGATTATAAAGATAAACTAACATTGATACACTTATCACTAACTTTATGGTCAATTTATCTGAAATAATATATTATCTAAGAATATTTGACACAATCTATCTGTATATTTTGGATGAATATACAAGTTACATTATAATGATATTATTATGTTAACTATGCACAATTGTATACATGGGTAATGTGTCCAAAGAGTATAAGTAGGTAAAGATCATTTACAAAAAATAATAATTAGTATCATGTGTTTTTATAGTATGTTAAAGGTGAAAAGATCAGCTAAGTCATAACTATCATTAGAGAAATGGTTAAACACAGTATGAATTAATACTCCCAAAACATAGTCATATTAATATGCCGTGCACTAGCCACTGTAAACTGATAGTTTACTTATAGTAGGTTGATGTGTCGGGTATGTGACGGCAGGGGGTGTTATTGTCTAAGGAGAGTTAAGAATTAAGTTACCTCTACTACTTTCTGTAGCGCGGGTTTCACAGTGGAGCCCAGAGCTTCCTGCGCTGTGACTTGGAACAAGGACGGCGTGCCCTGCAGCGTCCTTGTCAAGTGAGCCGCATATACCGCCATTGTAACACTATTTTCTATAATAACTTAGTAATAATTTATGAACATGGGAACTTTACAAGTTCACACAACTGGTTCCATCCAACTTTGTTTATCATTTGTCAAATGTCAATATCAGACAGCTGTCAAAAAACGTTTAGTTATCCAAGTATTTAAAATACAAAATAGACTTCTATTAAAATTAGCCAACGAGTACGTTCAATAAAAATCGGCATACAGCTATCATCAAAGTGGTTTTTGTTCCTACGTTCTTGTAGTAAAACAGAATGTTGAAAAGCGTTCTGGTCTAATGTAACACAATGTTCATAAAAATCAAAGCACGTAACATATTTCGATAAATATTTGTTTCGAAATTCTGATCATCGTTTAACGTCCAATAACCTTGAAATCATGCTAACGTAGAGGGATCAAATATGAATTTCTCACCGATATCAAAGTCTAAGTCATTGTATAATCGTAAAAACAAGTTTTATAGGTTTGCAAAACCGATGTGAATTGTGAAGTTGCTACGCAAATTATTTTATTTTCTTTATTGCATAAAAATCTTATCAATCGTAGACATAAAGGTCTACGATTTGTAATATTTTTATGTTTCAATTAAATTTAATATTTTACCTAGGTTGTCATCGAGATGAACGTCATCACCATCATCACTCGCTTTTATTAAATTCGATTATTAATCAGTATAGGTCTCAGTATATATTAGTCTAGAGGTATTTGATAACAAAAACAAAAATTTACTAAAATACTATATTCATTATTAAAATTTACATTTATTATACACAAAATACTTATATATCTACAAAAGCATTCATATAGCACCTATAATACATTTACTAAGCGCTTATATCTGACTGTGCACGTTGTTTCGTCAAGCAATGCCTGTGATGTAGCGTCGGAAGAAGAAATCAACTTAACATCATTTTAATACATCTCTTGTTAACAAAGAAATCTGTTAATATTGTAATCTTAATAGACTTTTCAAATGTGTATAGGACTTATTGATTATAATTTAATTTTAACGGCCTTTTTGTTATTAAAATGCGACAGACTGGCATGTAAATCTGCCTCTTACAAATCTTGAGTCAAGGAAAAATGAATGTCAATCAAACTTACATTTAACAAACCTGAGAAATACTTCTAAACATTCTGTTAGCCATCTTCAAAACAGTTTCGGCAAAATTAACTTATTCGACTAATTCATAGCTACGTCATCGTCCAGCCTAATCTAATACAGTAGTATAAAACATTTTGGTCCATTCATAAAATAATAAAGCGACGCCTGAGCATCGCATACCTTCCTAAGTGACTCGCAGTTATGGCTTATACAATAGGAACGTTATTATGTGTTGAACAAAATGTCATGCTGATCATAAAATTAAATATTTATAATCTATTAAGCTGAGGTCAAAAGGCTATTCTGCTTTACAGTCTTGTCACTTTTCATATCTCATCTATATCATAATGTTATATTAATAACACCAATAAGTAAAGTAATTATTAGATTACAAATACACATATTATTTTATTATAAGGCCGTATTTTAAATATTTCATGTGACGAGTCGTAAGTAACTTTTTTTTATTCACACGCGCTTGAAACAAGCGCTAATAAAAATAAAAGAATATACATTTATTAACACTGGCAGTAATAGTGTTATTGTTACAACATATTCACCTAATATCCTTATGCTCAACTGGAATTGTTACATTGAGTAAAATACTTCACAAAACAAGAATAAAGACATTCGTTTTCACATAATATAAGTTTCGAAATAAAGCATTTTTGAGATTTACATCATAGTCTTTCGAAAAAGCAAAACGCGGAAATTCTGATAGGAAAAGTAATAAATAGAAATAAATACGTAGTTTAAGTACAAAGCAAGTAAGTATTCTCTTGAAACAAACAAATAGAGAGAGATTAGATAATGTTTATCATCACAATTATTTTTAGTCGACATTTCTGTGAACTTGAGACTTTGGAACTGCCTGCTGAAATTTGTCATTCAATAGAAGCATACAAATGATTTAATCTCCAGAGTCCCTTACGTATTCCAAAATAATACCTGTATACGTATATGTATACATGGTTCAATTAATTTCTTTATTTTAACAAGCATTATGCCCTAGAACAATATCAACCTTTGTATATTTTAATATCATTTACAATGCTAGCTAACTATCAAATAATCGAAACACATTTGCAATTGGACTGATGTAAAAAGCTCCAATTTATTTATATTTAGCCTTAAAAAGCTAAGGGATTCAATATAATAAAAAAAACACTTTTCATTGAGATACAAGGATCTTTTGGCTTGTGGATGCCATTAATAGGAAGGCGTAGGTGTGCATATTCGCAACAAGAATCAATTCAACTGTCCGTCAGAAGTGATGGTCTTATCTACATACATTACGGCATTAGGTTCAGCTTTGGTCACATGAAAAAAGATCCTTGTAGGTCTATATATGCAGTGGAGATGTCAGTGATGCTAAAATTCTATACCACAACAATTGTGAATTGACACTTATCTTCACACAGATGACTAAACGTCAGTGCTATCAATTAATTACAAAAATAAACCTTATTGCCCCCACATAGAGGCGCTGTCGTTACGTGTTCGAATGTACTGAACTGTTTCAACTTTCCGTATTACAATTTGATCTTATGTAATAAGTTACGTCATATTTTAAAAAGGAAATATATTATTTATGTTTACTGCTAGGTTTTAACAGTCCTTTGACACCCACTGCTTGTGAATGTGCAAGGAAGCCTACTACCACCTTTTAGAGGAGCACCGTTGCCGTTGTGGGAGTGAGACGGAAACTACCCTGCGTATAGCGCCGTCCCTTTTCCACAATGACAACAGTCGTTTTTTAAGAGGTGGTGGTAGGGCCCTAGCAGCCAGAAATGAATCTCTAAATCTTCCGATTTGGTCAATATATCATTAATTAATATTGTAGATTATTATATGAAAGGCATTCTCACTCAAAATAAATCAGTATCTCATTCACATTCCATTACCTCGTACCAAATCAATTTACTCTCGACACGCAATGTATATGTTATGGACCAAGTGATAAATTGGGCAGTATACATAATGCCCGGGCACTATGAATAATGCCCAGCATTATCGGGCTAAGTGATTAATTAGTATCTTAACTTCATTATTATCATATCGCTCGGTCATTATTATATTGCTAAATGATAGTTGGGCAATTTGATACTAATGCTATATTTAAGTTGTATCAAGCGCTAAATAAACCATGGCTGCAATTGGGCACACCGTAAGAGTTCGAGTTCCGATGTTGATTGCGGTCATAATGATGGAAGAAATAAAAAAAAACCTAACCTAACCTAAATTAGGTGAGGTTAGGCTTTTTTTTTTAATTGTCAAAATCTATATTTATTGAGGTGAAAACTATCATTTAGCAATATAATAATGACCGAGCGATATGATAATAATGAAGTTAAGATAGTAATTAATCACTTAGCCCGATAATGCTAGGCATTATTCATAATGCCCGAGCATTATGCATAATGCCCGCATTAATCACTTGGTCCATAACATATATAACGTATAACGAACAGTAGTGGACATTCCACCGGGCGGTGTATCCATTGCTGCGTGTGCTAGCGGCTTGGCGGGTGGCGCAGTGCCGCGCGCGCAGTGCACGTGTCCTAGCTGGCGGAGTTGTTGTACTGCGGCCGGCCGGCCAGCTCCAGCAGGTATCTGTCGGGGTGCTCTATCCAGTCTGCTGCTGAGAGCTTCACCTGGAGGTGGAAAGTAATAATATGTTACAAAAATGTTGTTGCAATTAGGTGTTAACAAAAAAAAGCATTGTTTTCGTAAATAAATTAAATATGATGGTCCAAACCTTACGGTATTAACGTGCCATCTTCCTTAAGAAATATTTGAAAGGGTCATGGATGTGTTCCTATATCTATAGGTGGAGTTTGTTATATATTATTATATAAAAGTATGTACCTGTCGTTGCCTCTCGGCTTCCTTGACTTGCCATTTCTTGATCTCCAGCTGAGTTTCCCTTGAAGCCTGGTCACCGCAGCCCCACACCTGAAGTCAAACATTGAATATGAGTAAATATCGAACTACCTACAACACAAGAAGTTTTAGCGTTTTGCACTTTACGTCTAACACTCTTAAGGTTAAAGCGTGATTGACACATAGAGCGGGCGCGGGTCGGCCGCGTTTCGGGACGGGAGTACGGCGGGTCTAGTTCTTTGTATTTATACGAGAGACATCACACTGAAAGCGTGTGCGAGTCGGGTTGTGCGCGGGCGCGGCGCCCGTCGCCCGCCACTACAGACGGCGGGCGGGTCGCGAGCGGCCGTAACGGCGATCTTTTCTTCGCAATACACGTATTCTACGTAAGGCACTCACACTGGCGCGTGTGCGGGTCGTGCGCGGCGCGGGTTGAGAGTTGTTTTGTTAATATTTACTAAAAAATAGTTCGTAGATAGCTTAGTGGTCGTACCTAATGTGACTATGTATTTTTTGGGTCAAAACGTGACATTGGTCATAAGGTTAAATAATAGGTAGTTAATGAAAAATAGATGTCTTTTTAACCAACTTTCAAAAGGAGGAGGTTTCTAAATTCGACCGTATAAGCTTTTTTTTAGAGAGCGAAATTGAGGGGTACTCCAAATTTTCGCGCAGTTTCTAAAAAATGGACAGTCCCGTTCAAAAGGGCCGTCTGGTCAAATTAGTCATACCTCGATAGCCTGCAGTGAGTGGGGCACGCCGCTGAAGGTGAAGCTGTCGAAGTCCTCCGGGATGATGAGCAGCGGCTTGCGCGGGTCGGAGTGAGTCATACCTCGATAGCCTGCAGTGAGTAGGGCACGCCGCTGAAGGTGAAGCTGTCGAAGTCCTCCGGGATGATGAGCAGCGGCTTGCGCGGGTCGGAGTGAGTCATACCTCGATAGCCTGCAGTGAGTAGGGCACGCCGCTGAAGGTGAAGCTGTCGAAGTCCTCCGGGATGATGAGCAGCGGCTTGCGCGGGTCGGAGTGAGTCATACCTCGATAGCCTGCAGTGAGTAGGGCACGCCGCTGAAGGTGAAGCTGTCGAAGTCCTCCGGGATGATGAGCAGCGGCTTGCGCGGGTCGGAGTGAGTCATACCTCGATAGCCTGCAGTGAGTAGGGCACGCCGCTGAAGGTGAAGCTGTCGAAGTCCTCCGGGATGATGAGCAGCGGCTTGCGCGGGTCGGAGTGAGTCATACCTCGATAGCCTGCAGTGAGTAGGGCACGCCGCTGAAGGTGAAGCTGTCGAAGTCCTCCGGGATGATGAGCAGCGGCTTGCGCGGGTCGGAGTGAGTCATACCTCGATAGCCTGCAGTGAGTAGGGCACGCCGCTGAAGGTGAAGCTGTCGAAGTCCTCCGGGATGATGAGCAGCGGCTTGCGCGGGTCGGAGTGAGTCATACCTCGATAGCCTGCAGTGAGTAGGGCACGCCGCTGAAGGTGAAGCTGTCGAAGTCCTCCGGGATGATGAGCAGCGGCTTGCGCGGGTCGGAGTGAGTCATACCTCGATAGCCTGCAGTGAGTAGGGCACGCCGCTGAAGGTGAAGCTGTCGAAGTCCTCCGGGATGATGAGCAGCGGCTTGCGCGGGTCGGAGTGAGTCATACCTCGATAGCCTGCAGTGAGTAGGGCACGCCGCTGAAGGTGAAGCTGTCGAAGTCCTCCGGGATGATGAGCAGCGGCTTGCGCGGGTCGGAGTGAGTCATACCTCGATAGCCTGCAGTGAGTAGGGCACGCCGCTGAAGGTGAAGCTGTCGAAGTCCTCCGGGATGATGAGCAGCGGCTTGCGCGGGTCGGAGTGAGTCATACCTCGATAGCCTGCAGTGAGTAGGGCACGCCGCTGAAGGTGAAGCTGTCGAAGTCCTCCGGGATGATGAGCAGCGGCTTGCGCGGGTCGGAGTGAGTCATACCTCGATAGCCTGCAGTGAGTAGGGCACGCCGCTGAAGGTGAAGCTGTCGAAGTCCTCCGGGATGATGAGCAGCGGCTTGCGCGGGTCGGAGTGAGTCATACCTCGATAGCCTGCAGTGAGTAGGGCACGCCGCTGAAGGTGAAGCTGTCGAAGTCCTCCGGGATGATGAGCAGCGGCTTGCGCGGGTCGGAGTGAGTCATACCTCGATAGCCTGCAGTGAGTAGGGCACGCCGCTGAAGGTGAAGCTGTCGAAGTCCTCCGGGATGATGAGCAGCGGCTTGCGCGGGTCGGAGTGAGTCATACCTCGATAGCCTGCAGTGAGTAGGGCACGCCGCTGAAGGTGAAGCTGTCGAAGTCCTCCGGGATGATGAGCAGCGGCTTGCGCGGGTCGGAGTGAGTCATACCTCGATAGCCTGCAGTGAGTAGGGCACGCCGCTGAAGGTGAAGCTGTCGAAGTCCTCCGGGATGATGAGCAGCGGCTTGCGCGGGTCGGAGTGAGTCATACCTCGATAGCCTGCAGTGAGTAGGGCACGCCGCTGAAGGTGAAGCTGTCGAAGTCCTCCGGGATGATGAGCAGCGGCTTGCGCGGGTCGGAGTGAGTCATACCTCGATAGCCTGCAGTGAGTAGGGCACGCCGCTGAAGGTGAAGCTGTCGAAGTCCTCCGGGATGATGAGCAGCGGCTTGCGCGGGTCGGAGTGAGTCATACCTCGATAGCCTGCAGTGAGTAGGGCACGCCGCTGAAGGTGAAGCTGTCGAAGTCCTCCGGGATGATGAGCAGCGGCTTGCGCGGGTCGGAGTGAGTCATACCTCGATAGCCTGCAGTGAGTAGGGCACGCCGCTGAAGGTGAAGCTGTCGAAGTCCTCCGGGATGATGAGCAGCGGCTTGCGCGGGTCGGAGTGAGTCATACCTCGATAGCCTGCAGTGAGTAGGGCACGCCGCTGAAGGTGAAGCTGTCGAAGTCCTCCGGGATGATGAGCAGCGGCTTGCGCGGGTCGGAGTGAGTCATACCTCGATAGCCTGCAGTGAGTAGGGCACGCCGCTGAAGGTGAAGCTGTCGAAGTCCTCCGGGATGATGAGCAGCGGCTTGCGCGGGTCGGAGTGAGTCATACCTCGATAGCCTGCAGTGAGTAGGGCACGCCGCTGAAGGTGAAGCTGTCGAAGTCCTCCGGGATGATGAGCAGCGGCTTGCGCGGGTCGGAGTGAGTCATACCTCGATAGCCTGCAGTGAGTAGGGCACGCCGCTGAAGGTGAAGCTGTCGAAGTCCTCCGGGATGATGAGCAGCGGCTTGCGCGGGTCGGAGTGAGTCATACCTCGATAGCCTGCAGTGAGTAGGGCACGCCGCTGAAGGTGAAGCTGTCGAAGTCCTCCGGGATGATGAGCAGCGGCTTGCGCGGGTCGGAGTGAGTCATACCTCGATAGCCTGCAGTGAGTAGGGCACGCCGCTGAAGGTGAAGCTGTCGAAGTCCTCCGGGATGATGAGCAGCGGCTTGCGCGGGTCGGAGTGAGTCATACCTCGATAGCCTGCAGTGAGTAGGGCACGCCGCTGAAGGTGAAGCTGTCGAAGTCCTCCGGGATGATGAGCAGCGGCTTGCGCGGGTCGGAGTGAGTCATACCTCGATAGCCTGCAGTGAGTAGGGCACGCCGCTGAAGGTGAAGCTGTCGAAGTCCTCCGGGATGATGAGCAGCGGCTTGCGCGGGTCGGAGTGAGTCATACCTCGATAGCCTGCAGTGAGTAGGGCACGCCGCTGAAGGTGAAGCTGTCGAAGTCCTCCGGGATGATGAGCAGCGGCTTGCGCGGGTCGGAGTGAGTCATACCTCGATAGCCTGCAGTGAGTAGGGCACGCCGCTGAAGGTGAAGCTGTCGAAGTCCTCCGGGATGATGAGCAGCGGCTTGCGCGGGTCGGAGTGAGTCATACCTCGATAGCCTGCAGTGAGTAGGGCACGCCGCTGAAGGTGAAGCTGTCGAAGTCCTCCGGGATGATGAGCAGCGGCTTGCGCGGGTCGGAGTGAGTCATACCTCGATAGCCTGCAGTGAGTAGGGCACGCCGCTGAAGGTGAAGCTGTCGAAGTCCTCCGGGATGATGAGCAGCGGCTTGCGCGGGTCGGAGCCGGCGCGCAGGCCCTTCGGGTAGCCGCGGATGGACGTGTTCAGGTACAACATCTTCGCCGCCTTCTCCACCACCATGAACCTGGGCAAACATCTTATGGATCAGAATAGATTCTATCTACGGATTCTATCTGACGTCATATCGCAAGTCACACTCCACCATATCATCTTACACACAATCCACCCATCGTTTCTTTGGTCATCCTCTTCCCTTATATCCATCCACATTCATGTCCATCACCTTCCTTACCACGTGATCCTCTTTCCTCCGCTTGACATGTCCATACCATGACAGTCGGTTACCACGAAGTTTTTCTGTTACCGGTGCCACTCATTGAGCAATATTTAAATAGTAAACTTTACTGTTATTTGTTCTGAAGTAAAAATAACAATTGCACGTTTTGCAATGATAGATCGTAATCTCAGATAATGGATCAATTTAGGTTTTGTGGCGTTTTTTATCTATGTATAAAAGTGTAGTAGATAACAGTAGTTTATAGCGCACTAAAAATAGTATTTACGGCTAGATGAAACTGATACAATATCATGTAGAAACACGATCCGACTGATTGGTAACCAAAACTTAAAGCAAGACAAATGACAACTAGTGTAACAGAAATTTATAAAAAGTATTTATCACGGATGAATGCTACTGGCCAGTTATGACTTGGAACTGGTTACTCAGTGCTCTTGGGCAGAACAGAAGACAAGCAGTGGTAGGTACATTTTTGGTCTAATAATATCATTATTTTGTACTAGCTGTTGCTCGCGATTTCGTCCGCGCAAAGGTCGGAAATAGCTGCAAAAACATTACCCCCCTTTTGAGTAGTTGGTTAAAAAGTAGCCTGTGCGTTAATTTAGCTTAGTGCCGTTTGAGTGTGACAGACTAAATGAACCTCCATCCATCCATATACTATTTATTGTTCTATTTATACTCCATGCATCCATATACCATTTATTTATACTAGAAACAGTTCTTACGTGGGATGTAGCTGCAGCAGCGCGCAGTCCGGGCCGCCCCAGTACTGGTGCGTCTCGCGCCACTCGCACGACGCGCACACCACCAGCGTTATGTCCGCCGCCTGCACCAGCACCAGCGTCGGACCTCTGCAGGGAGAGCACCATAATTATACTCAAACATTCATGTTATTTAATTTTTTGTACTTCATATTTTGAATAATATAGCATAATTATACTGTTAAAATGCTTTTTTATTTCCTTTCAAATTGTATTTATAAAATAGTATGGATCTACTAATACAGATGGCTCTGAGCATCTAACGGGAAGCCCTGGTCACTGAATATTTGTCTATATTTTTTTAAAGAGAATAAATATTTTTCATTTTTTTTAGTGAAAAGCTTAGGAATTATGAATATGGTAATGATGTCGGCTTAAATCTTTAATTCTTTTTTACTTTGAATTGTGGTTTTGTCTCATTTTAGTTAGAAATACGGCAGTGATGTCTATTTAACTCTTCAATTTTTTTTACTTCGAATTGTAGTTTTCTAAGTTACATTTTAGTTTGCCAGAAAGTGTAATATAGTTATGTTACCTGTAAGCGAGCGTGTGATGCAGGAACCGGTTGGCGCCGAGGCCGTGGTCGCGCGAGGCGTAGAGCGGCGCCCAGTGCGAGGGCACCGCGCACACCAGGCGCGCCAGCCACGCGGCCGAGGCCAGCGTGCCGGGCGCGGCGGGCGGCGGGCCTGTAGGCCGCGAGTACAGCGGCGGCGCGGTGCCCGCCAGCAGCCAGGCCGCCGACACGGGCAGCAGCGCGGACGCCGCCTGCCACGCGCTGCGCTCCAGCACCGGCGTGGCCAGCTCCAGCCCCGCGCCCGACCCCAGCGACTCCACGCACGCCTGCATGTCGCGGTGACGCGTCGCCAGCATGTGCACGCAGTACCTACACACACACACACGCTGTACACTACAGAGCTACTGATCAGTGGCGATAACACAATTGTGGACTTCACTTATGCTTTTGATAAAGTCCAGCAGCACAATTGTTTAAAAAAAAATACACAAAATTGTGAAGTACAAATTAATCAATATTTTTACTATCAAACATCCGATAACATTTGTAAATTATAGCAAAATAAATTATAAAAAGTATCATCAAATTTTTACTAACACAAAGAGAAACAAGGAGCACCACAAGGCTCAATACTAAGCCCTAATAAACTTATAGCAGTAAGTTCTTACCTATGAACAGGAAATATAAGTCGGTGACAGTGTTCTTCAAGCCAACGAACTACGAACCCAATACTGTGCGCGTCTTTTTTGTTGAAGCATCCATTTACTACCGATGATAATGTCTTATTTATCTGAAACCAAAGAGTACAACACATCATAATAATAACTGCTCCCAGTAACTTTAATTTATCAGTTATTATAAAGTTATATATCAAGTTTTAATTACCCACTCACCATGAGACAAGTCTGGGGTCCCTCTGGGTAGTGGTCCATGGACAGTTTGTAACTAGTGTAAAGCAGGTGCCGCAAACCTTCGGGAGTCATCATGTTTTCGTCTGTATCCGCGCTGAACATTCTGCGGAATAAAAAAGAGGTTACCCTAAATCCTGTTAGGTTATTGCTATTGCTTTAATCTGAAGTGTTGTTAATGACTGACTTTTGGGTTTTTTGTTTCTTTTTTATGATAAGGTGGGGTAATCCTCATGGATACCCATCTCCTCGAGCCTGAACTACCGTGCAATATCTCCTGCATTTCGTAGCTGTCGGCCAATAGGCACCAACAGCTTCCTTTCGTGTTGTTGTTCTCACTCACCTGACGTATGTCTCGATGATGAGCGCGTCGTCGAGCATGGAGAGGATCTTCTCGCAATGCTGCTTGAACACGGAGAGCGGGATGTGCTTGTTCTTGCACTTGCCCGAGCGGTGCACGTACTTGTAGAACTGCCGCGCCAGCTCCGGGTACATCGGGAACAGGTACTTCTACAGGGCGAATAATACTAATTAGTTAATTGTATGCGAGGCCCCAAACACATCCAGGTAATTCGTTTCCTGAATTACCTGGATGTGATTGAGATGTCAATGATTCCCGTTTGCTTCGGTCGTTTTGATAAACTGTTTAGATAATAAATTACAAGATGCGAAGAAAAGGCTTAAGGTCAACATAGAAAGGGGAAGACAAGGCATCGCTGTTATTATTCTGCAGTGGATAAATAACAGGTTAATAGTAAATTATTAATTTGAAATATTATTATTGAAGATTGGACTCATCCATAATTATAAGAATTACCTCAGCTTAAAGACAATAACTTAGTAGCTAGTATTAAAATAATACTAAATTAATATATTGCATGCCGAGTCTGCTGACTTGAGCTTAGCCTCATTGTATAGATGTAATACAAAAACATAATCTCGGCATAAAGCGTAACATCTTGAAAATAAATGATCTACTGACAATCAAAATAGTCATACAAATCACGTCTATCTTCACTGCTAGAGAACGGACAGATGCGAGCAAAAATAAATATAATTGATGACAAACATACTCACTGTGAACGATTTTTCTGTGACTCCATTGACGCCATCTTCTTTTTGGGACCTCTGAGCGAGCAACTGTAACAAGCAATTTCAAAATGACAAACATCCAGACAGTAAATAGAGCACTCTGCGATGGAAATAGTCGTCTGATTGGATTCCGGCGGGAAGCAGGAAATAACGTAAGAGCATCGAACTCTAGCGTAAGATTGTCATACTACAAGGGAACAAAGTATATGTATAGAGTGATATGTGGATATCCTTCGGCTATTAAAAGCCTCAGAATGCTTTCACATTATTGATTGCAGATAAAGCGACGTTTATGTAGTTCTTGCATAAAGCCTGAAAACAATTGACAAATAAGAAAACCATCGCATTTTACGACCTGGAAATATTTATGTTATCTCGCGTGTCAACTGCCGATATGTAAATGATAAGTGAAAAACTAAAGTTAAGGGAACAGCCATGAACTACACGTGGTCATAAAACTATATACGATAGCCTAATAAAAACTACGTAAGAATCTCGTGGGCGGCTTATATCAACACAATATTTGTAGATCAAAACACGTCACTCATCACATGCTAGATGAGTTTGGAATAATTTATTAATATCGCGTAAACAAAGCTAATGGAAACGCTAATAATGTTATAAAGCACGTTTCCACGATATAAGATATTGGCGTTATTATTAGATGTAAACACAGAATTCGCGGCTCCGCGCCTTGGAGGCCGCGGCGCTGACCTTTACTTATTGTTGTGTAGACTACTCTTTGTCTATTAGTATCGACTTTTATTGTAGCAATTTTGAAACTGTTGTGATTTCCTGAATAGTAAAAACTAACTTGTACTGCCAGACTACTTCAATAGAAATGTTCGGCATAATTTTCCTTACTTTTCCATAACTTTATTTACTGTGTAAATCAATATATTCTACTTTTAATAGGCTTTCTTGTCAATGTTATCAAAATACATTTTTATAAAAACAAAGTCGCTTATGAAGGCTAGTTGTAAGTGAAAAACATTTAACGTGAAAACGAATAAAAATATTCGTTAAACTGTTTGTTATCTTTACGGTATTATTAGCAATCAGCGTCAAGTGCGCGTTTGGCGTGAAATTCGTTTACATTTAATTACCACGATGACGGCACAGCGCTATAGCTCTCGTCAGGCCAGCTGATTGGGCGTCCCGCACACTTCACACTCCACCATGGAAAGGTTTCATAGCTTAATGCTTAACACCATGGTGTTAACTGTACGCACTCTTGATAAGCGGATAAAATGGATTAAACCGCATTATGATTGCGAAAGCTTAAATATTATAGTGATTTGCGACTTAGTGGATTAGATATGCACTTAAAACAGGCAAATAAAGTGGCATAGAGAATGTTCCGTAAATCTATGAGCACTCAACAATGGCCGTATGTTAGCCGAAAACTAGAGAATAGATGCGCGGCGCGCGGCGCGTGGCGCTGCAACCGTAACTGATTCATAAAGTGGTGCTTAAGACTATTTTTTGCAGTTGATCCTGCGACTCTGGCTCAGGCAACAGAAGGGGCCCGGGTCTTTTTTCATCGATGGGAGTCCTACATATACCCAAGTGTGGGTTGAAATCACTAGCGTATCACATCACTCTGGAGAACAAAACAAAAAGGGCGACCAAAGAAAGAAATATTTTCCAGTTAGTACATCGGGAATGGACTCAATGCATAGTTCCGAACTATGCTCATATCCACAGCCTCGTATATACGTCCGCTAAGCTTCGTATAGCCTGTATCGAGAGGTAGAGTATGCATAAGTACATTACGAGTATCGACGATTCATTAGCTATCAGTCAACGACGCCGCTAATGATGATTACCCGCGATCGATCATAGAATGTGGATTACCTACGTATAATTAACGTTCACAAAGACATTTACTTACAGGTGCATAATAATTGCATTCCTATTGGTTAAGGATTATAATCATTCTTAGAGAGAAGAATTTAATAAATGTATACCGTACTCTTTTGTCTAAGAATGAGTATTCTTTGTTGGAGATCCTTAATATAAATAAATAAATAATAGCCATCGTACTTAGCGCTTTTTAGGGTTCCGTACCCAAAGGGTAAAACGGAACCCTATTACTAAGCCTCTGCTATCTGTCTCCAGGCCGTGTCTCATAAACCGTGATAGCTAGAGAGCTAGAAATTTCACAAATGATGTATTTCTGTTTTCGCTATAACAAAAAATACTAAAAATAAAACAAAATATTAAGGTGGTCCAACAAACGTAATTTTTAAGCAATTTTTACTTGATCCTAATAAACAGGTAGATAGACTATAAATTAGCCGTTTTTTTAATAGAAATGCAGCTATAGGTGCTCTCGGATATTTTGATTTACAAGATACCATATCATAAGCCTTAAAGATTGAAATATGTCAATCTGGACTAATTCGATGTGTATTGGTGTTCGAACATGCATCGAGATCGTGAGATAAACCGCGATATCAACATAGCGCGAGAAGTGCCTTACTATCTACCAAGACAACACCATTGCCTCTAAGATTTTCCCTGCAGGAAACATAAGTGTATTTTTATAGTGTACATGACACGTACGAGAATGTGTTGCGGTGGCTGACCTCAGCACGCCTATTGCGGGAAGGATAAGAGCCGCGAGGGCGCGCGCCGTGCCGGGTCACATGCTTGACATCACGCGGAGAGATCAGGTAAACATGAAGTTATTTTAACGACGATGATATATGAGATAATTTGATCCCTAGATACTAGTGATAATTCGTGGTCGCGTGTACTTTCCGACGTTTTGATACAGAAAGTATACCGCTGGTAGCTATTAACAACGTTGGATGTGTAATTTTGGGTATTTTGAGTTTTTGGCATAAATTAATTTAATTTGTCAAGATCTTTATAACCATATAAAAAATACATTTTTTTCTTGGTTATTTACGGAGATTTTTAAGTTAACAACGCAGGAACTACAAGACAGTCCGATTAAAAATGTTGTAACATGCATAGCGACAATATTAGCGGGAAAGGAGATCGGACCTGCTGCGCGGATCTACCAGTAGCGACGTTGTTACAGGGCAAGACGCGTGCGCGCGTCGCTTCAGAACTATTCAATTTAATTATTAAAATGGCAAGTAGTAGGATTAAAAAGATATTAATTTTATTCATTATTATCATTTTGAATCCCGAACCGGACTTATCACCATCTACGGAAAAAAATTAAGGAGTTGAAACAATCACTGACGTTGTTATTAACAACAATGATAAGTTCCAATTTAAGTTTGTTAAGTTTAGGAGTCAATAAATACCTGCTGTGATTTTATTAATATGATATTTATCATTATTTTCAAGTGATTTGTCTAATTTAACTGTTATTAAAGTTTTATTCGTAGATGCCGATTAACAAAGTCAGTAGGGACACTTACTACACTGTTAAAGGGACATGGTTACATTGCTTCTGTAGTAACTACCACATCCGACAATATTGTTTGGACTTTTCCAAACCCTGGGTGTAGCAAGTGTCACTTACAACATTCTTACTTGTGTAATTTTTTTTTCAACTGTAGTATCTTCCACATGCGTCATTCTTAATTGATTTTAACTTTATACAGGTATGTAGTAAGTGTCATATGCAACATTGTTAAATGGTTTTCATATTTATTTTTGTGTTTTGATTTGCTACTTCTGCATTATTTGCTCAAAAAATGGAAATGCTTTATTATTACTAACAGTGTGTGTGTTGCCTTGTGCCGGGAAATGTAAATGTAATTGATAAATTAAGTTTAAAACAGCTTTGATTAGGTAGGTAGGGCAAATTGAATACTAAATAATTTAGTTTTTTTTTCAGGGAATTGCCTTTACCGGAAGATTTTGAAAAGAATGAATTCTTGAATTAATGAATGAAATGTCTTATTCTAACGGGCACTTTCGAGATTCTTTCCAGTTTGCTGTCGTCTTTTGAAGTAGGGGTTACTTTTGTGTCGGATGGCATTAATGAATTTACCTAGGTACGTCAAAAAGTCCTTAGCTAGGTACTAGTAACGTTGGTATTTCAACTTGTCAAAATTCTGTCCATTGTGTCTCCAATTAATGAGCCTGATAGGTGCCATAATGAATTTTCCCTCAATGTAACCCTAATAATGACGACTTTGACACCGATTGCCCAACACCGTCAACTGCATCCATTTTAAGCCCCCTTACTCCGAGTGCTCAGCGTAAGAAAACATTTAAAACTAATAAAGGTAAAAAGCGTCTAGTTCACAGAGAAAATTGGATAGTAGTTCGCAGAAAAACTTTAAAAAATACTGGTCAAAGGTTTGTCAATAAGTATGCAGAGAATTAACTTTTGTAGAAGAACAAACAAATCTTTTTGAAAAATTTTGGGCTCTTGGAGATCGCAGTCGTCAGTGGGATTTCGTACTAAAATATACAAAGAAAATTCCCAAACGCCGTCAAACTACGGAAGTAATGAAACATAGTCGCCAAAATATATTCGTGTATTATTTACCAGATAAAAAAGTTTGTAAGACCTTGTTCTCTATACTATTGACACTACTGAAAGATTAGTTACTACTGCTGGGAAAAAAAATGATGAAGTTAAGATTGAAAAAGAAAATCGTGGCTGCTATGAACATAAAAAATAGTGATGAATGATGAGATGATTAGAAGTGTATGTGATCACGTCAAGTGTATTCCCTTAGTTAAGTTGAGTCACATTACTGAAGGCAGGATTCTAAGAAACTGTATCTGGAAGACATTGACAAGTTTCCAAAATGTTCGGCTTCTATCAAGATTGGTTTGATGGTGATAAGTACACTACAAAAGCTTAAACTAACTCATGACATATTTGATTTTAAGGCAGTACAATCCGGCAAAAATTGGATGAAAGATGTGAGTAATGCAAAAGTGCGTTGGAAGCAGGTAAGAGTTGATAATAGATCATAAACAGAGCGATAAAATTGAATATAAATATGATTTGGAGGAGAAAGAGAGAACTATTATTGTTTTGTGAAGTGGCAGGCGAAATGTTCAAAGATTACAAAGAGATTTGATATAAAGAAAGCCTACGATGGACCTCTTCTAATTCCTTTCGATAAATATAAAGATTTAAATGATATATTAATTGCAATAGTGGTATTATTCCTCAAAAATATCACGCTTTCTACTGAAATTTCATAAGACTTAAAATTAAGATAAGAAAAGTACAATTTACTTTAAGAGAGTGAGAGTGAGAGAGAGAGTTACCATATTAATTTTTTTTCTATTTATAATTAGGTAGTTATCTAATTATTAATCCGACCTAAGGTAACTAAGGAAATAAGGTGACCGACAAACAATACATATTTTGTTGCTCGGCAGTCAATGTGTTAAACATATCTTTACAATGTTCCTATAGAATTAGTCTTTAATTACGCAATATGATGCATAACTACCTACTAGCTATAGGTACTTGCATTTCTATAATTATTATAAGGAGAGCAGTAATTTTGAAGCAATAAATCTGCATTTTATAGTAACTTTCGTCTTATTTTTTATTCATTTTACTCGAGGTGAGGTAACAACCTACATAAGACGACTAAGTCAAGTCCAATGAAAAACGTAGTGAGTGCCACAACCAACTGAAAAGCTAAAATTCTCCCCGATTAATATAGTCGATAGTAGCACTTCCTACTATTTCTCTTTTTTGTTTTCGATTAACAATGTTGCATGTGACTTTTTTCCTACATATTTTGATATTATTGGATTATTTCATTACTATTTGTTTCATATTTTAATAATATTCACTTTTGCCAAATTTAATTTCTCTATGTGAAAAAGAAACGATTTTATGAACAAAAATGTTAGAATCAATCTTAGATTGCTCGTCCTGTAAAATCACCATTTTGCACATCCTACATTCTTAATAGCTACCGGCGATACGTACATAGGCAGAGTTTGCGGCTTTAGTCAACTTATCCCGCTGGAACTTACCCTACGGGTTAAGTTGCCCTAACATTTTTTTTTTAAATAGTCAACTGATCCCTCTCCATAAACACTTCGGAACAATCAGCGTTTGGTTATTGCTTACTTATTATTATGCTTTTACGAGTGAGTTAAGTAAGTTTATCAATTTACGAAAATGTGGAAGTAAAATCGCAATTTACTTCCAAGTAAATTGATAAACTTACGGATCTTGTTATTTTTCGGTGACATATATAAATCATAAAATTAAACTGGGTTCAGTTGCCCGAATAAAAAGAAAAACATTTGGTCTGATCATCCCACTGGATAAGTTTGAGCGGGATGGATTTGTTTAAAGAGCAGAGTTTGCAACAGTGCATTTTTAACATTGATGTTAAAAAAGCGTTAGAATATTATTCATGCGTCCCAGTGCATATGATCTCACCTCACCTCTCCCTACACCGCACCGGCTAGGAATGTATATTTTTCAATAACTTTTATTATGAAGTCGTTCTCGCGCGATTGAAATAGATCATCCAAGCATTCGTGGCGTTTACTACCGACGTGTTTAAAGAAATATTTATATCTATACAGTTTCACATGTTACACGTGACACGCACTTTGCAGGTTGGTTTCGCAGTCTTCTTCGGAGGCTGGTTGCTCTCCGGGATGCATATTTGGAGCCGAAGGGTTTTCACTGCTCCCTTCCAGCGGTCCATATTTTACGCACTTGCACTTACAACACTTAAAGGATTCAACAAAAGTCCTACAAATGTAACAGTTTTGTGTCTCCAGACAATGTTACCTAGTCACATTTGACTATCACATATTTTTTTCGGTTATTTGTGTCTGTTTTTGTTTCTGTTATTTTTAAACCTCACTAATACTTTTCCGATTTCCTTTATTTGTGTACAATGTGAATACAGAATCTGTGCTATCAATCAGATACTAGCGATAAGATTGCGCCTCGCGAATTATTCGATATTAACAAACATTAAGATATCATGAATAATGATGATAAACAATAGTGATTGATACGATCACTCTCGGATAGTAATCGATTACACTCGTTTGTCGACTATTCAACAGAATCGATAATTCCTACATAAATTAGACGGTTTTGTATATTGTAGATCGAAATCAAAGTGGTTATTAATGGCCCTATATTTTTTAATTGCCGATCGAATCGAGAGGGAAATAACTGTATGTGATAATACGTATGTGATCTAGTAAAACTTATAATAATAATAATGTCTCCTGACCGATTTCGGACACCAGCCAGCTACGCAGGACGTATTATAGTGTACAACCGTGTGCGCAAACACAGGTGCACTCTCTGTTCTTGACTCTCATAGCCCGATGGGACGGTAATCCGACACGACCGGAGAGAAATAAGGCGCAGGACCCACATTTTTACGTGCCTTCCGAAACACGGTGCGTGTCATGAGGCTCTAACTCGAGACCTTTAACTTGGCAGACCTATGGTCTTACCACTAGGCGATCACAGCTTCAGCTTCAGTAACCATTATTATGAACATGAATGGATCCGAATACTTTGAACCGCGCACTGGCACGCAAACAGGGCACACATCCTCTCTTTTATTAAATTGTGACAAATTGAGCAAACTCTGACCCAGACAAGACGCACCTACACTACTTACTCCTAGGAACAGTTGTTGAGTACGATCGCAGCGTTCTATTTTATCATACATAAATATGTCTGAATGAACGTTTCGGAAAAATAGAAATTGCATAATTATAATTCCAAGCATCAAGCTAAATACATGCCAGTCTTTCCATATCTTGTAGTATTAGCCGGGGATCTAGAAGAGAATCACATTTTTAACTTATAAAAATAACAAACGAGCATCGAGTAATTTCGAACATTGTTTGCTGTGCATCCCTATTCAGTGTATAACTCCAATCAGCCGAGTCCCGGCTCCCCGTTGTTCATTAAGGCAGTAATTTCTGCAGTCGTCATGTGATAGCCGTCACATGATGCAGACATTATGATAATAGTGCTAATGACGCGGTGTTGCCAGGTAATACCTTTACAATACTTTTACGATCGTTTTAGTATTTAGTTCGGTAAACGAATGTAAGAAAGCGAGTCGGTGTTAAAACAATTTAAGCACAATGTAATGCCTATGTGTTTTCCTTGGGAGACAGTGATTTTCTTTTCTAGATATATTTATGTAGGACGAGGAAAACAACATAATTAGCTTGATGTTCCTGTGTCGCGGCAACGCAGTGAATCACAGAAGGATCACTGCGTATCTTAATATCTTTCGATTCGAAGAAGTAGATGACACTTGAGTACCTAAAAACGCTGTATTGCTGTTTTTTGAAGGAATCCGTGACAGTATAACATTCAGGGTGAGAGGATTTTGTTTGTGTGTGAACAATCGATTGTTGCCATGTCTTTTAGAAAAGGTTTGATCGATTCCGATACCGTTTTTAATCACTAATTAGATCACATTTAGATCACCAACCCTGGGGTATATTTACGGGTAGATGGACAGATATTATGCACTGGTTTATGCTATTCCCTTGCATCGTGTTCTCACGTATCTAATAATTGATTATTATATTGCTATTATAATAATATCTATGTAACCGTTCAAGTAATAAATAAAACATATTGCCTAGATAGTCATATTTTCCTTAGAAGAGGTATAAGAGAATATCTCGAGCCAAAAATTAACTCTAATTACATCCTTCCGCATTATGTTTCCACTATTTATACACCGTGTAACATAATTAACGCACATCCTGAAACTACTTTGTTCAGAATCGATAACAGAATCCATTTCATTAATAAAAATAAATATTTTTTTTTACCAAAAAAATATTTAGAAATAATTAAATTGTAGACACTATTTTCATAAAGCATTCGAAGTAAACGAAAATGAGCCTTAAGTCGATGCAATAAGGCTATAAGGCTATAGGCTATAAGTAACGTATTGAGCAATAGGGCGCCCACGCGTTTTGCCAATTATTTGTACAAATTATTCTGACAATATGTAATAAAAACAAATATCTAAGAAAATGATAAAAATTTTTCAATACATTAATTGTGGATAAAAAAGGATATTCTTTTTGGGGTGTCTGTGGATGTGCGTTATTTCCGTTACACGTTGTAGAATAGTCGCCGTAACATTATTCTTCACGTTTAAACGAAGAGCAGTGGCTTACGCACACATGCGCCCGCGCCGATTTGACACGTCAATATGAAGGTGTGAGGAGTATTGACAGGTAGTTCTCAACATTCCGCGTATAATTAGACGCACGACTTCATTCTTTGACAATAATAGCTCTTCTATAAGTAAGTGGTAGAAAAAAGGAAGTTCTATAATTTGCTCAAAGTTGTCCTTTTGAGTTTCTCTGTTGTTGTACAATTATGATTGTAGTGTGAATAATATCTCTAATAACATGTGAAAACTGCGCGAAAAAATAAATTCAAATTAGATATCCGAAAATTTTGTGGAACTAGAAATAAAAATATTGTAGTAATGATTAGATTATGTAAGATAAGTGGCATCTCACGAAACTGATCGCGACGCAAACAATATTAGGATTCTGTCGGTAAACATGTTGCTTCCAATAAAAATCTTACAAAAATCAATAATACTTAGGTAGATTACTATATTTATAAAAGGTTGAAAGGTGAGTAAGGCTTTCACAAAGATGGTCTGCATTTCCTAACCCATATCGTTTGAGACATTAAAATAATTACTCCTCAGCGATACTATGTTTGTAACAATATATTAGGTGAGCACTGAGTACCTAATACAACGTTGATAAAAGCGAGAGGCATTAAATGAAACCACATATTCTGTATATCATTATAAGGCTACACAACAAAAATCAAATCAATGTAAGCAATATTTTTATAATAACTTTCGTGAGGATGATTCATACTTAAAACGTTATAACGGTTTACTCACGCGTATTTATCGGGATAGCCCGACTAGTTTCGGACCCAACCGGAGCCAACTAGATAACTATGCCTATAAAACTTAGTCACCTAATCAGGAAGATACAGCATGTTCAAACTAAAAAGAAACTAAAAAAATATCCTGTGACTAAACTATTGCTTACATTGAATTGATTTTTGTTGTGTAGCCTTATAATGATATACAGAATATGTGGTTTCATTTAATGCCTCTCGCTTTTATCAACGTTGTATATTGTTACAAACGAGATTTAGTAAACATTGTTATTGATCATTGCAAAGTGAAGAATGCCATATCCAGATATTTAAACTATAGCACAGGATCTCTTGTATAATAAATAATAATTGTATAATTGGCCCATTCTTATGCCTGCTCTAGGTTCATGCCTGTCAATTCAACATTAGTTCATCATAGCTCTCACATTTAAATTAATAATTCATCTTGTAAAATTCTTTTTAGACAAGAGTCATCAACAGACCGAAAGAAAACCTATGTGATTTTATATGAAAGTAAATGGCAAATGTAAGGTGAACGGAGATCCGTGACCGACAGCGAGTTTGACACGGCCCAAAATATGACCATTACTTATTATCTTCTTATAAATCAATAAAGTTTTAGATCATATATTTTTAATTAGACCAATAAATTTAGCTAAAGCTTGTTTTAATAGAAAAATAACTAGATATTTTTTAATTGTACAGCAAAATATATAACATACCAACAACAAGTAATCACTTTATATTATGATTTCACACAGTTTAATTAATGATAATTGTGTACAGTGATATAGACAACCTTGAACACTGAGGTCACTTGCAAGACCTCTGGCGGGCAACACCCAAGGTCAAGTTCAAATGTTTGACACAACCACTGGACCATGGAGATGTTACTATAATATGTGTAAACTTGTATAGTCATATTATCAGGAATATATGTTACCTATAAAAAAACATTTATTGAAAAGAACAATGAATGTTGTATTTAATTAATTAAACTTCATACTGTGTAAGTACTACATCTTTATCTTTGTAAGGACTAGGTATAAGTTTTGCACTAATGCCACAGTGTGACTGATAGTAGATTCTTTGTGAGTCATATGGCCAGACTTATCTTACAATCATAAACTGTTCCCTCTAACCATTACCTACGGCACGTATTTAGACACGCCGTCATACAAGCCGCATGAATTCCGATTATTTAAATGTTTCCAGCATCTCATTACTCACAGGCTTTTATTACAGACGTCTCAGATTCGATCGTACTCGCGACCCACTCTACATCTGTCAAACACGTCGGAGATTTACCGATAGTACGTTATCAACGCGAATCAAAACAAACAGTCGACGGGAAATATCACTAGCCTAGGCGATGACCCTTCGTAAGTGTCTGTCCGGCTTACCTTGCCGAGCTTCTCCACCGGCACCATGGACGGCGGCGCCTTCTCCTTGGCCTCGGCCAGCCCCTGCAGATCGCCGCCGGAGCCCGAGCGCGAGCCAGCGCCGCGCTGCGACCCGCGCGGACTGCTTGTCCCGCTGCCCGCCTGCTCACTCCCCACCTTCGGATCGTGGCTGTGATGGTTTCCCATCACCTCACTGCACTACTAACAACTTAATTACGTAATTTAGCAGGAGTTGGTCCTGCAGCCACAACACTAAACGAGATGTAAGCTGATGATCAGTCGACAAATAGAAGTCATGTGCGTGACAGGCGATTGACGTCAGTTGTCAATGTCAAGTGGGCGCGATCGGATACACGACCACAATAAATTAACTATGAACGATATAAGTATACGTTGAAGCGTTGAAAGGATTGCTAAGGCGTCATCACGAGTTGTTTATTTAAACGAATGATTCTTGGTTGGGTATACTAATTAACATAGATGGGACAGGGATATAATAATCCATTAAACTAGAGACAACTGTTTTCCGTTAATTTATTTAAATAGCTTCAGCTAAGGTTTTTTAAGCAGCCATCTTATTTACAAGTTTTAGTATAATTGGAGGATTGTTTTCCAAATTTAAGTATTAAAGGTGCACTAGACGCTGGAAACAGTAATAGTTCCACGTCAATTTATAAGTAAAACAAAAATGTTCAAATTTGTATGTATTGTCTTACAATATTACTAACAATATCTAAATAATTATCACAGTTAGACTAATAAAGTTACTATATAATAAATCAATTAGAAAAACTATTCCTTAGTGTTTCTCTATGTAAACATCACAGCTGTAGAGAGGTTACGCGATTTTAATAATATAACTTAACTAATTAAATATCTAAAAACAATTCATACATTATTACATAAACTTATACATGAATATTAACAATAATTAAATTGAAGGTAATTAATCTATATAACTGTTCTTTAATCTACGTTGTAAGAGCTTGAAGGAATTTGGTAGCAGGCAGCTCTATCAGCAAGTGGAGAGGTAAGGCAGAACAATATGTCAGGAATACTGTAGACAACCAGTGCCCTCCCTGTAAACAAGTAAAAAAAGAAAAGGATTTAGAACTATAGAATACGTGTCAGTAAAACTGTAGTTAGTCCATACTTTTGGCATGCTAAAGACTTACGATATCAAGCACAGACACCCTGTTGGTGTTGGTTCTTAAAGCGAGAATCTGCACGGAGACCAGCCAGTGGATGAGAAAAACGGAGAGTGACATTCTTCCCAGTATTTCCCAGCCACGCCACGACAGAAACCTCCACCAGAGACCTGTAAGTAAAAGCAGACGTTTTTCATAACGACTCTTAGAGCGTAAAATTATGACCATAAAAGTCTATGGGACCTTGTTGTTGCGGTTGAGTTGGTTGGAGGTGATATGGGCCAAGGGTTTTTGGATACATTTAAGAAAGACCTTGGATCATAAGGGCCTTTAAAGAAAAATCAGGCACATACTGACCGTGTCGTAATCCGTACTTATTGGTCGGGTCTAGATTCTAAGCAAAAAAATCTTTTATCTTTACTCACTATCGATCTTGTTGATAAAGCCGTACATGGCCATGGCCGTGAGTGTGATGAAGATGGGCCTGTCCAGTGCGGCATACACGGCCACCGGCAGAGGATGAGTGACTCCTTTCATCCAGAAGCCGCCGAGCACCCAGGCGAACATGCCGGGGACCGACATGCGGTACAGGATCCGTACCCACTAAAATACGAAGTTTATGATAGTAAACTAGTGAAAATAAACAAAGTAGGAGAAGCTTCCGATTTTTAAGAGATTCTTAAAAAGTTTAAGTAGATATTTTACTAGATCTTAATAAACGGTGTTCAGGCGGTTTTATTCCATAGTAATTTTTGAACTATGCACCACTACGGGTGCATTCGATTAGATTTCTAATAATAAACCTATCAAAACTTAGGCCTACGGTAAATAAAAACTTGTTGATTTTGTCATACCTGGCTCTCTGCCGCACAATAGTTATTTGATTGCTGCAAATGGTGAATGAAAGCGACCAGTAGACCGATCAGCGCTGAAGGTAGACTGTCCCAGGGTGCCGTGTATAGAAGTTTAAACGATCTCTCATTTTTGAACTGGGTTTTCATGAATCTGAAACATTGAACAGTTAATTTTAGTTAAAGTAATAATATAGATGTTCTTTATAATTCATGTTGGACTAAATCGATGATATACTTACTCAGGAAACATGAGCATAACCATGGGCTTGAGCTGCAGAGTGTACACGATGGCGAAGTTGACCAGTATAGAGCCTAGTGCCAGTGCCGGCAGCAGGCGGGCGGCAGCGCATGGCCAGCGCCCCAGCGCCAGCGTCAGCACCGCGCACACCGCGTACAGCTGCATGTCCACCGCCAGGAACCTGGGGATACGCAGGCCATTAATGAGCTTTCAAAACGAAACCATTTTTTAAAACAACGTATTTAGTAAGCAGATGGCAATGACTTGCCGATGAGATAATGGCTAGAAATCGAAAATAGTTAACTTCTAGTAGGGACGATTTCTATACGCCTATAGAGACGGTAGCAAAAACCAAATTTAGTATGGAGTAAAATATTACAGTTTTTAAACACCTACTTTCTACTTTCAGCTTCTATCCTGGAAGTTAGAACCTAGGCTGTCTAACTGTCATTTGATCACTTACCACGTATGTATAAGGCACCGGTCTCCGTCCACGAAGTTGTTGATGTATAGCGCCTGCGCCCACCAGGCGCTCCTGCAGCGGTCCACCTCGTCTACCACGAGCGGCGTCCACAGCGGCCCCGCGCCGGCGTGCGCCCACCAGCTTGTGGCTAGGCCCAGCACGAACAGGTACAACGGAGATATTCTGTGAGGCAAAGAGATATTGCACATTTTGTAAGTAATTTAATTTTTTGTTGTACTAAAGAACGCCGTTAGTTTATGCTTGAACATTGCAGAGGATTCAATTTTCAAGGTTTATTATTTGTCAACTATGGTTCCTAATAATTACTCTTTAAGTAATTTAGTTTTACAAAAATTGCCGCAATTTAGAAAAAAGTCTTGTTTACCTGGCTATCCTGTGCATGAAGCATTGCGGCAACATCTTCAGACTGAGTTGCTTTTTGGGGTTATCAGCGGCGTATATGAGCAGGTTGTAGGCTAACAGGAAACTTGAGATCATGATAAAGGTATGCACTATAGAAGTGCCGTTCTGCAGGTATATCGACAGCACGTGGTAGCTGCTCTGAAACATACAGATAACGGGAAATCAGTAATTAAATGAACTAAGATACTTCTAAAATAAGAAATAATCCTGGAATGCTGCTTACAGTCTCCAGAAAACGTGGGTTGTAGATGAAAGTTCCGTAGTACACGAACACCGAGTGAGCTAGCATCACCAACACCAAAGTCAGGGCCCTGGAAGAACACAAAAGTAATATAATTCTGGAACCACAGGATAATTAACTATTCCCATTAATAAATAAGGGCTTTGCTTACTTCATACCCTGGAGCGGCGCGAGGGCGGTCAGCCGCGGGTTGCCGTCGCTGTGGTCAGCCGTCAAGCGACGCCAGTTGGCCACTAAAGACCAAGCCGATAGCAGTCTGATTGCTTCAGAAAGAACAAAAACAGGCTCATTTTATATGATACGTATTCCACACGTAAAGGAAGAGTTTTAGTGTCGAAAAAAATTATGTATCTTAACTAACGTTTTCCCTTCGTTGGCCGTAAGACATCATACGCTGTTCCAACCACATTTAGCAACAGAAGCACCCCAGCGATGTAAGCAAAGCTCAAGTCCCAGGCGTCCACTGGCCTGGTCCGGTCAGTTGTGCTGCAGTACTGGAGGTCCGTCAGGTTGGCGACCAGGCCGTGCTCGCGCCGCGCCTGCTCGGACACGCACTGCTGGAAGCGGCCGCGCGGAGTGGAGCCAGCCGTGCTCGCGCAGCTGCTCGACAAGCACAGCCCGCGGTGGATCCGCGAGTGGTTGAAGTGGAACTTATTGGAAGAGAATTTCTGGAACATGATTTGAACTAGAGTTCTGTTTTTCATTGTTATTTAAATGTAGCGTTTAAAAAAGAGGATGCAGCAAAACCTCTACATTACCATGTGTCCAAATAAAATAAAGAGCACGCATTTTTTCTTATTATCTAGGTACATTCGTTAACTGTTTTATGCAAGTTACTAACTTCTATGTTTCAGTTTATTTACCTGAATATTAGCGAACAGTTGGTGGTTGGTGTCCGGCGCGAGCTCGAAGCTGCCGACGCAGAAGGTGCCGCGCCGCGCCGCGCACGCCTCCCAGTCGTCCAGCGCGAACAGGCGCGGCATGTCGTGGTACTGCTCGTCTACCCCACCACCATATCAAAAATTGTGTTTTCATTATTATAGTTCGCATTACTTGATTTGGACCCAACCAGAGTCGAATCCTTAATTATGAGCTGATGCGGCACCGCGGTAGAGGGTTTGCGAGTAGGAACGCCCAAGAACCAGATCCCTGACGTGGATGATTGACAAGACAACATACAGAATGTATTTATGGACCATATAACAACGATACACTTTGTGTTTAATGTAAAGTAAGGCTACACGTATGGAATAAGGAAATACTATTCCTTTTCTCACATGGACATAATTACCTTAATAAAAATTATGCGTATTTTATCGTTACTAGGTATTTGTATAACGTAACACTCATTTTTCGCATTTAATAACGGTTCATGTTTTCGTTAATGCTTGTAATAAAATAATGATACCTATATGAGTATCCAACAATGATCTGAATAGTGATGAGCAGTCTATCAATATGCCGCTAAAAAACGTCGCTAAACGGCCGAAGTAATTCGACCCGCGTTCTCACAATTCAAACATCTTTAAACACATTATTAATAATTATAATACTTAGAGCTATAACATTTACTACATTTTATTGTTTATAATAAAACTCAAAAGGCCGTGCCAGTGTTTCGGGAAGCCATTTCGTATAATAGTACTATTGTAGTGGTCGCCGGCTGCCATAGTGGGTGGCGGCGTGTGTCATTGTGAGAGGACTTCCTCATAGCGCAGTAGTGAACTGAGCAACTTTCTAACGTACGTCACAAGTTCAATTCCGTAATTAACAGTCGTATTTATAGTTAATTTAAGAATAGGGATTTTGTGGACGTTTTTGTAAGTTAAATATAAACGTTATTTTCTTAATACAGTAATTAAGTCAAAGATTTGAACAAGGGGAAAAATGCTAAAAAAACGCATTAAGAAAATCGAAGACTACACAAGTATTCCTTACAGTTTTAAATAAAATTGCAGACTTTTTACTTATATTTAATTTATCTATAGATTCAACTCCCAAAATAACATAAAAAAAAAACTTAAAAAAAGGGTGGGTATAGAAATGAATCCTAACATATTTACTAAGGTATGTTTTCCACTCACCAGTGAGTTCAAAGCCTTTGGTTGCGGCTACCATCGCCGTCACCACAAACAGCCACATGTTGTCTGCGACTGTCACTTGTCACTGTCACCTCACGGCGCTACGCAAGAGGAACGTCCTCGCAGACTGAGCTCGCGCCCGTCGCACATCTGTTAAATATGGACGCACGGAACTTCGCACCTACTTGTCTTGTTTGCGACGCGATCTTTTGTTATTCATTTCTAATTAGTTATTGGTGGTCAGATTGGAAATAAACACGCTGTAAATATGTTAACACCAGGACTTTTTCATCTTTCTGGTTTTGAAACAAATGCTTGCTCTAAAAGGTTAGAGTTACGGTTTTAATTTGATGTCTATATGCTTATTGGCAGGCTACATTCAAGTGACAGTTTTTTACTAACGTTTTTCTCACGCGTATCTTAGATGTGTTTTTTTAGGCGAAGAAATCCCTATAGAAACCATCCTCCTTAGGGAGGAAATGAATAGTGTCACACTCTTACTGACTAAACCAGAACCTTCGTACAACATCCCCGCATTCGGTCGGTGCGAGGCAAGGCATAGCAATAGTCTAAAGTTTAAAAGTATGAGTTACAGTTTACCTACTTATTTTCCCGCTTTCCACACTCAGTCTTATTGTGAAAGTTCCGCTTTTATTAAAACTGTAGTTTTAAAATTAAGAGTATAAATGGATCCACGTGATGGTGTAAAGCATCATAAAATATAACGATTAATTAAAATCTAAGTAGTTAGTCATTTTATGACCAAATAACATTAAAATTACTATAAATTTAAAGCACGTTACTATTTAGGTATTGTATAGACAAAATATATGTAGGTAAGTACATACCTATACAATTACAAATGACCAATTCAGATAATATTTAAAAATAACTGACATATTACATTATTTATTACATAAAGTAACTAGGTGTTCCCACGACTTCGCCCGCATGGAATGAAAATAAAAGTAGCCTTGGTTACTCCTTATTACATCAGCTACCTGCCAAAATAAGTCCCGCCATAATCGGTATAGCCATTTTAGAGAGATTCAAAATAGTCCAGACAAAAAATATTGTTTTGGTGTCTGTGCCGTATATTTATTATACGGTATGCGGTACATATTTTATTGTGTGGTATGCCGTATATGCATGTAGGTAGTAAAACAGTTGTTGTAATATTACATACAGAACATCCAATTATATTAATTTGTATAGATAATATCTATAGCAAAAAAAAATCATAAATTAGTTGCGAAAAGTGTATTCATTGTACTCTAGGACGTTTTATTATAATTTAAGGAAGGATTTGAATTATTATTAGGTCGCTGTGGTCTCGCCTTTCGCGCCGCAGCCTAGGTTTTAAATTCGATATTCTTATAATCTAAGGAAAGTCATGGGTCTGTCTTGTACTAAGAGTGTATTATACACTCTTAGTAGAAACACATAAACTTAATAAATATAAATAATATATAAAGAACAAAACGAATACTTTAATAGAAAGGTTCACGGTACTCCCTTTTATTAGAAAAAGGTATTAAAACAAACAACGATCATAAAAACACCATGTCAAAACAGAACAGTTTTATTTATAGAACAAAACAAGACGTTAATTATTGCTAATAATATCCCAAACCAGCCCTTCGAGAACAGTCGCGATGTGCTATACAGCCTACTTATTCAAAAACAATAATTTATCAAAGTTTTTTTTACTTGTTTACCTGTCAAAGTCTTATAACTTAGGACGCACTTCCGACTAATATAAATAGCATAGATCATTTTCAAAACAACTGCTATTAACTTATCATATTATTATGTACCTATTTATAGACGTCACAAAAATTCGGACGTAGGTAACATTGTAACGTGGAAAGTTTTACCTTTCAAAATATCAAGAAAATTCAATATTATACAATATTTATTTTTGTGTACATAAGGAGTGAACCTGGATCACGACGTATGCTACTCATTAAAGGTGCTACCTCTGCACAATCAGTGAAGCGGAAAAATGTGTTCCTGGTTTAAATTTAAAACAATTAGCCGCGTACTGACTGAGCGAGCAGCCTCGCGAGGCAGCCTCGGACGTTTGCTTCGCAACGTTTGCCGCGCGAGGCAGCCTCGGTCTGTAAGTTTTCTAATCCGAGGCTGCCTCGCGCGGCAAGTCCGAGCCATCGTGAGCATCGACGCTCAGTTTAACTTGAAGTCGAATAGAGACCGCGCGTGCGACATTCGGAAAGCTGTCGCTACCACTGCCTTTTTAATAATTCTAAGGCTTGCAAAAAAAAGAAAACAGAAAACTAAACGTTTTTGGATTAAACTCTTATCCAAAAATAGATTACAGGCTGGGAACAGATTTTTTGAAGAGTTGTGCTTCGATGATTAAAATTCACTCGAATGAGTAAAATCGAATTTGACAATGTGTATTCTCTCATAAACGCCAAAATAAGCAAGAAGGACACGCAACGAATAAGCGAGGCAAAACACTACCGTCTTGAGTGAGCGCGGCAAATGTACTGAGGCGCCTTTGAGCATCGACAAAAACCGACAACGTTCGGCTCGGGCCGCGGCACGCTCGGGCGAGGCAGCGCGTGCGTTTGCCTCGGGCGAGGCACGTCTTGACCGACCGAGGATTTGCTTCGCGAGGCAGCCTCGCGAGGCTGCTCGCTCAGTCAGTACGCGGCTATTGCATTTATAATGTATACTGTTTAAATCTAGCTACATTAAAAGAGGGAGATTTTTCTAGAGAACGTTTGTCAAACGTGAGAAGATGTCAAATCATGCACGAAACGATTTTTTTCTAGATAGTGATTTTTGGATACCCATAAATAATAAAATAATAAATTAAATTTTAAAAAGTACGTGTCACAAAAATAGCTCATTATAGGTTCTGTAGGCTACACCTACTATTTGTGAGACCGAACCTGCAATAAACACTTGAAACAAGTCGCTACTATAGTGCGGAGCTAGATATTGGTCACGCACAATTCTCAATAACTGATGGCGTGTGTAAGCTGCAAGTTACATCATAATGAGCTCGGGTTCCCCAGCTCTTGGCTTGACCCATATGGAAAGAAACACAACAACGTAGTAAATACTAATGCACTGGAGTAAACAATGTAATTATGTCCTAGTGAGATACACGTGTGTGTGTGTGAGTGACCCCGCGCGTGACGTTTCCGCGGCACTGACGGCTCTCTGACGTCATCAACAAAAAACTAACCCGTTCTCTTTGCCATAATATTTCCATTGCTCAGTAGGATTTTCCGGTATTGTATTTGCTAGAATTTTCTCTATATTCTGTCGTATTGTTTTCTTTTGTCTGATGATGTCATCATTTCAGTCTTGAAAAAAACTGGAATTTTCATTCGTCCCTTACAAATGAAAATTCCAGTTTGTAATTTTAATTATTTCTTCAGAAATTACGCTTAGTTTTTTATTTTCTTCGAATCGTTCGGTTCGAATAAACAGAGGCGTTTTGAATGCTAAACTAGGAAGAACTTATGACCATGGGTCATCAAATAGGATCTTCCTTCCATTTTTGGACCTTTTTTGATATGTCAAATATTCCAAAAATGGTTGAGCTGCATGAGCTATTCGGGGCTTGTTTGCCGCCTGTTGGCTCAGGCTTCCTCAGATCGATCTGGCTCTTTCTTCTAAAGGCCAGTAAAGCCACTCAAGACACTACATTTGTTTACTCGATATGAAAACACTTCATTGTCTGGACTTTAAAAGAGGCGACGACTCCTGAGACTGTTTTGTCGTTTCCTCATAGGGTAGCCAGTAAGGAAATGTCGATTCCAGAAAGCTTTTAAGTATAACAAAAAAAAAAAATATGTTACACCTAAAAGAGATAACATTTATAAATCCTATTTGCAGAATAAAACATCTCATTTCACCAGACGTCGATTCCTTACAAATGTATAATTGTATTTGAAATCTTTTACATAGAATAGATTAGAAATAAATGTTTTAAGAAATTAAGGTTGATAATTTAACTACAAACAATAAAAATCTCAATAAGAATTTCACAGTAGACTAAGATTAATTACAACAATTTATTAAAAATATTCTCTCATATACATCAATAGCTAGTAGAGTCCTAGTTAGTGCAGTTACATCCACCAGGAGTAGAAGGGATGGAACCTCCTTCGCCGCCAGCCGCAGGAGTGCGGAGTGCCTGTGGTGCTGCTGGAGCTGGCGCTGCCGGTGCTGCTGCTGGCGGTGGTGGTGGAGCGGTGACGGGCGTGCCGGTAGAAGCCGGGTCCTGGACATGGGACGTAATTAAGAACTTTGTAATTGCTTACTACTAAAGTAGCTCCTGTTGGGGGTAGTGATATACCGCTGCACTGGTGCGAACAGTGAAAAGCGTTTCAATAGGAATAAGGCTGCATTGAGAGCTTGTAGTTCTAGCATTGAACAGTTTAATTTAAATATTTAGTAAATTTAGAGGGTTTAAACTAAAAGATGAATCTATTACATAAGCACACACGCGTACGTTATGGCAAAAAATATAATGACAAGTTATGTAACGAGGTGCAGTTTTTGTTGTCCTTTTGATGGATTCGCGATTAACTAATAGCTTTATTTGATTAATTATGATTGTTGTCACACACTAAGTACAGTACTAAGATTATGGAAGTAATAAGATATCGAAGAGTACCTAGAAAACAGGGTGACGCCTCTGGAAGCGCGGACTGCTCGCTCGGTAGCACTAGCAGGCAGCTCAACACCTGGACATATAAACACATCTTTGGGTATTATTGAATAATCGAATCGAAATAGACTGTTGCAACGTTTAAAGAAAACTAATTAAGGGTGGACAGGTCGCAGGAGATAGGGAGTTGAGTGATTTTGTTAAATTATCTTGGAATCGTCAGGGACGAATAAAACAACTGGCAGGAAAGAGGGGCGGCGTATCCAACCGTGGGTGCGTCCAGGCTAAGATGAAAATACTCGGTTGAAAAAGGAAGAAATTACATTCCAGTGACATCATTCAAAATGAATACGTACACAAGATCTGCAACAAATATCGTCACTATTAGTATTCATTAATAGTTTTACAGTATCATGAACTCTTACCAGTAATACAAAAGTGTAGAAGCTCTTCATTTTGCCCTCACTGCTAATGACGACTGCACACAGAATAATAGAAGTTACCGATATGCTACTGATATGCTACAGATACTTTTTAACCGTGTAAAGAGTTAAGTAAACACGTATCTGTGTAAATACGAATTGTTAAGAAAAATATGTTATGAATATTATGATATAACTCTGACATCTGTTTTTGTCTGTAATTTTGTTTTTGGTGCAATTGGAAGCTATTCTAAGCTATAAAAATTGAGCAATATTCATCAATAGAGTTTGAAGTAAAATACCAAAAAATGTATAGAATGAAGTTCTTGAGAGGAGTACTAAATAATTGCATTGTCTGTACTTTATGGTTTAATTAACATGTGACATAATTTCAAAAAGAAATCATAAAATTAATGACAAGATTAGCTCAATAATTTTTTATTACCTACAGACAAACCATAACATGTATTTCATTGACATTGTCTGAGTATAACGTTTTTTTTAATAAGTAATACAATAATAGTAAATAAATAAACAGTAGCTAACACCATGCGCGTGCGCAGTTTGCACAACTGCAGCTAGCATTGTACTTTTGTCCCGAGGCATTGTAAGGGGAAAATAGAAAAACACGAAACAGAATTCTTGTTACATTACACACATGTTTTTGTATAGCGAGTTGACTAATGAGAGTGGATTGTTTTTTATAAATTAGTATCTATTAGATAACTTAGGTAATAATATTTTTATGAACTCTACCTAAATAATAGAGCTCGAAATAAGAGCCATTACTATCATTCTTGCGACGAAGGAACGAAATCCGATCTTTATAAAAGTCGTGTAAAATAATTATGAATTCGATCGCCTTTGTGTGACATACCCACTACAAAGTCTACTACAGAATGTCGCCTGTGAATAATACAATAGCAATGTCTCATTTTATAAACTATTTGCCGTTACAAATTCAGACGTTTCTTTTCACATAAGACTAACATAACTGAAGAAATGCATTAATAGTACATGCCGACGGTAAAAATGCAACTTATTATAGTCTGTGGTCCTCTCGCATATTCACTGCATTATTTATTATCTTCAGTTAGTTTTTCTCTGCGATTTAGACCATATACAGTAGACGAACAAGATATATTTTCATAATTTCAGATTGCTAAAATTGAAAATTGGGAAGAGTAATACGTATTTTGAAATTATTATTGCTTTAAGGGCGGGGCTAACCCCTAAGCAATAATTAATTTCGATATTTTTTGGTGGACCTTTTTATAGTTTTAGAATACCTACTTCCTTGGTAGTTCATAAAAATTAAGATTACTTTTAAAAAATCTTATTAAAAACTATTTCCTAATTCACAGCTATAATAGACCTAACAACGGACGAAGTCCATTCACCAAGTGTGTAACGACGGGTTTTGACAAAATGTGATCTAATATGTGTCCTTTGTTCCCGTGGCATGAGTGTGCATGCCTGCAACAATGGGAGCAACCACGCCGCGGCGTGGCGCAAGTCGTGGTCGCAGCGGAGTCACTCGTGGTGTCCGTAGCGTCAGACGAGCACGGCGAAGCGTCAGTTGTGGTCGCACTACTTTCAGTAGTTGTCTCTGTAGTATCGCATGAACACGGCGTAGCACTAGTTGTGGTCGCAGTGGAGTCAGTCGTGGTTTCTGTAGCGTCAGACGAGCACGGCGAAGTGTCAGTAGTGGTCGCACTACTTTCAGTGGTCGTCTCTGTAGCATCGGATGAACACGGCGTAGTACTAGTTGTAGTGTCACTAGAGTCAGTCGTGGTTTCTGTAGCGTCAGACGAGCACGGCGAAGCGTCAGTTGTGGTCACACTACTTTCAGTAGTCGTCTCTGTAGCATCGGATGAACACGGCGTAGTACTAGTTGTGGTGTGACTAGAGTCAGTCGTGGTCTCCGTGGTGTCAGTATCACATGGTGTAGCACTTGTAGTAGTCAAGCTTGAGTCTGGCGTGGTCTCCGTAGTGTCATTTGAACACGGTGTAGGACTAATCGTAGTTGCGCTGGAGTCAGTTGTAATTTCAGTAGTGTCACTAGAACATGGAGTAGCAGTTGTGGTGTCGCTGGAATCAGTCGTAGCCTCTGTAGCATCAGAGGAACAAGGTGTAGCACTTGTTGTAGTCGAGCTAGCGTCAGTTGTGGTCTCCGTAGCGTCAGAAGAACACGTCGAGGGAGTAGTTGTAGTCGCGCTAGATTCAGTGGTGGTTTCCGTAGCATCAGACGAACACGGTGTAGCAGTGGTTGTAGTTGAACTAGAGTCAGTAGTGGTCTCCGTAGCGTCAGAAGAACACGGCGAGGGAGTAGTTGTAGTCGCGCTAGATTCAGTGGTGGTTTCCGTAGCATCAGACGAACACGGTGTAGCAGTGGTTGTAGTTGAACTAGAGTCAGTAGTGGTCACCGTTGTCTCAGTTGCGCATGGCGCAGCACTTGTTGTGGTGACGCTCGAGTCTGTCGTAGTCTCTGTAGCGTCAGACGAACACGGTGAAGCACTAGTCGTAGTGGCACTAGACTCAGTGGTGGTCACGCTGGGAACAGTGGTAGCATCAGATGAACAAGACGTACTTGCCTCACTAGTAGTCGTTGTGGCTTCGCTAGTGGTGCCATCCGGTTTACATGTGGTTGATTCTGTTGTAGTCAGTGAGGTTGTAGTTTCACAATTGCTAGGCGTGGTGTCTGTGCTTCCAGTAGTAGTTTCTGTCGGCTCTGTAGTGCAAGGAGGCTCAGTCGTGGTGCTCGCTTCTGTTGTTGTCACTGTAGCTGTGGTTTCTTCAGGTTTGCACGTAGTAGAATCAGTTGTAGTTGCTGCAGCTTCTGAAGTAGTTTCATGAGGGTCAGACGTGGTAGTCGTCGGCTCGGTGGTCGTGGTCTCTTTAGGGTTAGGTGTAGTAGTCGCAGATTCCGTAGTGCTTGGAGTGGTGTCTGTGCAACTGGTCGTAGGTTCCGCTGTAGTCTGCTTCGGGTCAGGCGTGGTCACGGCATCCGTTGTGGATTCACTATTACTAGTTGTTGTTGTCGGTTCCGTTGTGGATTTAGACTCTGATGCACAAGTTGTAGATGCTGATGTTGTTGAGAGGAGAGGGATGGATGGCAACAGATTTGGTACCGGTATTGCTGCCGTTTCCCACCAGCTGAAATAGGCAAATATCTGTTGACAAATAAAATTAATATTTAATTAGCCGCCTAAGCAAATGCTTACCTCTATGTGTTGAAAGTAAACAAGTGATTTGAACAATATATTGATCTAACCAGTAAAATACAAGCCGTGGTCTTCATTATTGCTTCGAAGGAGAAAGTGTTTAAAATATTAATAACCAACTTTTATATCGTAAGTGTGGTATTGTCTGACACCTGTGCAGCAACAACAAAGGCCGTCTCTACGGATATTATTGATGTACCACAAAGGCATTTGAAAACAAGAGTTCTTTGTACCGACTGTAATGTGGATTTGATGTCATCAATTATTTTGTTATAGAGAGCTTTGATATAACTGGCTTAAGTAGTACTTACCGTACGCACGTTACCGAACATAAGTCAATAGTGAGTTGACTCGCGGTGCTTTTGTACTTTGTTTTGAATTAATGTACTTTTAATGGGGGGGGGGGGGGCTACTATAGTTGTCCGTGTTTTTTGTGTAGGCTTCTTTTAATGAATGCTTAAAAATTAAAGTCAATCTGTTCCGGTAAATATTACATTATTTAGTTAAAAACCGCTTACATTTGTTTTATACATACACGTAATGACGCACACATCACCTGTTTGATTGATGTGCGTCAGTCACACGATTTTCTTTAGATGTGTCCATTATATCAGAACCGATGCGATGTGTCAATATTTTTTATTCTAAAACAAAGGGTTTGTATTCCACATGATGCAATAACAAAGTTATTTTTTTAGTCAAAGTTAAGACAGTAAAACAACAAATTGATATTTGATAGTCACAGAGGATTTTATTTGGCGGTCAAAGCTGAATGGAACTTCTGGAAGGGGATGTCCACTAGCAGCGTGACCGGCACCGCCAGTAGGTACGCGAGCACCGCGCTCGCCAGCCACTCCGCCACCTGCACCACAACACACACTTAATGTTAGAGCGCTATTTTGTAGCTAGTTATGTAGCAGACTGTATGCTCATGTATACTAAAAACATATATTATCCTCTACTTTTAAAGATGTCAATCAATGCTCGGGTGAGGATAATAATATTCACGTATTTTTGAAACGGACATTTTTTTTTAACTTTACCGCTCTGGTTATCACTTACCCAAATAACACCTAATCTAGGGATCTTTCTAAAAATGAGAAGTGTCCTCACCATATGCAAGGCGTCGCTGGTGATGGGCGTGAGGCTGGAGGCAGCTACCATGGTGTTGAGGCACCAGTGCAGCGTCACGGCGGCCAGCGACAGCCTGCCCAGCGCGTACCAGCCGCGCCAGCTGAACACGTGGCGCAGGAACCCTGCCCACGAGACAATGCTTAAGATAGTTCTTTTTTTATGAAGAATGTAAGCAATTCCAAAATGTTATGCCAACATTGTTATAATACACTAACCTGTTGTTTGCGTTTTCGGAACCTTGTTCTCTGTAAAAATATAACCGATTATTGATTTCTATTTCGTTACAAATAATAGTAATTCCAAATATTCGAAAGAGCACTGACTCGAGAACGCGCAAAACGTTAAATTTACATTTAGTATGATATAATCTTTTAAGAAGATACCCACTGATTCCTTTGTTAGAGGTTCCGTTATAGGCTCCGAAGAGCAGCACAGCGGCTAGAAGCGCGAGCACGGGCCGCTCCAGCGCTATGTACAGCGCGTCGAAGTGACGCGAGGAATGGTCGCGGAACAAGTGCCCCGCGCCCGTCCACGCCGGCAGCAGGGGCACCGTCAGCTGACACGTCGTTATTAACCACTACGGCAAAATTTGATTGTTAGAAAATTTGCCCAATAGGTTTTAATATTTTTAATACGCATGATCCGCTGCAAATTGGTATTTCAATTAAATTTAAACAATAAAACGAAAGAAATCAAGCCACACAATCGCACAGCTCTCGAACCTGCGACTCCTGGCTTAGCGCCAATCGTTTTAACAACTAAACTTCCGAGGAGTTTGAATTTCTTCATTTTATCGTGTCACGTCTTAGCTTAGCGTCTAAGGGAGATGAGCGACATCTGGTGGCCAATGTCGCAATTAATTGTCACCGACCTAATTAAAAAGTTTTTATATCAAGTCGATGAACCATGTGGTAAGCTCACTTTGTGGTCTGAAGGCTTGAAGCCTTTCTCGCGAAGGTGGTGGTGTAGGAAGGCGAGGAACAGTCCCAGCAGGCAGGTGGGGAGGCTGGCCAGAGGGCTCGTGTAGTACTGGCTGAACGAGGGCTCGTGCACGAACATCGTGCGGATGTTGCTGGGAAATAATGAGTAAAGTAAAAAGAGAACTAGACTAGATACTAGATAGAGACGTAAGATTTTTTGAAGGGCGTCTGAAATCTGATACAGACTTAAAGACATTTCAAAATATCGCCTTAACTTACTTTGGAACAGATATAAATATCAAAGGTCTCCATTTATGAATGTAGGCTCTGATCAGGTTTGCTACGCAGCTGACAACGAATGCGATTCCCAACAGCGGCAGTGCGTAGCGCCGAGCCCGCAGCAGGCTCAGCGTTATGATACAGCCTGCCACGTACAGCTGCATACTCACTGCCAAGAACCTGTGAACAAAATGTTCCTAGTGTAGACTATGTATTCTTAATATTTTCTAGATTTTCAGGAACCACGGTTTCAGGACTAGTACAGTCAGCACCAGAAGTCGGTTAACACAAATCGATTTACATAGAGTCATTATCTTTCTATGTCATGTAGGAATTGGTGCTTAGTATGTTTTAACTATACCAGGTGTCAAGCCTATTTTGTTACTTAATAGCACAACAGTAATTCATTGAATTCGATTGTGTACAGTTCGCTTGAAAATCTAAATGTGTTAATTGACTTTTCATGCTGGCTGTACCTACTTACCAGGTTTGCACCAGGCAGTGGTGCTCAGGCTCCACAAGGTTGTGGAGGAAGACGGCGTGGTACCAGAACTTGCGCCGGCACACGTCACTCTCGGCGCCCACCAGCATCGGCCACATCGGGCCGTCACGCGTCAGCGGCCACCAGCTCGCCGCAAAGCCTATTGCCAATATGTATACTGGGTATATCCTGGAAAAGTTAATATTGAATCTCTCAAAACGTTTATTCATCATCATCATCATTCTCCTGCCCTTATCCCAATTTTTACTTGGGATCGGCGCAACATGTCTCAAGACGTTTATTATTCCTTAAAAATAAATAACATAGATTATAAAATAATATGTTCAGGGATTACGGTCAACTAAATCTAATACCTGAAGATTCTCTTGATGACAAGTTTGGGCAACATATGGAAGTTGGGCGTGGGACTCATGCTCAGTAGTGAGTGGGCCAGTAGGAAGCTGGACACCAGGATGAACGTCTGTATCGATGAGTTGCCGTTCTGCAGCAGCATCATCACGGGGTGATGCGACATCTGGAAACGGTGACTACACGTCAAAGGAGACAGAAAAATACCTCACGGGAAATATACATTGGTACGTTTTATTATTTTGCAAGACAACCAGACCTTCACCACTGTACATTTAATACTGTTTAGCTTGCAGCCATACATACTTCTTCAACATAGGAAGGGTTTTGCAAGAACAGCATATCGTGCAGGACGCCGGCGTGAGTGAACATCACCGCCAGAATCATTATGACCCTGAAACATACGCAAAAGGCATGAATGGTAACGCTGATTAATTTAAAAGAGGACATATTAATTTTGAAACAAGGGCACAATGTTCATGAACCATGACTTCTAAAAATAAAACGACAAAAACTGACAGTTTGCACAAATTACCTGAATCCTTCGACAGGTAGTAGCGCGGCCAGCCGCGGGTCTCCGTCTGGGTAGGGACACACCAGCTCCTCCCAGTTCCTCACCAACGACCAGGAGGTCAGCGCATTACTCTCTGCAAGGGCAGCCCGACATTTTTAACTTACCACGTAAGGCAGTGATCCCACTGATAGCGACAAACCGAATAAAAGTCGGAAATTTTCTTGACGAGCTTAAGAGAAATAAACTTGCTCGGCGAAACTCGTTCAGTGATATTTGCTCGCTTGATCATTTCGTTTCATGATCTTTTCTAAACAGTGCGTCTTCCAAAATGGATAACACATGTGCATCTCACATTATTGCCTGGTTCAGATAACGATTATTATTGTACGATAGTGGTTATGTAGTGGCAGCATAGACAGGAGACAGAGCGACGCGGGCGAGTGGCGCTCGTGGCAATTCCACACTCTCTTAAGGCCCAGCTACAAAGTTATCAGATCTACACACTCGCTTGTCAATGATTGTAAACCCGTTCATAAATAAATAAATATTTTAGTAAATGGTATTACTCTAACATCTGATTAAAATGTTTTACTTACTTTTCTCTTTGCCCCTCGTAGTCACATCATAAACAGTACCAATTAAATTAAGGGCAACGATAACCAAAACGGCATACAGGAATCCATGGTGACGGGTACCCACACTAGCACTTAAGTCCCTCATAGCGACATGCTGCGTATGTGTGCGGCAATAGCTGAGCTGTGTGAGCGAGGCCCGCAGGCCGTGCCGCCGCGCCAGGCTGGAGGCGCAGCGCTCGAAGTACCGCGAGTGGCTGGCGGTGCGGAGTGACGGGCAGCGCGCGCTCACGCAGTAGCCGCGATGCACTAGGCTGCGGTTGAAGTTGTGGGGGTCGGACGAGTACTCCTACAAGTAGTTTGATTTAATGAATATGGAACAGGGAAGGTCAAGGATGACCTTTGTTAAACACAATCATCATTTCTCTGCCCTTATCCCAATTATTATCTGGGGCCGACGCAGCATGTCTCCTTCTTCCACACGTTCCTATCTGACGTCATTTCGCAAGTAACACTCTTTGCAGCCATATCATCCTTGTAAAACACAATATTTAAAGTGAAAAATTAATGGATTTAATAATTCTGGATGCAGTTTTATATTTTTGCGTCCTGACAGACATTATTACCAGCATCAAGTCGTACGTAGGATGCGGCTCCCGCAGCGGCCTCACATGGAAGGTACCGACGCAGTAGAGCGCGCCGCGCTGCTGCAGGCAACCTTCAAACTCGTCCAGATGGAACAGCTTCGGGAAGCGGGCGTAGTCCGCGGCTGTGGTAACAATTACCTTTGTCAGATAGTTTTAATCGCTCCCATATAACTTGCAGATGTAAATATTTTGTGATGTATGTTTTCTCGTTAGATGGCATTTTTTCGCTTGTTATTATAAGTAACCAATCACCGTACATTTAGCTAGTCCCTATTTGCTAAGGTTTCAGTATGAGAATGTTTACAGTACCAGTGACAGCTCCAGCCGCTGCTCGTAGACATCCCGCCACCACCACCAACAGTTTAAACGCCACCACTCTCAGCATTGTGGCAACGCTGAACACACAACTATATACCTAACATATAGGAAATACAGCCTAAAATTGCATGACAATGTTAACAAGTAACGCTAACAACGTGCAACAATAATGTAAGACCGATTGCTAATACCCAGTATGTGTGATATTTTTAACTTGTGAAGGAATATTATAAAAGCTCTACTTTACAAAAAAAGGACCTGCATATGATTTTTAGAGTTTCTATGTTAAATAAGCGAGCTGGGTAATTTACGTTTTCGTACAGATACAAGTTATTATTGTGAAAACTGCTCTGAAATGATAAATGATAAACATAGGGTAAAAGCCAAGTAACCCGCTGTTGTTAAATCACTCCAAACACAGGAGAGAAATAAGAATGTTAAAAATGTACGGAACTGCACCTTCTAAGTATTGTACGCGGTCAGGACAACAACCTTGAGTAAGCGATGCGCATATATTCGTCGTAATTAAGGTCAAGTGCAAGAACATCGCCTCATTATCCTAATTATTATTTTAATAAAGCTATTTTTAAGCGATTCTATTTCTGATTCTAGATGGGTCTCTAACCGCGTAATATCTGGGTATACCTACCTCTAAAAGTTTGTGTAGATAACAATATTTTATAACGGTACAGAAGTTTTGTTATTAAAAACAAATGAAACAAGACTTCTGTAAAATGCTTTATTTCATGATTTTAGCTCGAGTTCTTAAATCGAATAGTAGCCCCTACAGCCAAGTGGCATTCCTACAATCGTAGACAATGATCGGAAGTATGGAAATGGCAATTCGCCACACACTGCACACTTACATTCAGAGCTGCTTGAACGCAACTATATAACAATGACAATATATTCTTATTAATATATTGACCGTATGTCGAGGTTCCTTCATACGTGTGGCTTCCATACATTCAAACATTGTCGATTAATAGTGATTATAGAAGTGTACTTGGATAGTGTACTTATGCATATACATCTAACTTACTTTAACATTTATACCTACTGAATTGATTTGCATTCAAACCTTTATTGTAACCCAACCAACCATTTTAAAATTAGAGGACACAGAATTGGACACTTACACTTAACGTTAAATGCAATAGAAGTCTTAATTACAAATACATCTAAAGTAAATATTTGTACAAAATGATTCTCAGTATCCCTTAAAACGGGTTTAAACTTTAACCCTTATCACTTTAATATCTTAAATGTTTATAAATATACTTAGGCATAATATAGCCTATAAATGTCTTTAGTTTGAATTAATTCTAACGTTTGAGCACTGTCAGATACATTGCAATTTGACCATCAATTCACCGTAGCTTCATCACATGTGACGTCACATCATGAGAGCCGTCACGAACCGCTGCGCCGGCATCTCCACCATGACAGTGAGCGGGATGGCGAGCGCGTAGGAGAAGCAGCTGGTCGCCAGCCAGTCCATTATCTGCAGGGAAACAGGCAAAATATGAAGATACGCTTCATGTAACTGCATAGACAGATAAGTCACTTTGCTATTTTCAGAACACAAGGTTAATGAAATACGGAATAATAAAATTATAATTTTGTTAAGTAAAAAAATCAATGTTCATTAAGTTGTGTTTGTCGATTATGAGAATAATCTTCAAAGGTCGAGTTAGGTGCTTTCTTTACAAGTTAGAACTAAGTATAGAAGCTGTAAGACCTGAGAATCTACCGACGCCGGTGTACATGTGAGACATATTACACATAGTCTTTCTTCAACAGCGGCTACAGTCTTACCTGAATTGGTGGGGCCTGGCTTCTGACATCCAATATGACAGGTCCTAAGGTCGACTTACCACCGAGAGCAGGGAGGCGTGCACGGGTTGGTGCGTGGAGGCGGCGACGAACATGTTGACGCACCAGTGCACCGCCAGCACCGCCAGCGACATGCGGCCCATCGCCTGCCAGCCGCGCCACGCGAATAAGGACTTCAGCCAGCCTACATAATTCCAGCTTTTAATAAAACTTGTATAGGCGGTCCGAAATTATTGCAGCAATTACTGTATTAGGAAAAGAGGATTAACCTTCCAACCCGTTGAAGATGCCGAACATTACGATGCCGCAGAGGCCGGAGAGCAAGGGCCGCTCGAGCGCCACATAGGCGGCCACGAACCACGGCGCGGAGTACGCGCGCACCCAGTGCCCCGACATGATCCACGACACTGTCAGCACCGGCGCCGCGTGGTACGGCAGCCTCAACCACTGCACACCAGAGGGGAACTTGACATACAATGTTACATAATACTTAAAATAGCAGAAGGACCTCATGACCAGAATAAATGTGGTTTTTGATGTCCCTACTTTCTCGACTCACCTTCTCTACTGCAGTTTGCCACTTTTCCAATTCATATCGTTTTTGAGATTAAAAAAACGTCCCGTGTGTAACACTTACTTTGTACGAGGATACCTTGACGCCTGCTTCCTGCAGTTCAAAGTGCAGAAAGGCAAAGAACAGGCCTACGAGGCAGGGCGGCAGGCTGCCCCACGGCGCCTCATACAGCCGCGCGAACGAGGGCACGCCGCGGTACATGGTGCGCAGGGTACTGAGTGGACACCAGAAAAGAGTCAAACGTTTTTAAACTTGAGAGGTTGCTCACAGATGTCCGCATTGGTGATTATGATTCGTATATGTGTGATCGATGTTAATACCTCGGATAAGCTATGTACATGAGCGACTTCCAATCAAACACATATGCGAGGAGTCCATTGAGCAGGCTGGAGGCGGCGACCAGGCCGGCCAGCACGGGCAGCGCGCGCTCCCGCCGCGAGGACAGGTACACCGTCAGCACCGCCGCCACCGCGTACAGCTGTGTGTCCACAGCCAGGAACCTGGCCAAGTGGAGTACACTTTGATTAGAACCAGATCTCGTACAAATCTAGCACTATACTTAGAAAAGACTTAGAACTTTACACATCGAAAAAGAACTTTCGATTGTTTATCAGTTTCGATAAAATGTTAGGTAGAATCATTAATTTTTCCTTCAAAATGTCTATAACTCTGATCGCTGTACCAGAAATAGGATAGCAGAAGTAAATTGAAAATAAATACACGTTTCTTGATCTTGATGAATTTTTTATCAGTTACTCACCAAGTCTGCACGAGACAGATGTCTTCTGGGTCGACGAGGTTGTTGAGGAAGAGCGCGTGCGTCCAGAACTTCCTGCGACAGGCCTCGCTCTCGGCGCCCACCACGGCCGGCCACAGCGGGCCGGAGCCGGCGCTCGCCCACCACGTCGCCGCGTACCCTACCACCAGCAGGTACACCGGGGATATCCTGCGAAAAACCACGGCATGAGCTCAATACAAAACTGGCTACATTATATGTAACTACTCCGCACTTCATAATGAATTCAATAATTGGGCACAAAAAAACCTAATTAGTCCGTCAGATAGATTTCCAAAGAAATTCAAAATCAGCAAGAGCAGCAACAGTGACCAGACTTATGCTGTACCTGGCAATTCTCTTAATGGCGATGTAGGGCAGCATGCGGAAGGAGAGCTTCTGGACCTTCGAGAACAGCAGCAGGTTGTAGGCGAGCAGGAAGTTAGACAGCGTGATGAACAACTGCACCACTGACGTGCCGTTTAGGAAGAACATCAGTGCCGGGTGGTGCGAGATCTGCAGTCGACAATAAATTATAAATTTCAGAGTATGCGATTTGAATTAAATTTTTAGGTGTTAAGTTACCTACTGTTATGAAGAATAAAGACTTGTATTATGTACAGTGAATATAATATTTACATAGAAGGAGAAACGTAAACATAACAATACAAGATGAAAATTTTATGATAAAATATTTACAATTAATGATGCTGCCACCGATGAGTTTGTAAACCTAAACCTGTGCGGAGGCAGCACCGCCACAAATTGTTTGGTATTGGTTTAAGACTTGATAGATGCTTTGTAGTTTTTTTTTGCTTTGTTTTAATTAAATATTTAGATCAATTTAATCCTATAAATGAACGATACTTTATTTTGAGTCATCTGTTATTCTGTTCCATATCTCAGATCGCACCTGTTCGACCCACCGCGGGTTGTAAATGTAGAGCGCGTCCTGGATGCAGCCGCTGTGCGCCGCCATGATCAGCAGCATCAGGAGCACCCTGAAAAATAAATCGTTCACGATTTTAGAATACCGTAACTTTTTTTTTCTGTCAGAGATAATATGGAATCGAAATAGTACGGGTGTCGTTCATTTAGTAAGTAACATTGCATCTTATTATAATAACTAATACCAAAATTATACTATTGCTATTGGATATTAAGGGGGACGCTCGTAAAATCTTGGTTGTATATTATAACTTTACGGTAGGCGTCATTGGGTAGGTTTGTATGTGAGGCATATGTGACCTGATGCCCTGCACGGGCGAGAGCGCGGAGATGCGCGGGTCGCCGTCCGTGTAGTGCGCCGTCAGCCGCCGCCAGTTGTCGCGCACCGACCACACCGACAACGCCGCCAACTCTGCACACAAACACACACACATGCTACACTGCAAGTGTACGACACACAAATATGTAGAGTTTTTTAACGGAACAATTAACAAAACCAAACAAAAAATAGGCGTCATTACCAAAAATTTAAACAGTACCTCACTAAAATAGACTAATTTGAATTTATAATAATTATTTTTAGTTCCTGTAGCATACTTGTCTTGGCGAGTACAAGAAACTATGACTGACGTAGGTACCTACTTGTGGTACTATTTGAGGAAGGATTTATATAAATAGCATTTGTTTTTGAGAAAATTAGCATTACAGTATGATGAGTTTAGCATATTACTTTGTAGGTTCAGCAATGTAGATAATTATAGACTTCTCGGTGATATACCGGTGATTAAGAGCTTTGCATGAAGAACAACAAGTTATCATCACTAAGTGCTTGTACACGTTGACTCGCGGGCGCGGTGGCGGGCGATGTCACGAAATATCAAACATATGAGGTGCTTCCGAGTGTTCACGTTCAAAACGCACGTGCGGTCCAACTAGCGGGCTAACTAGCGACTGGCGCGCGCGGCGAGCTCGCGACAATTTCAAACGCTTGAGACCTGTGTGTGTGTTCACGTCGAACTAGCGGCGGCGCGCGCGTTTCACTCGCGACGTCAGGTCAGTTCAACCAGTTTGAACTTGTCGCTAGATGCAATAGCGCGTTTTTATCATGTCATTCAGTACAGAAGATGTAAAATGATGTAGAAGAAGTAAAATCTTGAAGGATGTTCCCTCAAAATACCATATAAAGTATGAAATTCACCATACCGTTCTCTTTCTTTATTAATTTCGTGCACACCAATTCTAATTTTTAGCATCTCCCACTTTAGGTATGAATTTTCGGTTAAAAATAAAAGATCGTCGTCCATGTTTACAACCTCTGAAATACGTCACGATCGCGCGAACGCCTGGCGTTTAATGTGAACACGAGCCCGCCACGTCTCCCGCGCCCGCGCACGCGCCCGCGCCCGCGCGTAGCAACGTGTACAAGCACTAATGGTAGCTGGATGTATATTGGTTTCAGATGCGGTTGTTTTTTTAAAGTACAATAAAACATTTTGCTCACTCATCAAACGCGTTTGATATCATTAAGAGACTTACTTTTGTCATTGTCATCTGTAAGCAAATCGTATGCTGTTCCGATGACATTCATCGCAAGGAGACCAGCCAGTACTGTGAGGAAGAGTTTCTGCGGCACGTCCATGGGCTCTGAGGAGTGTTGGCGTGCGTACTCCTGCGCGTGCGTGCGGCAGTAGCTGAGTGCGTGCAGCGAGACGTGCAGCGAGTGCCGGCGCGCGCGCGCGGCCACGCAGCGCTCGAAGCGGCGCGACGCGTTGCGCTCTCCCGCCAGTGACGCGCAGCGCGCGCTCACGCAGTAGCCGCGGTGCAACTCCGTGCGGTTGAAGTGGTGCACATCCTCCGAGTACTCCTGCAGGGACGGACAGAAAACATTAGTAAAAGGATTGACCTGGTACAATATGATCTGCAGAACAAAAGCCCTTACGACGTTATCTGACCTGCACTAGGGGTCAGTGTTTTTGATGTATTAAAATTAGCATACAATATTTTTACATGCTCTTTGATGAACACTTTTTGGAGCATGGAGCTTATCGAATAAGGGCCTGGAGAAGCAAGGTAGAAGTCGGACCTTAAGCGTGTTATAGAGGGGGCTGGGGTGACTGAGCGGCGCGATGGTGAAGGAGCCGAGACAGTAGAGCCCGCCGGGCCGCGCCAGGCAAGACTCGTAGTCGTCCAGCTGGAACAGCCGCGGAAACTGGCTGTACTCCTCATCTGGAACCAAAGGGAGTGGGGGAGGGGTAAAAAACTTGACCTAAAGAGCCAACGTTTTAGATGAGAAATTAATATGGTGCTTTTGCATCGATACCAAAATAATTTAGTATAATGTCGCGATTGCAGCGAGAGATTGCATTTAATTGGTACGGCAGACAACCTACCGGAATCGCAAGTGTATGTCGTAAAACCCTCATGACTGGTCGACGCCAGGAATATTCTAGAAATAATACTTTTACTATGGATTAGCTAACACATATTGCTCGAGTAAAAGCACACCGCTAGTCCGCACAAGGTCGCTAGTTCGATGACAGAAAGAAATCGATATTACAATATGTAGATAGAAGAAGGCTAGCAATGCAAATGTATTAAACTTCTAAAACAATATGCAAAACGATAAAACCTTCTCCCAAAAAAGTAAATTTCCCAAAATAGAAAAACCAAATAAGTAATCGTCCTCACATAACATGATACTGCTCCGATGGACTCAACATTATCGTGAATGTTAAGGCCGAGGCCTGCACTCCAAAAAAACGAATACTAGCCATAAACCCCTTATTGATATTCGAAGGTATTTCAGGTTAGTCATTATCTAAGAACATGTTAGAATAATTTTCGATCACCAAAGCTGTTATTAGCTACGTGTGAATACGTGGTAGTTTCCTCATCTCGGTGAAAAGCAAGTTCTTTCAGCCTTAACTTGGAAATGGACTCATTTATTTTCACAATTCCACATTGACGATATCTCAGATTTTTCTAATTCAATTCGGATTATAAGTTTTCTAGATAAGCCACAATGAGTTAATCATATGACCTTATTTAAAAAAGCCTAATCGTATTATAATAAGTATTTATGTTGCACGTGTTGAGCCTTTGAGTGTTAAAATCATCCATGTTTGTCAAATTATTAGGATTTTGAAATATGTTATTTTAGTAGAACTTGTTCTATTCCTGTCCTACATATAGTGTCCTGGGTTAATATATGTAGTTTTAAAAATCAGTCTCCAGTAACAAAAGCATAAATCTCGTTGATTTACGTTTTTTACCGTATATTAAAAAATATTTTAATAAATAATAATAAGTATTTTTAACGCAAAAGCAGCAGCACAAAGACTCGCAGTCCTATGAGGTCTGTCGCGCAATTGGGCAACCTTTTAGAACAAATTCTATGAAAACAAAGTACCTAATTAACATGTCTTGAGTTCCTGTTAGAATGCGTAGATTATAATAAACATTCCTGTAACAAATAAAATCACTGGCGCAAATCTGATGAATATTTATCACATCATTATTACGCACGCAGCTATCGCTTAATAAGGCTTTTTTTCGCAAAATATTTTTTTATTAAAATTTATAATATTTCCAAGTGTTGAGCTTTAAACGTTCTGTTATTTGCGATGTTTTTTAATCAATGGCTGTAACGTATTGTGATAAAACAATTATATTTATTTTATGATCAATCGGTGGGCCACTTTTTAAAGTGTCCTAAACAACTTGCTACACGAAGAGCAACAAAGTCAAAAAATCAAAATCATTTTCGCATAGTTCTTACTGAAGCTGAACTGAAAAGTTTCAGCTAAACTTATCGTGAAGAAGAGAACAACTTCCACCAAAGACAAATCTATCAGTGTGGCTGAGTACCAGGAAATGCAATCTGCGGAGTACGATTCAATGTTATGGTTAAAGAGCAAATTCTATAATGTGAATATTATGAAAAGTGGTAAATGTCTTTTGTTTTCAAGTGCTGACTACTTAATTGGCAATTATCCTTTTACGTCGTATGGTGCACAATCCACGCAGCATTTGTGAGGATAAGAGATGAAATATCGTGCTATACTAGTCATCAATTTAGAAATCGAGATTTTCTACCCTTTTTTTCGTGGTGAAACCGTAATGACTTCAATCCACGCTGAGGGCACAGCGTCGGAATATGACGGACACCCACCGACTAAAAACACCCCGGGCCCCTTCTACTACTTTAGCCAGCGTCACGGGATCGCTCGCGCATGCTCTGCGTAACCCGGGCTGGAGGTTTTCTACCCTGCGTGTAAATCGCTTTTTTATGAAAATCTGTCTGTTAGACTAATTAGTGCCTATGTCCAAAATGGTTTCCTCAAGCTTTAATGTTAAGAACAAATCTAGTCTCTCTTGGTGGGTGTCCCAAACATCATCCCTGTGGAGAGGAGCCGGCAAGAAACTCCATATCTAGATTATGTCATATCTCTACGATTAGCAATAGTTTTTTAATGGTGTGAGTTAGAAATATCATCTGTAAGAATAACACTTTGGAACCGCGCAACTAGAGTCAGTAATTATCGTTTTAAAAATGATTTTGATATTCATATCAATGTACGATACCGATACTATTTTAATTGAAGTTAAGTTTCTAAATTAACGAAAACTTAAGCCGATAGTAACTCTTTTTACAAATATAACTGTTAAATAAAGCGAATACAATTTGTTAAAAAAAAAAGATATTTAACATAAAAACACATATTTAGGAATAAATCAATTATATATAAGCAGTTAATATTTACTATTCATGACCAATTTTATCCGTATACCCATATACCCCATACTTACCGGTGACGTCCCGCGCATGCGCCAGCGCCGGCGCCAGCAGCAGTAACAGCAGCACTCTCTGCATCTCCCCCTAACACACTGGACTCTCCACTTAGCTTGATGCTCTTCTAACTACTCTACCCTAAAGCTTACACGATTATACGTACTTTTATATTTAACTTTACTATTATTTGCGACATAGTAACATTTTTCTTTACATTTGTGATCTCTTATTTTACAGTTCAGAAAGACTACTTTATCAGGATCTTCAGGATCTGTTTTAGATATTTTATTAATTAAGTTGTTTTGACTAAAAAGTAGAGTTCGTTACTTTTATGTTTACTAGGAAAGCAGTCAAAAATAAAAGAATCTAAATTGATAGTATTCACTTTTGATTCAAATCACTTGTAATACTGATATTTAGATATCACTAAACAAACAAACAAGTTACTTCTACACGTCTCTTGATTGTGACTGCGCAACATGTTATATGGGGCGTGCGCCGGCGCAGCGCAGCAGTAGCTCTCCGCTCAATGTCACTGTCACTCCGCAGCGTGGCGCGTGGCGCCGACTCTCGTGGGTGGAAAGGGTGCTGAACTGCGGCTACTGTTACCCGTAGGATGTGCAGATCAAGCTGCGACGATTGTGGTGGCTAAACGTACTATTAACAAAAAAAGCATCGAAACCTGTCCAAAAACCAGTGGCTAACTATATTTGACGACTATTTGTACTAGAGTGAATATTTTTCGAAGTAATTAAATAAGAACAGGACAAATACAGATCTAATTTAAATTTTATTAGTATGTGTTCGTCAAACCATAATTCTAAATAATTATAAAACCTAATTGCATAGTCGGTGGCAAGTTATTGCTGCTTTTTATTCTTATACGCATATGTTTAAGTTGTTTTCGCGACTTGTAAAAACCTATTCTATAATTGGTTCACATTTTAATATCTCGTCATCATAAATAGGGCATTGAATAGGTAGACCAATCTAAACTCACATATATTAAATTATATTTATACATGAAACCTCACGCACTTTTTATATTTGTGATTGGGTTGGGTACTTGACTACTACCCAATTGTATTTGTTTAAAATTTATGACTGTTCACTTCTGATTCTTCTCAGCTGAGCAGTCGTAACATTAAACGTATACTCCAATTAAGTTGATGAAGCAACTCCGAGCATTCGCAGACCAGTGCGTGTGGTTATGTAATGCGTGGCGATGTTAAACTCTGTTTAGGCACGCTTTGCACAACGCTGTGTTTTGTAAACTATCCAAAATATTGCAATGATATTAATAGCTCAGTGATCGAGTAGACTGGTTTACACAAGGTCAGGGTTGGCTTCCCCGACTGTGTGAAATTACGATTGTAGAGTCAGGGGGTTCGAACTCTATTTGAGCTATTTTCTTGAATGAGTATTATTGTTATGGGCAAACTATCTTTTTAGCCTAGTGGTTGCAAGCATAACTGTTGAGCACGAAGTTTTGTGTTGTAAAATCGAGTCAGTCGGGTCATAAATAAGTAGTTCTTCGATTTTTCTGGTGGTTAGTGGGCATTTTATTGGACTAAAGGAATAAAGAAACTCTGAAAGTGCTTCTGTGTTTGCGCACTCGATATGTTTTCATTGGCTGATACTCGGAGTACCACTATAATTAGCAATTCATGTCGGACATACAAGTAACATGTTTTGACAGAATCTTTCACATCACCCGCTCACAGAGCCCTTGAGGTCAACACATTGCGGTTTATTTGCATAACTTGCGCATATGTAGGAAGCATTCTACAACATTAAGTTACGGAGTTATGGACAGTCGTTATCAGGAACACTCACATTAATGGCAGTACTCACGCCCGTCTCACAACCTAACTGCACCCAGCGTGCATCGCATTGTATTACTTCAGTAAAAAATGGGATATTTTTTTAAATGCACTTCTTTACAATTTTTCAGCACGCTAGGTAACTCCACTTACAAACTGTATGCATAAGGCAGTCTTTTGCTTCGCGCTCGACTTGGTGGCACTGCCGTGCCCCCATATGAATGTGGAGTATAATTTACGACGGGCCTGTTAGTCAAGTGGTTAGTGACCCTGACTGCTAAGCCGTGTAGGTCGTGGGTTCGATTCCCACTCAGGACAAATGTTTGTGTGATGAGCACGACCATTTGTTCTGAGTCTGGGTGTAATTTATCTATAATTTATGTATATATTTAGAAATATATAAGTATGTTTATCAGCTGTCTGATTACCATAACACAAGCTCTGCTTAGCTTGGGATCAGATGGCCGTCTTTGGATACTTTCCCAAGATATTTATTTTATTTATTTACAGATCAATTGCCAAAAAGGGTAAGGGTTGGTAAATATAATTTTCCAATAGATGTTCCCATATTCTAGTTACTGTGTATTAATCATTGAACATATCTATTGTCCTACCTTCAAATATTTGGCAAAGTCGAGGTCTTCACTAAATTCGAAAATGTCCAAATGTGTCCAACCGTAGTATGGACCTAGTAGTGCCAAGGCAAAGCCGAATGAGCCAGTGCATCTAGGGAAATACCACTCCAAACTACCAAGAAATTGGAATTAGGAAAACACTAAAATGGAAATCAATAATATTGCATAATCCCCGCATACATTACTGTTTTATTTCCATCGCGAGTGTATACAACCGTGAGGCAGCCGGCAATGGATCATGGCAATGGCACCTATCTATCGGGCAGACATTAGGGAGTGGGCGGGATGGCCGACATTGATGCTCGGCCAATGTCACTGTTACGACTCTCAATTTTTTCGTTAAACTTGTCCAATGGCACATTTTAATCTATACATATAATAAATCTGTAGAAAAGTCATTTTTGTACATTGAAGAAATTGGAAAAAAAAATAGCCAGGGTGTGAAAATATAACTAACAGAACCCATTTCCATCATTTTTGAAATTTTTGTCTGTTTGTCTGTTTGTCTGTTTGTCTGTTTGTCTGTTTGTCTGTTTGTATGTGCGCGCATCACGTAAAATCTACGAAATCAATGCAGACAATGTTTATACACAAAAATTATAAGCAACTTGAGGTATAACTTAGTCTTTGTTTGATCAAAATCGTTTCACTCTACCAAAAGATATGATTAATTTAGTGAATTCAAGAAGTAAAATAATTACGTTACGCAATTCAGTGTAGTACATGCAACGACATCTTATGACAAAAAATAGAACTAATTTTGACAGCTAAATTTCAAATCCGATAGATGGCGTTGTGCAAATTTCGTCGTTTTCTGAATCGCAGTGTTAAGATTTGACACCATTATATTATTGCTTAAGGTCGGGCTAACATAAATACTATATATTTTTGTGCTATACTATACGGGGGGTGATCAATCACGAATTTTCGTAACTTTTCTACTGTCACTATAGCTGTGTACGAGTCACCATAGCGACCAAAATACTGTTGCTATGGTTTTATGTTTTTACATTAATTTGTACTAACATGTTATTTGGCTTACAGCATAGCAATTAAAATAGCCGGGTTGGGGAAATACGAGCTTCGTATTTTTTCACTTCACGTTCAAATTTCATTTCGACATATTATACTTTTTGAATTTATTTTTCAATAATTTTTTAATACAAATTTTACTAAACAAACATTTACTTTTCTTCCATCGTTTTTGGTAGTGCAAAAGTATTGTATGAAGTACCTGGCTTTTTTAACATAAAATTGTTTTTCAAAATAAACAAAAACAATAGTTTGGACGGTAAATGATTTACTATATTTTATTAACTAGCTGTTGACTGCAATTTTGTTGTGTGTTACGCGTGGTTTTGTAGATTTTATAGTACTTATACACTACTACAATTGTGCACCAATTGCGATGGTATAGGGTAGTTGCATTGGTAATAGTGTGTTGATAGACTGTTATTAATATCATTAATCTCGCGTACGAGTATGCCCCGTTCACATTCTCCCGCAAATGTTTTGTTACGTGTGCGTAACATTACTCTTCTTCAGGCTCAGTTAGCTCAGCTCAAACTAACATACTTAGAAACTTGAAACATTGATAACCATATAACACTAAGAAAGGATTTTTTGAAATTCGACCGTCAAGGAGTAGAAAGAAAACGAAATAGAAGATCGGTGCCCGGAATAATCTGCTGCGCCCGCATACATCCACCAGATTGGGAGCGGCGTCGGATGTTTGCCGCACCACAGTGCATAGCTCTCAATTAGCTTTTTAGTGGAACAATAGTTCCCGGTAATTACAGATAATTCAAGGATTTCATGTCGAACTGAAACTCTTGGGCTGGGATAAGACCTTGTCAAAAGTAGGGGGACCATTTCTGGTTTCCTGATATGAGCTCATCTGTTAGAGCCTGCGTAGACCATTGTTTACCATGCAAAGTAAATAAAGGCCTTTCTGGTAAAACACTATTCATGTTGACACTGGTGGTAAGATGACTGGCGGGAGTATGACAAAGAAGTGTATCATGGTTATTATGGGCGCTTTTGCGAAATTTTGTCATTTGGGTGCAGGTGACTTCAGCCTATGAGGCCTTTGGAGGTTTCTTTCACATTTTTGGTGCAGCCAAACGAATTGAATCTGAACAAGGTGCCTCTTTTACCGGACGGGAGTTTTAGAGCTTGTGTAGTGAATGCTCAATGGATTTCATGAGGTTGCCAGTGGTGTATTGCGGGCCAATGGCCAGGTAGAGCGAATGATGTCAGTGCTGATCAATTGTTTTACCATTGCTGAAAATCACGAGAACAAATCTTGGAAGTCAATTATTATTGGTGAGGTTAAAGAGGATCGGTAAAACGCCACTTTAGTTGTTGATCGGCTACAATAAAAGTTCCCCAAGATTTAATTTCCTAACTTCTGATCTTGACGCGAATTTTAGTCGTAAGGGACTTCGTAAATATCCAGTTGGATGTTTACGAAGTCTTTCATGACAGATGATAGACTAGATAGTTTGCTAGGCGTATCTGAATGTTTAGATGGTACAAAGAATAATACTTGAGTTTAATATTGTAATGTAGTCGAAGTTGTTTTTATTGGTGCGTGCAAATTAGCATCGATTGAAGTGTTATAAGAATTACCTACGAATTATTTTACTATTGTAATAGGAAGATCATTTTTGTTTTTAAAATGATTGTGTATACAACCGAAACCAACAAATGGATTGTAATGTATGGAAACTTGATATTACACTGTGACTGAAAGCTCCTACGCTTTGACTGAGAATTTGACTGAAAGCTCCTACGCTTTGTCTGAGAATTTGACTGAAAGCTCTTACGCTTTGGCTGAAGGTACGACTGAAAGCTTTTACGCTTTGTTCGATAATTTGGAAAAAAGCTGATATGCTTTGTCCAAAACAAGATGAAAGCTTTTACGCTTTGGTTTAAAGTTGCTAAGCTTAGCCTGAAAATTAGAACGCTTTGTCTACGACATAGATTGAAAGCTTGCTACTTGATCCAGTGTGATTGCTGGAAGCTTCTACGCTTCGTAAGTTTGCTAAGCTAAGGTGTTATTAAGGTCCTAATGTAGAAAGCTTCCTCGCTTTGCGGGGTAATCAGAATAACTTGAGTATCCGAGACAGACCTGTTGTATCTATGATATCAACAGGCAACGCGAGAGCGCGTTGATTCGCAGAATGGCCGTGTCGGAGAATGAATAATTATTTATTTTTCGAGTGGCAAAGAGGCTGAATATCGTTAGCTTCCTGACCTTCATGTTGATGTTTTGACGGTGACAGTTTAAAAAGAAGTTTATTTGTATGTCAGTTCAATCTGTCAGTAGTGTGAATGTCGATGGAGCTGGCTCTCGGGCTCCGGAGACTTCACCGGCGCCGGGTGTGCGCACTGACTGAGAAATATTTAGATGGCGGACGGAAATTATCAACACGTGGATTCTAATCCTTTTGAATCTGCGACATATATTAAATTATATTTATACATGAAACCTCACGCACTTTTTATATTTGTGATTGGGTTGGGTACTTGACTACTACCCAATTGTATTTGTTTAAAATTTATGACTGTTCACTTCTGATTCTTCTCAGCTGAGCAGTCGTAACATTAAACGTATACTCCAATTAAGTTGATGAAGCAACTCCGAGCATTCGCAGACCAGTGCGTGTGGTTATGTAATGCGTGGCGATGTTAAACTCTGTTTAGGCACGCTTTGCACAACGCTGTGTTTTGTAAACTATCCAAAATATTGCAATGATATTAATAGCTCAGTGATCGAGTAGACTGGTTTACACAAGGTCAGGGTTGGCTTCCCCGACTGTGTGAAATTACGATTGTAGAGTCAGGGGGTTCGAACTCTATTTGAGCTATTTTCTTGAATGAGTATTATTGTTATGGGCAAACTATCTTTTTAGCCTAGTGGTTGCAAGCATAACTGTTGAGCACGAAGTTTTGTGTTGTAAAATCGAGTCAGTCGGGTCATAAATAAGTAGTTCTTCGATTTTTCTGGTGGTTAGTGGGCATTTTATTGGACTAAAGGAATAAAGAAACTCTGAAAGTGCTTCTGTGTTTGCGCACTCGATATGTTTTCATTGGCTGATACTCGGAGTACCACTATAATTAGCAATTCATGTCGGACATACAAGTAACATGTTTTGACAGAATCTTTCACATCACCCGCTCACAGAGCCCTTGAGGTCAACACATTGCGGTTTATTTGCATAACTTGCGCATATGTAGGAAGCATTCTACAACATTAAGTTACGGAGTTATGGACAGTCGTTATCAGGAACACTCACATTAATGGCAGTACTCACGCCCGTCTCACAACCTAACTGCACCCAGCGTGCATCGCATTGTATTACTTCAGTAAAAAATGGGATATTTTTTTAAATGCACTTCTTTACAATTTTTCAGCACGCTAGGTAACTCCACTTACAAACTGTATGCATAAGGCAGTCTTTTGCTTCGCGCTCGACTTGGTGGCACTGCCGTGCCCCCATATGAATGTGGAGTATAATTTACGACGGGCCTGTTAGTCAAGTGGTTAGTGACCCTGACTGCTAAGCCGTGTAGGTCGTGGGTTCGATTCCCACTCAGGACAAATGTTTGTGTGATGAGCACGACCATTTGTTCTGAGTCTGGGTGTAATTTATCTATAATTTATGTATATATTTAGAAATATATAAGTATGTTTATCAGCTGTCTGATTACCATAACACAAGCTCTGCTTAGCTTGGGATCAGATGGCCGTCTTTGGATACTTTCCCAAGATATTTATTTTATTTATTTACAGATCAATTGCCAAAAAGGGTAAGGGTTGGTAAATATAATTTTCCAATAGATGTTCCCATATTCTAGTTACTGTGTATTAATCATTGAACATATCTATTGTCCTACCTTCAAATATTTGGCAAAGTCGAGGTCTTCACTAAATTCGAAAATGTCCAAATGTGTCCAACCGTAGTATGGACCTAGTAGTGCCAAGGCAAAGCCGAATGAGCCAGTGCATCTAGGGAAATACCACTCCAAACTACCAAGAAATTGGAATTAGGAAAACACTAAAATGGAAATCAATAATATTGCATAATCCCCGCATACATTACTGTTTTATTTCCATCGCGAGTGTATACAACCGTGAGGCAGCCGGCAATGGATCATGGCAATGGCACCTATCTATCGGGCAGACATTAGGGAGTGGGCGGGATGGCCGACATTGATGCTCGGCCAATGTCACTGTTACGACTCTCAATTTTTTCGTTAAACTTGTCCAATGGCACATTTTAATCTATACATATAATAAATCTGTAGAAAAGTCATTTTTGTACATTGAAGAAATTGGAAAAAAAAATAGCCAGGGTGTGAAAATATAACTAACAGAACCCATTTCCATCATTTTTGAAATTTTTGTCTGTTTGTCTGTTTGTCTGTTTGTCTGTTTGTCTGTTTGTCTGTTTGTATGTGCGCGCATCACGTAAAATCTACGAAATCAATGCAGACAATGTTTATACACAAAAATTATAAGCAACTTGAGGTATAACTTAGTCTTTGTTTGATCAAAATCGTTTCACTCTACCAAAAGATATGATTAATTTAGTGAATTCAAGAAGTAAAATAATTACGTTACGCAATTCAGTGTAGTACATGCAACGACATCTTATGACAAAAAATAGAACTAATTTTGACAGCTAAATTTCAAATCCGATAGATGGCGTTGTGCAAATTTCGTCGTTTTCTGAATCGCAGTGTTAAGATTTGACACCATTATATTATTGCTTAAGGTCGGGCTAACATAAATACTATATATTTTTGTGCTATACTATACGGGGGGTGATCAATCACGAATTTTCGTAACTTTTCTACTGTCACTATAGCTGTGTACGAGTCACCATAGCGACCAAAATACTGTTGCTATGGTTTTATGTTTTTACATTAATTTGTACTAACATGTTATTTGGCTTACAGCATAGCAATTAAAATAGCCGGGTTGGGGAAATACGAGCTTCGTATTTTTTCACTTCACGTTCAAATTTCATTTCGACATATTATACTTTTTGAATTTATTTTTCAATAATTTTTTAATACAAATTTTACTAAACAAACATTTACTTTTCTTCCATCGTTTTTGGTAGTGCAAAAGTATTGTATGAAGTACCTGGCTTTTTTAACATAAAATTGTTTTTCAAAATAAACAAAAACAATAGTTTGGACGGTAAATGATTTACTATATTTTATTAACTAGCTGTTGACTGCAATTTTGTTGTGTGTTACGCGTGGTTTTGTAGATTTTATAGTACTTATACACTACTACAATTGTGCACCAATTGCGATGGTATAGGGTAGTTGCATTGGTAATAGTGTGTTGATAGACTGTTATTAATATCATTAATCTCGCGTACGAGTATGCCCCGTTCACATTCTCCCGCAAATGTTTTGTTACGTGTGCGTAACATTACTCTTCTTCAGGCTCAGTTAGCTCAGCTCAAACTAACATACTTAGAAACTTGAAACATTGATAACCATATAACACTAAGAAAGGATTTTTTGAAATTCGACCGTCAAGGAGTAGAAAGAAAACGAAATAGAAGATCGGTGCCCGGAATAATCTGCTGCGCCCGCATACATCCACCAGATTGGGAGCGGCGTCGGATGTTTGCCGCACCACAGTGCATAGCTCTCAACAAAACGTGTCGAATAATGTTTGGCTGTTTAAAAGAAACCCTGCTCAATAAGTTCTCCTTTTGGTTAGCATTGCTTTACCTGACGTTAGAAGAGAAGTCGCATGTGCGCTCGAAACAGATGTCGAGGAATCAGACACACGACATCGGACATCCCCTATGTAATACCAAAGCTTACACCCGATTAGACTTAAGAGCCAAGAGCTTCCTCCGATGTACACAGGCTACAAACGAAACTCCAACTCGAACTCGGTGCAAGATCTGGGCAGATCAGCATCTACCACCTGCCACTTATGCCCTACCTCAGAAACGTCTGCCGCCCGGAATTCTTTGCAGTGGCCTGTTTGGAAAGCATTCAACCGTCTGAGAATCCAAGCAGGTCGCTGCAAACAAAATTTGGCAAACTAGGGTATACAGACCTCTCTAACATCCAGTAAGAATGCTTCATCTCCGTACAGACGATGTCACACCACCTATAGTGACGAAAATGTCTGCACATTTGCAATTCAGAGGATCTAATATTCTCCAAATACTACGTACAATTGACACGAAAAGAAAAAGGTTTTTCTAATTATACTTAAAAATAGAGAAGAAACGGCGTAACAAACTCCACAACATAATTCAATTCATTATTACTTTTAGTGTTTCCAGAGGGTATTAGTTTGCCGTAACCAAGGATAGTTGGTGTGTTGTCATCGAGTTCTGCAAAGAAGTGATGAAGCTCAACAATAAACCGCAGAAAGAACACGGGAAGCCTCATCTGACCATTTGATCCGTGCCCAGCGAGAAACAAATAGAAGAAAAAACAAATTTACCCTCCTCAAACCACCATAATAGCCTACGCCAGTAGTCTAGGGGAAGTCTACTGTACTGTATAAAGGCAAAGACGGCATGCACGGTGCTTTGGCGCGCCTCTTAATGAGCGCTGGGGAAAACTGACTCCACGTCTATTAAGAAGCTCCCGATAAAAAGATCTCTCCCGTCAGGGTTCGCGGTAGTTTGCGAAAGTGTTCCCGTGGCTCCCGACAATACGGAACGGAAATGCACTCAGGTGGTTTTAGCCAGTCAGAATCCGGCACACTTCTTCCCCATCGCCCGTTTTCAAGACCTTCAATCCAAATTGTCAAATCAGTGTAAGATAGTGGCTACAGCAACAATATAATACGACCTTTCAACCTATGAATGTTGGACTAACCTTTAAAACTAGCAGTGTTATCAGTCAAGTAATATGTTTGTAAAACTAAAGGTTATGAGTAGAAAGTTAAGAAATTTTGGAACAGAACTGGATTAAGGAGCTTGCATTAAACTTTATTTAGCTTTACTTTGTGTACAGCACTACACATCTTCAATTTACCTAATCTTCAATACCATGCAGACAAAGTCGAGGGCAACAGCTATTTCTATTTCAAATAATTTAGGTACTATAATCTCCTTTACATGTGCTTTTGTATTTTTAGTAATAATAAGTAGTTTTAAAAATCTATTTTGAAGAGCTTCCAGTTTATCTCAGTGAGTTTTGAATGTTAACCCATAGCTGTGACATAAAAAAAAAAACTCTTAAAATATTAATAGGAACTTTGAAGCTTAGGTAGTACATTTTTTACTTAATAATATTCTTAGTTCGTCATCTATTTTCACGCCAAGGTATATGTATAAAGCCTACTCTTATCTAAACGACGTTGTTTTGTTTCGACAACCACGCGAACGAAGTCGCGGGCACAGCTAGTCTATACTATAATAAAAATGGTCGGGGTCAAATTCTGTACATTGAAGATATTTAAAAAAAAATGAGTGGGGGGCGTTTTATTATCGATACTGAAGTATAAAATGCAATTAAAAAAATTTTTGTCTGTCTGTCTGTCTGTCTGTATCTTGAACGCGAATCACGCAAAAACTACTGAACGGATTTTGATGAAACTTGGTATGGTTATAGTACCTACTCCGAGGAAGGATCATATCTACTTTTCATCCCGGAAACCGATACAGGGGGGGAGGGAGGAGAGGTGAAAGTCCCTCCCGCATCACGTAAAATCTACGAACTCAATGCAGACAATGTTTATACACAAAAATTATACGCAACTTAAGGTATAACTTAGTCTTTGTTTGATCAAAATCGGTTCACTCTACCAAAAGATATGATTAATTAAGTGAATTCAAGAAGTAAAATAATTACGTTACGCAATTCAGTGTAGTACTTGCAACGACATCTTATGACAAAAAATAGAACTAATGTTGATAGATAAATTGTAAATCCGATAGATGGCGTTGTGCAAATTTCGTCGTTTTCTGGATCGCGGTGTTAAGATTTGTTATCGTCTGTGGTAACTGCACGTCAGCGTGACGTCACTACCGGGCTGGCCGCTTAAAAAAACATCACGCGCGTCGATATGAAAAATAAAAAAAACAATTGACGCCGAGGACGCGGGAACTGGGTTGAATTTTCTAAGAAGAATAAGTTGCGGTTAAAGGATTGTTAAATTATAATTATTGATTCTGCTGTGTGTATGGGTAAAATGAGTTAATTCATTATTATTTTATGTACCTTTTGTTGGAATGATTGTTTTACGAGTATTATAAGTTACGCTAAGTGACTGTTTGATTTTCCCTCCCTTTGCTGATAAATTGTAGGTTTGCCTAAGGTGTTATATGTATTGCTAACTGTGTGATTGTTTAATATCAGAAGTGGTCCGCACAACGCCTACTGTTTGCAACATGCCGCGTGGACGAAAGCGCAGGCAAGCAACAAGTTCGGATTCATCTGGGTCTTCAAGTTCAAGTTCATCGGATAGCAGCTATGATCGCAAGCGCCGAAGGAATAAGAAACGATGCCGCAAAGGATCACCAACCGTGAGTCAGAACGTTGTGTTATCTTCAGTAACTCCCGAATTTGACCCGTTAGTGGATGATGTAGACATGTGGATTAATGTATTGGAAGCGAATGCTCGTGCTTTTGGGTGGTCTGATAGTATGATTAAATATCAGGGGCTACAAAAATTACGTAATACTGCCAAAACGTGGTTAGATTCTCTACAGAAAAATGAAACCATGTGGACTAATTGGTGTTGGAAACAGTGGCGTGAGAGATTATCAAATACTTTTCAAACCAAGCGCAATATGTACGTATTGTTAAAACAATTGATAGAAACCAAGCCTTTGCCGAATCAATCCCTTTACGAATTCTATTTCCAACAGAAAGGCAAAATAGATAGGTTGCAATTGAAATTCAAAGATCGTGATGTTGTGTCTATCATTGTAGGGTCAATCGGTGATCAAAATATTTGCACAGCGGCTGAAGCAGGTAGTTTTCCAATTTGCGATGACTTAGCTTCGTTCTTGCATGGTAAAATTCATGCAATACCTGACAAAAGCTTAGTATACAAAAATAATTCATTTTCAAAGCCCGTATTGCATCATTCTGCATTATTGCAGGGAAATGGAAATAGTCAACCGGACGTTAAATTAGAATCTCCGTTCACTGGGAACATGACAAACAGTAATTTATCGTGTTTTCGCTGTGGTGAATTAGGACATAGGCGGAACAATTGTAATATTAAAGACGATATTCAGTGCAACTCGTGTAATAAACGGGGACATTTAGAAAAAGCATGCAGGTCGAAACCGAAAACAAATGTTTTGCAAGCTGGTAATGACAAATAGTTTTCAGTGCGAGGCGTTTTTATTTTTTTTTGACATGGGCAGCGATTGCTTATTAATTACTATGAAACTTTCTGAACGTTACAATTTACAACCATTTAATTTGATTTCTCCTGTTAATTTAGTAGGATTTACTGATAGAACATCTATTCAAATTTCAAAAGCTGCTGCTGTGACTTTAAAAGTTGATACGGTGGAATTGGTTACGGTTTTGTATGTTATTGATGAGTTAACTGGATGCGATGTGTTGATAGGACGTAACTTCACGGAGGATTGTAGTATAATGTATACTCGTGTAGGGAATACACTGTCATTTCAATCGGTAAAAACAATGAGCATATTTAATATTAACACCAATATGAATTATAACGTATCTAAAGAAAATAAAACCTTATTAAATTCGATCTAATCCGAAATTACCAATTTATCTATTTACTGACGCTAGTCGTGATGGCTTAGGTTGCATAATGGTTCAAGTTACAGAACGCGGTGAGCAACCAGTTCATTTTTATAGTCGCCAGACAAGTAACGATGAAAAAAAAATATCACTCTTTTGAGCTTGAGCTGTTAGCAATTATTGTCGGTTTACAAAAATTCAGACACTACTTGCTCGGAACTCAATTTAAGATCTTTACTGACTGCAACGCTGTTAGGCACGCTTTACAAAAAAAAAAAGGAGATTGTTCCACGTTTTGGTCGGTGGGTGCTACAAACCCAAGAGTTCAATTTTGAGATTATGCATAAGCCAGGGACGCAAATGCAACATGTAGATGCTTTGAGTCGTAACCCAGTTACGGATGGTTGCAATATAGGGACTAATGATGTAATGTCTATAACTGAGGGTGACTGGCTTCTATCTGTGCAGCTTCAGGACCCAAGCATATGTAGTATTCGGGATATTTTACTGTCAGGTGAGGCCGATGCAAATAAACAGATATTTAATCAATATGAATTACTTGGCAACAAAGTATACCGTCGAACTGAGTTTGGTAGGAGATGGTTAGTGCCAAAAAAAAAAACTATGTTTGGCAAATCATTAGGGCTAACCACGATGACATAGGACATTTTGCTGTGGATAAAACTGTTGAACGAATCAGATCTAAATATTGGTTTCCACATCTGAATAAAATCGTATAAAAAATTGCCTCAATTGTATTTATTACAAAAATATTCACGGAAAGAAACCTGGTAAGCTATTTCCAATCCCAAAATATGCTAGACCGTTTCATACACTACATCTTGATCATTTGGGTCCTTTTGTTAAGTCTACACAACAAAATTCATATTTGCTAGTTATAGTAGATTCATTTACCAAATTTGTATTTATTTCTGCAGTAAAAAAAAAAAAATACTAAAGCTAGAATTGTAATTAACGAACTTAATAAAATCATTAAGGTATTCGGGAATTCCAAGCGCATAATAAGTTATTCCGGTAGTGCGTTTACTTCAAACTTTTTTAAGGCCTTCTGTAGTGAAAAGAACATTCGATCTCACGTTATAGCCACTGCTGTACCACGTTCGAACGGCCAAGTCGAGCGGTACAATTTAACTATTTTGGAAGCATTACGTAGTATGGGTGCTAATACACAAAATAATAAATGGGATCAACATATTATTAGTATTCAACAGGGTATTAATAGCACGATTAATAAAACCACATCTGCCATCCCTAGTGAGGTTTTCTTTGGATATCGTGTTAGAATGAATAATGACGGGGTTACTGATGATGATGCTGCTGAGGCTACGGTTGATCTCACAACTTTGAGACAAAGGGTTGATGAGAATATCCAAAGAAATGCGGAGAGACAGAAGGCAACCTTTGATACAAAAAGGAAAGAAGCACCTTTGTATAAAGTTGGAGACTTGGTTGTTATTAAAATTCCAAGCATGTTTAATGATGGGCAGAGTACGAAATTAATGCCTCTTTATAAAGGTCCATTTCAAATCACAGAAGAACTAGGATATGACCGCTACAGGGTTGCTGACATGAGAGGTGCCGAGAGAAGCTCTAAACGCTATAATGGAATTGCATGTGTTGAGAACATTAAGTCGTGGATTCGAATCTCGGATCCAGATACACCGAATGTTATCAATAACTAAGGTAACGAGAACATAACCTTGGGGTAAGAGAACTAAAGTTATATTACACTATCTTCTATTGATTTAGTTTCTTCATCATCTACGAATATTATTTCAGTAACATCACTATTTTCATGTATAAAAATGCTTTATTAACAGATATAAGGGAAGCATAGAAATCAAACAGTTTCAATCCAAAGGTGTAGTCAAATGCATTCGCTTCGAGCATTCTCCCAGTTGTGGTGGAGTGGCAGGATTGTACTTGGTAATGGAAATTCATGGTGAACGCTGTTGCCATTTACATGGTGATACACAACTGAATTGATTTTGAGCATCACTCAGTTTAAGCCATTTGGTTGAGTTAGCTGGCCGGTGATGGGATAGCTGGCTCCGCCAAATTCTGTCGCTCTTCTTTGCTGCGTGAATGTTGAAGTACAGCAATGACTACTTCTCGTGTGGAACTTTCAACGTTTGGTCGTAATTACCTACTTTACTGAACTAAAACTACATTATCTTGTTCTCAGCTCATGCATCAGACTATATCGCTGTTCGGGGACGAACGCGACAGCAGGACGGCCGAATGTTATCGTCTGTGGTAACTGCACGTCAGCGTGACGTCACTACCGGGCTGGCCGCTTAAAAAAACATCACGCGCGTCGATATGAAAAATAAAAAAAACAATTGACGCCGAGGACGCGGGAACTGGGTTGAATTTTCTAAGAAGAATAAGTTGCGGTTAAAGGATTGTTAAATTATAATTATTGATTCTGCTGTGTGTATGGGTAAAATGAGTTAATTCATTATTATTTTATGTACCTTTTGTTGGAATGATTGTTTTACGAGTATTATAAGTTACGCTAAGTGACTGTTTGATTTTCCCTCCCTTTGCTGATAAATTGTAGGTTTGCCTCAGGTGTTATATGTATTGCTAACTGTGTGATTGTTTAATAGATTTGACACCATTATATTATTGCCGAAGGTCGGGCTAACATAAATACTATATATTATTGTGCTATCCTATACAGGGGGTGATCAATCACGAATTTTCGTAACTGTTCTACTGTCACCATAGCTGTGTACGAGTCACCATAGCGACCAAAATACTGTTGCTATGGTTTTTATGTTTTTACATTAATATGTATTAACATGTGTTTGGCTTACAACATAGCAATCAAAATAGCCGGGTTGGTGAATTGCGAGCTTCGTATTTTTTCACTTCAAGTTCAAATTTCATTTTTTAATAATTTTTGAATATAAATTTTACTAAACAAACATTTACTTTTCTTCTATCGTTTTTGATAGTACAAAAGTATTGTATGAAGTACCTGGCTTTTTTAACATAAAATTGTTTTTTTTTAAATAAACAAAAACAATAGTTTGGACGGTAAATGATTACTATATTTTATTAACTAGCTGTTGACTGCAATTTTGTTGTGTGTTACGCGTGATTTTGAAGATTTGATAGTACTTATACACTACTACAATAAATTGTGCACCAATTGCGATGTAGTAGTAGAAGTAGTTTTAAAATCTATTTTAAAGAGCTTCCAGTTTATCTCAGTGAGTTTTGAATGTTAACCCATAGCTGTGACATAAAAAAAACTCTTGAAATATTAATAGGAACTTTGAAGCTTAGGTAGTACATTTTTTACTTAATGATATTCTTAGTTCGTCATCTATTTTCACGCCAAGGTATATGTATATAGCCTACTCTTATCTAAACGACGTTGTTTTGTTTCGACAACCACGCGAACGAAGTCGCGGGCACAGCTAGTTATATAATAAAGCCTTACCTTTTGAAATTATTTAAGATCAGCTTCCCTAATTTTAATTTATTTTGACCCTTAAACTTCCGTAGAAAGTTAGCTTACCATCACCGTATTCAGTCCTGTGTAGCCCACAGCTGGGCTTAGGCCGCCCTGTGCTTATGGCTTTCTTCTTCGTTGCTTGTTTATTGTAACCGACCTAGTTTTACCTTCTATTCAAAATCATAAGCCTCTCAGTCCCTTTTGTCTTCACAGTCAAGCACTCATTTTGTGAATATTCCATTTTTCCTGTTTGCCCTTTTAAGGTCTGATACCTTATGCTTACCTACAAAAGTACATTTTGATAACATCTAGTAAGACATGCTCAGAGTAGAGCTCATTACACTGTTTCTTAAATTAGGTCTCTTTGGACACTTCCTTAATTTATATGAACTGTATTATATGATAATATTAGCAAGTGAATGTCCCACTGCTGTCGTCTTACTTAATTTCCGGGCAAAGGCCATGTGGGACATGTTACTAGAAGATAGGAACCTCTGGGGCTCTGCTACTGAATTATTAAAGAGTCGTAAAATCCCAAAATCGTAAGTGATTCAGACAGTACCTAGTTCGAGGGCACTTCCGAATCGGTCCCCGTGAGGTCTGCCAGCGATCGCAACTTATTTGGTAACTGTCGGCTTGGTCCTTGTCAGCGCCAATATGTCAGAGTTAGATCATCGATACTTCACGGAAAGTGGAAGTTACGTGTGTTACCAATAGCGGAATATTTGTGGGTCGACGCAGGAAACGACTGACCTCGATATACTTCTTAAACTTAATCCAATAAGAAACGTCAAAATTATGTATAGATGAAGTAAAAAATAAGTTGTATAGGTAAGATAAAAAGAAATATATTAATATCGTTTCAACGGTTTTGCCGCGTAAGCAGAGTTATTTGTTAAAATGTATAGGTAAAATAACACCATTTCACAATAGTTCTTACTATTTAAGACTTTTATAATTAAAACTCATAGAAATCATAGTAACAATAGTAATTAATATACACAAGTTACAAACTAATAACTTCAAGTCATTATGTATCACAAAAACAGGCTTAACGATCCTCAAAATCTAATAGCATACGCATATAAAAAGCAATAATAGCACACACATGTACGGGTGTATAATAGTTGCCCTTAAGACAAGTGTCACCGCGTCTTGTCATTGACAAGTGGAATTTAGAGACGTTTAGACAATGAACTTGCACCCAACCTAACTTAGAGAAGATTCGTTTACATCTAGGTATACGTCCTTGAACCCTGGCACTGCAGTTAGCAAAAAAGAGCTTAGAATACGTCACCTAATCCTCACAAGTAGCCCCGCATGGATTGAAATATAATACTCTATGTCTTAACTACTTCCTATGGAATATCACCAGCCCTTTTGTACCATTTGCTACTCTTATTTTGGGTCGTCCTGAAACACTTTTTATATAAAAAAAATTCTAAAAAGACGAAGGGGCCGTATTCCTGCAAGATGGTGTGACCAAACCCAATCTTATCTGCTACTCCACCTGCATGAAGCTATACACACTACTGCTGATAGGAGCACCTGGAGAAAATTATCCCAACCCAACCTCAATGTCGACAGAGACTAATGATGGTCACCATACCCAATATATGGAGAAACGACTTTGATATTTGGTCCTCAAGGTAACTTAAATAAAAGCCCCAGGTATCGGCAGTCGGCACTAAACTAGGTGAAATGTTACCGCTGACATATTTACTGCGACTGTAATGTTAACTGGACCGCTTTCGCTCTCCTCATCCGATCTTCCTTATTGGATGTAAATGCTAGCGGCATTCTCGCAATAATTTAATAAAATTATGAAAGTAGACAAGCTAACTGAACATAAGTTAGTATAGGCTTGTATGGGTCTTGATGCCTTAACTAAATGGAATAATAAATTAAAAAAAAAATGACTTGCGGCTTGATAGGACCATATCCTTTGTCATTCTGTTTATTTTAAATTTCCCTTTAAGTTTAAAGTGCGTTGTTTTTAAAGTCGGTATTTTTAGTCAATTTTTTTTTTCAACTGTCAAGTTATCATTTTTGTTTATAAAAAAGAAAAGGTACGTCATTAGACGTACCTATGCTTTATGACCCTTTTGTTCCTGAATAAGATTTTGCATCGGCACGAACCGCCAGGGAGTGAGGGGTAGTCCCAGTGTAAAAACTTAACAAATATATCACTTGAATGATATACCATACATACCTACTTATCTGATTTATAACATGGATCAACAATGCGCCTTACCACTGATTGCTATTACATATTGAGCAGGCACTTGAGATTTTAAAGCAACGTTTCATTGCTCGTCGTCAAGTTAATCACCGATCCCCTACTGTAAGGGATTTTATTGTAAATTTGTAGATGAATCATTTGGTAGGTACATAGATTAAAACAAAGTGTATACAATGCTTAGATCTTTAGACTACGCAATGGATTCTGATGACTTTCTTTTAATAGATAGAATGTTTCAAGAAGAAGGTTTACAAAATGTGTATAATACATCAATATTGCACCCGTGCAAAGCTGGGGCAGGTCGCTAGTTAAATTATAAAACAGCTATGCGTTTACTCAACAGCAGTACTTAAGTAGTGTTATGTAACTACCACTTTCCTTCTATAAATAACTGCTCATATTTGTTTACACTAGTAAAACATCTTGCGGCGCCTGATTTTACGAGTCCACAATAATGACTATATTGTTTTGTGCACCTTTTTTACCCCTTGGTATCCCAGTGGAAACCCTATATGCCTATATCCTCATGGATAGTCCCTCATTGGGACATGGGGAATGCCGAACTTTTACCGGCTAAAACCACGGGACCGTCCACCTCATCTGCCTATGGCCGGGGTTCGAGGCTCGCTTTCGCATACACCACGCCCCCGGCAGGCAACGACCCGCCGTGCGAGATCGGCGGGTCTAGCCCCGGTAAGCGTGTAGGAACTGCCACTACACGCTCACTTCGGTCTTTAGTGACGGACGTTGAACTCCCCCAGTCCTCAGTCCTTCGGCTTCTGGTTATGGACGTAGCGGATCGACCTCGGCTTCCCTCCTTTTCCGGCCAGCGCGCCGTTGGCGGGGCGGAAGAAGGCTCAGTGCGTCCCTCTCCCGTTCGGCCGACTCCTCCGCAAAGACTACTCCCTCGCAGAAGGAGACGACCTCGTCCCAGGATTCCCCGCTATCTCGCATAGCTTTGATCACTCCCGCCGATTGCTGCGGTGAGCGCACGACACGGCTTGTCCCACGTGGGGCACTCTTCGAGGGTGTGCCGCGCCGTGTCTTCCGCTCCACCACAGTGGCCGCACGCTGGTGACCTTTTTTACCCCTGAAATGAGTTTGACATAACAGTTACATCATATATTTCCTAATTTTACGAGAGAACTATGCAAAAAGCCTGAAGCGACATTAAGTGCTTCACAGAACTCAGTAGGTATATCATACCCTAATTGTTTCAGTGCAGTCGGTACATGCTTACTCTGATAGTTGTGAACAAACTTACCCACATACAGTGCGGGACGTTAGTGATATAAAATGTGTAGTGATAAGGAAGCGTGTGGCTGACGTAACGCCTGTTATGTAAGCCAGCAGTAGTGGCCAGCTGTTAGCCGGAGATATGGCCAGTAGGCAGCAGGATATTGCGAGACCACGCTGCGGTATTAAGATCAATCTTAGCATTTTCTAGCCAATAAGAGTATAACTTAGATTGGTAGAAAAACGAGATATAGATAAACTTTAGGGTACCATTGCATGATCAACATGTTACTCACGTTTTTGATGAGACTAATTCAATCTGCGTTTCAAAACGATACCAAAAATGTGCGTTATTATTAACAAAAAATGAAAACCGTTTTAAAGTGAGCGGCACCAAAATACTTGATTTCTAAATCACAAAAGATAGACCTAGTTACCTACTGACTGAAGTCGGTGCTAAATAAGTAGTTTGAACATTTCTCTTATGTACGGGCTATGTGTATAGGTTTTGACGTATACCCTACCAAGCAAAAACAGAATTTTGCGAATCGGTCCAGGCGTCTTCGAGTAATCGGTGAAATTACAACTAACTGAGAACCTCCTCCTTTTTGAAGTCGATTGAAAAGCAGTCTTCTTATGTAAGTTTACTTGGAAACCTGGCCTTATCTAGGACACTGGACTAACGTAATCCTTGACAACCTCAACAACCTGCAGTAATGCCCTCACGCAGCTTCCTGACGATCGAGATGTGACGCAACACCTTCTGGGTATGTCCACTTCAAGCTCATACTAACTCCTACTATTCTAAAACTCAGCAATTATTTAAAATCTCTTTTTTAGAATATTTAGTTCTCATTGTTTGTGCCGCTCTCCTTTGTCTCATGCCCATCGCACTTATTAAATTACAATAGATTCAAACTATTATAACATCGACAACATAATTCAGGGAACCTTGAAAAGAAATGTGATAACACGCAATACTTTGATAACAATGTAACGGAAGTGGCCGACATCCAAAGTGCAGCGATATCACATAATATGTGACGCTGCGGGGTCGGGGACCCGCGATAGCGCGCCGGAGGGCCGCGAGGGTCTTATAGGGCTACCCTGCAGGGCCGAGCAGGGCCGTGAGGGCCACGCAGGGCCGCGGGGCCGATGCCTGGCCGCAGCACCGACGCCGATTGCATACGGCCGGTGCTTAGTAGAGCGCGGTAATAGGTCATTGGTGCTCAACTGTTGACGCGCGGGTATCGAAACTCACTGAAGTTGGTCAGCGCTTAGGATTACATACAGCATAGATAATCAGAATTTATTTGCTAAGGTAGTATCAACGAACAATTTAAGTATTAGATCTTTGACAAATTTATATTCAGATGAGAAGGGCCTCACCTGATAACACCACACCACACCACTGGCCAGACACAACTACGACAAACCCGGGTCTCTCATTGATAGACGGTTACATACATAGAACTACTTTAGATTCTCACCGTAGATATCTAAGCTACGCATTCTGTATCTTTCTGTGTTTTACGAGCGCTTCAGCGCCTAGAAGAGACTTATGTGCTGCTGAGGCCACCTGTCAATTAATTTTATTAATGTACACAGATTACACGTGTTATCGCCCTCGTTCATTTGTTTTGACAGGTGTGACGTAGCGGTGTAATTATAATAATTTGTATTATGTCGGCGTGAGACTGCGTGCCGTGCAACAATACGCATCTCACCGGTCACAGATGCGTGTGTTTTGTAAACAAACACCACTGGATAACAACAACAAAGAAACGCAATTAATTAATTTGCGCAATACGAGTTGTTTTAAAATTTTAATTATGGTTATATGGTAATCATTATCGGTGTAAGCATCTTAATAAGTATCTTAGGTAACAGAAACGCGTATTTCAAAAAAAATGTTATAATAGTTAAGTTGACGTTCCGCTGAATCTTTTTCCCGAACTATATTTGCCTCAATTACCAGTTTTTTCTGGAATCCTCTTAATATTGAGGTACAGTATAAATTATAAAAGCGCAATCAATAGGTCAAACTTTAAGTACTGTCAAACCTTATCGACGTGTGATTTGCCATACTTCACATTGATTTGAAATGTTTCTAGATTCATCAAACATGCTTGGCCAGTCCTAGCCTGCTGCATACTTATGCATCTGATATGGCACGAAGAAGGCGACACAGACTAGGCCGAGACGTTATCATCAGCCGGCAGCAGAGCATCGCCGCGTTGTATACAAAACACATCTTACTATCGTAAATCGATACACGTTTGTTGACGCCGACACCACCCACACCGCACTGCACCGGCGCAGGGTTGTCAAGCACATTCGGATATGTTCTATTGAATAATTATTACTGCATTGTAAAATAAATAGCAATAATTTTGTTACACCCCCTATCAGTAGACTTAGCTAGGGTATCAAGAAAGTCTCTAATTTTGTCAGCTGGTCCCTGGTTCTTCGCTTTCCGATACAAGTGACATATTTTAAGTGCTTTCGTTCACAACAGTCAGTTGTTTACGGGGGTGTCGTCCTATCTACGGACATCCCTTCATATTGACTGATGTGTGAAGTGAAAATGAAAGTAAATAAATGTTTTCAATTCTGTAACTTTTTTTGGTATCTAGAACAAATCAAAGTAAGAGCACGATCTCCGAAAGTCTGTAAAACGTGTATTACGTAACCTGGTAACTGCCAGCCGCCACCGACAAATTGCGACTGAAGTGATACACTGTAACCGTCGAGATTACTTATAAACCTTTTATGTAATTTAGGGGAATGTGGCGACATAATAATAGGTATATCACTGTAGGAAATACACACATTCTAATTAGTTACTCCGCCATTGTCTCTCAGGTACTAAAGACATTCTCTTTATTCAATCAGAAGTAGAGTATGATCATCCATCAAGCAGTCCTTTCATCTGGCTTTACATGAATGGTTCTCTTAATCCCCGGCGCTGTGACCTAGTCTGCCGTGTCACTTGTCTTGTCGTGACGTGACAAATGACGCTCACGTTTACCAAATAACAGTGCTTTATAAATGTCATCACTCAAGCTCATCCATTTATTATGAAGATCTTCTCCTTCACGATAGATGTCAAATATAGACTACGTACGTTTGTTTGTAGTTTAAGCTATTTTGTATGATCTTAGGTCTGGGTAAGCCCTTCCTTATATTCTTATACATGCCTGACGTAAAAGATATAACCTCTTGGCACCTTGTTTCAAGTCTGGTTTAATAGTCAGTATTTCTGGTGCTGTTTGTCGGTCTAATAATTTTTCTACGATCAATATAAAAACAAAAACCTTTTTGTGTCAAAATTCAACTGATATACATGTCGGAGAATGAATAATTATTTATTTTTCGAGTGGCAAAGAGGCTGAATATCGTTAGCTTCCTGACCTTCATGTTGATGTTTTGACGGTGACAGTTTAAAAAGAAGTTTATTTGTATGTCAGTTCAATCTGTCAGTAGTGTGAATGTCGATGGAGCTGGCGATCTTGCTCCGGAGACTTCACCGGCGCCGGGTGTGCGCACTGACTGAGAAATATTTAGATGGCGGACGGATATTATCAACACGTGGATTCTAATCCGTTTGAATCTGCGACAGCAGCGGTGGGATTACCCCAAGGGGCATCCTACGAGCCTACTGCGATGCCAGCTACAGAAGGATATTTTACGTCCTAATCTTCAGCGTAAAAAAATATGGCGGATTTAGCTTGGGTAACCGAAGAAAGTCAACCATGTGCCTCCACACCGGAAGCATGGGCGACATTCTTCCAAAATATGTTAGCGGGTTTTCAGAATTCTGACCTACAACCTTCCACGAGTACTGGTTTACGTAGAATACTGAAAGCGAGTGAAATATTCCTACCACCATTTGATCCAGACGAGTGTCAGTTTACCTACTGCGGTGCGTACGTATCCTTTATGTAAAAGTTGCAAAGAATTACAGGAGCGGCTTTCACGGCAGTTTATAGCAACAAAAAGGTTTCACGACCTTTCTGTGACATGGCGGAGTACAAGAGCGATCTAGCAGCAACGTACCTACGTCGAGTATTTTCCGAACAAGTTGGCGCTGATAGATCGACAGGAAACTGGCTGGAACGAGCCCAACCAGATTTAAGTTGTCATTTCTGGTATTACGGATACTCAGGTATGGTCAGAGTTGCTTAAAATACCCAAGATGACGTTTATAAATTTTTGAAAATGCCTTTTGGTCTCTCAAATGCACCTTCTGTTAACTAAAGAGCAATAAATAATGCTCTCAAAGGGCTAAAAGACAAAATTGCTGATGATGTTTTGGTTATTTCAAAATAAACCTTTTAGAATTTGGAGCGCGTTTTATCGGCTCTGTCAATGGCAGGTTTTACATTTTATTGGAAAAAGTGCACTTTCCTTAAATCTTCAGTAGAATATATGGGCTATGTCATTAGTGTCAATTCTATAAAACCAAATCCTAACAAAATAAAAACTTTGGCTAACTCTCCTTTGCCTACATGCGTAAAAGAACTACGGCAATTTAATGGTCTTGCTGGGTATTTCAGAAAATTTGTACCTAACTTCTCATCTATCATGGCACCCTTGTACGCACTTACTAAAAATGATGATAATGGGTATGGACCGCCGAGCATACATTGGCTCATTCTGCTGTGGTTGGATATGTGACTTCTGCACCCGTGTTGACTATCTTTGACTTTAGTAAACCAATCGAACTCCACACCGACGTGAGTTCGAGTGGATATAGTGCGGTGTTATTTCAAAAGGATGATGTACAACTGAAAATTATTTCAGTCAGCGACCAACCGATGCGGAAAGCCGATATCACAGCTACGAGCTATAGACTCTAGCCGTTTTTTAAGCCCTGAAGTATTATCGACATTTTAAAGTCATCACAGACTGTGATGCCTTGAAGGCATCGCGTCATAAACGTGAATTGATACCCTGCGTTCACCGATGGTGGGCGTATATGCAATCTTTTGATTTCGAAATAGAATATCGAAAGGGTGCATGGATTCCACACGTAGATTATTTTAGAAAGAACCTAGTCAATAGTATACTGGTAAATGTTTCTCATTTAAACAATTAATGGTTGCAGGCCGAGCAGAGGTTATATCTCGAAATAAAGCGCATTACTGACCATTGAAAGCGAATTGATTGATGCTGGTGTTGGAGCGCCGTATACTTGTAAAGATAATTCACTTTTTTTTTAAAAACTTACAGATGAATGGTGGGGCTTTTAGTGGAACAATAGTTCCCGGTAATTACAGATAATTCAAGGATTTCATGTCGAACTGAAACGCTTGGGCTGGGATAAGACCTTGTCAAAAGTAGGGGACCATTTCTGGTTTCCTGATATGAGCTCATCTGTTAGAGCCTGCGTAGACCATTGTTTACCATGCAAAGTAAGTAAAGGCCTTTCTTTCTTTCGGAGGTTTCTTTCACATTTTTGGTGCAGCCAAACGAATCGAATCTGAACAAGGTGCCTCTTTTACCGGACGGGATTTTCAGAGCTTGTGTAGTGAATGATCAATGGATTTCATGAGGTTGCCAGTGGTGTATTGCGGGCCAATGGCCAGGTAGAGCGAATGATATCAGTGCTGATCAATTGTTTTACCATTGCTGAAAATCACGAGAACAAATCTTGGAAGTCAATTATTATTGGTGAGGGTAAAGAGGATCGGTAAAACGCCACTTTAGTTGTTGATCGGCTGCAATAAGAGTTCCCCAAGATTTAATTTCCTAACTTCTGATCTTGACGCGAATTTTAGTCGTAAGGTACTTCGTAAATATCCAGTTGGATGTTTACGAAGTCTTTCATGACAGATGATAGACTAGATAGTTTGCTACGCCTGTCTGAATGTTTAGATGGTACAAAGAATAATGCTTGAGTTTAATATTGTAATGTAGTCGAAGTTGTTTTTATTGGTGCGTGCAAATTAGCATCGATTGAATTGTTATAAGAATTACGAATTATTTTACTATTATAGGTAATAGGAAGATCATTTTTGTTTTTAAAATGATTGTGTATACAACCGAAACCAACAAATGGATTGTAATGTATGGAAACTTGATATTACACTGTGACTGAAAGCTCCTACGCTTTGACTGAGAATTTGACTGAAAGCTCCTACGCTTTGTCTGAGAATTCGACTGAAAGCTCCTACGCTTTGTCTGAAAGCTCTTACGCTTTGGCTGAAGGTATGACTGAAAGCTTTTACGCTTTGTTCGATAATTTGGAAAAAAGCTGATATGCTTTGTCCGAAACAAGATGAAAGCTTTTACGCTTTGTTCGATAATTTGGAAAAAAGCTGATATGCTTTGTCCGAAACAAGATGAAAGCTTTTACGCTTTGGTTTAAAGTTGCTATGCTTATTATGCCTGAAAATTAGTACGCTTTGTCTACGACATAGATTGAAAGCTTGCTACTTGATCCAGTGTGACTGCTGGAAGCTTCTACGCTTCGTAAGTTTGCTAAGCTAAGGTGTTATTAAGGTCCTAATGTTGAAAGCTTCCTCGCTTTGCGGGGTAATCAGAACAACTTGAGTATCCGAGACAGACCTGTTGTATCTATGATATCAACGGGCAACGCGAGAGCGCGTTGATTCGCAGAATGGCCGTGTCGGAGAATGAATAATTATTTATTTTTCGAGTGGCAAAGAGGCTGAATATCGTTAGCTTCCTGACCTTCATGTTGATGTTTTGACGGTGACAGTTTAAAAAGAAGTTTATTTGTATGTCAGTTCAATCTGTCAGTAGTGTGAATGTCGATGGAGCTGGCGATCTTGCTCCGGAGACTTCACCGGCGCCGGGTGTGCGCACTGACTGAGAAATATTTAGATGGCGGACGGATATTATCAACACGTGGATTCTAATCCGTTTGAATCTGCGACATACATACAAGCAATAGTTTGACTTTCTAGATTTGTCTGCTCAATACTGAAAAATTTTCAAAGAAAACTGCACTATGGATAGAAGTATAACAAGCAAAGACACAGCTATAAGCTATGTTAAAATGATTGACAGACAATGATAAAGCACGTTAGAAGTTGTGGCGCTGGCGTAGCATCCCTGCCGGCGGGTTGGAAAGGCCGGCGTTACGCAAGCGGCGCGCGCGCAGCACTCGGCGCGCAGAGCCCGCGCAGTGCCCGCCATGGACCCGACGCGCACGCTGGCCGCGCTGGCCGCGCTGACGCTGCTGGCCCTCGCACACGCCCACACCGACGCCATCCTAGAACTTACCGGTAAACAGTGAACAGTGGATATGTGATATACCTTTAAGTTTCCAGTGGCAAAAAATATAATTACAAATTTTAGTTCAAAAGCCTCGATTTAAAGTTGTGTTCATAGTTGTATGTCTGTTCGTAGCTGTGGTTCGTAGCTATGCGAGTTGAAGTAAAAGGGATTTGGTCCTTTACGTTTGAAATATAATTGAAGTGTTGAAGGTTTGCGCTCGTTTAACTAGAAACGGTGCTCTCGTAATCTAGGTTTCCGCCGCTTGAGAAATATTATATTGAATGTCCGACGGTTTGGGTCATTTTCATCTATTTCGCCGGGAATTATACTCATAGTTTCAAAACTTCGTAATATTCAGTACTATACAACCCAATATTTAGAGTATTCAAATTGTTATCACAGGTTTTGCAAAGATATTGCCTGTCCATTGATCGCAATTGGCTAATCTTAACAAGCATTACTATAAACTAATTAGTCCTTTTACTAATAATTCATCTCTCTAATCTTTAAGAACATAGCTCTATAATCAATTATTGTCCCACTGCTGGGATAAAGCTCTCTTCCGTAAAAAGGGACAAATGTTTATCCGCTATTTTAAACTCTTTTATTGGGCCTCGGTTTCTTCGCATTGTTTTTTATTTGAGACTTTCAGCAGAGTCTTGAAATATTTGAAAAGGTCTACGTCTTACATATTAATAGTCACTTCAGATTGCCTAAGTTCAAACCCGCACACCGTGTACACACAACCACTGCGCCATCACGGCAACTGAAACCCCTTGTTACATGAAAGTACCTCGCCTTATACTTGTCGCAGGCACTTAGGCGCTATTACTGTACTAAATGTGTATAATTTACAACAACTACACAAATTGTAGAGTTATTACATATGTAAGTAGTACTTTAAGCAACATTAGATGACCACCCGAAGTACTCTATGCAGTGCTGCAGTGCATACAAACTAAGCTCAAACTATTTACAGATGTTTACGAAGGACCCAAACTTCTATCGCTCCTAGTATCTGCACGTAAAGTTTTAAACAGATAACATTATTACTCTTCATTAATGAAATTGATCTCTTTTAATTCACGGGCTATAACTTCAAGGGAAGAAAAGCAGCCCTTTTTAAAGGCTTACTCAGAGACATAGGTCCAACATGCACAGGCCTTGTTGAGAAATTGATCTTATTATTATTGATGTCAATTAAATCGTTCATATCATATCATGGTTTTTCCTGAAGAAACCCAGGCAAAACCTGGGCGTTATTTAGATGAAACTTTGCAGTTTGAGAATCTAGCATGAACTTTAAAAGTATACAATCTTCACGAAATCTTCCACATCACCTCGATGTTATCTAGCAACAAATAGATCGTTGCATCGTTGAATGCATTCACTTTCATTTATATTCAAACCCGTCTGACCAATAAAATGAGCACCGAATAAAAGTAATAAATAATAGTAAAAAATATATTTTTATTATAACTTTCATGAAGCGATTTCGTTATAATTCGATGTTACGGTTTCCTCATGCTTACGAGTGTTTATTAGGTTAGCTCGATGAATGTACATGTAATATCGGAGTTTAAACCACGGTGGTAGGCATTGCAGTCTCGTAGTGGTGACGGTTAAAGGCCTGAATACTGCTTAGATTTCTACTAGACTAACTTTTTGCGAAGTATTTGCCAAGTATCTACTTAGAACATGCAGGTAGTTGTGCTCAACGAGGCAGGCGTCCGACATTGTGGACATGGCTAAGTAGTAAAGGAAATTGAGCACATAATAGTCGCAACATTGCAAAAACAAATTTCTTAAGAAACCCTCACATTTTGACGGTGTTTAAAGTACTAACTACCAAATAATACAACCTTTGAAGTAAAACTGAAAGTTTTTGTTTAATTAATCAATTGATTCAGTTCGTCATCAAGTACACCGTTATAGACTAGTATTAAACAGTTCCTTGGCATATTCCCCACACACACCAACTAACAGTAACCACTCGGAGGCAGCTGTTTGCCTCTCCACGTGCATGTCAAGTGTAAGTCTCTCACCAAACAAGCTAGGCTTCGCACTCACTCGATAACTTTAAAAGTAGGTTGAGTGTGAGTTTAAAACGGATGGCTTGGTGTTCAAACCTAGATATTGTAAAGCAAATACTCCTCGTTTAAGATTTCAAGGCTGTACAAAGTTTTCAATCTAAACGCCTACCTGGTGCCACTTTCTACACAATAAAGGTCTGGATTCAAGCAGTTGAATTGACTGCGGATGTAAAATCTCTTTTCATAAAATCAAAAGCTAGTTATTCAGGTTAGGCTACAATGTTGCATTATTTCAACGTCAAGATAATTAAATTACAGTCCGCACCTCATCGCCCACCCTTCAGCCGCTTCCTGTGCTATTGCTGCATAAAATACCTATTACCTCTTCACCTTCTAATATGTAACTCTAACTGTCCCCCCGGCTGGCGGCCGCTGCACTGCACTCTTATACAACATGTTTACAGACCTCAGTGACATTCGAAATGCAACTTGTATGCATGTAAACAGCTTTCTCTTAGAAATCAATAGTCTGCTATTCTGAAAATCCCATTTGGTCCTCTCACAATTTGTTCGGTGTGCATATTTTTGACGTCGTTCTGTTGTTTTTGACAACAGTCGTATACACTGAGCATAAAATATGTCCGGGGTTTGTTTAATTATGTGGGTTTAGTTTTTGTCATGTTAGTACAGTATTAATTAAATGTGCAAGCACCAGATTGCGCCGACTGCTGTAACTGCGTCGGGGAAAGCTGCGCCCGCGCACCGAGTGCGGTATGCAACTACTAGCTTTATACACAGCTCGGTGCCACCGTCATGTTGACAGCAACGCGCACACTTTATTTATAATGTTGTGACTTTCTCATCACTATCGCGACACTTTATTCTTAATAGCAATATAATAAGCTTTCTGAGATATAGCCCCTATTAAAAGTCTATTGTGGTTAAACAAAATTGTACCTCAAACTCTTTCTTTAGTAAAGTAGGTACATAATCTCAAAATGACGCTTTTATTACTTAAAATTGACATTTAACTTATAAATAAATAATTTATCAGTCGACGAATCATTCATTTGTAATATGCATATTCTGACAAATTATGATTATTTTTACTGACATTTGTTATTTGGGAGACGAATCTTTCAGCAATGCTAAAGCAAAATATTCAAAGTTTCACTGTTAAATTCAATGAACAGCATCTTAATTATGATTTTAATGAAACGTCTAGACACTTGTGAACTTGACACACGTTATTGTATGCTAACGCGGTGGTTGCATTAACCCCGTCACCCGGCGCGGGCGCAGCGCGGGCGGCGGCAGGACGCGCCGCAGGATGTGCGCCCCACGCGCCGCGCCGGTGATCATTCAAGTTCGAGTTCAACGTTATAAGCATTACGTAGCACTTCCAGTGTGCGAACAACACATTATCACATTTATGTAATAAGATTTCAATGTTAGCTCGACTTATGTATATAAGTTACATTCATTACTATTTCTTTAAGTCAGCTAAGACTTGAAGGTTTAGGGTGACGTCCATTTATGCAACTTCTTCAATATAATTATGGTGGTAAGGCCCCAACTCCGAGTATCAGATACGTAGCTTCAGGAGTATAATAAGCATGCCACACTATGCAGTAATAAAAATGCAATGTTTCGCCGCGTATGGGGGCTCATCCTGCTTGATTGTCATTCAGAACAATAGAAACATTACTATTGATACCTTAGATACCTGCCATCCAGTTGACCAATATGCAGAGACATCGCTAACATAGAAAAACAGAAGTGTCACACAATCGATCACTACAAGACTGCTTTTGTTGGCAATTTCAATTACCTCCATTGCATTTAAAACTTTCACCTTTTGTAGTAGGTAAAAGGTTAGGAGAGTTATTGTGGTTAGTACACGGCAGTGTTGGGCACTCGGTGGCACCGACAGCGCCGTGCGTGCGGCGCTTGCATCGCCCACCGCGTTGAGCAAGCGGCCCCGATGCCCAGCCGTACACATTGTTGTGCGATACAAGTGAACAACACTATCATTATGATTGCTTTATTGATTAAATGTTCGGACGAGCTACTGCGTTTACATTAAGTGAAAGCTTCGAAGTTGAAGCGTCATTTTCTCACCTAGTTCTTACCAAAAAAGCGGCAACAATTGGCACGTTCTTTAACCGTCAGCGTCGCCTTCTCCGTAGTACGCAATTTGACATGCTTATTTAAACATAATTAGACAATGGACTTAGCAGTTACTTAATTGCTGCTGTTGTATAATCGGTGAAATTGATTAAATCTTCATGACAACTATTTATTTGTTTGACATATACCAGACGCAGGTAAGGATTACCATAACAATAATTCCCGCAACGGATGCACTGCACTTGCCGGTGCATGTCAATCAAGTCAAGATGGTGCCTCGTTAAACATTTTGCCTACGTTCCAGTTCGGTTAAAATTTTAATTGCTGCTGTTGTTCTAACAAAGGATCTGTTCGGTTTTGTATTTTGTAGGTCTATCTCTTTCTTTGTAAATTGCAGTTTGTTTTATGTAGTCAAGAGTGTATCTTCTCTTACACATCGACGTTTTTCCTTACTAGCCACTCCTGACCATGATAGGCTGTCTTGGTTATCTGACAGGCAAATAACATTGGGTACTATGACTAACTGAGTGTTGGTGTCGGTTTCAGACGAGCAGTACTATGAGATGCCGCGGCTGTTCGCGCTGGATGAGTGGGCGGGCTGCCGGGCGGCGCGCGGCGTGTACTGCGTCGGCAGCTTCGAGCTGAGCCCCGAGCGGCGCCCGCACGCACTCTACGACGTCATGCAGGTAACACAACTAGCGCAGTTACCATGGTAACCAAGTATCAAACACGTAGCCTCAACTGATTTATCGATGGAACATTTCAAAACTCGCATTTAAATCCTCCTTTCTATAATTATGAGATTAGCTTGGTCTGGTTGGAAATACAAAATTGATGAATCATAAAACATAATAACAAAGCTAACAGGAAAAGATTCCTCAACTATGGTCACGATAACGGATCACTTCGTCTGCAACATTTTACCTCGTATACCTAACATCTCAGTAGAAAGCTGTGACATTAATCTCTTAATTGTTGAGAGCTTAATTCTCTAAACAATTTAATAAGATATGATTTCTATTGAGTCTGAAACAACGATCGCGTTTACATCCTACTAATATTAAAAGCGCGAAAGTTTCTAAGAATGTATTTATGTTTGTTACTCTTTTACGCTTAAACAGCTCGATCAATTTTGATTAAATTTTGCATGGAATTAGTTAACACACTAGATTAACACACAGGCTACTTTTTAACCGACTACTTTAGATGTGAGCAATGTTTTTGTAGGTATAACCGACATTCGCGTCGTCGTCTGTCGTTTACTCAAGTCGAGGGCAACAGTTAGTTCTTAAATATAAGCCAGATAACATAAAGCTCTCATTCTGCCACCATACCAACCTGCAGCACTCTGGCCGGTGCTCGCACAGCCTAGCGTGAACTTCGCACGTGTGACGTCACGCGGCGGCTGGCAGTACAGAATAGAAACCTTATTACATAAGAAGCGACCTCAATTAGTCCTGACGAGTGCGACACGAAGAACGTTAAATATCACTCTCTTTTGATTTGCGCGTGAAGGTCATATAGGGTTGAAGTCACTTATTAACGTCTTAAAATTAATAAGCTAAACGATATTATTTAAAAAGATATTTGCAATTTATGAATATTACTTGGAAGTTTGAATATATGACATGTTTTAAATGATAAGTCATGAATAGTCACTTGTCACGTTTTAACACTTCAAATATCGGTTCATTTTCTGAAATGAGAACAGATATAAATAATTGCATGTCCGTCAAAGTATTGTGAAACGAGAGGCCATTTTCTGTAGGTTTATTTAATGCGGTAATATATTTACGCATTACCGCATAAATCTCTGCGTACGGCACGGAATAAGATCCTTTCACTTCAATTACTAAAGTAAACACCTCCTCCGCCGCGCCGCTGATGTTCTGTCTAGAGAACACATTACCGCTGCGTTAGAATAAAATGTACTCAATAAAGAACGTCTTGAAAATCTATAAACTTTTATCAAAAAAATATATAACATATTTGATTTTTAACCAACTTCAAAAAGGAGGTTTCTCAAATCGACCGTGTATTCGTGTAGATGCTATTTTCTGTTCTATAAACTTTTTGTTTATAAGCCGATTTTGATAATTCTTTTTTTTTTGTAAGAAGACATTTCAAAGGTGGTCCCATGATAGTCAGGAAGTCAGGGCCTAATGATGGAAGACCAGGGAAATCGAAAGGAACTTTGAAAAATTCTAGCCACGACTAGTGCGTTTGTAAGAGATTAAACCCCTTTGAATCATTCCCATGTGTATGTTTGTTACTTACACATGGGAATAATTCAACTTGCCGGTTTGAGAGCGACTTCAATCAGTATTTAGCTGATATGATAATATCAGCTAAATTTAAAAGTTTTTAGTTGTTTTTAATTCGGTTTTTTTGGTAAAATTAATTATCTGCGTAATTATATAAGCAGTAACACAGATCGCTTGTGTCTAATCTACAGCTTAAAGATTAGCGAATTCAATAACTGATCAATCTCGTAATAAAACTGTGTGGTTTTGGTTATTTCGTAACTGAAGTGATTAATGATGTTCATGACTCGGCGGCTCTTGTACTATACAGTGTACACACAGTGTGGATGTATGTGGTGTAACGTAGTCAACAGCGACAGGCTTTCAGCTGTGAGTGATGAGTGATGAGCTGTTTGTGTTGGTGTCTGACTCTCGGACAATATGCGACATGTTGTACTACTTCATTAGTCTCCCGGCTGTTCGCTCGTGGATATTTGTATAGTTGTCAAACATCATATGTCGTTGTCATATTAGATAGTATTTGAGGTTACATGTTTTGAGGACTAAACAGTGAACTAGTTAAGCATGTAAGAATACCATAAGTAACCACTGAATGTATATAAAAGGTGTTAATGTTTTAATACTTGGTTTTGAAAACTGACCCTTACTTTTACCGCAATGTATTAATCACATGAAGTTCAGCGATCCTTGTATCCGCGATTTTGAGTCAATCGTGTTACGTACCTACATATAATAAAAGAGTAAATATTATATAAACTTTAACTAGCAGTAAACAACAGTAACAATACTAAAACAAGAAATATCTACATTTATGACTAAACTTATGTAACTAAAAAAAATTACATATTTACAAAGCGTCGAAAAAAATATCCTCATCTCCGTCAATGGCGGGAAACGTGCCCAGGAGACTGGCCGCATTACCACGCTGAATGGCAAACAACAGTTGAAAAATATTACTTCCAACTAGAGCAACTCCCGCAGAGGAAATTTTAACACTATTTTAGTATTTTTTCCAATACTTTCGTACGGTTCGTTGTGACTTTGTTTTGGTCCTTGGAGCATTGCAGCTAAACCAGTTGCTTTGCGAAATACGAGCGAGCTTCGATGGATGGGCGTTATATCACCATAGACTGGCAAGGACCGCAGTCTCCGCGGTGATCACATCAATGATGGTGGGCTTATGTAACGCGACCCAGATAGGTTCGCGAACCAGATACACGTCTCGACGTCAACTGGACGCTAATCATAGAGATTTGCACACTTCGTTAGAAGCGGACGTCGGACGTTAAATCGTTAAGTTGTTTTCTAGTTATAATATTTTGAGCTTGAAAGAAGTAAAGATGAAAAGGAAATAAAGCTGATAATCAAATTAATCACCGGACGGCTAAATAACATGTTACGTCACAGCACATACAATAAAACACATTTTATGCAACATCTCTATTATGCTATTTAATGGGATTGCACTGAAACTGTGAAACACTATTATACAAGGGAACGGCAGTGAAAGGAGCCCAGCGCTGCGGGGCGGGTGTGTGGGGGGGAGGGCGCGGGGGGGGGGGGGTCAGTGACCGCCGCTCACGTGGACCGGTGACCGGCTGAGCTTGTGTTTACCTTAGGATACAGTACAGAGCAGAGGGCAGAAGTTCCAAGCTATCCAAATTGATTACTTTCATTTTCATACACTTTCATCAAAGCTATGAAATGCAAGTAATGTTGCTTATTTATTTGATAAGCATAAATTCGTAACCCCACTCAAAGTTTAATTGAAAGTAATAATACAACGAATACATAAAAACTTTGCTAACTGAGCAGAGAAGGCTTACTCGTACTTGTTATACAAAGAGGATATATATTTGATTTGATTTAAAAAAACCAAGCCGTGCATATAAAATATAAAATTACTATTGATGTTTCCACGACGGTATTATCCAAATGGTCCTTCTGTAGTTCCTTGTATCGTGGCGTTGAGATTACCATAGGAGCCTAATCTGCTGCTCTGATCACTTCGCTCACTGGGTCAAGGTTTATGTGATGGGGAGCATCCACACCCGCGCGGTGCCAGTAGCGGGTTACGTGGCACACACATTATAAAGCTCATCTTACAGAAGCTATTGATTTTATTACAACAATTGATGTTTCATATGTTGGCACATGTGCCAGTGCCATTACTTGAAGAATACATACCTAGAACATACGTTTTCTAAACCAAAACGAGAGAAAATGAATCCTACTTTAGTAGTCAAAATGTATCATTTAATGACTATGCCCAGTAAATATTTGAGGCAAGAAAATATTAATGAAAATGCTTATGTAACGTATTAATGAATGAATATTATGATCAATATCATTTGCATTTTTATACATGAATATATTTCGCACAACTTTATAGTTCGCAGCGCTCAGTAAATAATGATTTGGCACAAGAGTTCAGAATTCGTGTTATTTTGAATGTAGTTTAAGACTTTAAGTGCGGTATTTATAGGTATTAGTTAAGTCTTCCCTTATTGCACAAGAGTGCCGCACCGCAGCGGCCGGCGTTGAGTAATACTTTAACTGTCGGGTAGGACTCACAGCTGCAGTTAACAGCGACAGTTACAGGCCGCACTTTATGTAGCCTATAGTACAGGTAATAGGGTTTCCTAACCTCATCGGTGCAAGTCTCAATATTGTCAAAGTACATATCTGATAAGACATTTTGTAACTAATTTAGTGTAGAGTGCAGATTTGACTTTTTGTTTTTTTAGTGTATATTAATTTGGTATGATGTTTCTATCGGCAGCGTTACTCGGCGAACTGGGTGGACAACTTCAACCACACGCGCCTGCACCGCGGCCTGTGCCTGCCGCGCTCGTGCGCATCGCACGCACCGCCCGCGCCGCACGTGCCGCGAGCACAACACTACGCAGCATGGTATATGTGATACTGAAATATCCTTAAAGATAAAATAATAAAAAGAAACTTGAGTGTGTAGGGTTGTGTGTCTTATATGTACCGAAATTGGTACTTAATGAACTTATACACTTAATGTCCACATACGATATTACTTCTCGTATTATTATACAGCAACAATATGAACTACGTAGATTTTAAAACAGCTAACATACACGTTTAAAATGAAAATAGTTTTTTTCATTTTAAAGGAGCACGCGTTGATGTCTTTTGTTAGAAGCAGTTGCGCTGGGCATTACCGCGGACACTGTTTGTGTTTGTAGGCGCAGTTACTGTATATTCCCTTTCCCTACGCTATCTGCCGCTCGCTAGTTTATCTCGAACCTGTTGTAGTGTCCGATCTCCGGTATATTAATGACCGGCTCTTAGTTCTGTTAATTAACGACTAGAATTGAGGTCGACTGCAACAATTCGGCAGTTTGTGTGAATGGGTTACAAAATGTGTACTTATTACATTTTTAATAGAAATATGTTCACCTCACGCTCAAACATTAGAATCTGAAAAACAGAAGCAATTCATTGAGACAAGAAATGGAAAAACGGTAAAAATATGTATCTTTCACACTCGTTACCGCCAAGTGTACAATAAAAGGATGTATTTTTGTTAATAGACCGAAAACCATTTCAATATTAATAACAGCCCGCGCAGCGAGGGTCATGTAACATCCAGAGCTTACTGTTTGGCATGTGTCCAGGTTCGAGGCGTGCGTGAACGCGTCGATGTCGGCGGCGTACAACCTGTCGGCGCAGCTGTCGCGGCTGGAGTACTGCGCAGGCGCGGGCGCGGAGGATGACGTCACGCCGCTGTCGGCCAGCCAGCGCGGCTTCGCGGGCTTCGTGGCCGCGCTGCTCGCGCTCGCCGCGCTCAGCACCGCGCTTGACCTCACGCTCTCCGACCACGCCAAGAAAGGTAGCGACGACTCTCCACTCCGGCACTAGACTACTCAGTTTACTCTGAGTATAGATACACTAAAATATTTCATTAATGAGGGTAATTTTCAAAAAAACAATTGACTGTGTAAACGGCAATTCTCGGAAGTTAACAGTCAAGTCTCGCCGCAAGATTAAATCGACAGCTTATATTCGACCCGAGTAAACTGCCCATAAAGGAATAGAGTTTTGGTCTCACGGAAATAGAAAATTCACCGACTGGATCAAAAACTATTTCAACATTTCCCACATCCCAACTGAGATGTAAATTTATAAGCTTTAGTCACTGTTTGCGAACTGACATAAGAGCAATTTTAGAACACATGTAAGTAACTACGAACTAACGCCAGTAATTGCTAGAGCCCATTACAATTACAAAACCTTTCGCTCAGCAATCGCGTAGAGCCCGAGTTCTGCAATCACTTCCTACTGCCAATGAGGTTGTATATGATATACTCATTTCTAGACAAACATTCCAAATACTAGATAGATAAAGGCTTTTAATACCATTACAACAATAAGCACTGCGTAACTAGACAACACGCAAACAAAACAGATACCTATCATATTTATAACAATTCCTGTAGAAAGCGGACATTACTGCCACCTCCGAGTACTGGCCACTGCCCCGGCATAGTTAGGTAAACATCGCGGAACAACGTTTATGCCCAATCGGTGTGACGTCACAGCTTGGGACAGGTAACAACAACCATGTCGTCGAATACATGTGAGCTAATATTTCCTGCATCTAATGTAGAACGTCAATTATGAGTAAAAGGAAGAATAGTTGACAACACAAAACAATCAGATTAGATCTGTACTGCATCAGAAAGTGCTGGATCCTAGACATTGTGGTTTCATATGCCTGCCTTGCCTTCTCCTTGTACACAAAAGCACAATTCCACGCGTGTAGTTGCGTGCTGAGTCTGCGTGTCGGTAATCACAAACAATAGGCCCAGATATCATCAGGGACATTACTTATACCGTTACTCAGTTAAGCCGTGGATAAACTTACATAGTAAGGATAAAATTCTACGGCCACTATACATAGGATTGCTTGCTTGGTTGTTACAAATCCGTATTCTTTTCGTTTGAAACCGGTTTTCAGTATTTCATGGCACAATAACAATTCATTATACATTTAGGTAGTCTTCTGCAATGTGTTAGCATTACGTTCCAAAAACGTAAGTCCGGTGAACCGCGACGCAGTTGGGTAACAGACAACAAAACCTCCGCGACTCAGAGAATGTTCCAACAACGCTACAGATCTTTATTTTTCATGCAGGGCTGTCAAATAATAGTACTAGATTGGTTCAATAGCTTATTGCGTATCAATGATACGTTTGTGAACGTGAAAAGTACATTAATTTAATGAAGTCAAAAATACATTTGGAATTGGATTCTTTTAGGTTTATCTACCTTTTTTTTTCAAAACATAGAAATATTGATTTCAAGATACTGATTAGATACTTACTGTAAATTCTACTTTACATTTAAATTTGATCAAGCGTGTGTTACATCGTTGTGAGTAGCGTTACGTTCCGCGGCCGTGGCCGTGACCGTGCACCTCCAGCAACACGTCCAACACGTCCGACCCGTGTGACTGCGGTCCCCGGCGGCCTGCTTGTATAACTCGCGGCCGCCGCCGGTTTAACTCGCGGCGCGCGGATCTCCAGTTTTTTCGGCGCTGTAACTGGACCGCGCCTCACTTTCCTCGCGCCGGACTGTGAGGCAACGTGTTTGTGGCGCACTGTTACAACTGTTACGGCACACATTGTGGTCAATCGATGACGTATGAACCAAATGTTACTTCTTCTTACAGTTAATATGTATAGTACAACCTTGTTTAACCCAAGAGTTAAGTTGAGAGTTTATCGACTCTTAGCCTTAACCTTAACTAGTCATAATTACTTTGCAAAACGCGTATGAATTCGAAAAGAATTGCTGCATGCGCCGTGCCGGGATCGAAACTACAGCCTTTTACTCGGTCATGTCATACTCACACAACAGATAAAAGAGGTCCTCTTGGTTTCCTTGTAATTCGACGATCAATAAAGTTAATATAAAAAGATTTTATTTTACGGTGTGTATTTCTGGCATTCTATTACTTGTAACATGCTGGACTTATACAAGGCGACTGCTGATATTAATAAGTACTTACTCTTCGTAGCGAGTAGTGTAACAGAGTGTGTGGTGCCAACAGGCGCGGAGTGGACGCTGGCGTGGTCGGTGCCGGCGTGCTGGCGCGCACTGCACGCGCCGCCGCCGCGCTCGGCGCGCACGGACCTCGCCTCCTTCGACGGCCTGCGCGTGCTCACCATGCTCGTCGTCATCGTCGAGCACGTCTGCTGGATCACCACTCACACCTACCTTACCGACACCAGAATTTATGAAGAGGTATTTTCTATACAGCAACCTAACTTGTCAATCAGGTTTTGAACTTGTACTGATCTTCAGCTAATTAAGCATTCTTCAAAGACGTAAGAAATAAGTGTAATTGATCACGCACCTAAGCGGTTTTGACTCGAAGCGCTCTTTCTCTATCATGTCCTTCACCATGTTTTGTTGGATCCAGATCCGCGGCGGTGTGGACGTGGTGCTGATGACGAACAGCACGCTGGTGGTGCAGATCTTCTTCATTATGTCGTCATTTCTGCTGGCGCACAAGCTGCTGCAGCAGCGCCGGCGCGGGGAGAACGTCCCGCCCGTCGCCACCTTCGTGAGCACCATGATCAACAGGATCATCAGGTTACTGTTACCTCATTATAACATATTTCATTTATTTTTTTCCGCTAATAGCATTAATCAAGACTGAATTAAATAAATTGCATTCCAGGCTGAGCCCGTCGTACTGGGTGGTGGTGTGGTTCGCGGCGTCGTGGTGGGAGCGGCTGGGCCGCGGCCCCATGTGGGCGCCGCTGGTGGCCAGTGAGGCCGCTGTGTGTCGCCGCAAGTGGTGGACACACCTGCTCTACTTGAACAACATCCTGTACGCAGACGACAAGTGCCTCATACAAACCTGGTAAGTAACGCAACACCATCTCAAATATCTTAGGTATTATCATGGTAAATTGGCTATGAGCAGTATGTGACGACGCGTGTGGTTGGCTCCCCAGGTACCTGGCGGCGGACCTGCAGCTGTACGCGCTGTGTCTGCTGCTGACGCTGCTGCTGTGGCGCTGGCGGCGCGCGGCGCTGCTGGTGCTGACCGCGCTGCTGCTCGCTGCGCTCGCGTTACTCTTTACGCTGGCCTACTCCTGGCATCTCGTGCCCACCTTAGTAATGCATAGCCCAGAGTAAGTTCCACTAATAATTATATGATCGTTTGACACAGTCAGTGTTGATGGCACCTAGGCTATGTAACGTGATGTGTGTGCAGGTCGGTGCGTGTGTCGTACAGCGGCGACATGTCGTTCAACCTGCTGTACCAGTCGCCGCTGGGCAACCTGCCGGGCGCGCTGGCCGGCCTGCTCCTGGCGCACTTACACCACGCGCTGCTCGACAACGACGTGCAGCTGCCCAAATACAAGGTACCTAGTCGCCGACGGGCCTAAATCATGCAATATGCTTGTAAATATATGGCACCAGCACATTGTAGTCTTCTAAATTGCCCACTACTCTTGCAAAAAAAAAAGATTTTGCCTCTTCTACTTTTTCGTGGCCAATTCTAATGAACGTGCAAGTTTTTGTATATGCCTATTAATCAAATTTAATTTAAGTATTGTTGTACTTCTGTCTCATATCTAAGTTGGTAAAATAAAGTCTTGTTGTCCACGTGTGGCTGGTTCTCCAATAAGATGTATGTGTGTTGTGGCGGCAGGTGTTCAGCTGCGTGTCGGTGTGGTCAGTGCTGCTGGCGGCGTGCTGGGTGGGCGTGTCCCCGCGCGCGCTGGGCCGCGGGCCGCCCGCGCGCCTGCCCGCCGCCGCGCTGGCCGCGCTCGAGCGCCCCATCTTCTCGCTCTTCACCTGCGCCGCGCTGCTCGGCGCCATCAATGGAGTACCATGTAAGTCGATCCTATACCACGTTGGACTAATGCCCTATTACTATGATGTCACGACACCTCTAGAAGTTTCTCGGTTATCGAAACTCGCTACTAAATACTTTGTAATGTATTATGCACTGCCAGAACCTACTGTGTTTCTGTCTGTGTAGGTGTGTACAGTTTCACATGAATATACCTACTAGCTTACTCATAGCAAAACTCATGAGATTTGCGCGACGGCCGAACAACACAAGCGTAATGGCTTGCGTAACATTCACATTTCAGCATTTTACGCTAGTAGCGAGATGAACCTTACTATAATTATATGTATGGTTTTAGTGATTCAAATTACTTATTATGAGAGATCACCATGTTTTGATAAATTGATAAGATACTCTTACAGGTAAGCATGGTGACGCTGACGTAGCGAGCTTAGATAATTGGGCCAGCACACGTTACAGCAATGATTGTTTGAACAATCGAAATCTAACCGGTTCCGTTACCTACTGACACATATTACTGAATTATTGTTTACGTACCATTTGCCTAGTTTTATTCGTTACCAACACGTTACCAAGCTCTATGCAGGAGGGTCACTTTAACAAGGGTCTAATTTTGACTTCAAAACTTGTTACTGTTCGATTTATACTTTTAGCTCCCTGGCTTTATCTCTCCCTGGCAGTCGGCTAGCCTTTTATTATAATTTATTATTTCTTTAGCTTTCCCTTAGCGTCTACTTGAGGAGCCTTGACATGCCTTGACATTCCTGTTAGGGTTTGATTAGGACTACATATTTTTTGTATGTAAAACTTTATTTTATTTCCTTGTAAGCTATGCTTTGTACATGTATCAACATCGTAAACTTGGTAAAATAGTCAGGTTCCTATTTTTTGGTAATCATTTCTATTTTCTTTATTCAAAGAATACTTTATCCTATATTTGTCTGTAATCTGCACTTTTTACTAATTTGCGTTGTTGCTACATAACTATTATTGTAAAACTTGTATTTTCTATATTTTAAAAGAGTAACTTATGGAGTTTCTTGCCGGTTCTTCTCCATAAGAATGACATTTTGGAACCGCGCAACTAGAGTCAGTAACGTTTTGAAAGTGCCTGAGAAGGCCTACTCGAAATAAAAACCTTTTGATTTTGATTTTTGATTTTGAGCAGGTTTTAACTGCCAAGGGCCTTAACATCAGTAGAGTAGTGGATTTAGTAAGAACAGTTTTATTTAGATAGATATGACGCAGGTTCAAGATTTTTGCTTCTGGATAACCGTGGCTCGGTCTAAGTACAACAAGGCGATGTAGACAATGTCTCGTCCCCTTCATGACGTGTGTTGTGTTACAGCGTGGGTGCGGCGCTGCCTGTCGTGGCGCGGCTGGGCGTGCTGGGCGCGGCTCTCGTTCGGCGCGCTGCTGCTGCACATGCCCATCAACAAGGCGCTGGTGGCCGCGCGCCTCATGACCTCGCAGCTCGACCGCCAGACCGCGGTAACACTACTCACATATCACACTTAATACAGCTGTCTACTATAGCACTAGCTCCATAGGACATAATAACGTGCACAAATACATATGCACTCTTTACCCTTAGGTACTTTTATAGCCCGATGAGACGGCAATCTTACACGACCAGAGATCATGCGTAGGACACCCACAGGTGTACGTCTCTTTCGTAATACGGGAGCCAGTATATTATTTTTAAAACCCTTGCAACATTGGGCCAAGCCGGGACCATAGACTGGGCAAATCTGAGGCCTCACGATTGTGCTAAAAAATGTTCCTATCAAAACTTAATTCAAACTTAGTAACATCTTTATCTGACGACATTATGTCCTATAGATAGCGGAGTGGTTCGGCGTGGCGGCGGTGTCTTACCTGGCCGCGCTCCCGCTGGCGCTGCTGGTGGAGCTGCCGGCGCAGCGCCTGCAGCGCGCGCTGCAAACCCGCGCGTCCCCCCCGCGCCCCGCGCGCCCGCCACACGCCCCGCCCGCGAGCAAGGCCGACCTGTGAGCGCCGCGACCGACCGCACCGCACTAACTTATTAATTTATTGTAACGAAACACAATACGACTGAACGGTCCAATGTATTTACTCCAAATTGAATTATTAATAAGTATACTTAATAGACTATGCAGGACCTAGTAAGCTATTGGTTAACAAATATTAAATAACACAAACCCATGGAAATAAGTGTAAAAAATATGTTTCTATCTACGCTATATTTAAACGATGTAAATAGCTTGCTCTCTATTTTATTTAAATCGAAAATATGATTGATGTCGACGCCTTTGTGGGCAAGGCATATATATAAGTGTTTATTAGACACCGGTTATACTGCAGACATGCATCACCAACATAAAAGCGTAAAAATCTGTGATATTTAGCGTGAACTAAGTATTGACAGAGTTTACGTGCTGTCATAACATCACACAACTTGGCGGAGCCCAAGCTTAGCATGAGACCGAGTTATGAGCCCCACTACACATACATTTAGCTTTAGTATTGTTTTTATAAGACACATCTATAGAATAATCATAGATTGTCAGTGGTAAGAAGGTACGATGACAGCTTTATTGAACTGATTAGCATAAAGGTAAGGAACAAATTCTGTAAAGGTGAGTTATGTGTAAATTTTTGACATAACCAAGCTATACTTAAGATAACAAGCTTCTATTCTATTTCTAATTTAATTATGAATCCAAAATATTTTGAAGTTCCACATAAATAACGAAATTAGTACAAACTACATTTGTGTAAAACATGAATTGGATAAAATGTGATCTCATCTGAAGTGCCCCATAAATGCACAACCAGAAATAGCTGATAGCACAGTAGTATGTGCTGATAGGTTACAAACTCAGTTCAATAAAATTATGTGTACATAATGTGTTGTTTTATTTATCTACACTGGCTACCAGCATCCATCATTTGACTTGTCTTTAAATATAAGATTGGTGGCTAGACGTCGATGATCCTACAATAGTTTAAGTGTATAATGGAAACAAAGGGATGTTTCAAAATCTTTATTGTGTATCATACACTGCAATCAATCATGCTTGCAGACTAGACATCATCTGTACAGTATGACTGCGCTTGCCAATACGGCAGGTGAATCAGTCTTACACACAAGTCTTAGGACACTCACAGATCACACACCCTGACACCTTGGTGGGTATCAGAATTTAATATTCCACAGAATATATACATCCATTAATGCACAAGTAAATTTAAAATGAAATATACAAATTCAAGATTAAACCAACATGGTTTCCTTGCATATTTCATATTATTTAGGACTTAAATAAAACTTACAATACCTACTTATGATATAATATACTTTTAGACACAAACTATCACTGTTGTGTGGTCGTACAGAGATGAGAAGGCTTAGCGTCGCGATGGGCCCGACCCGCCCTGCCAACCGCCGCGATGCCCCCCGCCGCGCCCGCCCGCCCGGCCCCGCCCTGCAGCTGGAATAGTATAAAAAAAAAAAAAAATTATGAGTATCATAAACAAGAAGCTAAAAACTAATTGAAAATCCAAACTAAAAGCACCTTATACAGCGGTCTGAATTCCCAATAAAAAACTGACAATACACATACATTTACATAGCTAGGAACAGTTTGAAACCGAATTGGAGGAGGTTCTTAATTTGTCATCATCTTTTTTTTTATTTATGCTCACCAATTACTCAAAGACACCTTGAGCAATTTGCAATTTTATTCTTCCTAGTTAGTCCCATGACATTCCTTATCATGGGACTAACTAGGAAGAATAAAATTCAGTCTGATGAGGGCAGACCAGAGATATGAAGATGAACTTTAGAAAATGGTTCAATGACACTCATTTGTTGCGACTAGTGCGTTTATATGTTTTTTCATTAAGTATTTGAAAACACTACACTTTAATAAGTCTTGATTTAATCTGATTATGGGAGACGAGAAACACTCGAGAGAATTCCTTAACAATTTACAGCTACCTTGCGTTAGAAAAATACTTATAACAAAAAAAAATATTAAAATGGATGTCAAACACAATGACACTATAAAGAAAAAAAGTAAAAGAAGTTTTCCACAAAAGATTTTAATATTTAAAGTCAAAATTAGTCAAAACTGAACTGATTTTGGCCACGGTGGCATAATCTGTAGCCTATCCTATGTACCTTGTTTTTGATAACTTTTATGAGGTTATTTGTAAACAAATACTAGTTTCCACTGTGAATTCTAAATAGATATGACACACCATATCATGATAAGGCTCCTATTAGGCCCATTCTAGCCTAGTAATCCCAAAAATTATGTGCTTGTACTCTAGCAATAAATATTAAAAAAGAACCAGCCTCTAAGTAAATGGCCTATGGTTGGACACAGGCTTCTTCTCATACAGGGCTTTTCATACATTATAGGCAGCTTATAAGCATTGATGGCCACTAGTGGTCGATAACCGATTTCAATATTAAGATGGGATGAATGTTTATTCACGTTTTCACCATTTGTTGGTGGCATATTAGGTTAATATGAAGTAAATTATGATATTATAGAATGTATTATTATAACATTTTCACCGCTGATGCTCACAACATCATAAAACCAAACAAAATTAGAGGTTAGATTATGTAGCAACAAAACAGACTAACTAAACAAAGCTTCAGGTTGTTCGTTTTCACAATAATAAGTGTAAACAATATTCAGTTATGTCATCAATACTAACCCTGTGCTCGTAATATCGCACTTTTGCCTCGACCGGCGGTAGGTTTATTGCCTTGTCGTTTAAACATAGGCGCATTCTTTAACATGTCAGGAAGTATTAGGAACCTGATCTTAGAGCCCCTTATATAAACGTTTTCGAGCTGAGCGATGCGACCATCTCTGTACGTTACAGTAACAAGCGTCATCTGGCAATTCATGTTATCCTCGGCTTCTATTAGTTTCCCGCGATAAACTTCGCCGGTGTTTGTTTCACAAGTCACTACATGGCCTTCCGCTTCGTGAAGTACTTTAATAGGTACACCGATCGACATTTTCAAATATTCTGTAACGCAGACACTTTAATATAAGGGCTAGTAAACTATGCAACACTGGATGAATCTGGATTCAAATTTACAGATATTTAAACAACTTAAAGATGGAATCTTGTCAATCCCAAACCAAAATATTAGTAGTACCACAGATTACACTATTCAGTACTCTCTGTCGACATAAACAAACAATTTCCTTCATAGTATAGAAGGTCTGTGGTTTCTTGTATTACATCTCTGGTTTCTTTGTTGCTAGACCAGAATTTGCAATTTAAATTTTGTATATATTTTAGGGCTTTTTTATTTTATAATAGATTTTATTCCACTTTGAGATAAATTAATGGCAAAATCTATACAGCTAATAAAGAAAACTTGTAATTATATTAACCAAAAAAGCACAATATGTAATCCGTCATGTTATTTCTCCTGTCAACCCTGTGCATTGTCTATCAAATGGTTGTAATTTTTTTTGTTGTCAAAAACTATCTGACTTGTGAGTCGTAAGTTGCTGTGGCTTGGATTGATTAGAAATTCAAAAAGAAGCCTATAAAAACGTTTTCTGTTTCCAAGACAGGATTCGAGATAAGGTGTAAAGCACATTGGGTTGTCGATTGAAGAATTCGTAAACAATGGCTACTGAAGTGATGAAAGTTGAGGTAGAGATGGAGTCGTGTTGCATTTGCGGCGGTGGCGGCGAACTGCTATCGCCCGAAGAACACGATGCTGGGGCTCTACCGATGCAGGTGCCGCTGCGGACAATGCTGTTACACCTCAACTCCAATAAGGTAAAGGCTGGCCAAATGCATGTACTGTTATCAAAACATTGCTATAACCTAATTAAATGGGCGGGAACTAGAACAAGGACCGAATTAAGATGCTATCTGTATATTTATAAGTCACTTACAATACTCAGATTATACACATTATTACAAATTTCTACTACTTGTATTTAATTGACTCTTAACTCACCTAGGTACTATAAATGGCTACAACTGTGATTTTTTTTTAAATTACTTGCTTGTTCTTTACAGGTAGTTCCAGAGGGTCGACTATGTGGTAGCTGTATCCGGCGAACCATGGAGTCCTATGAATTCAGCACTGCAATCTCTGCTAGAGGTGTCCCACCCCTCAGCGAGAAGATAAGGGCTCTGCGCAGAAGGTAAACTGCCTATAGTTTAGTTTTTCATTGGATGACCCAGCAGATGATGCTGCATTATCATGATAGTGTTAAGCTTAGTAAGAATTTGTGTACAACCAAAATAAACTTTGGTACTAGTCATTGTATTCTACAGACCACTCTTCTTGTAAACAGAAACTGTGAGTAAATTTAATATTGTATAATTTGATAAATTTTACTAAACAACTACTTAACTACTTCTATTCTATTCTATGTACTTGACAAATTTGATTGATATTTTAACACGTTCATTACCACTACGATTTTCACGATGTCTTCTCGGAGGCCGCCTACATTTTACGTTGGACTCGCTAAGCGAGTCGCCGGCGCTGCAACACGAATTGAATCGACTCGCCACGCGAGTTCAGTGGCATTGCGTTAGGGTAAAAACAATAGTATTATTTTAAGCAGAAAATATACATGCATTTTGGAAAAAAATAGCAAACACATTAAACTCGCCAGGCGAGTCTACGGCGCTGGAATAAAATTTAAGTGGACTCTCCGGGCGAGTCGGTGGCACCTAACGTGTTAAATACATGGAATCTGCTTAGCTGCAGATGAAATAATGTTTGCCACTAAATTCAAATAATAGTTTAGATAAATGTTACCTCGGACAGGACTCGAACCTGTTTTTTATGGCTAAAGGTTCCAGATGTTTTACCAACTAAGCTACTGAGGTCATTGAACCACAGTTTGCTTTTTGCTATCATATTGTGTCACATCTTAGGGATGAATGTGACTAATTGTGTAACTAGGCACTACCCATAACCCTTGTAGAGTTTTCTACACCAGAAATGGTAGTATATTACTATGTGCACTCTGTGTACTATGTGTACTGGTTTAATTATATCGAGTTATATGTATATTTATATCACTTGGTTACAGATTGCATGAGCTGACGCAGAAGATTGATGTGTTCATAGTAGTGGGAGGTGCTGGGGCAGGTGGTGCTTACTCTGAGGAAGATATCATCATGGTGGAGCGCGACACTCTGGCCGCAGCCGCTGCTGCTGACGATGAGGACTTGGAGCGTGCTCGCAATGCTAGGGGAGATTCTGTGTATCAGTGTTCCGTTTGCCCACAATCTTTTCAAGTAAGTACATTTGTCAAATTGTCCAATCTCTTACAGTGTAGGGTAAGCTCTCTTTACTGTAATGAATGTCTGGTCGGGCGTGCGTAAGATGTGTTGTGTGTGTGTCAGCGCGTGTCGGAGTACCGCGCGCACGCGAGCTCGCACCCGGCGGACGCGCTGCACTCGTGCTGGACGTGCGGCGCCATGTTCCGGACGCGCGCGGCGCTGCGGGCGCACGCGGCGGGCGCGTGCGGCGCGGCGCTGGCGTGCACGCTGTGCGGGCAGGCGCCGCACGCGCGCCACGACGCCGCCTGCCAGCCGCGCTGCCCCGCGTGCGGCGCGCTGCACGCCTCGCGCGCGCAGCTGGCGGCGCACGCGGCGGCCGCGCACGGCAAGGCTGCGCGCCCGCCGCACGTGTGCGCCGCCTGCTTCCGCACCTGCGACACGCCCGAGCTGCTCAGCGCGCACATGCTGCGCCATCGCCAGGCCAAGCAGTTCGTCTGCGGCTACGACGGCTGCATCCTGCGCTTCGCCACCAGGTACTCGCGGACAACTTTACCTACGCTATACTGTACACTTAGATGATTTGTCATGTTTGTGCATATTTGATCTGTCATATGTCATGTCAGTCCTGCTCAGAATTTCTCAATGTATCTGAATAAAACTTTTACTTATGTTTTCAACTAAGAAATTAATATTTTCCAGAAACAACCTGATGTCTCACATCCGCAAGTGCCACTCGGGCGTGGTGGAGGCGGCGGCGGCCAACGACACGAGCGCGGCGGAGCCCGAGCCCGAGCCCGCGGCCCCCGTCACCACCTGCGACACCTGCGGCCGCACGTCAGTACTGCTCCTATCTATTCTGTACTCATGCATAGTTATTGAGAGTATTGAGACATGAGTGCTCGTCTAATAAAATGCTAAATTTTTGTATAATTTTGGCGAGGCACAATAAGATCACTAGAAAAATCTATCGTGATTCGTGATTCTGTTTGATTCGTGATCTGACTAGACACTTAAGTTTGTATTGTGTGTGCGCAGGTTCGGGTCGGCGGCGGCCATGAAGCGTCACGCGCGCGTGCACCGGACCACGCGGCAGACGGGCGCGCGCGGGGGGGCGCGGGGCGCGGCCGGGGGCGCGGGGGAGGGGGGCGAGCCCGCCGCCGAGGACTGGGGCTCGGAGGGCGAGGTGGAGTACCTGGAGGTGGACGAGCTGGACGACGCCGACGACGCGCACGACGCCGACCACGACACTGACATGCACTGACCGCCACACCACTCACACACATTCACGTGGTCTTATGGCTGGTGCCACAGCCTCGCCCGAGACCCTGACGGGTTCCCGGGAGAGAGTCACGTGATACGCTAAAACATCGTTTTACAGCAACGCGTAATGGCAAAAACGCTACCCGCTCCGGGTTCCATAAACCCTACAATGTACCATCGTTTCAGGGTACTGCAGGCGCTACTCGACCTCGAGACGTATGGTCCTCGTCGACAGCTGTTGAACCAGCCTTATTTCACTGACCATTTGAGTTGTACCATTTTATATTTATTTATAATTAATAGTCTTCAAACGATTCTTTGCCTCGTTTCAAGCGATTATAACATTTGTTATTTATACTTTTCGAGTGCGAGGTACATCCCTTGCATAAGATGTACAGATGACATAATTATGTTTCATAATGATAAATCCATTTACCCCAGCTTAGTAAGGAACTGGACCAATGCACAACACTTAATTTTGTTCGCAGCTTCCCGACTTTCGTTCGTTTTATAGCGATATCTCGAAGGTTAACCGATTCCGTGCGGAAGTCTTTTTAGCAATCATTAGTGCCTGGCGTCAAACAAAAATTCTGTGATGCCTCTGAGGCACCAAGCGCCAGAAAGTTTGATGATTCCCCTGGGGAATCATCCGCCATGAATTGTCACTTTTAGCTTGTTTTCGTGTTTCTACTTGCTAAAATAATCATTTGACATTGTGTATCTAACGTAGGCAGTCAGTAAATTCGTTCAGTGCGTTTAAAAGTGACGATCTGTGTGTTTTTATGGAAATGGAAGGTATTTGACTAATTTATATTAGGGGTCGTAAACCTTTTTGCATTATTTCATGGATTTATTTATTCAAGTGTTGTAAAGAATTTATACACGTACCACTTGAGTTTGCCGCGAGGTGATATTTATTTATTATTATTTATAATACAGTGTTTTGTAGGGAAACAATTTTAACAATAATCAACCGTATACGCAAGGAAATACGGTACTTCGTAGGCGAAGGGCCGGCGAACAGCGCACTCTTTGTACGTTTTTAGGCAACAATGAACCTTATGACAAAAGCATTTGATTTTTGAGAAACATTCCAGAAAGTGGGCTGTTAGAATTATAATCAATAATAAAATGTGTCGGCAACTTGGTTTACAACCCCTGATGTCAGCTAATTTGCGAAATTACTTAAAACGAACACTGTGGGCATGATAAGGGTGACAAATAAAGACACTTTTATTTAGGGGGCTCTTTTGACGAATGTCGTTTAAGCCGAGTTTTGTATGATTTAGTTTTGTATCCTCTCGGGCACCATACGCCATACGCAATAGATTTACATGATGCCTGTGCGGCATCATCCGCACGGAAACGGTTAATAAACCGATCGGGCTCAAACTAGATTTTTGTAGTTGCATGTAACCACCAAGATGTACCAGGTAAAAAGTATATAACATTCCCCTATCACCCAGGTAACCTCTCCATTCCTAGTACTTTTTGGCTCGCCCTCGTATTTCATGTAGACAATGAAATGAAATAGTTTATTCTGCACATAGGATATTTTCATTTTTTTTTTGTTTTAATATAAACTAGCCGCTGCAGACGAAATTTCCTAGGCTACCCTGAAGAGAAACAAAGAAATTACATCGTGCATTCTAATAGCGGCGACAGATTCATGCGACACTCAACGCCTTCTGATTTCTTTTCTCGACACCGGTCGGAGAACAGGCGAGCGCGAGAAACCTATCACCTTCGTGCTGCTCGGGGGGTCTCGGCGTGACTGTAGTGTCTGTAGATAGTTTCATAATGTAAGGAGGTATTAGACTATGTATAACTTGTATTATGAGTATGAATAATGAGGGAAATAAGGCTAACCTATTACAGAGAAGTGTTAAAAACAGCATTTATATAGTAAGCTTAGACATTTGCCACTTAAGACAATGAAATAGCTTTTTCATCTAAAACTGTGTAAATTTATGATGACTTGAGATATTGTATTAGTCTTTTATTATAAAAATATGTTTTAGTTCGAGTGTTGTTTTATTAATCTCGCTTTAGAAAAAATAATGATTTCAACAACAATATAACTTTATTATAACAACTTTATAATACTAAAACGTCATGTAAAAATACTTTAATGTCAACTAACAATATCACAATATTTAAGTAGGACCACTAGCATGACCACACTCATTTTAAATTGTATTTGTGCTACAATTTGCAGCTTTTTATTATCTAACATGAAATCAGTTGTTGTATGACCTCATACAATGTTACCTAGCTTGAAATTGGTAAACTTGGTCACAAATAAAATAAGGGAATGCTTTTAACTAGTTTGTGGATGCAATAATTAAAATAGAGGAACACAAACGATAGCATTGAGTGCACTCGCATAACAACACAATTCTGCATATAATAATATGCCATTCGGTAATAGAGGCACTGTCGCGGGGTTTCGTTACAAGTCTGCTTCCTTATCGGGTTGGTATCGCGACTTGGTCTGGTCGGGCGGCGCGGCGTCCTGGTCCCTGCGCGGGCGGCTGCGGCAGATGACGGCCACGCGTCGCTGTCGCGGCAGCGGGCGCCCCGCCCACTGGCTGTCGTCGCCGCCCAGCACGGCGTGCGTGAAGTCGTACCGCGCCACGCCCTTCATGACGTACAGCGCGCGCCGCGACAGCAGCGCGTCCAGCACGAGCTCCGAGCGCTGCGAGTGCTGCAGCCGCATCACCGCGCTCGACACCAGGCACAGCCCAGCGATCACGTCGCCGCAGAACTGCACACACACAACCGCCATTACGTGACAAATTAAATTGATTAATGTGGAGCAGTAAGAGAGAGAAGAGGGAATACCCGCACGGCGTCGACGTGCGGCTTGATGTGTCCGGCGGCGGCGAGGTCCAGCACGTGCACATGCGGCAGGGTGTCGCCGTCCGCGCCGAAGGCCAGGCCGCGCACGCGTGACAGCACCACCGAGTTCTCTTCCGTCCATTGAGTGCGCTCTGTCTCGCGGTAGCCTTGAATTGCCTGCCACATGTATTTTTTATGATTCCGTAACTCCAGACTGAAGTAATAACCATGTGTTATTGCCACTCACATTATCCCAGTGATCAAACTCATATCTCATGCGACGCAGCTGTGGCTCCAACTCATTTAACAAAGCGATCTCCTCCCGTTCTGTGATAAACTCTGGGTACACCTGCATGTCCTGTAGAACTGTGGCCCGCAGCTTTTCATCTGATTCTTTCCATGTTGGACTAAACATCAGGAGGTTGGGGTCACCTGTACATATGGTATAACAATATTTAATCTGTAGGTATACATACGTGAGTAACTGGGTAAAAACCAAAAATGATGTTAAAAATTATATTTTGGCTTATAATTATTAAAATGCCCTTATTCAGGGTATTTAATAATCATATTTTTTGAATAATTGAAAATATAAAGAGCATTTTAGCAATCAGAACACCCAGTTTGATATTGATGATATTTATGTGTCTGGTACCCCATATTATTTCTAGCGCCTAACATCACTACATAGTATAATACTAAATCGCTGTCGCTTGCATCTTTAAAACTACGCAACGGATTTTGAAGCGGTTTTTTTTAATTTATAGAGTGATATAAGAGGAAGTTTTTTTGAACAATATATAAGTATTTCATCACCCGTTCGAAGCCGGAGCGGGTTGCTAGTTCAATGATAAGTAATCTACTATGAAACTCTTCATTCGCATTAGTATATAAAACCTCCGAGCAATTCCAAAAGCAAAACAAAATTCTAACCTGTATTGGGTGCGACGTCAACATTTAATAAACTGCTTATTGCACGCCGGGCTGTGCTCACACAAGTCTTAAATTTACAACTTTTTAATAGTGTTATTGTTAGGAAATGCATTTTTTCTCGAGACAATTACAACAAATTATAAAGTATTTTTTTCACTTCGAGCGATTTTTTAATGACACTGACAGACTTGACAGTAGTGACAGTGACAATTGTTAATCACAGTAGATTAACATAAAATCTTTCCAAAAATAGAATAGAACGTAAAATCTTTTATGAGTACATTAGTGCTTTATAATAAAAAAGTTAAATAATTACACAAAAATACGATCACTGTTTAATTCATCCCACTGGATCTCGTACCTACGAGGAAAAAATATTACATGGTCTACTAACATTTTATCCCAAGAACAACTTGTGAGAACCGTATCAACGTCATCAAGGAACAATGGGACTATTTATCGCAATACGTTTTCTTTTTAGGATTCCGTACCCAAAGGGTAAAACGGAACCCTATAACTAATCCTCCGCTGTCTTTCTCTCTGTCTACAGGCTGTATCTCATAAACCGTAATAACTAGAAAGCTGTTTTTTTTTTACAAATGACTTATTTCCGTTGCCGCTATAGCAACAATTAATCAAAATTAAACGTGAATTTTCGTTTTTTTTTGTTCAATATTAAAAACGGTAACAGGCAAGCGTTTGAAATTTCGCTGTGTATAGGTATATGATAGTACGGAACCTTTCGTGCGCGAGTCTAACTCGCACTTCGCCGGTTTTAATTATTTAAGATTATATAATTTTACATGTCTATTAATATATTTAAAAATAAGATTTATACTCAAAATTAAGTCGTTTATTGTTAAAGGTGTCGTGTGTTTTGAACAATAATAAATAGATTAGCTATTGAGAGAACAACTGTGGCAATGTAGGCGTCTAAACGAACTACTTTATGAAACTCACTAACTTACGGTTGTCCGTAAGTTCTTAACAACGTGTCTCAAGCTCAATAGAAATTCTTTATGGTTGTCTTTCACATTTATCATATGCAGAATCCGCTGCAGATCGGATATTACTATCACTAAGTTTATGATCTGAAGTAAACGTTTTCTTCTAAAATAAACACACTACACATTAGGCTCCTACCAATAAATAAAAGCCCCGTCAAAATCGGTCTAGCCATTTCAGAGAATAGCGCGAACAAACAGACAGAGTGACAGACAAAAACGATTAAAAAGAGGAGGAGTTTCTCAATTTTGATGTTGGTATTTTCTTTTGTTCGCGCAGAACTTCGTTGCTTGCCAACCGATATGAAAAACACTTTTTGTTCGGGACCATTTGGGAAGTCGCCGCCCGTAAATGGTCCCATATTTACCAAGACAAGATCTGATGACGGAATCTTCACGAAATCAAGTTACTTAAATTTTGTAGAAACACGTACAGCGATTTTGTTATTTTTACATCAATTGAAGCAATTACTTACGTTAAATAACAATCCTATTTATATTTTCGTAAAAAAACAAAGCATAATGAATTGCAAAAATGCTGCACGAGTGCATTGTGTAATGTGTTATTGATTACGTAGGTATTATAATTTGGGTGACTGACAAATCTGTATACAGTGTAAATTTATCTACACTTTCTAGTCTTAAGATAAGACATGTATTAACTGATTTCGGAGGATACCAGTAGTAACTCATTGTGTAGGATCTAACACTCGTGGGCTGCCTTGGTCCTGATTAACTTTGATTGGTGATTGTTATAGTTTCCTAACACAACAGCGTATTAACTCAGGGCCAACATTTAATAATCGTTTTGTAAACACATTGTGCACATTGTTTCGTTAAGTGATCAGTTACGAGGCATTAGCAGTGGCTGTGTCGTGCTGGGCCATCTCATTACGAGGCGGCAGGCGAGTGATTACGCCGGCCGTACGTGCTCACTGCGCGAGCTGTGGCTCCGGCGGCTGGCGACAAGGCCTGGTCAATGTCGCGACCCGGTTCCACTCCACACACAATTAAAGCCGTGAATGAAATACCTCAGCAGATCGCTATCGTAGATGCTTGTCTTGTGGCGACATTGAGAGCGACCGCGCGAAACACTCGACCACGTAACTTTCCAATAATCACTACATAGTATAAAACAAAGTCGCTTTTTCTGTCATGTGTGTTGTATGTCCCTATGAACGCTCAAATCTTTAAAACTACGCAACGGATTTTGATGCGGTTTTTTTTAATAGATAGAGTAACTCATGAGGAAGGTTTTTATGTATAATATCATCCATTAAATAGTAGACAAATACTGTTATTTTTGAGGTTTCTAATGTGATGTCGCAAATAATTACATTTTTTCCGCTTACATTGCAAACGCAGGCTGAATCCTACGAGATTTATCAAAATAATGTACTAAGTATTGTACACAATGAAAAGGTCTACAGAAAACTCCGCGATGGTATATGTCTATCTCTTATGGATATCCCACAATAACATTTTTTTGTCATTTACTTTTTACGACAAATAATGACTAATATTCGAAGCGATTTTAACCAATACAGCATTAATCCTTATCCAATTAAATACCTTAAATACATTGTTGATTTAATATAGATCTATTTGGCCTTTTACAGCATCTGATTTAAATCAATATTTTTGAAGATGTACAGATTTAAAAATTGCGGAACGTAGCGTTTACGGCGACGCGGCGCGGCGGCAGCGTGCCTATAAATAGCGCGTCGGAGGTAAATGTAAAAAAAGTAAATGTAAAAAAAAGTAAAAATGTAAAAAAAAGTAAAAATGTTAAAAAATTGTAAAAAAAAAGTAAAAATGTAAAAAAAAGTGAAAATATTGTGTATAAAAGATATTCCAAAGATAAGGAAAGGGGAATTGTTTTAAGTACTCCAAAAACGCGTGCGGGCTACGGGCAGTAAATGAATAAATCAAATCTACTGGATTGATTTTATCATTTTTTCAGTGAGTTACATATTTTAAACCCGTGCAAAGCCGGAGCGGGCCGCTATGTTTTTTATAAACAACGTTCACAGTTTTTCTGTAGCGTATTTAGCATATCAGCATTGCACCCGTGCGAAGCCGGGGCGGGTCGCTAGTACGTTATAATACCAAATTAAAATAATTACTATGAAATCATATGCAATACTTTATAACTATGGATGGATGGGTGTTTTAGGTGGTTCATGCTCGAATGGATGAATGATGAATTCTGATCAATTTTGGTATCGAGTTAGTTGACACCCGGATTAACGCATAAGCTGTTTTTTATTAACCAACTGCTATAGACTGGTAATATTTTTGTCAGCTGACATTCCCGTGGCCAAAGTCACGGGCAATAGTTCGTTCCAAATAATTTAAACAATAGGTCTACATACCAATAAAATTATGTAGTGATTTGTGGTGGTGAGATTTTGGATTTATAATTAGGCCTTTTATCCACGGGGTGAAGTTCCAAATAACTCAAAAAACACTAATGCTCTTACAACCGTTCACCCCGCCTTATAGGTAAAAAAAACCTAAAATATCGTCTGTCTATTTATATCTGCGTCCATTTATGACACCAGATAGATGTCTCCACAGTCGATACCAAATGTCATCGAAATCGATGTCCCCATTTGACCGTGACATGACTGAGACACAAGTAAACACACATAAGTATGATTAGCGGCGTTGGTGAAGTTTCTTGTGGCCGCATAGTCTAGTGGTAAGACCGTAGGACTGCCAAGTCAAAGGTCTTGAGATCGATCCCCACAGCGCACACCGACTTTTCGAATGACACGTAAAAATGTCGGACCTGCGCCTGATCTCTCCGGTCGTGTCGGATTGCCGACCCACCGGGCTATGAAAATTGTACAGACAACTGTTACTGTACAGGTTTAAATTTGTTATTCAATTATATCATAAGTAATTACTGAGGCGACGCGCGTCAGCACTTTTATAGACTACTAGCTTTTGCCCGCGGCTTCGCACGCGTTAAGAAGTATTATTGTTTAGCAAGTTAGTGTAAAAAATTAGGGCCTATAAAACTTCCTTGTACACAATATTCTTAACTAATTTGTCATTTGGCGCTAAACCTATCAAGCTACTGGGAGAACTTACTCGTGAGGAAGCAACATAGAACTGCCCATGAGAGAAGCAATGTTCTCTCAAGTCAATACCCGCAAATTTGAGAGTTTGCCCCTGAGACTTGTTTATAGTCATGGTTAGTCAAAAATCTAAGAAGATTTCTACAAACATCCCCTATTTCATCCCCTTATGTGTGGAATTTATCAAAATCTTTCTTAGCGGATGCCTACGTTATAGTACCTATGTGCATGTAAAGTCTCAGCCCGATCGGTTTAATTTTGACAAAGTTTCATAAAAAATTTCATCCCCTATTTTATCCCCTTGGGGGTAGAATTTATCAAAATCCTTTCTTAGCGGATACCTACGTCATAACATCTACCTGCATGCCAAATTTCAGCCCGATCCGTCCAGTAGTTTGGGCTGTGCGTTGATGCATTAATTTCGATCGAATTTGATTACCATAAAAACGGTTCTAGTGAGCTAATCTTAAAAGATAGACATATACTGTCGCGGACATTTTTTTAGATCATTTCAATAGGAATAATTCTTACATACATATATTGTGTGTATCTTGAACCGTTTTCGCAGCGCACGCAACGGAAGCCCTCAAGGATGAACAATTTTCCCCGTTTTTTTCACATTTTCCATTATTTCTTCGCTCCTAATAGTTGCAACGTGATATTATATAGCCTAAAGCCTTCCTCGATAAATGGTCTACTCAACACAAAAAGAATTTTTCGATTCGGACCAGTAGTTCCTGAGATTAGCGCGTTCAAACAAACAAACAAACAAACTCTTCAGCTTTATAATATTAGTATAGATTTAATTTTAATTTAGGACATTAGCATTTTGTAACACTGCACTTTAACATCTGTATCAATAAATATTAATTATACTTTCGTCACCGAAGTTGTGTTGTTTATCACTTCTACGCAATCTTCGAATCCTGCCTATATCCACAAGCAGCAGTCAACCTATCAACTATCGTTCAAGTGTAGGCGCTTACAACCCCTACAAAAGTTAAGGAATAGAGAGTGCACCTGTGTTTGCGCACACGGAAGAAACATCCAGTGATGGTGGTGTGGTGCGGGCGGTGCAGGGTGCGTGTGCACATAACACAGCGTTGTGGGGCGCGCGCCGGAACGCGCACGCGCGGGGCGGAGCAAGCCGCGCGTCACGCGTCGCCGCCATCCTGCACCGTTGCCACTGCGAGTGCTGCAGTAGTCCTGCCTGCGCTATGTATTAAATATTTCTAATTTTAGTAGGTAGGTATGTAGAGAATTTATAATTTAGCTCTCACCTTTTACTTGGCTCAGCTCAGCAGGCTTTGTCTACTTTAAGCTAACAAATACACTGATTTGGTTTGAGGTTACTTAGGTAAGCTTGGTCTCCGTGGCCAAAACAGAAGCGCTAGTCCTCTTTACTTAATAACCTACAGGTCCCACACACACAGAGCCGATCTACATATAATTATAGATTAGCTTGGCATCATTTTAACGCCAACCATGCCTACTAAGTAGGTAAACACTAGTAGCTGAAGCTTTTGTTTTACCTGCGTTGTGTCTCCGTGGCGACTTGATCAGTGTAATCAGCACCTCGCCACCTCCCCGTGACGCGGCGAGGCGCGCTCTTGCCGTGCCTGACACACATTCTCCGGCAACACTTACTTACAATGATTACTAATATTAGTCAGTAACGCTGTACAGAGTGTTGTAGTGAACAGCTGCGCCAACACATAAATGAAAAGCTGGGTTGGCCGGAAAATGAAATGGCATTCTGTCTTTATCCTTAGCAGCAGGACAGGTTCCGATGGTACTCATACCGAAGGAGTTCGCCGCGCGCCCTACCTCGCACCCAGAAATGCAGGACTTACCTGAAACGGAACCTAAAGCCGGATCAATCGAGATTTGTTTCTTTTTTGTTAAAACTTTTTTGGACTCAAAATTAATAATTACAAATTAGTGAAGATTTGTAGGTTTTCACAATTATTTATGACACCTAGTTTATACTTCAAATTTTTAAAAACTCTCACGAACAACAATAGATGGCGCTGCACGCTTATCACTTTCTAAAAGTTAATATAAATGAGAATGCTGGTTACCTAATGAAATCTAATAAATGAACGTATTTGTTAGCTTTATGTTCTTAATGTAGAGATCCTGTATAATTTATATGTTAATACAAGTCAGACATCTGCATGAATGCACGAACTGTGAAGTAATGTCTGCATATTTGGCTCGGCGCGCGGCGCGGTGAGATAACTCTAGAAATTAGTGATGAACTCGAGTGATAGGCGATTACGAGATATGTCGTGAATCGCGGTGAAACAACCCGAAATTGTACATACCGACAGTTAGAACCGTTCATATGAGAATTTTGGCAATCGTAACGAGACGAACACTAGTTCACAGGATAGTCTTAAATAATATAAGCAGGTACGTACTTAGATGTAATGATAATACATGGGTGGCAATCATAAACCTAAATACTGTTTGTTATAAATCATTGAGTTTTATATGTACTTATAAATAGTATGTTCCACCGAATCACTGGCAGAAAACTTTACAGCTTTCTCTGTAAGAGACAGGGTTGTTGTTAGTGACATAACAGTAACCGACCGGCACCATCGTGGCAGGCAGGCAGGCGCAGGCGGCACTGCCGGGATGTTACGTGTTCCCGAGCCTGCGCGCGCGCCGCGTGACTTCCGAGCCGCGCGCCCCGCCTCAGGGCTGCTGCGCACGGCCTTCACGCAACGATAATTATATATTAAACAAACAATCAATGTTTGACTTTGAACTGGTGTTCGATGATTGTCTGCCACACCGGCAACACCTAGAGGCCCTAAGTGCCCGCTCCACAGCCTCTGTTATTCGTGTAGTGTGGAAATAAGGAATAGGTAGGTATGGAAGAACTAAACGTAATAATTGCAGGCTTTAACCGCGGCATCGAACTACAAATGATAGTATACTTAAATGATTTGTGAGTACATACATACGTGCTGTTAATTGCTTGTTAGTACAATAGAGTATTTCTACGATTAGAACGTAACTTCAATTACGTTACATATTTGTGGCATCAGTTCCATAATCTTATCGCAGTAAATTGTTTCTTTCTATACACGAAAGTAAAGATTCATGACACGCGACAAAATGTAGTAATTATCAGTCACACAAGTCGGGACATGTGTGTTGTATGCTCCGCTATGCTAAGAGCTCAGGTTTCTTTTGTCAGAATATCCGATACCCAATATGTATCAGGTCGCGCGTCGTGACGAGGAAGCGGTCTATTGCTAGTTCCCTGCAGCCACTGTGTAGGGCCAGAGGCAGCCCTGCGCAACTGCCGCGCGGTGCTCATCTTAAGGCGAAAGGGAAAGGTCGCGGCATTTGCTCACCACATACTACACGGGAAGTTCTGCGCAACTCGACCTCCCTCCCGCCATGACACCCCGCTGCAAGATGCACGACTTGATATTTTATTGTCACCGGAACATATTTAGCTGATAAATATCTTTTACATGGCCCATTAAATAGGTTTAGAGCGCTTAGATTCACAATAACCCTCCACAGAGGTCTCTAGAGATTCAAATACGATAACATCAAGTATTGTAAGTTGAAACGACGAAGAATGTTTCCAGAAGCAACGTGATAAATAATTAAATTGTTAATAATTGTACAACACTTCGCATTGACGTCTGAAACTAATTTGTGTGCTTAATTAATATACTTTTAATTAATCATTCAAATATTTGATAATAAATGAATAACACGGCGCTACGCCCCTCATAGCACTCGGCCATGAAACTGGCAAGCATAATTTAATTGTATGAATATATTAATATGATTAAACAAATATGAAAAAAAATAACTACTTCGAAATTGTAAGTCAAATTAATTTAAATCACAAGAGAAAATGCACAAAATTGCAAATTCCGATTGCGGAGATAGTAGTACTGGAAATATTTTGGCCTTTTTTTATCGGAAAACCAAGCCACTCTTTAAAGAATTCGTTACAGCTCTAGGACTATGTAAATAAAACGAGTCCATCTACAACTAACGAAGATATTGCACAACCAAAAGGTTGACACACATTCATTCGAATTAAAAATATTCTGGTATTTCTACAGCAATTAGTTACTATGTGTCGCACCACATGACCTGTGATAGTTGAATATTCCATATGTTACAAACAAGGTCCCCACATAAAGCTGGCAACAATAACAAAAACATTTAAAGCTCCTCTTCCTGAGCTTCCTCCAGATAGCGAAGGAATCTATCAGAAATAATAATTTTCAGTTTGAAAATCCTCATGTGGTTCAAGAAAGCCCCAGCCCGTCAGTAAGCCCCGCGCACTCGAGCGAGCTCTACAAAAGTAACAGTGGGTCATGTAGAAGATAGACACCACATTATTACTGTGTTATTGGTGAGTCTTATATCCTTAAAGTTGTATATAATATAATATTGTAATGTATGAGCTGTTGCGTCCGCCGCGCAGCCTGGCGTCGCGTGGCGTCGCGTGTCGTCGCCGGGCGGCTGGCGGTGTACGCGGCATGCGGGCTGGGTAATTAACATTTTTATTCATAGCTTAGTCCTTACCGGGAGGATAATTGTGCGCTGATGTCATGCGTTTGCGTAGCGATGTACTGCGTATGCGCGCTATGTATGTGATGGCACTGATGGAAGACGTCGCGGTCGATTACAAAGGTCTCCACAACACAATACGCGAGTTATTGACTGTAGCCAATAACTAGACGCCTCAATAGCGGGCCTTGTGCAATATTCTAACGCGTTTTAAGATTCTTGAGGAGCAGTTAATGTCGTAACGTAACGATTTGTTGTAGCTCTGCCTCGTAAATCAATCATGAAATGAGGACTGAACTCTAGTACAACTATACAAGATACTGATGATACGTTTACTAGATAGGTAAATACTTATTGCGTGGGAACAACAGAACGGATGAGAGAGGACAACTTTTATCCATTCTGTGGTGGAAGTCAGACAGAAGTACGACCCGTCAATATATCAAAATGGCATTTCTAACTCAAGTACCGTAAAGGAATAATAATAATCCTAAGCAAATTTTGCAACTAATTTATTGCTTGCTGTTAATTGCTCACTTTATGTGGAACTAATAGCATTACTAAGAACTCATTATCAAGAGTTTTATCACAAACATGGGTTTGTAAGATTATGATTAGGTATATCCAAACAGTTATTATTTATGCCGTTAACCGTGGATGATGCGAAACTCTTGTGAGTTACCTACTCAGGAGTGATTGGTGATCTGTTGTGTTTGTGTAGTGAACAGGACGATCCTGTGTGACATGGTGGTGAGGCGCGGGCTCCGGGGCGAGCGGTGATGTGAGCAGGAGACAGGGCTAGCACTAGCATGCAGGCCCGGGACAGACCTAGCTCCCAAACTGACAATGCGCCATTGATTGTCAATCATTTTGTAATGCTAGGAGTCTGTAGGATGCTTGAAGTGTATTATTATACGGTTCTAGAAGAATACAATGTTACCATTCGTGTAAAGCGTATGTTTTTTACAACCAAGCAATTGTATTGTCCAAGTGTGTAGTAGGTACGTCTGGTTCGTGTTTCGTTTGCGAGCCGACCGTTCGCCGGACGTGCGCGCGCGCCGCTTCCGCGACACATTCACTGTGACGTGTGCATGGTGTGCTAACTGCTAAGCATCGGACCGGCACCCGCACACACACGCTTGCGCCTGCGTAGCTAGGGTCAAGTTCGACCGCTCATTAACATTTCCCAGTTTTTATAGTTCCATCCTCTGAGGTATTTTGTTAATTAGCGAAATACTTGTTTTTATAGAATTTGGTTCGTAAAGCTAAGTAGGTAATCGGTAGTTGTGGCTAGAGCTTTTTGTGCCAGGCAATGCCCGCTCAGCGGTTGTCGGAGTCCTGTATGCATGACAGTCCCCGGCCCGCGGCTTGAGCGCCCCTTGGCTGCAGGAGAAGGTCATGCGCGGGCGCGGGGGACGGGCGCGGGCGCGGCGCGGGGATACTAATTGCTTAATTGGTATTTATTTATTTAATCGCTGAATCAGACTTCATAGATTACATCACGAATGAAAATAATTGGACGACCTGATTGGATAAATTGCAATTATCACACTAAATAAATAAAACTGCAATGGGTGCTATATCATTGCAGAAGTGAGTGACTTCTTATTTTGCGATTAGCATAAGGCTTCAGTTCAGCAGTTTTCAGCAGTAGTCTGACGATGTGATTTGTTTGTCTTATTTCATGTGTCCACAAGATTAAATAAAAAGAAAATGACATAAAGCGGATTTAATTTCCTCCACCAGCACCTATTTATAATCATACATACTCTACCAAAAACACTTTACGACTACCTACAGACTACAGCCTCTATTGTTGCGAACATACAGCAGTAAATACAGGCAATGAATCAATATAAAATGTGACGGACACCCCTTTAAAGGCAATTCGTTACCTACTGAGTTTGTACCTACTTAACGAAACTACAATGACGGTATATTAAATACAGTAGTGAGTTAGTTCTGCCTTCTGAGAACAAGCTGAGATGAGTCACCGACTTCCGAGCGGCGAGTGGCGAGTCACTCCGCGCGCCGCAGACCTGTCCCTTCCAGGAATAACGCGCAAATGTACTGAATGGGGCTTTTATTGCCGCAGGCAGCAAGGAAACAGATGTGTGCGGCCAACCGTAGCCCACACGGCATCCTTTGCATATTAGAAGAGACGCGCGACACACAGGAAATTAAATTATTCATTATTTAGCAAAATCGAACAATACCCACCACACTAACATGAACTAAACATAATGAAATGATTTGGTAATATTAGTGTCATCTATACTAATATTATAAAGCTGAAGAGTTTGTTTGTTTGTTTGTTTGTTTGAACGCGCTAATCTCAGGAACTACTGGTTCGAATCGAAAAATTCTTTTTGTGTTGAATAGACCATTTATCGAGGCAGGCTTTAGGCTATATAATATCACGTTGCAACTATTAGGAGCGAAGAAATAATGGAAAATGTGAAAAAAACGGTGAAAATTGTTCATCCTTGAGGGCTTCCGTTGCGTGTGCTGCGAAAACGGTTCAAGATACACACAATATATGTATGTAAGAATTATTCCTATTGAAATGATCTAAAAAAATGTCCGCGACAGTATATGTCTATCTTTTAAGATTAACTCACTAGAACCGTTTTTATGGTAATCAAATTCGATCGAAATTAATGCATCAACGCACAGCCCAAACTACTGGACGGATCGGGCTGAAATTTGGCATGCAGGTAGATGTTATGACGTAGGTATCCGCTAAGAAAGGATTTTGATAAATTCTACCCCCAAGGGGATAAAATAGGGGATGATTTTTTTTATGAAACTTTGTCAAAATTAAACCGATCGGGCTGAGACTTTACATTCACATAGGTACTATAACGTAGGCATCCGCTAAGAAAGATTTTGATAAATTCCACACATAACGGGATGAAATAGGGGATGTTTGTAGAAATCTTCTTAGATTTTTGACTAGCCATGACTATAAACAAGTCTCAGGGGCAAACTCTCAAATTTGCGGGTATTGACTTGAGAGAACATTGCTTCTCTCATGGGCAGTTCTATGTTGCTTGCTCACGAGTAAGTTCTCCCAGTAGCTTGATAGGTTTAGCGCCAAATGACAAATTAGTTAAGAATATTGTGTACAAGGAAGTTTTGTAGGCCCTAATTTTTTACACTAACTTGCTAAACAATAATACTTCTTAACGCGTGCGAGGCCGCGGGCAAAAGCTAGTCTTAAAATATATGTATAGAACTGTATAATAAGTCTGCCAATAAAACATTGTCAAGTAATTATTAAAGTAAAGTACGTCTTGAGCTGTGAGGCATCGCAATGGCTCCGGACCCGCGGCCCCCTGCTTAGTATTCCCCTCACAGCCGAGCCTGGTGCGTCCTGACCTACCGTAAGGTCCCCGTCCGTCGCAGCACTCGCAGCACTCGCAGCGCCCCTCGCTTGCATGGGCCACCATCACAATACGATCATTGTTCATATTTACCTTGCAAGTTGTGACTCAGGTTATATTTATAGTCAGTCGTAAACTTTAGTGAAACGTGTTTGCGAAACTATTTACTTTATTGGACGCCGCTCGAGGCTACATGAAAGGTGAATACGTCTCGGACTATAAAATATTTGCATATAGGAAGAATATTTATTGAAGTTTATTTTGCGATTGGATTATAAAATCGACTCTCGCCGCTGAGGACGTCCCAAAAAGCGGTGGCGGGATGATTTGAACGTTCATCGCAGGAACTGGCTGGAGGTGGCGCAGGACAGACAAACAGAGGTGCCGACGTGTTAATTTAGGGCGTCATTTTAATGATATTGCTCCAGCCTTTATAATGGTAGTGTGAAGTGTGGTTCAGCCGTTGTCTGTGCTTCAATAAGTGTGTTCTTAACATTGATTCACCGCATTCAGATTTTGATATATTTCATATGTATACCTGCAGCAGTGTTGGAGTGACGACTGGATGGGTCTCGTTTCGCGAGTTGTACAGTAGAACACTCTAGAATGCTGCACGTTAAGTATAATTGCCATATGTAGAGACGGCTAGCACAGCTGCAAGTTAAACAAACATGGATCAATTCGTGTTTGTTGTTAATTCTAGTGGTTAATTTAGTACAAGTCGGCGAAAGTCATCAAACTAAGTTCATGTATCAATCAATCTTTGGCATTATAATATCTGTTCCTCATAAAACTTTCGTAACGTTATGAAGGCTAATTACACGACTCTGTATGGGGGTTTCGGCGCTTTGTATGCAATGCGGTTACACCATGGGCTATCATACAATACTATCCGTCAATCTTGCTTTGCATCTTGTCTCGCTTGGCTCATCGCTAGGCACCTCTTTATGACGTCACAGCTGTTGTGTTCGTGTTGCTGTGCCTCCGTGCAGGTCGTGCGCCTCCGTGCGGATGACCTTGCCCCCCGCGCCCCCGCCCCCGCCCCCGCGCCCCGCGCCACCGGCCGCGACCCGCCGCGCGGCATCAGGCACCCGCGACCTCGCGTTCCGCGTCCGCGACCACCGGCGCCAGCACGCAGGACGGCAACAAAAGTACCACTCAGACTTTTAGCCGTAGGCTATTTGACTGAAGCACTGACGCTTTCAGCATTCAGCCCTTTGAGATCCACTTTTTCATTTTGCCGTAGTGTTGACTATATCGTATTTAACCGATTTGCAATTAGACCATTTATCTGAAAAACTGAGCAGTTTGTTAACCATGCTGCACATTGTAGAAAGTAAAACTTCTGAACATGAGCTGTCACCGTTGTTGACAGTGCGATATCCGCAGCGGTCGATGTAACGCGATGATATAACTGATATAACACAGTTGGGCACATCGCGATGGTATCAGCGGTGCTGGGGACGGCAGCAGCGGGCGGTTCCCAGGCGGTCAGTGCCGGGCATCGCACTCACGGCAGAACAATCCACTTCCGGCGCGCAGGGCCTCACAGGGATCACTGCACCTATCAGCACTACAGCTTTAACCAACACATAATCCAAGCTGGAGTATGTGTTGGTTTAGCCGATATACGAACCCCACAGCTATCGGCTGCTATAGGAGAGATGAACATCTGCTGCTGCAGGAGCGTTAAAGATGAGTTTTGAGCAATTGCACTTTGCGATGATGCTGTGTTTAATAAAACTGTTAAATTAAGCGATATTAAACAGCAGGATTCGAGCCCCGCGCCTCGCGACTAATAGCAAATACTACGAAATACGTAGAGTAAGCGCGTGTAGAGCTTATTGAACAGCCAGAAATATTCATGGGGTATTTAATTGATCCTAATTATCAATTTATTTCACATATTACGTCCTAAATACTAGTCAGGCCTCCCCATTTTTGCAATCGCGTAACTGATATTAAGTAGATAACTGGCAAACATAATTGTATTGTTTGCAATAATTAATTAAATACACTTAATGATAAGTAACTTTAAATATATAGGCAATTACCTCAAGGTTTAATAATTTAAAACTGTAATTATCCTGTTCCCAATGCTGTGAAATCAATATTCAATTGATAATTAAGATTCAGTTATACTTAAAAGTAAACCAGATTTAAATAAAGTTTAGTGTTGAGGCTAACTGGTGTAGTTAGACACCAACGCCAGCACAGCTGTCTAACTGCCAGTTACAAGCTAGCCGTTACATGAAATTAATGGTATTCTTCGCCTTTGGGGGCCAGGCTACTGATCATGGCAGTAAAGTAAGTACTAAGTAATTCACAAGTCTGCCTCACAACACACTAAGTGTCTTAAAGATGTAGGTCAATACGTGGTGTTTACGGCCCAAGTTAAATATAGCTTTATTGGTACTTCTTTATTTAAACAACCGAGTGTACGCAGGTGAGGAGTGTGTGGCATCAGCTGTTGGTGTGATGAGCCGCGACCTTGCGCTGCGAGAGAACACTGCGCGGTGCCTCAGCCACGTGGCCGCGCGGGTGATCCACGCGACGGTGACATGTCTCCGGTTATTTGGATTCATTTCTGTAGGTAGTGTGATTCACTTGCCCTGCTGAGTTTGTAGACAAGTGATGACCGAAGCATGCATACTTCTATACATTAATAACGACCACTAATCAGACAAGTGGCACAACTTTATCAACCTAATAGAAACTTACTGTGAGATTCTGAAAGTGTTGATCTCAGTAATCTACAGAGGCTATCAGAGCGTAAAAGTATCTATTGGCTGCGTATTCTGCAACCACTATTTTGTGAGTTTTGTATTCTGTGCTACGACCCTATAGGGGCAAATACTTACAAAAAACTATGTCGCAAAAACTCATTGAAATATTTTAATTTGACTTAGTTTTTGTGAATTGTTGTTAAACATGGTGTTGCTCCACCATAGTTTGGGAATGTACTGCGAGTGAAGTAAGAGCTCCTGCTCGCTGCTCATGTAGAAACCACTCGGCGTAATAGTTCGTGCGCCGCAAGCCCGCGACTTATACAAGTGTTAGTAGAAAGCTCTGCACTCTGCAGCGCGCATCTGTGCGCCGCGTCGCGGATTCAAGATGGCCGCTGGTCCCACTCCCAGTACTCACAGCGCACTGAGCCTCGCTGCTCTAACACATACCTACAGCGGCATTGACTCTTTAGCACCATCATTTTAAGACAATATTACACCTTTTCAGGACATTGTAAGTGTAGTATCTACAACTAAGTACCTACTTATAAAAGCAGAGACGACACTTCCTGTGAAAACATAATCTGAAGTGAACATGTAAACTCACTATTGTTAACTTAAAAGACAGACGAGCTTCTATTGGCTCTTATTTCTGAATAATATAATAGGCGTGATACTACAGTAATATAAATGTTTACTGAGAGACAACCGGTAGACTGTCTGTCATATGGACTATGGAGTATCGTTCATAGCACTTTACACAATGATGTAATTACCACTGAAGGGCAGGCCGCGCCATCCATCTCCTGCGTAAGCAGCGCATTGCTACTTAAGGCTAATACTTTTCATCGTATGTCCGTACGGTTCTGGGCCTCTGAGCGCTCACCTTTGCTGCACAAACAGGCTTTGATGTGATGGAGACCAGTCGTCCTAAGCTTACGAGATCAGTTGCAAGTTCCTCAGCCCGTTATGTACTGAACTGAAGAAGTTAGTGCAGTCATAAATTTGTTTCTGTTTATCTAATAAAGACCAATATCGTGACATGGATCTATTAGAGAATTAAGTTGTTATCCAAGAAATGATTATAATAACGAGGCAACATTCACCGCGTTATCTTACATGATCAAACAATGTTAACGATTGCCAGTCGCGAGTGTCCGGGTGTGCCGACACAGCGCGCGGCGGCGGCCCGACCTACTCCGGTGAAATCTGCCGTATTGTCAGCGCGCCGAGCTGCGCGCTGTGACGTCACTCGCACCGTGGTTTCTGCTGACTCGGTGCAGTACGTCTGTGGACAGCCGAGTGACGCGCTATTATGGTGTTTGGATAACTTTCCATTTTAATATGTAAGCCGTTATTTACCCAGTTTGAAGGTAATTAGTGTTACGCAAGGCACTCTCGATATTGGAGGCAGCGCCCTCACGCCGCGCGGGTGCAGATGATGCACGACGCACGACGCACGCCACTTACTATGGAGGTCACATATCAGTAATTTCATGTTTCCTTGTCCAATATCTCAATGCCAATGATTTGTATAATTCATAGCGTGGACGACACTCGCCTTGACAAGGCTTTTCCTTTGTTTGTATCTTATTTGTAAATCTGCGGCATTTATGAATTTTCATGGTATTTAGTAAACAGAACATTTCGACAGTGAATAGGCCGTCAGTTAGGCCGTCAACATTTTGTCACATTCAGTGTTGCTTAAGTTTTGGCAAACTATTTAGAATTGAAAGAGTCGAACCTTGAGATGGTAAAGTTCCTGGGTTCTAACTAATTCGGTGTTGTTTCATGTTACTAGATTGAATTTACCTGAAGTCTGAACAATATTTTCCAGTAATTAAAAGCTAATTAAGTAAGTAATCCTCATTACCAATCCTAATAGCTAATGATTTCCGTGGATGCGCACGCGTCGCTCGATCTGTATCACAGTCTCCGCTCCGAAGTAGTGCATGATCGCCGTGAGCAGCAGTCGCCGGCTCGCGCTCCCCGATGGGCAGTAGAACGTGACCGCTCGTTAGCCACACTCCGCCGCCGAGACACCGGCCCGGGCTCCGTGATAAGCAGCTCTAATTGGTAATATATGCGCACGTTGTGCTAATACTTGCGTAAAACCAAGCAGTTGCTGCGACAGGCGACGCGCACTCATTGTGCTCACGCACCGAGGATGCATGCTTTGTCGCGAGGATGTGCGTGTGGCGGAGTGGACGCGCCCGGCGCGGCGGCGAGCGGGCGGCGGCGTGCGAGCTGCGATGTGCTGCGGAGTGCGCTTTCCCGCCGCGCGTCGCATTGGGTCGCGCCTTTTACTTGTATTGTCTCATGTGGTTATGTCAGCCACATCGGTAACTGTTATCTCAGAGCGACCCGCCGGCTCGCCGCCGCCGTCACTCCTATTGGCATGCAAAGCGAGAGGTCACTTGTTTGGGTGTTCGTTCTGAAAGGCATTACAATTCGTCCTACTTATTCCAAAAGCGTTGCCTCGGTCTTAGATAAGTGCCGCAGAATACATGCATTAACAACCTACTTCTGCACTCAAAACTCTGTTGGTAAATAGATAACTAAGAATGAAATATATATTAAGATACTATAAATAAATAATTGGCTTGTTAATGTAACTGTCGACAACTCTACTTTACTAAAATTATATTGCGCTGTTTTGCAAAAAGTGTGTTTGACCAGCTAGATTAATAATTGTCCTTATACTTAAATAGTTCCAAGTTACTGCCGAGAAATAGTGGCAGACACCTTTCGGTACTATATGTTAGTGCTTATGTTTAATCAGTTTATAATAATAGTGTCACAACATCCTTCCAGTACATTCCAATCTATGGGTAATTAATGATTTCCGCTGGTGACGAGGCGACTAAAGGTCAGCAAATTACAGTTTTTGCGATAGAGAGGTACTGCGCGGGTTTCGAACACCGCGTGCGAGCTGTAAACACAACCTGCCGACAGGCATTATCATAATTACACTCCTACCATGACTGACATAACTAGCATAATCACGAGTAGAAGGTATAAGCACTGTGATGGATTGGTGGAGATATACTTGTGTTGTACATGTTGGACGAGCAGAAGACAAACTGCAGTGTCAAACTCTAGTAATATTGCAGCTCAGAGACAACTTGCGTAGCGGTCGCCATGGCAACTCGGCGTCGGCGCGACGCTGCCAGCTCGCAGCTCGCAAAACACGTATAATTTGAGTAATGAAGGGCATTCGTCTTCAGAACTAGTCGCGGCGCAATTACCTGCGCTTGCGCATGCCAAGGACCGGGAACCAGCCCGGACACGACACGCACCAAAGTAGAACAGAAGGCTGACAACAGGCCGAGCACCAGAACCACTTCAAACCAAAACACTTCGTAACAGAAGGCGATGTGATGACCACAGCCAGCGTACTATGACTACTGGTCACCGGTCGAGTTAGATCGATTGTACCTATTTGGTGTTCAGTTCCACGAAGTCATGTTTACGTCGCTTTACAAAAGGTACTGAATACTGGTATACTTCCTTGGTATTCGATCAGAATTTAATGTTTTCATTTTCAGAGTGACTTTGAGCTAAAACTTCTGTGTTACTCGGTCGGTTGGCGCGGTGTTGTTGAAGCGCGCGGTGCCCTGCGCCAGGCTGCAGCCCCGCGCTAGGGTGACTGCGCAGCGGAATGCGGAGGACACACACAGCGGAAGGCAAAGGACGCTTAACCGATTCTGAATATAATATATTAATATAGAAATAATGTTGTTTTCTTTAAAATCGGTCATAGACAGTCGTAGTACGCTATAGACATAACACGAGTGTGCAGACATAACACAACGACAAAATATGTACTATTATTTTGTCTGTTCCCATTGAGAAACTCATAATAATTATGCAGTGCGTAAGTGGTACCACTATATTTTTCGTAACCGCGCGGCCGCGGTAGTAGAACAAAGCAGTAACTTCGTCGACAATTTTCTAATTACATTTCCGTATTAGTGGGTGAGGCAATAAGGGCATCACGAGCCGGCATCAGCTGCGGCAGTATCGAGGGAAGCGGGTCGCCTAACAGTACACAAGTTCTCACGAGCCCCGCGCCACCCCCCGCACCACCCCGCGCACTACACTAAGCTGATCTTACACCTAATCCGAAGCTACCTGCCATCCGGGATTTGTTTACGTTCAGCGTAAACACGCGATATCTTTATCTTTGCTGATTACTCATTTGTGTACAAAGCTGTGTGCATTGGTCGCACGGAAGAGCTCGTGCAATGAATTGTTTATAATGTTCACGTATCGTATAGTAATTGTTTCACGATCACATCACAACGCCCCACACTCGCTGGGTACTGATGTGAGTGCAGCTGGTAGCGCGCCTTGCTACCGGCCCCGATCGCCGCTCACTGCGGCACGTCAGCCGGGCCTCGGTCGTCGACACTCATCACGACCACATTTAACTTAACTCTAATGCTCCTATTTTATTTTCCTAATGATTAACTTAGATATGATGAAACATGGCATAAACCTTACATTAGTCCGCTGTGCAGTGCATCTCAACCAAAGCATAATATGTAATTCCAAATTGCTGCGCCACATCGAGTGGTGTACATATTAAGTAATCATTGAAAGCTTTGCTCCCAATCCGCAGCCTTCATGCACGAATGTTCACTTTCATATTTGTTTAGATTGTAACTAGAGTGAACTATACATAGTGCACAGCTGCTACCATCGCACTGTAGGGAGACGGACACTCTAGCACTCACTAGCTGGAGGCGCGGCGGCGGCGAGGATCACAGCAGCTGGAGCGAGCCGGACCGCGCCGCGCACGGTAACGACGACACGTCCCCCTAGCACTTTACTGATCCAGGAATAGCTCGCCACAGGATACCTGTCCCACCTCACCGACCCTGACTGATTGTAAGTCACGTATTTTGTCTCAGAGTAAGTCACTTCCACGTTTCCTGTAGCTTTGAAGTCTGACCTTTCATTAGCGAGCGCCACCTTGAACGGCTCTTACCAGTTTAGATACGATTTATTTAATGTAAATTAAATTCATTTTTTAGTAGCGTACTACAAAAACTAGAAAGTTCCTCATGACAAGAATTGTATTCCGCGTTACCTTAACTTATCAAAAAAAATGTAGTTAATGTAATAAATAGTGGCTGAATGTGTCCCGTGTGGTCCTGGCAGCTGCGGTGGTGGTGTGGCGACAGTAGTCCGGGACCGGTCCGCGCGCCTCCCGCGCCACGCACCACGGGACCTGTGTAACTTGTCCTGCCCCCCTCACTGCCTCTACCCCATACAGGACAACCAATACGAAGGAAGATGTAGTACGAGTTAATTACCTATTTATAATAATTATCTGAACACCTCTTGATGGATATACAGTGTCTCTGTTATTGAGTTTAGTTTTAATTTGAAAATCAGCCGTTAACCACACCGAGGAACAATGTGAAATACTAACTTCTGCAGTTTCCTACGTCATGGCATCACTCGTTACCTTATAACATACGCGCTGCACACCGTGATAATTGGCGACAGATGGTAATTTCACAAAATTAAATGTTTCTGTTGAAATTAAATGGTTATTTACGATAGCGATCGGAACGTTCTGACTCAGCCGCCGCGCGGTGCAGGATGTGGCGATAACATGCGCCTTGTTGGACACGACTCATTACGTTATGGTTCAGTTTTAACATTCATTGAAGTCTCTGAAGATCTATGCAACCTTGGTCCTTGACCTAACTCTGCAATATTCCTAATATATCTCGCCCTTGCATCACTACTACGTATGGCTCCACGAGATGCGGGATTGTTCTAATAAACAATCTATCTAGCGTTTGATGAGCAGTTTTAGGCAATATTTGAATGTTTGGTAAACAGGTCGCATCGTCGCGACATTTGTGCTGTTATCGCGTGGCGGTGTGTCGCCAGCTCGCTTCGCTGCAGAGTTCTCGGCAGCACGGACTTGGTAACGCCTCACCTCCGTCTCCTGTCACCATACTCCTGCGTGCCCCGCAGCATTCGTAATGCGCATGCGCTATACACGCGCCGCTGTGTAGTACACTCTCGAACAATCCGCGCTCTTGGAGTTTAAGCACAATCACTTATCCTGGTTGATCGTCTATTTAATGAGACTCTGCCCGACCACGTAGACGTCGAATAAGACTTTAGGAGCAATCTACAACGTAAATTGGCTGTGGACTGTGTTCTCTAAGCTTCTGTATGTGTGTACAAATATTGATTTTATAAAGAGAATTTAAGTGTGTGTTATTTCCTCAGATGTACCTAGTTACTAGACAACTCGCGACGTAAACACATTGACGATGATAGAGTCGACTCATTGTTTCCAATGAGTATATGATATCCCTAAAATTATTTTAAGCAGAATATAATTGTAATTTGATGTATTTTCCAGCGAGTCGAAATTATTGAGATTTTACATTACACATACGTAAATGTATTCGATGTAAACAAGTTGTAAATGTTTCATTGTTATGAGATAACAGTGTTTGTGTGAGCATATAACCTAAATGTCACGTAGAGACATGTAAAGCGTTGGTTGATAGTTTCTGTGACAGCTCCCTACTCTACTCCGTAAGGCGTCACGACGTGACACACACACGACATGTGGGATGAGCCCTCCAGTATTACAAACAACACTTCAGATAGATCTTTGGGCCGGCCGCATGCGTTGACCTTATTGTTATTTGTCTACGTCCGCGTCGTAGTTATTTGAAAACGAACAAATAACAAATACTATTGATTTAATTCGAGAGCTTTCCTCATCGAATAGCACACATAATTCAATCACCGGGGGGACGGTTCGTCCTCAGTTTTAAGTCGTAAACATTTCGTCAGCAGGCGGTGGTGACACTAATGACTATCTATAGGCAGGCGAGACTAACGCAGCTACTGCCGTGCGCCGCTGACAGTTCCCACACCCTGAACTAATGCCAGCGCGCTCTAGCCATCACGTACGAGCCACTGGACTCAGCAGATCCTGGTCGGTGAGTGGTGACGGCTGCCAACAAAGCCTAGTAGAGTTAAACGTTCATCGATAAATATGACCAGTTTTATTAGACAATTGGAATCAAGGCAGTGGTGTAGTGGTTAGTGAACCTGATTGATACCACAATATTATGCTCTCAAAGGGCTACCGGAGGAAAATAGTGAGGCCAGTTCACCCTGGCCTAGCTGGAACCGCCTGCAGAGCGTAGTGCGCCTCAGTTACCAATATCAATATTTTTCATTATTTTACGCCTTTATTTGAGTCCGTTCGGTTTAGGCCCCTCGCCCACGGGCGACTTTTTGTAGCGATGCAGTCGCGATACTGTCGCGCATAGCATCGATACAGACGCGAAGCGGTCGCTAGCTGTGTACCCTCGCCCACAGGCCCAGATTCGGTCGCGATGCAGACGCGGCACAAAATACCTTGGATTAGTAGTTGCAAGATAGAGGCAATATTAGTGACGTTGTCTTTGGTGCTGCTTGTAAGTAAGCAGTCAAGGCATCATGTAACAATGTTCAAAATATTGAAAAATTTGGATCTTAATTTCAGAAGTTGTTACAGAACGTCAAAGTTAGTAGCGCGTTGGCATCGCTACTGTAGCGCGTTGCAAATGCGACTAACACGCGTTGGAAGAGATGCAGTCGCGCGTTTGGCAAACGCGCGACTGCATCGCTACAAAAAGTCGCCGTGGGCGAGGGGCCTTAATTTGGCATTTATTCTATACATGCTGCGATGCCTGATCATCTTAGTAGTCCGCGTAGCCCCCGGTTGCGAGCTAATCGTTATTTAATAATTAGTCTGTGGCTTGCTAATAACACGTCATTATGTTGTGCATCAAAGTAACTGCAAGCTCTTAGAAGAGGCCTAGTATAAATATAATCGCAGTGTGAACGCGCGAGGCGCGCCCAGTATGCCGCCGCGCGCTCCAGCAGCAGCGACATGACGGAAGTCCCTCGCGCCGCGCCGCCGCCGCGCGCACCTCGCATTGCCCGCACTCTGCGCTCCACGCTCCACGTTCCACGCAGAAAGTCAGCCAGCGCTGATGAGATCTTTATTATAATCTCTAATCATGTTAATGACTCTACGAATGAAATAAAGCGTTGTTTTAAAAACTATTTCACTTTTGATGGCCGTTTATATTCAATGGCGAATTTCGTGAAGCAATCAGAATGGAAACGATGATTACCTACTATGCTTTAATTAGTTCCGAATTGTGCGCGCGTCGCGAGCGGGTAATGAGAGGCGTGCCTCGGATAGCTTCTGGTGGATTACACTTGCAAGGATATACGGATGATTGAATACGTAGCACTTTGTATAGACAATACCGCACACTCGTGTTGGCGGGCGGTGAGTAGGGCACAGCCCTCAGGCGGCACTCGGCTCCGGCTCTATGTTTGGCGAGCTCTCTAACCGTTAGCTGACCGAATCCCGTTGTTAGCTCACTAGTTCATAGTTGTGCAGGCGGCGGCGGCGCGCTGCACTACGAGGAATGCGTTGCGCCACCCGCCGCGCTTGTGTGTCAGCCCAGATGTGACGTGTGCAGGCTCTCAGTCACAACTGACACTGACAAGGGATGGGGGACACTCATCGTACCCGCCTGGGCGAGCCTACGTGAGATTTAAAAACAGTGCTGAAAGAGTTTCCTGAAACGGTTTGCGTCCCGGCTCGTGACTCGCGGAGCTCCTTGCTCACGCAGTGCAGCGTGTGACGTCAACTCACTGTGCTCGTGCCGACTACTCACTTTTGGCTTGTAATTAGGCAAAAAATAACAAACATTAATGTGCGGCCTTCAAACATAATATAGGAAGGTGTATATTAATATAAATATAAAAAGTGTTAGTTACTTAGGTTAATCGTGACGGCTCTCGGTTTCACGTCAGATTGGGTCACCGCGGCGTGCACGTCGTTAGCTGAAGGCTGCGCGTGCGCACTAAGATGAGTCTCTTGTTTATTGACAATCTTAAGTAATTTGATGGCTTGTGTAGGCGCGCATTCGCATAGCAGTAAGCTTTAGCAAGCTAACTGAATAACACGTTTATTATGAATGTAAAAAGCGAGGCTTACACGTTAAACACCTTGTTATAGTGTGTACTCATTTCAAACGGAGTCGTGGCTTAGTACTGATTTATGAGCATCGTGAAAAGAAACCAGGATATATGCTACAATCGTACGAGAAGACGATCCGAGTCCTTTCCGACGCTCCCGGGGAATGCAGAGCACATCATGATGCACCGGCTCAAGTGCGAGCGCATGCAGAGAGCGCAGGAGCTAGGCCATAACGCCGCCGCGCCGCGCTGGCCAAGCTGAGCGCAGCCGCTTAGATCTGTACAGATTAGTCGCCTCGGTGCAATGTACGTACATGATATTATTATTTTGTTTCCAAATTATATAGCATGGGTCTCTGCGGCTTCATTGGGCTTGTAACAAGGCTTACCTCCGCATCAAGCCGAGTGTGAACATCATTATAGAGACTAACGCTCCGTGAAGACGGTCAATTAAGAGGTAATCAGACCATAATATGTATAGTAAGAAAATGTGAGGTGGTCGCGGTGGGGTGCGGGCGGGGTGGGGCGGGGGGGAGGGCGCGGGCCTGCAGTGCTGCGTATACGGCAGGTCATAATATTATGCCGAACTCGTATTGATGCAGGAAGCGAGGCCAAATGTCCACAGTTATGCAACAATGTATATCTCGCAGAGTGGCGGCAGCGCGGGCGCATCTCCGCGCGTGACGTCACCGCCGTGGGTATTAGAGCCCGCTAATGAGGCGAGCGAGACTAAAGCTACCAACGCGAACTGCGATGTAATTTCTGATGTGTCAGGACAGAAGGGTCAGACGTAGCTGTCACCGATCTCATAGATCTCCTATGATATAGGTACTATTTACCCGGAGTTCTTCAACTCTTATTATTTAGAGTTGCACTAAAATGTAATATTATGTTTTTTTGTTCCAAGTCTGTCAATCTCTTAGCTATGGTGCATTGAAAACTTTTAGCGGTTTCGAACCTTCTGGGCACATCTCCTGTAGTTGCAACATCGGTGAAACGAGTCGAGATCGCAACACCCGGCATTAGCGGACTTCGTGGAAGCTGCGACTGCAGCGCACATGTGCCGCGCGCACACTACCATGCAGGCTCCGTGCGGGAGCGTGTGGGGTTCTCTCAATTACATCAATAATATAAATATGAATAATGTAATTTTCTGAGCAGCTGTCGAAGCCGAACGAGAGCGGGTCAACGACCGCTGCTTGTTCCTTTGTGCTGGCGAGGCTCGGGTGCAACCCCTGACCACGACACATTCAAGGGGCGGAGGTCAGGCGATGGCCTGATCCGGAGATGACTACTTAATACCTGTAACTATCGTTGCTGTACTAGTGTGCGTATGTGTGTACACGACAATCTTATTCATACATCTGTGTTAATACCAACACGGAGAACTTGCTATACCAAGGTGTAGGGACCTTAACACTAACCATTCGCTGTCAACCGGTCCACCATTAATAACGATCAGTCAGGCGGCTCCGCGGCGGCCATTACTGAGCGTTTTCTAGAGCACGCTCTGTGTTCCGCCGACATAATCGATTTAACTCGGACAGTCTAGTTATACGAGGCAGAGGATAAATACCAACGTGCAGCAGCGCACACATGCGCTACGTGTAGGTGTTGCAGCATCCAGGTCACACGTCGCCAGGACGGCGCTCGCAGCCGGGTGAGGCAGTGCAGCCAGGGCTGAGGTCGAGGCGCACCTCGCCTTGGCTGGTACAGCAATATAATACATGTTCAATTATACATGTATTAAACCTGCTTGCGCAATAACTGCGAGAGACACACGCCAAATGGTGAGCAAGACGCAGTTATATCTGATCCTGATACATGAGAACCAATGTACTACGTGTGGACCTCTCGCTTACAATTTATTGTGTCTCTTCACCGATTGCAGTAACAACTAGTTATTTAATTATCCTCAGTATAAGCTCGTATAACATGTATCATAGAGAGTAACGAGACAATCACTTAACACCACAATGGTGTGGAACACGGAGGTACTGCCACTGCTCTGGGCATAACGACATCATTCTCCGCGCGCAGCCGGCGGGCGCGGGCGGGACTGCGCGCAGCTTGTGTGTGGTGACCCCCAGCAGTAGGGGCAACAATTAAATAACATTGCTAACAGCCATACGGCCTGAAGGCCTGAAGGCCCGCCTTATACTTACTGTCATGTGTCACTTTTAACAAACATGTGCGGAAAGCTGACGCGGCATGAAAGCTAACTTATGAATGCGACATTGTTGTTTATTATGTTTTGGTGACCAAGGAGTTAAATATACAAAAGGCACGCTGCGTGTTAAATTTTCTTACGTATGTTTAGAATTGCAGATACTTTGGGCTCAATACACTAGCTATGCTACGTCAATAGTTTTAATAGTAAATCTATTGATGAATAGACACAGTCTTGTGCTACGACAAAAAGTCCGGAAAACAAAATTAGGCTAGTTATTTCAAACAAACAACAAAAATAAAATAACAATTATGACAGGACTGAGCCAACTAAGCAAGTACTGTTTAATTACAATAACCTTCCATTCCAACGTATAAATCGTTTAGTCAGTAGACTTCGAAGCGAAATAATTTTCACCCGGCATATCGTGTTAATTTATATTTTGAACCATGACAACACAGTATAAGAGAGTTAGTATGCTTCGCTGATCCACGTGTCTCACGCACCAGTCTACAGGCTTGGTGGTCTGAGTCGGTGGAGAATAGAGATGACTCCTCCGAGCGTGCACGTTGGGCCACGCGCGCGGGACCTACCTCAAGAAGTAAAGGGCGGTCACGGTGACAACACACCAGTTATGTAGTTCTGCAGTTGTCGACATCAGTGTCATCATGCAGACATGCACATGTTTGTCAAGCACTAGCGTTGCGCAAGAGTCTCCAAGCTGGCTCGCCGCGACCGCGTTATGCACTGTTAACACTGCTAGCAGGCCTCAGAGCTAATAGCTCTAGATTCTAGACGGTAGCTGCGCTACCCGCGCTTCCTGTTACGTACGAGCTGATAGTATCTGTCAAGCTTCGCAGCCGCACTCCGCCTGCAGCGCGGCGCGACCGTGGCGGCGCGGCGCGCGGCGCGGCGTGCTGTCGGTGCGCCGCGAGGAACACCTAGGGTGAAGTACCCAATTATCAGCACTTGAGTTAGTCCTAATTTAAGCCTATTTATTATTGTGAAAAATAGTGCTTTACTCTTTATTCGTTAAGGAAAATTGTATAGTTCTAATATTTAATAGGAAAGACGATATACGATATAGACGATTTATTACTGTGATAACCTAAATTAGTTAGCAAAAACCTTAGAATTTGACAATTTATTCGGAGTGCTGATAATTCGGTCTAGTGTTAGCGTTAGCTAGGGTTATTCACCCCACTTATCATTCAATAGATTTCTACTACAAATAAATTATATAGTGCATATTAATTACATTCGAAAGATGTATATCTGTTACAGTCATAGTGATTAATGAGCGATTATACATAATGACTAGTCATTATGGATAATAGCTAAATTCACTAGACAGTGTAATAAATTAATCACATTATCTAGTTATTATTCATAATATCGTGTCAAAGTTAGCCAAAGTAATAATACTGTTATGTATCCCCTACGTGTATTCTGTATATTCTTAATCACTTCATTGTTTACTCTTTCTAATCACTTTGTTTATTTACTTTTCTTATATCATATCTAAATCACTTTGTTACTTTAGAACCATTACCTAATTATGTTTATATACTAATAGTCAATAAGTAACTATCTCACACTCCTGTAATATATATAGGCTAGCATCTAAGAATCATTAATCATAATCAATTCACTACTCTGTCGTAACTCTGCTAGTAAGCACCTAAATCTCTAAATCTCTAATTCCTAGTTCTAAATCTCTAAATCTTAGTTCTAAATCTATACATTTAAGTTGTAATATTAAATAAATATTTTTTAAAGTCAGTTTGTGTTTTACTGCGTAACAAATTTGGCGCAGTCGGTAGGATAGCCTAGGGCAGTCAGACAGGGATAACGTACCTGTTAGGTTGTGAACAGTGCGGTACCTGAAGGGTTTCAAGAATCCCTGCCGAACCAATGTCTATCCACACATTTATTGTGTTACTGTGGTAAGTGGCTCAAACTGATACGCTCTAATTCCTAAATCCTTTTGTCTCAATCCCTGAATTCCTATTTCCTAACTCATTTTACTATTTCACAAAATCAATTTATTATAACCTATAATTACTTTCTCATAATTTTAACATACTTTTACCATCATGTTTAAGTCAGAAATTAAAGAAACCGTAGGGACAGACTTAGCTCTTAAGTTAGAAACTTTATTAAAATTAATACCTGATTTTGATACAGCCCAGCCTAGTCAAGTTTATCGATTCATTCGATCTTGCGATGCCGCGTTTCGTATTGCGTCTATTCCTCAACAAAGCATACTTTTAACATTTGCTCTAAACAAAGTTATAGGGCCTGGATCTTCTGACGTTCACTCTAAAACATTCGACGCGTGGACAGACCTTAAAGCATTTTTAATACAGAAATTCTCACAAACAAAAACTCTAGCACATCTTCACTTAGAACTGCAATCGATGTTCCAAAAACCTACTGAATCAATTAATGAATATTATATTAGAGTTGATCTTTGCAGAAGTAAAATATTAGAAAAATTAGCTGCGGAAATTCATGATTCCTCACTAGAAGGTCGTAAAATAACCACAGAGGAAACTGCGTTAAATGTATTCGTAAATGGATTAAGTTCTGACATTGGAACGATGTTAAGAGTTAACGGTTACACGCAGTTATCTGACGCAGGAAATTTTGCAATCCAAGAAGAAAAGATACGGAACATGAATTTAGCTAGACAAAGACTATATAAAAATAGTATAACTACATCTCCTAGTCCGCGATTAACACAATCACGTTTTGAACCAAATCCGAGGCAATCGAAACCAATACCAAATTCTAACGTCTGCAATTACTGTAAGAAACCAGGACACGTTATAACGGAATGTCGTAAACGAGCATATAATAATCGAAGGAATAGCAACAATCAACAAATATCAAACCAAACGCCTAAACATATCCATAATTTAAACTCGTCAGCGGCCGAGGATTTGAGCGGATCCCCGGAAACCGCTACCAATTATTGCTCAACTCTTCCGACAGAGATGCAATTAGATTTAGAAAACCTCCAAATGTAACGCATTTGAATTCCAAACCTCACAACAGGGTTCATAGTGGTATGTTGGATCCAGTCCATCGGGGACAAAAATCTTTAACCAACATAACGCACACCCAGCGCGACGTACATTTAAGAACTCATCCAGTCTATCGGAGACACTACTGTGACGTCGGCACACAAACAGATATACCAACTCCTCTTAAATCTATACTAAATCATGAATTAAATAATTCGTCACAAAATCCTAACTCTATTAATCGCATAAATCCTAAATCTTTACAAAATCGCGAATCAAATGATTCTTCACAAAATCCTAACTCTATTAATCGCATAAATCCTAAATCTTTACAAAATCGCGAATCAAATGATTCTTCACAAAATCCTAACTCTATTAATCGCATAAATCCTAAATCTTTACAAAATCACGAATCAAATGATTCTTCACAAAATCCTAACTCTATTAATCGCATAAATCCTAAATCTTTACAAAATCGCGAATCAAATGATTCTTCACAAAATCCTAACTCTATTAATCGCATAAATCCTAAATCTTTACAAAATCACGAATCACTAAAGCCTAATTCTAAGAAACATAAAAAACGTATTTCTAAATCTAAATCAGCCGCTAAATCTAACTCAAAATCTAATATTTCTAACAAACTCGATTCTTATAATATTACTTCATTAAATATACCTCATGAAAATCTTTTACACTGCAAATTCCATATCGATGGTCAACCTGTAATCTTACTAGTTGATACAGGCGCTGCTATTTCTATTATTAATAAAGAAAAGGTAGGGAATAACACTATTAATACTTCTAATAAAGTCTCAATTATCGGTGTTTCTAATTCTAACTCAACCATAATGTCTTTTGGTACCTCCGAGCTCATTCTAGATCAACTTCCTAAACATAAGTTTCATGTAGCTAACCTTAACATAGCTTCGGACGGCATTTTAGGTAACGATTTTATGACTAAATTCAATGTTAGCATTCATTTACAATCAAAGACTATGCGAATCCAAGACCGAACCTATAAGCTATTTTATCTTAACGAGCGCAACGAAGATCTGGTCACCAATAAACAATTAATAGGTCAAAGATCAGAAACAGTTATATCCTGTCTCACTAATGAAATTTCGAATGGTTCTGCTATTATCGAAAAGCAAACGATAGCTGAAGATATCACTATCCCTAACGCTATTGTAACTGTTAAAAATAATAAATTTCTCGTAACTTGCATAAATTCTAGTAATAAAGATATAATTATTCCAATGCCTATAATTCATACTAACAGATTCTTTGAACCAGCAGATATCGATAGTCTTCCAATAAACTCTGTAAACACGTCTAACAACCAAAATTCAATAAATAAAATCAAAGACCTTATTAGACGAGATCATTTAAATAAAGAAGAAAGTGAATCTCTCGATAGAATTGTTCACGAGTTCTCCGACATATTCTATACTGAAAACGATACACTCACATTCACTAATCACACCAAACATTCAATTCCTACTACATCCGATACACCAATAAACACGAAAACTTACAGATTTCCCTACATTCATCAGCAAGAAGTTAAAACACAAATCAATAAAATGTTGAGTCAAAACATAATTCGACCTAGTACTTCACCATGGAGCAGTCCGATTTGGGTGGTTCCTAAGAAAATCGACGCCTCCGGCAAACAAAAATGGAGAGTTGTCATAGACTATCGTAAACTGAACGACATCACAATTGGAGACAGCTACCCTTTACCTAACATCACAGATATATTAGATAAGTTAGGACATTCAGTATATTTTACAACTCTAGATCTTGCATCTGGATTTCATCAAATCGAATTAGAACCATCAGATATACCTAAAACAGCTTTTAACACACAATACGGACACTTTGAATTCTTAAGGATGCCTTTTGGCCTTAAAAACGCACCAGCTACTTTTCAACGTGCGATGGATAGCGTTCTTTACGGACTTCAAGGTGAACGATGCTTTGTCTACCTTGATGACATTGTCGTATTCGCATCGAGCTTACAAGAACACGAAACGAAACTAATAGAAGTATTTAGTCGTTTAAAGAAACATGGTCTCAAAATCCAACCCGATAAATGCGAATTTTTACGAAAAGAAGTAGCTTACTTAGGTCACATAATATCTAATGAAGGAGTAAAACCAAATCCAGATAAGGTTAAAGCCGTCAAAGAATTTCCCACACCAAAATCTTGTAAAGATATAAAGTCATTTCTAGGATTAGCAGGTTATTATCGTAGATTCATACCCAATTTTAGTAAAATAACAAAACCTTTAACGAGTCTTCTTAAGAAAGATATTCCATTCAATTGGGGTGAAGATCAACAACAAGCTTTTGATATATGTAAAAATATACTTACTACAACGCCTATCTTACAATATCCAGATTTTAGCAAAGAATTTGTTTTAACTACCGATGCTTCTATTCATGCTATTGGAGCTATTTTATCTCAAGGCGAAATAGGAAAAGATCTACCTATTGCATATGCTTCACGTACACTTAATAAAGCCGAAACAAATTACTCTACTATAGAACGCGAACTATTAGCAATTGTATGGGCCGTAAAACATTTTCGCCCATATCTTTTTGGTAGGAAATTCAAGATCGTCACCGATCACAAGCCTTTAACATGGCTATTCTCGATTAAAGATCCCGGTAGTCGTCTCGTTCGATGGAGACTTAAATTAGAAGAATACGATTACGAAATTATTTATAAAGCCGGCAAAATAAATACAAACGCCGACGCACTTTCACGTCCACCTATAATGAATTCGAATATAATTGATCTAACTTCAGATAATTCTACAACTTCAGAAGATAATGATTATTTACAAATAAATTACGAACATTACCTTTCTCAAGAACGATCATTCGATACTCCAAAACTCAAAGTAGTTCCAGATAGACTTCTAGATTCTCGTCATAAAAACATCTTCATTCCAACTTCGTGCACTAATCCTGACCAAAACAACGTTTTTAATGAAGCTTTAGAGCTGTGTTCTCAAACTACGCCATTTATAGAAAAATCTAAATCTCTTTACGAAGTACATCTTTTAATTTCAAATACTAATCAAAATCTTTTCTTTTGCTGCACCAGACCGACACACTTTAATCCTTGGGATGCAGAAAGTTATTTTAAATCTCTTTTAAATTGTCTACAACATAATGAAATTAGCGAACTTTATATACCTGACCTTAAAACTGATCAAACTTGCCAGTTAAAAGGGAACGAACAGTTACGAACAACTGCGTACTTAGCCGAAATGTATAACTGTAACATCATCATCTGCGAAAACAAAGTGTTGTATCCAAAACGCGAAGAAATTGCTAATATCTTAAAAACGTATCATGATGAACCTCTTTCAGGTCATCGTGGTGTAGTCGAAACCTATAGGAAAATCCGTGAAGAATACTTTTGGAAAGGAATGACAAATGATATTAAAAACTATGTAGAATCTTGTGTGATCTGTCAAAGAAATAAAATACAAAGAAAATCATTTCAAGCTCCTATGGTCATTACTTCTCAATCCTCTGAACCATTTGAACGAATTTCGATCGATTTAGTATCATATTCAGAAATTAGCGATAATAATAACAAGTATGTCTTAACATTGCAAGATGATCTTACTAGGTTCGTTCAAGCCTATGCGATACCTAATAAAGAAACAATCACTGTTGCTTCTCAACTTATTCATTTCTGCCAACATTTCGGTGTACCAAAACGTATACATTCTGACCAAGGTAAAGAATTCATGAATAATGTAATGAAACAATTGGTAAAATTTTTAGGTTCGACTCAGTCATTTAATACAGCATATCATCCGCAAACTAATGGTGCTCTAGAACGCTTTCATGCTACGCTTAGAGATCATATCCGCATGTACCGTAATCGTCGCCTTAGGAATTGGGATCAAATAATCCCTTTTGCTATCATGTGTCATAACACATCAGTTAATAATTCAACAGGCTATACGCCACACGAATTACTATTTGGTTATAAACCACGTCCATTCTACTCCGTCAAAACTATTCCTGATTATACAGCCTGCGATTATTTAAAAGATTTAAATGAACGGCTCAGAGTAGCTAGGGATACCGCATTACGGAGAATAGAATCAATGAAGGAAAAGGCTAAGGAAAGATATGACGCCCAAATAAAAAACATCGCTGACTTTTCCGTCGGAGACAAAGTCATGCTTAAAGTCTCAACCCCGAATAATTTAGATCCAAAATGGGATGGTCCATACGAAATCATTCGTGTCGGGTTTAACGAAAATTATCTTATAAGAAAATCAGGCAAAAATAGTTTAGTTCATGCTAACCGACTCAGACCATTTCATAGCTCATAGTAAATTATATTGATTAATTTTAGTTATACATTTTATTTTATTAGTAACTAAGTCACTTTTATATTTTATTTGCAGGGTCTGTCATTATGCAACGGCCCAAAATTCTACAATATCCTTTACCCAAATCTTTACAGATCCTTACTATTTTTATAATTATACAATATTTTCTATAATTAAAGTTATTATATGTTTTATGATTTACAAATTTTACATATTTATCAAAAATTTTATTAAAACTAAAATCTTGAATCAATTTTCTGTTGCAGGGCAACCACAGGAGCCCTTTGCCATTTAGATAAAATAATTCAACCTTTACCTTCCTATTCTGGTATTTTCTACAAAGAAGAAGGAACTATACTTATTTCTGACGAGTCGTGGAAATTAGTCATATATAAAGATCTCCAACCACTTTTTATTTCTTATGAATCTTTACTTCGTCTCTCCGAGCGATTTCATTCGACGTCTACTAAATTCATTAATTTTCCTATAACACAATCAACTAATGCGTTTCTCAATATAAATTTAAATAAAATTAAAGATAGGCTTTCGGAACTCAGTTTATATTTAGGTAAAAGCTCACGTCCTAAAAGAGAATTATTAGATGGTCTTGGCTCTGTCTTAAAATGGCTTATTGGAACACCTGACGCAAAAGACGCTAAGCATTATGAAGATTGCATCGATAAACTCGAGAAACGTGAACTTGACTTAGCAGATCTAATGCAAAAGCAAGTGCAAATAACCTCTTCAACTATAAAGAATTTCAATGATACTATTTTTAAAATTTCTCTTGATGAACAAATCATTAACGAAAATATTGATCGTCTTAATACTTTATTAAAACAGACAACATCCATGCGTTTACTCAAGTAGGTTAGAATATATAATACAATTTCCTTTAGTTCAAAATAATCTCTTAACTCTATATCACCTACTCAGTTCCTATTCAACATCCTAATTCCTCATTCCATACTACTATCCTCCCAGAGCATATCTTTTTGGCTACTAATCCTAGTGGGCAATATTATGTGTCGACGAGCTCAACAGAAAAATGCATCACCTTCGCACCACGAAGAAGCGTCTGCAGAGACCTTATGGTCTACGACTCCTCAAGCCGCCCTAACTGCGAAGTGGAAATCCTGCGAAGCAAATCCAAAAGCATACCGAAGATTTGTACAACGACCACATTTCCTGCAGAGATCAATACATTCCAATCGTTGGGTGAAAATCAATGGCTCTACATCCTTACCAACGAAACTAATTTGGTACTACAATGCAACAACGATCTTTCAAACCACAAACTACAAGGTTCCGGCATCCTGACTCTTCCACAAGAGTGCAAACTGTATACAGGATACAGCACCTTAACGACGTATCACACTACAGAAGAAAACATCACGTTTCCAATCACCATACCGGACATTAGGAACGATGATTGCTTTGAAGCCGCCAAAGATCTCCAGTCGCAGAAGTTGTTACCGATTACGATCAACGAAATGCCACTAGATGCACTTGGTAAAATGAAGTCCAACCTCGGAAAATACTCAGAAGACCTAAAGAAAATTATGGACTCTAAAAACTCGTCCTTCACCGAGAAACACCAATCGCACCTCATCTGGATATCTTTTTCCATCGGAATAACCATGCTTTCATATTTCCTGCTGAAAATCTGCAATCGGTGTCCAAACGGATTTATTGGTCGTCGCGAAAGAAGCTGCATCCAAATATTTAACAACTGTTTCGACAACTCCTCGAGGCGTCGCAACACACAGATCAGCATACCATTAAGGGACCTACATCCAGATACTGCGTGCATCTCCGAAGATGAAGACATCGAAGCTTCTACTTCCACCAATCAAAGATCAGGCGCTAACGCCCAATCTTTATTCTAAAGGGGGAGGTGTTATGTATCCCCTACGTGTATTCTGTATATTCTTAATCACTTCATTGTTTACTCTTTCTAATCACTTTGTTTATTTACTTTTCTTATATCATATCTAAATCACTTTGTTACTTTAGAACCATTACCTAATTATGTTTATATACTAATAGTCAATAAGTAACTATCTCACACTCCTGTAATATATATAGGCTAGCATCTAAGAATCATTAATCATAATCAATTCACTACTCTGTCGTAACTCTGCTAGTAAGCACCTAAATCTCTAAATCTCTAATTCCTAGTTCTAAATCTCTAAATCTTAGTTCTAAATCTATACATTTAAGTTGTAATATTAAATAAATATTTTTTAAAGTCAGTTTGTGTTTTACTGCGTAACAATACGGTCTTTATCTTAGGTTCACCCTTGTTTGATCGAACAACGTTTGATATAATATTACTCAATCGAACAACGTTTAAGAAAATCATCACTTTGTATAATGTCGTTTGACATAATTTTCAGTTCGTCGAATATTTATTTGCTATATCAACATTTGCGCTAATGATCAAAAGGTATAATGTTCATTTGATATCCACACTCCTGCCTAAAAAAAAACCTAACCTAACCTAAATTAGGTGAGGTTAGGTTTTTTTTTTTATTTGTTAAATCTATGTTTATTAAGGTGAAAATATTATCTTATGTTATTTTAATTGTTAAAATAATCTTTCTGATATGTATGCTTAAGGAAAATTGAAATACAAATTTATTCTTAAACGAATATCCACTTGTTTTATCACTTTATCCAATTCTTTGAAGATATTATGTATAATAGCTAGTTAATGTGATTAATTTTGTGTGAATTATCACTTTATCCAAATTGAGTAGATATTATTCATAATAGCTAGACAGTATACATAATATCTAGATTAATCACTTTGGCTGTAACATATCCACATTATTTCAGCATGAACAAAATGAAACGAAAGGAGGATTTATTAAAAGTCGGCATCCATTTGCCTATGCAAATTAATCCGAAAATTACAATGGGTCCCATTATAATGTTTATTAAATGTAATTTTAATGTTAAAACTTGTTTCGGGGTCTTATTATCGCATCGCCTATGAACACATTTTACCGTTTTATTTTATACTTTTCAGTTTCCCGATACACTCATAATGAACTAGTAGTTCCTACCTAAGTCAGTAATGTTATCGCTTCAGCAAAACCTAGGCGTGAGTGAATGCTTTAAACAACATTATAATAATAATGAAGAGTTGGTACATTTTTGTAGGGTGGGAACTACAACTGACGCAAACGGTTCAGATCTTCTAGCTTCTGGTACTTTTATGTTGAACTTTTGCGTCCTATTCCTTTATTAAGTACATAAGTATTTGACGATAATAGGGGAACGCGGGACGTGGACCATTGTCAATCGATGAATGTGATCTTCTAAAATACCTACAACCTCCTCTCCTGCTACCACCATACTACTCCTACCTAATCTCATGGCCCGTACAGTACCTATCCTACCCACTATCCTGACAACACCCTTCGGATCCTAGTTCATCATCTTCTTGCCCTTATCCCATTTCACTTAGGGTCGGCGCAACATGTCTTCTAGACATGTTGCTTAAAGTTTTGGCTATGGTTTTATAGTCGGCCGCCTGCCTGATACTAACCCTCTTTGGGAATGCGATTGTTGGTTGTTTACCTGCCACCATTCGGGTGACCCAAGGTGCTTGGTACAGTGCACTGGGTCTTAAGGTCCATTAGTCGCCTTTTACGACACCCAGTGGTGGATATGGGGTGGTGCTATTCTTTATATCCGGACACCACACGGAAAACCGGATCCTAGTTGCAAAAATAATAATGTCCGGAATTATAGTGCACAAGCGTGTGCGCAAACACAGGTGCACTCTGTTTTCCTTTACTCCCATAGCCCGATGAGACGGCAATCCGTCACGACCGGAGAGAGATCAGGCACACATTTTTACGTGCCTTCCAAAACACGGAAGTAGTGATATTTATTTTTAAAGTCGGTGTGCGCCGTGGGGATCGAACTCAAGACCTCTGAGCAGTCTAACGGTCTTACAACCGTATAGATTAGTCCATCTCGATCACAGCATAGTATTATTTATAATGATATCGGCATAACATCTAATAGAAACTCGAAATAAACACATCAAGCGGTCAAGTACATAATTTCTAATTATTTTTCATTTCGTAAAAATACTTGAAATTACTATGCTTTAACCCTCTCCTTGTCCTGAGCTAACTCCGCACCAATTTTAGAGACAGTTAAATAATAAAATTATAGGTGACGTGAAGTAAAGTTAGTAAAACAAAGCCGTCACTTGGTTCGAGAGTACAAACTGTAGTTGGAAATCCCTAAGGTAGCGCCGTGAGTCAATGCAACGCGGACTAATAAATAATGAAAGTTGTAGAATGTTCTGGTGGAAAATATAGATGATTTCTTGGGAATTTCTTGAAAAATATCGATGGGATGGAATCAGTCGAGTCATTATGACTTGCAAACAACGTCTATTGCTGGCTGATTTACTGTCATTCAGTTAGCAATGCGCGTGCGCAACTAATTTTACCTTACCATTGCATTATCTCGGAGGCATCAGAAGGAAATCTCATTTGAGGGGTTATTCAGAAAATTGCTCGTACGTTTGAAGATTGCGGTCAAAATTATAGCGTGTATTGATAACATAATCATGTTGCGGAAATTGTTTGATAAAAGCCACGCGGCGAGGAAGTCCGGCGGCCTGGCCGGTTTCGACAGGGGCAGGGGGGGGGGGGGCTGTCTGGTGTCTGGCGGCGGGAGTAGCGGCCGTTGCCTTTGTGATGACTCCCAAGTGGGTCACAGCGAGGAGCGCCAACCTCACAATAGGAGCGCGTCCCTCGCCACGGCGCGGGCGCGGGCTGGCGTCGCGCGGCAGTGAGGCGCGGCCGGCGATGTTGCCTCATCGCGATCGTCACTGATTGGTGTCGTAAGCTAATTGACGGTTCTCTCTTCTATTGTATGGCAGGTCCGTGTGTTCTACGCTCCGCTGAATAAGGTGAGCCGGGCCACCACCCGGGTCACCATCACCACTCTCGGGCGACCTCCTCGAACCCTCCCAAGTCGACAGCATAACAATAATACACATTTACCTAATTCTTCATGGTTCAGATCATCAGAGGAACCAAATGTATCGATGTCAGATGGCACGGTGATAAACATAATTTTGTATTACACAAACATATTATATACAAGCATAAATATAGACAAACCCCTGTAAATCGTAATGTAGGTAAACTCCGCTGGCTAAAGCGTAATGAGACTAAGTATTGCTAACTTCAGAATAAAAATGAATAGAGCAGTTGTATTGGATCACAGTAGTGGTTAAAGCCACACAACATCACCAAGTATCGCTGACCTCAGTGCGGGGTATCATCATCACTTCCTGTGAGGTGTTCGGGCGCGGGAAGGTCGTCCGTGCGCAGCAGCACGACGCGCGTGTTCATGTTACGGCGGTGACGTCACCGGGGCTGGCTGTGTGACGTCACTGCACAGCCGTACGCTACTCACACAATCAAGTATCGCTTTGTTTTATTAACATCATTTTAATGATTAAATATCGTAAAATATCTATAATTATTTCTAGAATAATTCATATGTAGATTATGATAAATACAACGACGCTGAATAGGTAGTTTGTATGGTTGAACACGCTATTCTCAGGTTATATTACTTAGGTATTATGTTGGCTGCAGTTTTCTAATCATGGTTTAGGCCCTTAAAGCAACAGCAACACCAAATAGTAGGGACATAAATATATTGAAATATTGAATTAGAAGGAAATAGACTGGAACTAACTGCAGTATTTTTTAACATTATATAGGAAATTATGTACTTTTTGGTTCGTGATTAATCTTCCACTATAGTCCACTCATCGGACTTCTTTATGAGCACAGATTAATAAATAATGACTACATAAGTGCACAGTTAACTGAGTTGTGTGTGTCTGGGACACCCGCCGCCGCTGCCTGCAAGTTGTGTACCCCAGCAGCGGTGCACGGTTACTGCGGAGCTGGCGTGACGTCAGCTCTGCAGAACAGGCACTGGGAAGCCCACGTCATAACATTCACCGGGAATCATATCACAGACATTTATTACTTAACTGGCCATAGAGGTAGCGCTGAGGAGCACGGAGGATAGCTCATGCGTACTACGTCGTAAACGGATGTGGGTTGTTAGCTATACCTACAACGAACTGGTTAACCTTTAGCACACGTATAGTGCTCGCATGCTAGTTATCTCTGTTGAAGTACTGTATTAACCTATGGTATTAACATTAGTCTTGTCTTCACGCGAGCTAGATAGATATTGTATAAACTGGGTGGGCGTTGTATTGCTAGAACATAACATGTAATGCGTCACTTTCACGATGTTCTTATCACGTTATTACCATACACTCGTATATTGGGTACAGCTACACCGGCTGTGTCAAATTAACCTAATTATCGCGAGTTAGGTAGTTGGCATCGTTTGTTTGGACACATGTAATGAGTACGAACACAACATTTATTAATTTAGGCGTCGGCACGTCGACGTCACCGGCCGGTGGCGTTCACTACACGGTGCTAGGCGTGTGCACTCACTTCGCGCGGCGTTTCTGGTCGCGATTCAATGGAATCATTGAGAAAGCTTCAACACTGATTACATTACTTATGCATAACGCTCATTGTTTCATATATTCAGCGAGAACTGTTCACATTGTCAATTGTATTCGAATTATCGAGGACGACACGCCTGTATGGCGGCCGTGATAACTGCATTTGTATAACTATCAAACTGATGGCTATTTTCACAACTATATGGAAAGGTCAATGCACCTTGGATCGACAAAGAGAGTTTTATTAACATATAGAAATAATGTTCTCTGTCAATAGTTAGCTGTAGGCAAAAAAATAATTTTAAAATGTTTTCTTAACGTAATCGCATAAACTGCACTCCGAGGTAAATGGACAATAATAACAAATTGTTATATGCCTTTAAAGACTCACTTATGTTACGCAGCAAGGTAACGAGTGAGTATCCGAGTCTGGTATCTTAACTCATTAGGATTCTCTCAGTGACCTGCGCTGCAGCCAACTACTAAAGTATTGTAGCGTGAAGGGTGGATCATTCGTTACCGACCATCAAGACACGATTTACGTCACGACGCCAATGGCATTACATAATGAATTAAATACAATAGCAGATGTTTCCGTATTATGTGTGCGCGGCGTGTGAGCGAAAGCCGCCCCTGGGACCGCTCCCAAATGAGCCACTTCCTGCATTTAAGACTGCAACAATCAAAACAAACAATAATGTGTATTATATCGATACGATTCGCGATCAATGGCACTTTGTTAGAGCGCCGCGGCCGGAAGAGAACCCGCGAGTGCCGCGCTCCCAGCCACCCCGCGCCCTGCTGCACCCGCGCAGAGCGCAGCGCACCGCGAGCAGAGCGCGCCTTATCTACGTCTAAAATAATGTTGGTTTACTACATGGCGCATACAGATACCCTCCCGTCGCAAATATTTGTCTTTTACCTGGAGATAACACCAAGAAATGAAGTCATCTTAGACATGAATGATAGCATTATACATACATTATTTTAACAATAATAAAGATTGCGATCTTAATAATAGGATTTACAATCGCTTGTAGCCATTTGGGCGCGACGCGCGACGCGGCAGCTTAAACGAGTTGATGTATATTAATAGATAATGTTAGAACCATCTATTATTGTGACGCCGAAGGGCAATGACATCGCTAAATTCGGATTGTTGTGAAAAATAGCGGGCGGCGCATGCGCAGTGCGCAGTGTTGGCAGGGAACACGGCGTGCGCCGCCCAGCAGCACTTTACTCATCTGTATAATAACTTTCCCCGAACACTCAGGGTCCGTGTCACCTCACAACACGCCTCAGGTACATGTGCGACCTCTACGTGACGTTTTCTAATTTTCTATAAACATGTTGACAACACTTGCTGTGTGCATAACGTATTATATTAATTTGAGATGTTAAACTGGTGTACAGATCATTGCTCCGAAGTAACGGGCTTCGCGCGCGAGCACTTCACACTCGGCCCACAGCTGGGCTTACCCAGGAAGCACACGCACGCTGTGGCCAGAGAACTGTTACACGTCGGACGCGTCACTGCCGACGTCATCACACACACACACTTATACCAATAATCGGTAAATAAACTTACTCATAGATAATCCTCACATAAACTGGTAACATTAAACTTGCGGTACATTGGTATGTTTATAGTTATATTGTGGTATGGGCCGGTACTCAATACATTTACAAGAAAAAGTAAGAGAAATACGAAGTAGAGGTCCGGCGCAGGACCCACATTTTAGCGTGACTTCCTAAACACGTGAATGTGATATTTATTTCTAAAACGCAAACAACATTCGTATTGTTGATTCGCGCGTGGGGATCTTTGAAGAGAAGTTGAGATCGTTGACTTAAGAGCCCTGCGGTCTGCCACCGAGAGAACAACTAGTTAAACCTAATGAATACCTTCATCCTCCGTATTGTGTAAAGCTTTATCTTCCCATAACGCGGAGTGTGGGCTATGTGCGCAGTGCACAGGTGTGCGCAGTAAGCTGAGTAACTGTAAACACAGAGCTGAGCCGTATTAGCTCAGCGCTAACTGGAACTAGGCCGGCTAAGCCGAGCGCTGAGCTCACGCTAGATTATGTGTATTGTACTAGGATTTTATCCTAACTGAAGCAGGATTAACTGTTAAATATTTACAATACTTGCTTCATACAGACAACTAAACATCATGTGTATATGTCAACCATATAAATTATGCCATGTCAAAGAGTTCTCAAACAACTTAAGAACAATCGAAGCTTGTTTTGGCAGATTCTGCGCTCGCGCCGTCTCGTGTCCTCACGCGGTCGCCATCGACCCAACAACACTAGCATACAGACTCGTACAGTCAGTACAGTGCGAATCACGGTTGGTTGGCTCCGCCGTACCATTCACTTAACAAACAATCAAGAAAATAAAGTGCGCAGCCACTTAGCTTCCGACCAATGTTCCTTAATCTCCCTGTTGTAACCCGACACGTCAGTAAGAGTAGGCGGGTAACATTTTATGGGCATACTCAAAGTAGGACATAAACCGCTGGACGAATTTTGAATTTTGAGGTATCGCACATAGTATTCATGAGAATTGTGGTGACGTAGGCTATGCCTAATTATGTATAAATTTTCAAAATGTACTATCCCTAACTCAATGGGTCTTTCTAGTAATTTATGAATTATTAATCTTTTTTTTTAGTTAGAGAATCCCTTTGACATATACCTCTCAAGCTGTTTCCCGCGACTTCGTCTGCGCGAGTGTAGCTGCAAAAACATACCTTCTCTGATGCAGTCGGATAAAAAGTAGCCTATTTATAAATCCAGGGTGTCACCTAACTCCATACTTAATATAATTAATATTAATCTAGCTGTATTAGCGTGATACTATATTAGTATGATTACTGTAAAGTAAGAAAGTCGGATTTATCAATACTCAATAAGGCACTTGCGTCTACTTAAGTACTACCTCATTATGTAGATGGTTTGAGCAGTCAGCAGTGGTTTGGCACGCGAGAGTATGTTGCCTGCCAGTGTGGCGTGTCAGCTGACCGCGCGCCGGTAACCCGAGCCGCGCGCATACGCCTGGAGGCCCGCGCACGCTGCGATGCCTCCGTGTCCTCCGCGAAACATTGTTTTGCGCGTCGTGTTCAACATTACAGCTCAAGCAATAACAGATTCGTCTCAACGGCTAGCTTCAGGGTCAGTGGGTAAATCCGTGCGATTCGCACAAACTTAATTACTTAATCGATACTGTATGGGATAGTTACGACTTTTTGTAATGACTGATAAAACCTCCGGCACAAGTCAAGTCAATTTATCGAACATCGGGTATTGCTTGCCAATTTGCATACATTTCGAAGCGCAGGCACGACGCGGCATGCGCGTGCGCGGGCTATAGGTCGCAGGTCAATTATTAACTCGTACGACACATAACATGTTAAGCAATTTACAGATTCTTTTAGAAACTACCACACAGAGGATACTAAATAACCCTTTACCTGCGCCGCCCCCCCCCCCCCCCTTCGCCCCCGGTGCGACGGAACCCTGAGTCAGGAAATGCTAATGACAGAAATCGTTAGTAATGAGCTTATTATCTGACCTAAGCAAGGACGCGCACTCATGTATAGTCTGGTGTAGTCTATTTGTTACTCGGTATTATGTCAGCGTTTGTAAGTTCTAGAGTAACGCTGGAGCCGGCGTTAGTCCCGCGACACGTATAGTGGGGTGTACCAGTGCGCATGCGCGACCTGCCTCATTACCTGCAGTCACACTCAGTTCCGCTCGTTAACTCACAATCACATCCCATACAAATTGCGCTAATCTGCGGTAATATGAATAATACACACTACCTACTACCATATTTTAATGTGGTACCTAACTAGAAATAAATTAATGACTATCATCAAATAATTATCATTTTTTTCATTTATTATACTAACCGACTCTAATCAACTGTATAATAGAGATCATAGATAGGTGTTTAGTGTGCAATATTGAGATGTGGCGATATTATACAGCGCAGAGGTCACAGGTCACAAGTAAGGGGTCGCGCTGCTGACCTTCTGCAAATGGCTCCTCAACTGTGTAACATTACAATGTCGACGTGTTTGTCACAGGATCCTTGGTACACAACATCAAATGATGCAAACTTTGTAACCTGCTAAGTTTTAATTAATTTTCTAGTTGTACTTTCATTTTAGAGAGGCTGGTTCTAGGCCCGGCTCCGCAGAACAGTGTGACCCCAGCAGCAGTGCACCAGTGCAGGCAGCTGCCATTACCTCTTTCACCTGTTCTGTGACATACGTTGCGTAACATCGTGCACCGCGTCGGCGACGCTATCTTTACTTCGCGCTCCGCGGAGACCCGCGCAGGCGCAGGCCGCTCTTCCTCGCTCCTTTCTAAAAACTAAATCAGTTTAGTTACACAATACGGTTCAGACATAATCGACCGACAAGAACTGTAGGTCGGTTCTCGAGGGCGGCTCAGTCAGAGGCGGTGCCGCGGTGTACAGCGCTGCCTACACTCGTGCACTGCGTACGCGGTGATTGCGCCAATCTAGTGCTGCTCTAAATATAGCTCCCGCCTGGAGCGAGCCGGACAACGCTCGGCCTCCAGGTAGACATCCCCCCCCCCCCCGCCCTCCCTTTTACAATAGGTGTACATGTGTGACAAATACATAAATGGTACATTGTACGTCAAGAATATTGTCGGTAGTTATTACTTTAATTAAAACAATCTTCAATTCGTTTAAAATGCAATTAATATAAAACTCATGCAAAAATGTGGCCATGTGGTGATGCAACGCGCACGAAATTACATGCCTATAAATATCTGACGAGCGTGCATCACAAAATAACTGTTGTAAAATTGGAAGATTGCTGGCTCGGCTTCCGCTGACGACGCGGGGGCAGGCAGGCGGGGTGTGGGGGGAGGGGGGGGGGGGGAGAGGCTGATGCAGCGCGCGCTTAGCCGCACCGGTGCCTCGAGTATTTTGATAATTTTATTATTATTGTAGGTAATGACTTTGGTGAGTAATGCAAACGTTACATAAATGAATTATTCCCAGATAGCGCTACCTAACACTATTAATGAGTACCTAATATTAATTTCGTTTCTGCAAATATTTATTTTGTGTCGTTATTATGCTGGGTATAACAATTACAGCTGTGGATACAAGCGCCTGCCACCCTTCGGCCGACTCGACTCGCTTCGATATACAGACCGACCGACGTTCATTCTTTGCCACATCAATTTTTTGAGGTTTATAAGTCGTCTCGGTCTTGACAAATTGACGTGATGACGATTCTGCTGCCAACCGCAATCGATGAACAGAGCGCGGTCTGTGGCACACAGCTCTACAAGCATACCTACCGATCACTAAATCTAATAGTTATGTAGTATCCTTCTGTACCATCAACGTGTTTCATGTCTTACTGTTTCGTAACAAATGGAAGTGATGACCATGCGCCATATTTAGTTCATCATACATAGACATTTAGAAGCCGCACCAGAACGGTGACCTTCCCTGTCAATACTCAGTGTTTGATGAAGTTAATAAGGCCGGTCTGGAAATGCAAATATTTGGGTCGTCGGCCGCTCTCCGCGTTCGCCCACTTGCTCTAATTATAATGTGTAGACCAAAGTGTTTGGGTTGCTATCATTCGTCCATTGAGTGGATCTTATAAACACAGATATGTGAGCAAGCAACGCGACGAGTGGCGAACATCGAGTTGAGTATGGTTAAATGGTTTGCCTTGCCAAGTCCTTTAAACTGAGTACGTACAATAAAATTGCAGTTTTTAACAAAGACGAAGTACTTTTTACGCTTAGTATCATATTTTATTAAGTTCGCGAGAAAATACAATGTAGCGCGGATGTGCAGTTTGCAGCGCCCGCGACGCTCGCGCCTGCGCACTTGCCGCCGACGCGAGTCAGCGCGCGAGCGAGGCGCACACGTATCATCATGTATTATTAAAACAGCGACGTGAATTAATTAATTTAATACATACAAGTTTAAAGTAATATTGCAATTGTTTCAACATCAAAGGCCACTGAAATATTTACATTAATTTTATACTTTTACCTACATTCAGCTAAATACCCCGTTTAGTCTAAATGCTAATTAATATTTTTTAACTAGGGAGTTATGTACTTTACTGGTAACTCGCTATAAGCTCTGGCCTGGCTCTACCCGCCGCGCTGTGTACCACAGTCCACAACAAACACGTTGTGAGTGTTGACAATGCGTCCAGACAGATCTGACTTATAACTGCTGTCGCTTTAGAGATTATCTGCCATTCATTTAGCCAAGCATCTCTCGCGCCCACGGCCACTAGCACCCGCAGCCATTAGTCAATTTGTCCAACAAACGTATATCGCGTGGCGCACACGCGCGTCGGCAGGGAGAGGAATTAGGTCGCCGGAGCATTGCTCTACTTGCTCTCCACTGGTGCGACCTTCCCCGATGCGAGCGATGACAGACGCTACTCATGCGCGATTCTAAATATCTTACCTACTTACTGTAATATAAATTTGAACTACTTAAATGGTTTAATCCTTTAAAAGCGGTTACAAGCCCTCCCACTTCCCAGTGAAGTACAATGGTACAGGCGGCGCTCGTCGCGGACTTTGTTGTGGGTCCTGCGCAGTGCGCACGCGCGCGGCGGGTGTACTAATAAATTGATCAATCTTGTTCTCGTCTTCAATATCGAGGCGACACACGCCGTAAGCCGGCCTTACCTTGAGTGCTTGAGGTTTCCGTAATCTAATAACGAATACAGTAATGTATGTAAATGTGTACGTACACATGAATTAATTATCGTCCAGCTGATGGACGTGACACGATTCTATATTGGACGAAGAGTTTGATGATATAGATAGCATAGTGTGCCTGCACCGGCAACATGTGACGCAGCGCGGGTCGCAGCGGCTACTTCCGCGAGGGCACGGCGACCGCTGGCGGTACGGGATCTTAAAACAAGCTCGAGTTACTGTCAACAGCGCGCTACACACAAGCGACGCATTTCAATAAAAGTCGATTAAATTTGTGTTCCGCAATAACTTTCACGTGCCTAACGATAATGATCAGAGGTTATACAGGATCTTACAAGATACCTCCTGCGAGAGCCCTTTAAGGTTACAAACAGGTAAAGTTTTAGCTACCTTAGAGCCACTGTTTTCATAAGAACAGCGCTCGACAAGACGCCAGCGCGCGACCTTGCTAGATTTTGTGCAGTTGTGCAGCGCGCAGTGCCGCTGCCGCCGCGAGCCCTCGACGCACACATTGCGGGCGCAGCCTCAGCGGGCTGCTGTAACCTTTACACTCGGTACGGTGAATTTAATGATAAAACAAGGTGTCGTCGTAGCTCATATTGTAATAGGTACATTTACTTCAATTTAGTTCTTATTTTGAGAAAAAAAATGGCTGTGACGTATGAACTGACAGACAGACTTGACGAATCCAGAAGTGTTCCGTATTTTGCTATCCTACTACGGAACCCTTAATAAAACTCTTTTAAAGACATTTCGTGTAAAAATATTTATATGCGAATTGAAATAAATAAATTGTTATTGACTGAAGTAATCCATTTTATTGCCGAATTAATGCATTCTTATCGTATTTTTCCTATAGCCTCTTGTCCATTTACGGCATTAAATAGGTAATCCTGTTTCCTGCTTGATTTATAATACGTTTAGTGTTGAAATTTTATAAGTAAATACTTTTAATACTGTGCACGACGGGCGTAACTCGAAGCAGGTGTGTAGGTGCGATGGCTAACGAGACGCTGACGCCGTGTTGTCGCTGGTTCTTTATTGACGAATGTGGACTGTATGATGATGTGCGAGTACAGCTTCAAGGGTTCAAGTAGGTCTGGAATGAGAGGAATGCACTGGTGAAAATAAAAGTCTTCAAGTATACTTAGGTAGGCGTTGAAGGGGCGACGATACGATCACGTGTTTGCTTACTATGGTTTGTTTACTACTTTGTTTACTACTTTTTCTAAGAAATCTTGCTATGCCGATGACTACGATTAGCCCGCGAGCCTCGCGCGCTTAAGTACGAGAGAACTTTACCACGCCGAGAACCGCGTACTATCGCCCCTTCACCGAGCCTCAATTTATTTGTTTACCTTTATAAAAACCTTAATATCTAGACTAACTATGAAGCTATATAAATGCAACAAATGTTGCCAGATTGCCTATGAAATGCCCTATCCGACTATGTATAACACACCCCTACCACCCCTACGGTTGAAAAGCTACGACGATAAATACTATAAAAATTCACAAATCAACCCGACTGTGAGGATGAATTTCAAGATAACTCCCGAACTATTATGGTTACCATGATACGAATACTAGGGTGTGTTAGGGCATGTCATAGGCTTTCTGGCAATACCTATGATAACTATGTGACCTGTGATTTTCAGGTCTTAATTTAAGTTTATAAATGAAACCAACGAACAAATTATGTTTTATTGCGATAAAACTTAAAATAATTACATTTCAGTCTTAAACTAAATATATTTATAACCTATGAGACCTAGGCTTTCAATTTCTGGCAATACTAGCACTAAAACGTCACGCTATCTAATGTTTACGAAGTTAACAATTTCAAACATTTGCTAAAATTTATTAAATTAACGAAGTTATGACAACAAACTATATAAAACAATGTTACTTATCATTTTTGCTAGCTATTTAACAATATAAAGCACCAATTAAGTCTATAATTTACGAAATAAACACTAAATTAGGATACAAATTTAAACACTAACAAATGCAATGTGACGGTGGACGGAAAAAAGTCGCGAACAACAACATTAATATTTCTCGCGATATTTTTCCTTCCACCCGCACATAATTACCTCGGTTTACTTTTTATGGTGACGTACGAATCGAACAGTGTTTATTCTTAACTATGCGCTCGCGGCGTGCGGATGATGCCCGTCGCGAACATCTCTCCCGCCGTGCAGCAGAGCGTAGGCGCCAGGGTACCACGACGATCCAATGCGATGACGTCACGACGGCCGCTGATGCGGAGACCCGATGACGTGGTGACTCGATGGCTCGTAGCGATGCTCGTAGCGATGACTCGTAGCGATGTTCGTAGCGATGACTCGTAGCGATGCTGCATCACCCGGTGAGCGACGTCACAGTGTTATGACGCAGCGCCGCAACGCGCCATGGTGACGTACCGCGCCGCCTACTTAGGCAGCGGTACCAGCTTCTTCGTCGGACGCTTTAGCATGCCACCAGCGGTGCGCACGTCAGCGGTCCGAACCTCACCGTCTGCGCCAGGGTAGACGGCGGCTATCCGGCCTCGCGGCCAGGTGTTGCGAGGCAGGTTGCCGTCGGCGATGAGCACGGGGTCGCCCAGCTGGAGCGCGGGGCCGCGGGCGTGCGGCTCCCGCCGGTGTTGCAGCTCGGGCAGGTACTCGCGCACCCAGCGACGCCAGAACATGTCGGCGAGTATTTGGGAGCGTCGCCAGTGCTTCTTGCAATCGAGGTCTCGCTCGTCGAATGTGCCGGGGCTCGGCAGGCGTGCCGAGCCGCCCAGCAGGAAGTGGTTCGGTGTGATGGACTCGTCGTCGTCGCCGCTCACGGACACGTGGGTGAGCGGGCGACTGTTGACGACGTACTCGGCCTCGCAGAGCAGCGTCGCGAGGACCTCCTCGTGCGGATGGCGTTCGTGGAGCGTGGCGGCGAGCGCGGTTTTTACGCACCGCACCAGGCGCTCCCAGGCGCCACCCATGAATGGCGCGGAGGGCGTAATGAAACGCCACACGATGCCGCGTCGGCTGGCCTCTTGCTGGCAAGCCTCACGCAGCTCACGGTCTGCACCGTGCATGTTGGTGCCGTTGTCCGAGTATATTTCGGTGGGACAGCCGCGTCGCGCTGCGAACCTGCGCAGCGCCAACACCGCGGAGTCCGCGCTGAGGTTGTTGGCGATCTCCAGGTGAACCGCTCTGGTGGTGAGACATGTGAAGAGCGCCACATATCTCTTCTGATGCTGGCGGCCGACGGTGACTGACAGCGGGCCAAAGTAGTCTAGCCCGGTGTAAGTAAATGGCCTGCGATGGTGTGCTAGGCGCGTCTTGGGATGGTCGCCTGTTGACGGTGTCGGAGCACGCGCGCTGCGAATGCGACACTGTAGGCAGCGTGCGATCACTTGCTTGACGATGGGCCGCAGGCGCACGATCCAGTAGTGCTGTCGTACCTCGTTAACGACGAGCTCGGTGCCGCTGTGTTGTAGGCTACGATGTGTCCAATCTATGTACAGCTGGGTAATGCGGTGATCACCGTCCAACACAGGGGGGCTCTTCACGCTTTTAGCGACTTTGTCGACAGCAGCTATGCGGCTTCTTAATATGACGACACCGTCGTCGAGTTCTACGCGCAGCGGTTGCAGCCTGCTATCCTTAGCGATTGTTTCCTTGTTTTGCAGGTTCACAATTTCCTTTGTGAACGCTTCCCTCTGTACGACGCAGACGAGTAGCTTCTCAGCCCGTCGTAAGAATTCTGCTTCTATTACGATGAATTTTCTGTGTGAAGTTTCTATTGGTGTACGAGCCGTTTTGGTTGAAGGACGTGATACTCGTCTCTTAGACCAATCGGGGTCGTTTTCTCTATTTTTCGACGTTCTCTTGTAGAAAGTCTTCTCAATACGTTGTTTACACAACGACACGAACTGTAGTATCCTCGCAGTGGCGCGTAGTAATCGCTCCCACTTAGAGAATCGAACGGAATCCGGGACGACCTCTCTGACGTTTGACACGCTTTCCAGCGTGAGCGTGTTCGTCTTCTCTTCTCCTGTCTGTTGGTCTGCAGAAGGTAACTCCGACGGCCAGGTTGACGGATCGTGGTGCAGGAAATCAGGGCCGCCGTACCACTCGTGCCTTGAGTCGAAGTGTTGTGGGACGTCGCGCGTCGCGGCGTCTGCTATATTCATTTTCGTAGGCACCCAATGCCACTGTTCCACTTTGCTATTTTCCTCTATGGCTGCTAGGCGGTGTGCGACGAATGGCTTGTACGATCTGGCTCCTCTCCTTATCCACGTCAGGACGGTTTTGCTGTCAGTCCAATAGGTCACGGAGGCGGGCTTGATCCTGTGTTCCTGCACCACGGCCGCAGCGACACGAGTTCCCATTACCGCAGCTTGTAACTCGAGGCGCGGTATTGATAGCAACTTCACCGGCGACACCTTTGCCTTCGCCATGACGAGACTGACGTGTATGTTGTCGCCTGGCGTCGTCGCCCTCCAGTACACTGCTGTTGCGTAGGCCTTCTCGCTGGCATCGGTGAACACGTGGACTTGAAGATTTACAGCCTCGCTGTATCCAGGGTAGCAGCGCGGTATGCTGACGTCCTTGAGCTGTTTGAGGTGACGTATCCACGCCTTCCACTGACTGGTCAGTTCTTCGTCTAGAGGTTGATCCCAGTCGACTCCTCGTCTCCAGGCTTCTTGTAATATCTGTTTCGCCTTGATGGTCACAGGTGAAGCGAGACCAAGAGGATCGTAGAGCGACATTACTATCTTCAATGCCTCTCTCTTGGTTGGCAGTTCCTTTTCTAGCAGGCCATCAGGAAGACGCGCGAGTTTCAAGTTGAAGCTCAGCTCGTCTGTGTGTGGTTTCCAAATCACGCCGAGTACCTTCTCTGTGTCTTCTACGTTTCCGAGATTGACGATTTTAGTTTGTTGATGTGTGGGTTCCACCTCGCGTATCACCTCTTCGCTGTTGGACACCCATTTTGAAAGGTCGAATCGCGCAGTACTATGTATATGTCGAACTATCTTGATTGTGCGCGTCGCCTCCTCTACGGTTTTGAAAGAATCGAGGTAGTCATCCATGTAATGATTATCTATTATTGCTTCTACTGCTTCTGGGTGCTCGTTTTCATAACGTTTTGCATTCCAGTCCTTTGCGAATATCGCTGTACACGGTGAACTTGCTGCGCCGAAGATGATTGAGGTCATGCGATACTCTTCAGGCGCTCCCTCCCGCCGGTTTCCTCTCCACAGGTATCGGAGAGCGTCTCTGTCTTCTGGCTTCACTTTGACTTGCATGAACATCTCCGCTATGTCTCCGGAGACGGCGACAGGGTGGCGCCTGAAGCGCATCATCACGCCAGGCAGCGACTGCAGCAAGTCCGGACCCGTGAGCAGGTAGTCGTTGAGTGACATCCCTTTTGTCTTAGCTGCTGCGTCATGCACGATGCGAAGCTTGTCCGGTTTCATGGGGTTGAAGACATCGAAGTGCGGCAGGTACCATGTCCTTCCTGGTGTACGTTCAAGGGGCGCTTTCTCCGCGTAACCCTTTACTATGAGTGAATCCATCTGCTCCGTGTATCTATCCTTTAGAGCAGGATTCCTGTCGAGTTTCTTCTCTATAGATACTAATCTATTCATCGCTGTAGCGTAGCTATCCGGCATCTGTATATCGTCACTCTTCCAGAGCAACGCAGTTTGAAGGCGGCCATCTTCTTGAGGTTCTATGCTGCGTTGGAGTATCTCTTCTGCCCTCTTCTCAGGGTCAGAAGCTGGACGGCGTGGGTTGACGAAAAGTGACTCGAGTGCGAAGTAGTCACGCAGTTGCTTGTCGATGTTTTCCTCGCTGCTGTTCACTTGATTGACAAAGTGCACTCGCTGCCCCAGTGTTCTAGTGTGTGCGCCGTGCAGCACCCATCCCAGAGAAGTGAGCGATGCGACTGGCTGATGCTGTGGCCCTCTTCGAACGTCACTAGCTAGGAGCAAGTGCCAATTGTCCTGCCCGATGATAATCCTTGGCGTGCCTGCGCTGTATGTCAGCTGATCTTCCAGGTCAATGAGGTGTTTGCAGTTGACGATATCATCTCGGCTGATTGACTGCGGTGACAGGTTCAGCTGCGGTATAGTGCGCGCTCTGAAGGGTATCCTTTTCTGCGATCTAGTGGCCATTGTGAGCTCCACCTTCCTTGACATAGGCGTGTTGACGGTCATGTCACCTATTACGCCTATCTTCATCGGTTCAACGGGCCCTTCAGCGCCGATCATGTTTGCGAGCTCCTCATCTATGAGTGACACGGTTGAGCCGTCATCCAGTAGTGCGTACGTGCGAACTTCTCCCGCCGGTCCAATCAGTTGCACTGGAACTATCTTTAAAAACGCCTGGCTGGTATGGTTGCGCGAACTTGCAACTATTTCCTGCGCCTCTGACTTGGCTTCGTTGTCGAGCGCCTTCTTCTTGTAGTGCAGCAGGTTGTGGTGTGACGCAGTGCAGCCTTCCGTCCCACAGGTCTTACGTTGACAGGTGTGCCCTCGATGACGATGTTGTAGACAGCGGAAACACATGTTGTGCTGCTTGGCAAGTTCCCACTTCTTGTTGCTAGAAGCCTGTCTGAACTTGCGGCAGTCTGCAGAGCGATGTCCGTCTGTCTCGCAGATGCGGCACTTCAGTGCGGGCTTCTCTATAGTGGTATGCGTTCTGTGCGTCACACGTCTAGCTGCTGGTGTTTCAGTGATGTTTTCAGGCGGTGCGAATGCGCTGCAGTAGCGAGCTTGTTCGGTGATGAAGTCGCTGAAGAGACTGAGGTTCGGCGTCGAATCATACTTTTCAGTGTATGTCTTGTACCACTGTACTCGTAGAGAGTTCGGTAGCTTCTCGGTGAGGATGCGCATAAGTTCGGCGTTCATGAGGTAGTGATCCTTCTTGAGTGCGCGCAGTGTCACGATGCCACTTCGGACACGGCTCGCAAACGTGCAGATGTCCTTGGGTGCTTCTCCACAGCGTGGCAGTCCCCGCAGTCGATCAGTCTCAGCTTGCGCTATAGAATCCGGGCGGCCGAACTGCAGCTCCAGCTCCTTCATGATGTCCTCCGGCTTCGCGTGACCGATGAGTTCCGAGCTAACTGTGTCAAGCGCTCTTCCTCTTAAGCTTCTCCTGAGTCTCGCTGTATTCTCCACGTCGTTGAAGTACGAGCGAGTGGTTTCATAAATAGCACGAAACGACAGCCATTCTGTATGTGCTCCACTGAAGTTCGGTAGTGTCATGATGACCTTCGATGCGGCAGGATGATGCGGCGTAGGCTTCTCTTCGCTTCTGTTGCCGGCGAGCGATGCGATGGCAGAGGTGAGCTCCGTTATAAACGGACGGAGTGAGTCTCCCCTTGCAGTATCTTCAATATTTTTCTTTAAATTTCTTCTATGTGAAAGGGCTTCATTATCGATGTCCGTAGAGGGTGGCGGTGGCGCGTTGCCCGTTGATCGATGTCCTCCCCCAGCGGCGGTGTCCTTTCCTGTTGCGATGTTTGTTGAGTAGAGGGCTGAATTTACTATGTCCGTAGAGGGTGGCGGTGGCGCGTTGCCCATTGATCGATGTCCTCCCTCGGCGGCGGTGTCCTCTCTCACTGTCTTCGAACGGAGGGCTGAATTTACTATGTCCGTAGAGGGTGGCGGTGGCGCGTTGCCCATTGATCGATGTCCTCCCTCGGCGGCGGTGTCCTCCGTCGGTTCTGGTTCCGGGGCTTCTTCCAGCCAGGAACGTACGTATTCTTCATTGGATATTCTATCATCCATATATTCGTTGTCCGATTCATCCTCGGCGCGCTGAAGTGCCAGCTGAGCTAGCTCCAACTTGATTTTCAGGAGGTCTTCCCGAGCCTTCCTGATTTTCCTTGTCGATACCGTCGATTTATTCGACGGCGCTTTATGTTCGATACGGGCGTCACCCCGGGCAGTCATCGGCATAACTCGGCTATACGTCTTGTTTACAGTCTTCACTGTTCGTTCTGAACAATCCTCGATACACGAAGCGGATGGCGTCAGCGCTGACGGTGCTTCAGTCTGGCTCATCGATGCTGGTACGAAGTAGTCGTCACCCCCGCGCGGGGCAGGGGGGCACGGTCGGTTGTCATCCTCCCGCGGGGCAGGCGGGCGCTGCTGGTCTTCACCACCCCTCGGGTGAGGGGGGGGCTGTTCGCTTCCCTCCGTGGTCGATGGCGAGAACGGTGGTTGATCGTGGACGATGGGAGGCGTGCGGTGAGCTTGTCCAGCATCGATGGTCCAGGACTGAGCAGGTCTTCCTTGCGATCTTGTCACAGGCATACTTGATGTGGCTGTATCCGGCTCGAAGCGACCAGCGAATGTGCACGACGGGCGTAACTCGAAGCAGGTGTGTAGGTGCGATGGCTAACGAGACGCTGACGCCGTGTTGTCGCTGGTTCTTTATTGACGAATGTGGACTGTATGATGATGTGCGAGTACAGCTTCAAGGGTTCAAGTAGGTCTGGAATGAGAGGAATGCACTGGTGAAAATAAAAGTCTTCAAGTATACTTAGGTAGGCGTTGAAGGGGCGACGATACGATCACGTGTTTGCTTACTATGGTTTGTTTACTACTTTGTTTACTACTTTTTCTAAGAAATCTTGCTATGCCGATGACTACGATTAGCCCGCGAGCCTCGCGCGCTTAAGTACGAGAGAACTTTACCACGCCGAGAACCGCGTACTATCGCCCCTTCACCGAGCCTCAATTTATTTGTTTACCTTTATAAAAACCTTAATATCTAGACTAACTATGAAGCTATATAAATGCAACAAATGTTGCCAGATTGCCTATGAAATGCCCTATCCGACTATGTATAACACACCCCTACCACCCCTACGGTTGAAAAGCTACGACGATAAATACTATAAAAATTCACAAATCAACCCGACTGTGAGGATGAATTTCAAGATAACTCCCGAACTATTATGGTTACCATGATACGAATACTAGGGTGTGTTAGGGCATGTCATAGGCTTTCTGGCAATACCTATGATAACTATGTGACCTGTGATTTTCAGGTCTTAATTTAAGTTTATAAATGAAACCAACGAACAAATTATGTTTTATTGCGATAAAACTTAAAATAATTACATTTCAGTCTTAAACTAAATATATTTATAACCTATGAGACCTAGGCTTTCAATTTCTGGCAATACTAGCACTAAAACGTCACGCTATCTAATGTTTACGAAGTTAACAATTTCAAACATTTGCTAAAATTTATTAAATTAACGAAGTTATGACAACAAACTATATAAAACAATGTTACTTATCATTTTTGCTAGCTATTTAACAATATAAAGCACCAATTAAGTCTATAATTTACGAAATAAACACTAAATTAGGATACAAATTTAAACACTAACAAATGCAATGTGACGGTGGACGGAAAAAAGTCGCGAACAACAACATTAATATTTCTCGCGATATTTTTCCTTCCACCCGCACATAATTACCTCGGTTTACTTTTTATGGTGACGTACGAATCGAACAGTGTTTATTCTTAACTATGCGCTCGCGGCGTGCGGATGATGCCCGTCGCGAACAAATACAAAGGACCTAGTGGTCGCTGTGGCGCAAAGTGTATATCTAATTGATGAATGAGAGCACGCAGATCGCCGGGTTATTGTAACACATTCAAGAGTTAGACAGCGAACACACGCGGAGGTTACCGCTATCAAATAACGACATACAGTCAGTGTAACCATTACCTAACGGTATTGACTTTCGCCAGCTCAGCTCGGAACCTGCGGCCGCTGGATGTGCGAACGCTCGGCGTGCGTCGTGCGGCGCCGGCGCAGCCAGCAGAGACGCGCGCTGCAGATGCGGCGGCTGCGCAGGCGGGCTGCGGGGCCCGCGGGCGGCCGGGGGGCGGAGGCACGAGGGCTGCGGGAGGGGGCGGGCGGTGGGGGCGGTCAAGGCCGCCGGCGCACGCGGCGCTGGGCGCGGGCGCCGGCTCAGTTCGTCCCGCGATCTCCCAGCAGTAAGTCGCGCGTGGTTGTCGAGTCGCGAGTGTCAGTGAGTGTGTTGTACAGTTACTCGCGGAGCTGCAGGTCGTCGACCGCGCGAGTATGAGCGCTCGCCCGCTGCAGCCGCCGCACCCCCGCCCTCTCTGCTGACGGGTGCACTCAAGGTGAGCTCCCGAGCGCCGCTTCCTACCCCCGGCCGCCGCCGCCGCCACCTCCGCCGGCCGTCGCGATGGTAACCGGTTGCACGCTCTTCGGAACACTCGCAGCCCGCAGCGAACGTGAAGCGAATACATTCTATCATTGATATAATACATTATCCTAACTTGGCGCTGGTCACGTTACTGAAGGTTCCGATCGGACCAAATAAAAAGCTAATTAAAGCGACGGAGCTTCTATTGTATTGATAAAACATTGTAATCAAGCCCGTATGCCGATGCAATTTGAGACACGACTGGATGGTGTCAATTCAGTTAATAGTGATCATTGGGATAACGGCTGGTCTCGAAGCTATCACTGGAGCCACTGGCGGCGAGACCGTGCTGTTCTATTGTGTCCGCCAGACGCTAACTCGCCGGACTCGAAACCAGTTGTGGTAAAGGTGTCAAGGTATGTTCTTTCAAACACGACTGACACGGGTACATTTCTCACTGCTTTATTCACAGAACTTACAAGAACGCGTACTAAGGTCCAAATTTGCTACATGTTCCGTACATGGGTTCCGTACCTCAAAAGGAGAAACTTATAAGATTACTTTGTCATTAGTCTGTCTGTCTGCAAAAGCCCTTTATTTGGGAAATTATTTTTTTATACTTAGGACTACAGCTGTCTTATACATTTGAGAAAACAAACTTGAGCACCTGCGTTAAAAAAGGCAGTCATTTATTTAGCAATAATATGGGTACACTTATTTTGTCACTCTCAAGGAAACCTTACTCATATACACACAAGTATCAGTTATAGACAACCAATACCAGAGTAAATCTCAACATTATTGGTATACATTTTGTAATAAAAAGCATCCATAGGTGATAAATATCCGAACCATACGATTATAATATTTGAACGTAAAGAACTCTCGGTGGGTGAGTCTGACTCGCACTTGTCTGGTTTTATTTTAGGTAAGTATAACTGTTTTGCATTCTGCTGATATTATCGAAACCTAACTTAGTCATCAGCATACGAGTGGCCTTACCTCCATCTATTGTTCGTATTGCTACACAGGGAGCAATGCCCGTCGCCTTTCTATATTTACAATACAAACTGGGAAGGGGCGAGTGGTTCTTGAGCGCCAGAGCGCTGCGGCGAACCTGTACTCGACATGCAAAAAGTTGCTTACTGCTCACGCACAACACTGCGTCTAGTGTTGTTCCTTGTGCAGCCAGCTGCACGCTCACATATCACTTTGATTGTAATTGTTAATCTGACCTTATTGGCAACTATTAAAGGCACAGATTCATGTACCCATACTTAGTACCCGAAAACATCAAAAATTTTTGTTAAAAACCAAGAACTATTCCCTAACGTCAGTACAAGAAATTAGCAGACCTTATTAAACATCTTAGTTTTGCAATTAAAAAAAAGACCATAATAAAATTTCAATAACGACAGTACACATAAAGTAGTTAACTGTGAATGATATCGGAACGTAGGAGACAAACCTCGTACAGTCGCTACTGATGCAGTAAACTGATACACGTGTATTGTTGGACATCTTAGCTGACTATAAACCGGATTCAAATCAGACCGGAAACATTCTGGAACAATGCATGTGCTGGGGCGAGCCCCGCGACCAGCCCGCGCGCCCGCGCTGCTTTTGTCTCACACAGTCTACAGCAGTTAGTACTCATAACGCATTTGTCCGTTTTCCGGTTCATTTACAACTAATTTGTATTCCATTCATATTGTAATGAATCTAAACACTGGTAGGCAATTTAAAAATAAAAAAATATTAGTTTATTAAACGTTTATTTGAAAACGTATTAAATGTTTGACTTTGACTTTATACTCGTAGGTAACTATGTCTTGGGCTACCATATTTCCCACTCTTGCCGTAAAGGGAAGGTTTGAGCATTGACCACTTCGTAGCTCATTGCAGAATGCCGATTTGAAATTCCAATATTTGGATTCCAGGTTTCCTAAAGATAATTTCCCTCATCGTTTTTTACTTTTTTTTGGGACAAGCCCGCAACTCTTTTTCATCATTGCAACTCTTGTTAGCCAGGATCTACAATGAAACCATTGAATACCACCGAGCACTTATTAAGCTCGGTGTGTCCCAGGGAAATGATTAACTGTCTCGGAGCCACCGTTTGTTTGTAAGGTTAAAAAATAATTAAGAGATATTTAAAAAAAGGGCAATCCTTTGCCTGCGTTAGTATCGACCCTGCACCTTGTGCATACATAACGTGACCAATTATTCTTTGAGTCAAAACGAGACATTGGTTTATTAGGTTACTTAATAGGTAGTCAATAAAAAAAAGGTCTTTTTAACCAACTTTCAAAAGGAGGTTTCTCAATTCTTCGATCGTATAAGCTTTTTTTTTTAGAGAGCAATCGACGGGAACTTAAATTTTCGTAGGGTTTCTGAAAACGGGACACTTTCGTGACCCACTGTTCATTTCGGGAACAGTCCCCTTCAAAACGGGACGTCTGGTTACGTTATGCATACATAGAACTGCAAGGCCACCACGACATTGACAAAAAGTATATATACGGTCGAATTAACTAACCTCCTCCTTTTTAAAGTCAGGTAAAATAAGTTGTTAACCTATGCGCTCAGCCAAAACAAACGAATCATTCGTTCATTCTATTCTATGTAAATAGTTTATTATTACGGCAAGGTTAATTGTGTCGTCATCGACAATTGATATGAATTAGGTACACCGGCTTCTACTGCGAAAACAATCTGTTAACAATAATATACGGTCCCATTGGTCGTACCCTGTGGGACTCCTGTACTCTGAATGTACTAATTACTAGGGTCTACCTACTGTAACAGTACTTTCTATGTCATAATATTAAATTGCATAACAACGGATGGAACATTCTTCATTTAGCATAAATCGTTTGGCAGACATTCATTTTTCATAATCCAAAGCGCATAATTTTGTAACACAGAATCGTTATCTATACACAGAAATAACATTGGAGCGACTGTTTGTAATCTACATGCATATGGATAAATTTATATAAGGTACAAACACAAAATATTTTTTTTTTTAGTCTTTTGTCTGTCTGTTTGTTTCCGCTAATCTCTGAAGTGGCAGGTAGCTGCTTTACTAACTTTTGTGGCTCACCATAGTGTTTTTTAATAAAATCTGTACAATTTAATAAAAACATAATAATGCTATTCCATGGAAATGGCATGCTCATTGAAATTAACTCCGTCATCTTCATAATATGCCAACTTTCCAAGTGAAATAGTACTCAAGATTTGAATAAACGTCATGGAAAAATAATGTACAGAATTTCGATTCTGTTAAAAACAATTACGCCAAAACAAATCCACCATCTTTAGAGTTAGCCATTGTACATTCGCTTGAATTATATTTGTTTGAAGAAGATTATGCCTAGGCTATTATGACAAATATTATGAGCATCAAATATCTGCCCGATAGAAGAAACCCTCATTTGGAACCTGCTTAGCCTGTGCTTAGCTTATAAGGACTGTATAATAAATACAAGGTCCTCCAGAAAACCAAGTCGGTCAGATGATATAATAGGTGACTATAAAATGTTAGAGTGAATTCGTGTAAACAACTTAACGTTTTAGTTGTGTGCGAGTGTGAACAGTAAAACCTGTATAATACTGACCCGTTACCCGGTCTGTCCTATATTCGCCTCGGCGGTCGGCGATATGGAAATCAATATGCTAATATCCACATTCTTGTTTATGTTCAATGAAAATATTTCATACAAAATAAAATATTTTTGTGTTATTAATTGTGAGTGTACGAATATATTGTCCTGCAGTGTGTGCTATGTAGTTTAATCTTCAGTAAGCGCTCGTGTACAAGCCCTAGTGAGGACTAGTGTGTTCCACATTGTTCACCAAGTAACAGAATGGATATGAAGTTCTTCCAAAAAGTATTACACAAGACGAGAACTGTCAAAAGGATCGAGATTTCTTAAAATAAGTTCACAACTCTTGTGAACTTATTCCACCTACGCTACATAAATAAAATGGGAGGTTCTATGTGTATTTTTGCATATCAATATTCATATACAACGTTGATAAAAGCGAGAGGCATTAAATGAAACCACATATTCTGTATATCATTATAAGGCTACACAACAAAAATCAAATCAATGTAAGCAATAGTTTAGTCACAGGATATTTTTTTAGTTTTTTTTTAGTTTGAACATGCTGTATCTTCCTGATTAGGTGACTAAGTTTTATAGGCAAAGTTATCTAGTTGGCTCCGGTTGGGTCCGAAACTAGTCGGGCTATCCCGATAAATACGCGTGAGTAAACCGTTATAACGTTTTAAGTATGAATCATCCTCACGAAAGTTATTATAAAAATATTGCTTACATTGATTTGATTTTTGTTGTGTAGCCTTATAATGATATACAGAATATGTGGTTTCATTTAATGCCTCTCGCTTTTATCAACGTTGTATAGGTTACATAAACCAGATTAACATGCTTTATTATTTTGATATGTCTGCCTATTTGCCTAGTTCCCGCTAATCTCTGAAATGGTTAAAACGATTTTGACAGGACCAGTATTGTTGAATTCCATGCGGACGAAGTCGCGGGAACAGCTAGTAATATTATAAACGCGAATGATTCTGAGTATGGATGGATAGGTGGATGTTTGACAGACGTTCCAGGACCAAATAGGGGAAGTCCTAAAAAAGGGTCAGGTCAGGAGTACCCTAAACCGACGGGCGTGTATGAAGCGACTGATGAGTGTGGATGAAGCTAAAGTGGTATGCCAGGATCGTAGCAAATGGAAGGATGTGATCTCTGCCTACCCCCAAGGGAAAGAGGCGTGACGTTTATGTATGTATGTATTGTTACTCTTTTACGCTTAAAATGCTAAAACAATTTTGAAGAAATTTGGTACGGAGTAAGGTGACACCCTGATTAACACACAGCTTACTTTGTCCAATACTGCTCAAAAGGAGGTGTAAATTTTACAGCTACATACTAAATCCACGCGGGTAAATTCTAGTAAATGATTTAATCTTATAATGACTAAATTGAAGAATATGTCTGGACTGCCATCACCGCACCAATGCCGAGCTGATCCAGTTGACTTAACATCTTCATGTTGTTGCTCAGTCTCTGTCGCCCGTAGCAAAGCTTTTAGCAGCCGACTGACCTGTAGTAAAAACTCAGAAAATACTCTCTATTACACAATATTTACAGTATTTACTACCAGTGCCAGTCATGTAAGCATTAAGCAAACCTATCATCAAATCTGTTGGGCAAACATAGGCTACGTTTTAACCTTCTGCGTCAGGAAGAGGGTTAAAAGTTTTGTAGCTATAACCTCACCCACTCAGTGGCGCTGGTGTTGTTTACAGCCGTGTTCACGTAATCCGGTAAAACAATCACTGCTCTGACTTAGGATGAGAACTGCGTGAGGTCCAGCCGGTATGTTCCACTTGTTCGTTGCGGGCCCATAGTTTGGTGAAATGTTAGTCAAGTGTTAGACAGCTGTACATAGTGTGATGATCCTCGCAGCGGGCAGGGCACGTGCGCGGTGAGGCTAGTGTGGCCCCGCGCTCTACAGGAACAGGTAGAGTCGCGCAGTGAAACGCTCCGGTTTCTCCACAAGGTGAAACTAGCCTGCGCAGCGACAATGCGCGCGCTGAGAGCGTTCGCACGCTGATCATAACATAACGATTAAATAATCAACACCAAGTCTATTATGTAGAGCTGGCCGCCGCTGTACCGCCGGCTCGAGGTGCCGAGACCCGCGGCGAGGGGGGAGCGGACCAACTATTGTGTCTGTTATCTGCCATCAGCTGAGCAGGCCGTCGCTGCCGACGTCACTACCCCTTCTCCGACCGTGTCACGTTGCTTGCGAGAGCCCAACTAGAGTGGTCTCGTGTACCGGGATGATATCCTAAAATACCCTAAACCAAGAAATCAGGCCCGCGGGTGCCGTCCACGTCGCCCCACAGGCCTACACTGCTTTATAAGTTAGACCAGCGAGTTGCGCAACATGTGCATTAGGTCTTGACCGAACAATCACCAGCGCGAGGCCTCGCCGACGCGAGCTCAGGCGTACGTGTGTGTGTATGCGTCGAATCAGAACTAAGTCCATTCAATAAACAAAATATTGAATACAGGAGTAGTACTTGTAATGACATCACGCAGTTCACTCTCACAAGACAATAGAAGCCTCGTCTGTATGGACGCCTCTATAACGTATTATATGTCACTGTCGGACTGAGTTCTGCCATTATTATATTTAGTAATTTCGATTCATTGTTGCTATTAGGCAAATCCACCCAATAATTGTCTATTTTTTTTTACTTTTATGACCTTAATATTCAGGAAAACAGTCTCTTGTATTACTTTATTGAACAGAAACTATACTAAACAAGAAATATCTACATTTATAACTAAACTTATGTAACTATAAAATAACATATTTACAAAGCGTCAGCGTCATCTCTTGTATTTACATCTTATTGAATATTATCGAAAATTTTACATAGCATACCTGTGCTTACTTGACTAGGGCGCATCCTTGGGATGGTTGTCCTACGTCCCTTGCACTCCACTCGTAGTGTACACTAACCCCACTGGAGCACTGACGAGGTGCAGTACAAACGTGTGATACAACTCGCTGTGGTGAGTGAGGAAGCCCTGATTGTTCCTAATGAGGATCTGAAACAAGAAGCCCCCCCCGGCACAGCCGCCGCTGAGGCAGTACGTCGCGCGCGAGCTGGGCCGGCCGCGGCGCCGAGCACACGGCACTGGTACCCCCAGCCACGTATGCACCGCCGGCAATGTCGCGCAGGCCACGTCCCGCCCTCAATTCGCACCATATTGCATATGTTACAAAATTAGGTATATCCACAAAATCTATATCGTTTAGAAACTGTCCAAAGCGCACGAGGTTCTCGTGCCACATATTCCGCGCATTAGAATATTCATCAGATCGCTGCGACGTCCCGCGAGCGGTGGAGGCGCGCTTTCTCTCGGCCGCCGCGCGCCGCCTGCCGCCTCTCACGACTCTCTTACCCTTTGACATTACATCTATATGCATAAAGATCACGCTTTGACGACGGACCTTCGTAGCGCTCTCCGCTCACTTCCGATACGTCCTCGTGACTCACAGCTCGTGGGTGGACGAAACTGTATGTCATTATATCACCGGCCAGATAAATTAAATAATGAGAGAACTAATCAATTAATTGTGGCAAATATATGTGAAAGTGCTCGAGTCCTCTGTACGCGACTGGCCGCAAGGCGATTCCTATGTAATTCTTGTGTTTGGAAATTCTGCACGCGCGGAAAGCATGCAGTGATTTTCATTTTGTTCTGTTACCATTTAAACATTCACTTTAATTACTAGAATGGAAGTAATTTTGTGATCGCGTGCGCAAGCGCTTTCAATATTAATCTCATTACAATTCAGTACCGTTTCGTTTATAAGCGGAATCCGCATAATTTTTTGAAACTTAAAAATGTATCAACTACATTGAAACTGACTCTTGAATGCGTGCGTCTTCCTTGTGGTAATGTGCAGAATCTGTTGGCGCGCGGACGCGGCGCTCGCCTAGAGAATAGCTGCCAGCGCCTGTTTGATGTGAGTGACGTGTGTCAGCCACAGAAACCGCAGCGCAGGAGCAACAAGTCCTGCGCTATTTGTGTGCACGGCGCGCTGCTGCTACATCATTACTGTGAATATGCTATGTGGGCACTGGCAGCGGCTTGCAATGACATCGGCTATGCTACGCCCGCGCCAAGCTAACCTTCACAACCTATTCACTGGGTCATGCAGATCGGCGTGCGACGATGCGGACATGACGATATTTCTACTTTTGCTCAATTCAATTACGAATTTCGCATTGCGATAATTACTTAAAAACGACTTCAACAATTGCGTCCTTATCGAACACAAATCAGCTAAATGTTGTAATGTAATCCTATACGTTAGTGTTTTGTGGTGATTTATTAGCTGTTCAACGTGTGTGTGTGCGCGTGCGTTGTGCTGCGCCTGCTTACCATGTAATGAGATGTGGCATCAGAATCTCGCTTCAGTCAGCTGGGACACGCGCCGCGTCTGCTGCGGCTGCTGGCCGCGCTGACGGCGCGTGCGCACACACCACACATGTTCATATAACGTTTATGGCCGCCATATATACGACATTATCGCGCAAATGAGCCTCCCGTTATAAAGTACTATGTTTATGTTATCCGCGATTGCAATCAGGTTTTATGTTTTCAAGATTACATTATCTAATGAGCTTGTATCCACAAATGTTACATGTAGACACGTAACAGGTTTTCTTTGTCGGATAAAGTATAATTGATACGGGTCTCTACACCCAGCGACACAGGTCAATCTCATCTACTCTACTACTACTCACACATAACCCCTCAACTTATCTGGCACTCTGGCACATATTTTGCCATTTGGATTATTTTCAAGTTTTTAGTGCCGCTGTTTTTGAAGTCGGTTTTCAATATTATTCGATGGCTCGCAGCATTTGTTTCATATATTTTCCGAAGTCGGTTTTTTTTTTGTTAAGATTAATTGGTCGGCCGGTGAACGCGAAGGATGCGCCGCACTAGTCGGCAAAATTTTACTGTATGAGCACGCTGGAGTCGACGTTTCCTAACTGGCTGGCCTTAGAAACTAACTTAAGGGTCACCGACTCTTTTAAAGTCCAGACAATTTGAAAAGTAACAAATTTAATAAATTACTGTGTTCAATTTAGAAATTACATTAAACAGTTATTCTAATTTATGTATTTATAATTATACATATAACAGTATTATTATTAAAGGTGTTTGCCCGGTTTAGAACTGCCATCTGCTTTTATCTCTCAAATAATTATTAACGTTATCTAAACCTTTTTTTATAAGAATTAATTTGATTTTAATTTTAAAACAACTATTACTTATTTCTAACATATGAACCGAGATTCGACTTTAAATGCTTATACTGTGGCGCTGCTGCCGCGTGCTGGACCGGCTGGCCCTTACTCTGAGCTAAGCTAAGCCTGTGGCTCTGCTTCCAGGCAGGCATCGTACAGTAACTACAAATGACGGGGATGGGTACTGGGTTGGCGCCTTTGCGTACAAAACTCTTGTTTATTTACTCACATTGCGATAGTACGAGTATATTTATGTAGGTATAGGTTGTGAAACTGTGGAGCGCAGACCAGTGCCAAGTGTTATATTGAGCGTTGTTAATCGTTCGCGTCGTGCACCGACGTGACATGGCATAGTAAACACGTTGATGGCTGATGTGTAGCGCGACGCGGCCGCGTCTGGGGTGAGCCTGGGGGAGCTCTGGGTACCCACGATATGAGGGAAGCGGATGCATAGTACATCATTGAGTACGCAGGTAGTGCAGTTCGGATCTTTCAGCTAGCGCCGACGTTTTACCGACAATCAGGACGAAGCCTTCGCGCGGCGTACATTGCAAGGCAGTATCAGGCCACCATCACTCGCTCAAAGACACGCGTAATATGTTACCATTTTGCAATCGCCGACGATGCTACCCGTAGGTAGATGGATGTCACTGTCAAAAAGTTCTCCTGCGCCTTGCTTCTGTTTTCCTCGTGGTTATTTTATTTACGCGATTTGGATTACATATTATATTCAACGATAAAATGTTATAACCGAGAATTCAAAGAGCAATAAAGTTCAAAACTACCTAAGATTACTACAAAAGATTTAATCATATTACCTAGGTACTGACTGAAGTCTGTGCCAAATTAATAGTTTGAATATTTACTTTTTGTATAACTGTGCTGCCGTTGTCAACTATACTTCAATGAAAGTCCCAAGTTGCTTTACCTTTATTTTAAAGTCGGTTTTAATTAGTTGGTTATATTGTTTTATTTTTTACTTTTTGTGTTTAGATTTACTTTCTTAAAAGCAGGCCAATCTAATAACTTTAACAGAATACAACCGTCAGTTTATATTAAAGGTTAGCTAATGAATACATTTATTAAAATCCTAACCGTTGAGGAGTTCTTTGAACTTTTCTTCAACTTTCGCATCAGACCTCTATAGACAGTCATAACCCATCTAGGTGTAAGGTTCTTATCTATGCAAATGCAAAAGCAAGGTAGCTGCTGTGATTCGTTGAGGAGTTTCCTCGACTGGCTCTCGGCTACATAATCAGATCTACTCGAGATTTTCTTAACTTGTAGTGTTTTTAAATAGTTAACAAAAAAACTTAAATACGCACTAGTCAACTTTACAAGTTTTTGAAGGTCCCATCGATTTCTCTGGTCTCCCATCGCCAGACCCTGACTTCCTTATGATGTGATCACCTGCACACCCTATCAAACAAAAATATGATTATGCGAATTGGTCCAAGCGTCTTCGAGTAATCGGTGAACGTACACAAAAAAAAAAACAAGAGATGACCACGAACTAAGAACCTCCTCCTTTTTGAAGTCGGTTGAAACAAATGTATGGATCACTTTATACAATCGAAAATATTTTATGTATTAATAAAATATAATATGACTATTTCACACCATTCGTTTTATTACAATAATCACAATACTCTACAACCCCGGCGCAGTCGTGCGATGACGCGTCGGCACGTGATACGCACATATTTTGCTTTTTGTATGGAAGTGATGGATTTGTTACGTAGTAACTACATATGAATTAATCTGTCGAATCAATTCTAATCTATGTCATGCTGGCTAGAAATAAATTGCAATAAACCTACATAAAAACATTACCGCTTAAACTGTTAGTATTAGGTAGCTGTTACTACTCAAAACATACACTGAAATGATGTTGGAGATCTAAAATGAACGTTTCGGATGCAGCTGGAGCGAGTTCCACACGCGCCGGCGGCGGCTGCGAGCCAAACCAATGTCACGCACGTCAATCATCATAGTGCAGCGATTAGCCCGCCGCGACTCGCGCGCACCCGCTGCCGCGCTGCACTGAGCGAAGCCGAACCGTTTTACCACCCGACGTGCTGGATTCCGACACTCCTGTACTTGATTCGACCCTCATTCCAGTTGTTAGTCTCTCTCATACGGTTTTTCTTTCAATAACTTGCTGTTTAGCTTTCCTCGTTAACAGCGAAGTGTCCTAGATGTGACACATCGGAAACGCACTGGACGCGCGTCTTTCGCGTAACATTGTGCATGTGTTGTGTCGGTAATCGCTTCGAGTGAGCGGCGGAAATATTTCATTTTGTACATTACACGGTCGAGCTGTTTCCACTACATGCATTTATAACAATATAAATTAATAATTGAGCTACTTATTTTAGTCTGTTTAGCATTATTATTGACATAGTGAGATAAGTAAGCCTTCTTTTCGTTTCTTACACTAGACGTTTCAAGGTTTTCTAGCTATCTAGAATAGTTCATGTGTGACGGTGTCTTGGTTCTGTGTACCCTAGCCAGCGCCTTGTCACGATGAAACATCATCATTTTAGTAGAATCAATATTTTTTTATTATCTAGTTTAAACATTTATAATTAAAGTTTAAACTCTCAAAGCAACATTTGGGACCCCCGAACTGTGTTTATTTAAAACCTGTGTTTCGGGCTATCTCTGTACAACTGAATTAGTTATTAATATAGTTGAAGACTAAGTAAGATCAATATTATATGTATTGTACATTTAGAACTAGCTGTTCGACTTCGTCCGCAGTTCAACAAAAAAATGTTAATTCGTTTAATAATCTGAAATAAAAGATTTTTTTTAAAATATATGTAGCCTATGTTATTCCTTAGATATCATATCAGGTACCTGCCAATAAAAGTTCCGTCAAATCGATCCAGCCATTGCAGAGATTAGCAGGAACAAACAAACAGACAGATAAAAATTACAATAAATGTCATTTTGGTGAGGTGTATACCGCATAAGTATTTGTATGCTTGTAGTAAAAAAGTTATTTCAATATTACAAACCGAACATCTAATTTTATTTATTGGAGTATAACTATATTCAGAATAAATAATTGACGTGCTGTAACACTGATCAAAGTAAAGCTGGTGAGACGGGATATGACAACTGAGGAAATCTGACGTGAAACTAACCAACGGATGTAAGCTACCTAGAGGATAACTGTTGGAGCACGTGGTGTGTGCTAAGGAGAAGTGTGCGCCACCCCAGGAAGTTACGCTGTAGGTTAGAACAGACTGACACAAAACGAAATGAACTTGTTTTATTTAGCTTGCTATGCTATGTAAATATTTCAATAGATATATTAATTTTCGCAGTGCATGCTGCTGGCGCCAAACCATATAAACTCTTTATGGCATATAAACTATTATAAACCCTTTATGGCAAGTTTATGCAGAATATTTACTAATACTAAACAAAGTCCAAAACTTTCCAAAGGAAATGACAAAATCAATTGAAACCACAGATATCAAACTAACTTTACCAGCTGCAGAAGTACTCTCTACAAACACTGAGTGTCCCACCTCAGGCCTGCGCTCGCTTTCTACCGAGCAGCACACGGCGCGGGGCAGCAGGCGGCGCCCCCAGCTCTTACCGAACTGATGTAGCGGGTGTGAGGACGTGCAACTACAGCATTATCACTGCGGCGGTGGCGGGCCCTAACACGAGACACGCACAGCCTGAGTGGAGGCACTTACATCCTATACCTTTGGGAGGGACGCGACACCATCCTCATCAGAAAAAAGATTTTGACATATTAACAGGCTCTTTTATTCTAAAATCGCTTGCACACCGCTGATAGTCTTCTTTTATATATTTCTGATAAACTTTAAATACCTGCTTTGAGGTCATACATTCTTATTTAGCTTGAGGCTCTAGTCTATGGCCTTAAACTGCAAATTGTCAAATGTGTCACACGTAACGAGGTGTCACTTCTGAGACTTTAGTGATTTAAGTAGCAGTGTTAAGATGTGAGGGACTTCCCGGGGGAGCATTCTTTTCGAGGGGTTCTGTTTATAATGACATATTATGACCAGTTTAACGAGCAAATTGTAGTGAGCGCCGTTTGAGCAAGAGCGGCATGTGAGCGGCGAGGCGCGCGGCGGCACGACATGCGTGCAGGTGCGGGCGATGGTGACGAGTGCGCTCGTGTTGCAGGTGATGCGAGGGTGGTGCGTGCGCTGGTGCGGCGGCGGGTCCCGCGCGCGCCTGCGCTGGCTGGCGGCGCTGCTGTGCTGGGGCACGCTGGCGGCGCTGGCCCTGCCGCGCCTGCAGCCGCCGCCGCGCCGCGCGCCGCCCGCGCCGCCCGCGCGCCTGCTGCTGCAGTCCGAGGCCGCCGCCTCCACGCCGGCGCCCGGGCCCGCGCCGCGCCCCGCGCTGCCCGCCACCGACACGCGCGTGCTCTCCGAGGCCGAGCTCCGCGCCGACGCCGAGCGCCGCCTGCCCTCGTTGCCGCTCGCCTACTGGCACAAACACAAGGATGACAAAAACAAATTCTTCAAGAAGAAGGACTGCGCGCCTTTCCCGTCCATTTACGACCTAGAGTTCCACAACACGTACTGGCAGACGATGCACGCTAGCGAGGGCGTGTTCCACCTGTACGGCGCGTACATGGACGCGCGCAACACGTCGCGCATCGGGCCCGCCGTGCGCATCCTGGCCGTGCACGACCGCATCCGGCCCACGCTGGCCACGCACTGCCAGCTGTGGTTCGAGGAGCGCGACGCGCCCGTCGTGGTGCGCAACCTCGAGTACAAGTACGTGTGGAACAGCAAGTGGGGCAACTACCGCGACCGCGTGCTGCAGCCCTACCTGCTGGCGTGCGTGCTGCCGGCCGAGGTGCGCCATCTGGTGCCCGCGTCCGTGTCGCTGGTGGAGAACCCCTGCGACCGCGCCACCAACAACCTGCGCGTGCACTACGACCGCCCCGCGCCGCCCGCCCAGCGCAAGGACTTCGCCATCTGCGTCAAGGGTCTGGACTTCCTGCACGAGGACCTGTCGGTGCGCATCGTCGAGTGGATCGAGCTGGTTCGCCAGATGGGGGCAGACAAGATATTTTTCTACGAGCTACAAGTCCACCCAAATATCACTAAGGTGCTCGACTATTATGCGGCGGAGGGCGTGGTCACGGTAACGCCCATCACCCTGCCGGGCGGGCAGCCCAACCTGCCCGGTCTGCAGCACATGTACCTAAAGAAGAAGACGACGAACAAGCGCCAGATGGAGCTGATCCCGTATAACGACTGCCTGTACCGGCACATGTACGAGTACCGCTGGCTGGCGCTGCTGGACATCGACGAGGTGATCGTGCCGGTCGAGGACCCCGACTGGGCGGGGCTCATGCGGCGCGTGCTGCCCCTGGCTGTGCCCGCCGACGGCAAGCCCATGCGCTCCTCCTACCACGCGTCCAACCTGTACTTCCTAGACTCGCTGCGCCACGAGCACGGCTGGGAGGACGGCGTGCCCCACTACATGCACATGCTGCAGCACGTGTACCGCACTAGAAACTTCACCAAACCTGGCCAGTACGTCAAGGTAAGCGACACTCGAGCCTGCTGAGCAGCCCTGCCATGCCAACTCATGCCGATAGCCGTCTGACTGTGTGTGTCGTGTGTTACAGGCGTTCCACGAGACGGACCGCGTGCTGGCGCTGCACAACCACTTCCCGCTGGCGTGCCTGGGCGGCGCGTGCAGCTCGTACTCGCTGGAGACGCGGCACGCGCGCCTGCAGCACTACCGCGCCGACTGCGTCACGGCGCTCAGCAAGAGCTGCGCCGAGCTGAGCGCGCAGCCCGTGCGCGACACCACGCTGTGGCGCTGGCGCGACCAGCTGGTGGCGCGCGTCGACCGCGTGCTGCGCGCGCTCTCCTTCCTGCCGCCGCACCGGTGACACGCCCACACACCCCCTAATGTATTAAATGCTAGTATTAAACCTATTTTTATAGTTATCGTCACAAGCGTTTTATTAAAGCTTGTTATTCCTTCAGTGTGTGGTGACTCCATGCAAATCCTACAATCTTTGACTTACTTAAGGAGGTTCGCAGCCCCATGCAATATTGTGTTTCTCAATATCATCAAATATTAAATTAGTTATTACTAGAATATAATCTAATATATATAAAACATATAATAAAATTGTAACAAGCTCATGTCTGTACATTAAAGATATTAAAGAAAAACTTAGATGTGGGATCTTCATACAACCAATAGAAACCAAAAGTATGAAAAAAAAATTTTTGTCTGTCTGTCTGTTTGTTGTCCGCTTTTCACTCAAAAACTACTAGACGGATTTTGATGAAACTTTTTTTATTATGTAGCTATTAGTCCTCGCTAACATCTAAGCTATCTTTTTTTTGGAATTTTGCTCTTAAAGGGGGTAAACAGGGGCGGGTAAGATTGTATGAAACTCCGTCAGTTTTGAAGCTAATTCGATTAAAATTAATATTTGGCTGTTTAGTTAGAAGTTAAGAATGACGCATTAAGAATTTTTGAAAATTCTGCCTTAACGGGGGTAAAAAAGGGGGAGGTACGTTTCTATGAAACTCCGACTGTTTTGAAGATAAGTCGATGAAAATTAAAGCTGTTTACGTGAGTACTAAGTTTTTCTGCCCATCGTTTTGTGACGGTTACCTGTTTAAAGAACTATTGTCATAAAGTTGTTAAACTATCCGTAAACATATGTCCGGGATAATCCAAAAAAAATAATGTAGAGATTTCATTTTCATTTCATTTCAGATTTTCAGAATATATTGACTAGAGGTCGTGACAACATAAATTCTACATATTATTGCGCTATTTGATATGGAGGGTGAGCAATCACGAATTTTATGACAATTACCGGCTAATCGAAAAAACTACTTAATATACATAAGTATGTTGTTCAAATTTTGCATGAAGATTAAGGACAGGTCTAGACAACATATAGGCTATTTATTATCAGGTTATTAACCATGGGGTCTTAGCAATAAACCTTTATTTTTAAAGAACACGTAACTGGTGTACCTGACAATGTCACCATAGCGACCAAAATACTGTTGCTATGGTTTTATGTTTTGACATTAATATTAACATGCTATTTGGCTTACAATATAGAAATTAAAATAGCGGGCTCAGGGAGGTACGAGCTTCGTATTTTTTCACTCTAAGTTCAAATTTTATTTCGACACATATTTTTTAAATTTATTTTTAAGTACTTTTTGAGTACGAATCGAATCTCAGTCAAGCATAACATTTTTTTTCTTCTATCGTTTTTGGTAGTACAAAAGTATTGTAAGAAGCGCTTGGATTTTTTACCTTACCTAAAATTGATCTTTAAAACACTTTTATATGGTATCTACCTACTTACTGTTTAAGCTAGGACAGTCTTATCCAATTCAGGAGGAGCTGTGGATATGAAGTGAAAGAAAACCAACTACACTAAAACAAAAAATAGTGTGGACGGTAAATGATTTACTATACCTACTTAAATAACTGCTTAGCTGTTGACTGCAATTTTGGGTGTGTGTGACGCGTGGCTGTAAAGATTTGATAGTGCCTATACACTACCACAATTGTGCACCAATTGCGATGGTATAAGGTAGTTGCATAGGTAAAGTATTATAAAGATAGGCTGTTATTATTAATATTTGTTTAATATTGCGTACGATTATGCGCCGCACGCGTACTCCCGCGATTGTTTTGTATGTGTGCGTAACATTAACCTTCTTCAGACTCAGTTGGGTCAGCTCAAACTACTAGAATTAGAAACTTGGAACTTTAATAACCATGTAAGTAAGCACTAATTCATGATTTAAAAAAAAACATCTGTCAAGGGTAGAAAGAAAACGAAATAGAAGATGTACGTACGATGGATGTACGTGTATGTAATGGGGAGCAGCGCCTGCTGTTCTCCGCACCACAGCGCACAGTGCAAACGTGTCGAATAATATCTGGCTGTTTAGGACCAACCCCGCTCAATAAGTTCTCCTCCTGGTTGTCATTGCTCTACCTGACGTTAGAAGAGACTTAAATCGGGTAGACTTAAGAGCTAAAAGAGCTTCTTCCGATATACACTGACTACTATTGCAACTCTAACTCGAGCTCGGTGCAAGATCTGGGCAGATCAACAACTACCACCTACTACTTATGTCATACCTCAGGAACATCTGCCGCCCGGAGGTACCTTGCAGTGGCCTGTTCGGAAAGCATTCAACCGTCTCAGAACCCAAATAGGTAGGTAAACAAAATTTGACAGATTTGTGTATACAGACCCCTCTCACATCCAGTGAGAATGCGACATCTTCGTAACGACGATGTCACACCGCCTAGAGTGGCCAAAGTGTCCGCGGTTAGTTAGTGCGCCGTCACCAAGTTCTGCGAAGAAGTGATGACGCTCAAGGAAAAGTGGAAAGAGCACGGCAGGCTTATCCATGTTCGATGAGCAACGGATAGAAGAAGGGCCTTATTTGTCCTCCTCCAACCACCATAAATAACTTACGCCAGTAGACTCAGGGCAGTCTACTGCACTGGATAAAAGCAAAGACGAAATGCGTGGTGCTATCACGCGCCTCTTAATAAGGGCTGGCAAAAGCTGGCTCCACGTTAACGAAGAAGCTCCCGTTAAAAAGAGCTCTCCTGTCGGGGCTTGCGGTAGATTGCGAAAGCGTTCCCGTGGCCCCCGACAATAGGATACGGTGAAGCACTCCGGCGGTTTAGCCAGTAAGAGTCCAGTACACTTCTTTGCCATCGCCCGTTTTCAAGTCCTTCAATCTAAATTGTCAAATCAGTGCAAGATAGTGGCCACAGCAAAAAACTAGCAGTGTTAACTAACAGTCAAATATGTTTGTAAGACTAGAGGTTAGGATTAGGAAGTTAAGAAATTAGGTACTTTGGAACGGAACAGGATTAGGGAGCTGGCATTAAACATTATTTAACTTTACTTTTTGTACAGCACTACACAATATCTTGAATACCACGCAGACGAAGTCGCGGGCAGCAGCTAGTGAAATATAAAAATATATTCGTATAATAATTATTAGACAAGTTTTTTAGAGTTCCCTAGCCAAATGACAAAAAAAGTAGAATATTTACAGATTGCCATTTCTGTGTCCGTCACAGCTACTTTATTGGCAAGCTGTCAGGACTAAATTCTGTCCGCTCCACGTATCATAATTATAATTTTTTGTCAGTTCACAATGTTCACATAGAAGGTGATTAATTCGCAACATATTGTTACGGTTAGTCTTGTCTTTTAATGCACCACGCATTAAAAGACAAAATAGATTACTTAAGTATAATATTTTAATGATATTTTATATCAGGTTGTAATTAGATTTTTAGAATGTGTAAATAATTATTTTCGTCAATGTAAATAACAGAATTTATAAGTAATCACAATATTACAAACGGTTAGTGGTGTCGTCGAATGCTTTACAAATCGTTATGAAGCGTACGGCATCAGCAAAGAAGGTTTGTGATTAACCTTTCAACTTGTAAGTTAACAATTTGACAGAATTCAGTTTTTTGGTAACAACCTTGACGTTTGAATAAGCTACAGTGGTAAGATGATTAGAAGGCGGGAGCCGGCAGGGACCCGCGCTAGGTGAGGCGACGCGGACGCCTGCCTACAGCGACGGCGTGCGGCCACGCGATGTCTGATAGAGCGCGAACTTGATGCAGGAACACAGTTATTGAGTCAACACCTGTGGTCCAATAGTAGATTATATGTACAAACGTTTTGTATGAGGAGTCTCAATAAATAAATCTATCCGGATTAATGCGGACTACCCAAGGGTAACATGATGGGCGCCCTTTGGCGGAGGCGGAGGCCCATATTCTGCAGTGAACTCATCAGAGTCTGAGACCTTATGTCATAATATGTCTCCGAATGGATGCACCCTATATATGGTATGGTATGTATCTACGTATAACGTGAATTCAATCGAAATTGACTTCGCTCCTTTTTTCCGTGGTGAAACGCTAACGACATCAACCGACGCCGATGGCACGACGTGCGGATATGTCGGACTCCCACCGATTAAAAACACCCCGGGCCCCTTCTGCTACCTAAGCTAGCGTCCCGGGATCGCACGCGCATGCTCTGCATGACCCTGGCTGGCTTCTGTCCGATAGGACTTCTTCTCGAGGGGAAGATGTAAAGAGTTCACCCCTCACTCCTCGTAAGGACGACCGCGTAGGACAACACGGCTGTTTCCTCTTGGCCTGTTAGCTGATCGGATGACAGAGTGCCCTCCCTGCCATCCGCAGGCCTGACCTTACGGCGGTCGCAGGTCATTATTGACTTCGCTTCTAACATTATGACCAAATTCAAAATCAAAATAAACCCGAATAGGATAATACCCCAATGCTGCTTCTATATGTCTTTTCCTAAGAAATAAATCATTTAGGAAATACTTTACGAAAATCCGGACGAAACAAGAAACAGCCACCGTGCGGTGGCGGCACCAGGGTAGCGCGCGAGCCGCTCTCACTGCCACTGCTTACGTCACAACACTTTGCTTATTGTTCTAGCTTGTTATGTATGACGTGAGAACTCTTTATTATACTTTTACTATTTTAATCTATTGTAAATAACTGTAAATGAACACATTTTTTTTAAATTATAACGTCATTTAAAATTTAAATGGAGACTGTAACAGGTGTTAAGGTTCCCGTGTTTGTGGCACGTTGTCGTCAGCGTACGTCTTGCTAAGAGTGCCGCGGCAGGCGCTCGTCTGCTGGGAGCCGGCCGCCGGCGACCGGTGTGCCTGCTATATGATCTTACTTATTCTGTTTCATCTGTACTTATAAATTGGTAATACAACGCTGATGCAGCCTGATTTTATTGTTGTGCTATTTTAATATTTATACCTACTTCCAGCCTTAAAATATTCAATAGCCCCGTTATGAGGAGAAGATTCTATAATAATTTGACATCGACGACACCAACTTACGTAGGAACATATTTATTTAAGTTAGAATAGATCGGCTGTGAATGTTCATAGGACTTGGTTTCTCACAATGTTTGGAACTGATTAAAAATAATTTTATGTACTTGCCACGGAATTGTTACGTATTAAAGCAATATAAAAGCGTATACAATTTTCTTATTATATTTTTACTTACAGTATAATGTTTTTCAAAGATTTAGAAATAATGTATGATACACATACGTGCAGCTATACAGCATGTCTGCTTGACTAGAGACACCTTAAATATCGTGGGCGCTCGCCTAGTGCCACAATACTGCAGCGAGATTATCTAGGCTGCTACTTAGCACTACAGTTTCAGGAGGCGTCATCATAGAACTTACCACATTTAATACCTAATTATGCAATAATAGCAAATCAACGTTATCACGTTCCGGATTGGCAACAGACAATACCCAACTCATTACGTCTCACCACATCTCAGCTTTCAATTAGTTTAGTTAACGGATTTACCTGTACAAGATGTAATTACGAGTACGTGCGCGCTACGCAAGTGTGTACTTTTGAAATAATCTTTACGATATTTTCGTTCACCACAGTCGAAAACTGTGGGACTAGCGCCTGCGAGAGCTCATCGGCAACCGCCGCGTTGCGCCGGCTTCTGACACTAATACCGCAGGCGTGCCGCGACAAGCCAGGCAGCTGAGCTATCCGACACCCGCTCAACCCTATCATATAAAACGTTAATCAACTGAATGCTATTCGATACGATTGGCATATTGTCATTACATTATATATTCAATCCTCGACTTTGCCAATCGCAGAGTATCAGGTTCCTATCATTTCATAAACAATATTTGGTAGTATGTAAGTGTTTTCTGTGTGGTGTCCGGATATAAAGAATAGCGCCACCCCATATCCTCCACTGGGTGTCGTAAAAGGCGACTAATGGACCTTAAGACCCAGTGCACTGTACCAAGCACCGTGGGTCACCCGAATGGTGGCGGGTAAACAACCAACAATCGCATTCCCAAAGAGGGTTAGTGTCAGGCAGGCGGCCGACTATAAAACCATAGCCAAAACTTTAAGCAACATGTCTAGAAGACGTGTTGCGCCGACCCCAAACAATAATAATTGGGATAAGGGCAGGGGAATGATGATGATGTAAGTGTTTGCAATTTCTCATAGTCTAGTTCTCGTCGTAATGTTTTGTAATTTATTTATTTACGTAAAATAAAACGAGTCCCGCTCTAGGGAATTTAAATCTTGTGTTGCGAGGGTTTCATAGACATTCGATTCACATGCACAAAGACATCCAGACTTAGAACAATATTTATTTCAAATTCTTATCCTACGCGGGAATCGAACCGGCGACACGTCGCGCATAGTGGTAATTGGTGTGGTGACCTATACCACGCGACTATCCGTGTTGACAAATAAAAAAAAATCTAATATTTATTAAAAAATAGTAGTTAGCGCCAGTGTTCATATACAATACCATTTCAACATTATGATCCACTGACATTTAATACTCTTCATACGACTACTCTCTACATTCGACAACTGAACCCTACTGAACAGCTCCCAAGAGCGCCCCCCGTCACCGTTTACTATTTCATAGCGCTTCTAGCACAAGGCGCAGCGAGTTTCAGGAACGGGCGTATCATTGTAGTTTGGATGGCATGAGCTAAATTTTATACCATCTGACAATCATGTATCTGAGTATTTTGATACGTATAGATGTATGTGTACCTACTGTAGGTAACATTACCAAAACCATCAACAAATGAAAACATCTGGTATTCTATCGCTTTCGTGGAAAACTGTTGTTTATTACCACCATGTAGCGTTTCTGGTGTCCCGGTCACCTGAGCATTCTGTTTTGGTTGTGGTTATACCTGCGCTGGCCTCCAGCGTCGAGCCTGCTACCTGCCCGGAGCGCCCGGCCGCGGCGGGGAGCGCGGGGGGTTCCAGCGTGCCTACAGTCACAATAGCACGATAACAAAAGTTACTTCATAAAATGGAATTGCAAGTATTTTGTTTAAATACAGGCTACAAGTGGTTTTATGTTTTTTTTTTAAATTACCCTTTGTGATAAAGTCCCACATAATAAGACAGTAGAGGTTTAAGCCGTTTAACGGTAAAAATAATAATATCGAGAACAGGTAGTTAGTTAGCAACTTTAAAACTTCAGCGAACATTCAGTGTATATTTATTATAATAACTAGCGACCCGCCCTGGCTTCGCACGGCTGCAATGCTGATACTAAATATACTATAGAAAAACTGTGAACGTTGTAAATAAAAACAGCGGCCCACTCCAGCTTGGCCACAAACACTACGCCCCGCAATTTTTAAATGAGTAATATCTAATATCTTCGAAAATATTCATTTTAATCATACGTTGTAAAGGGCCATATATGTATATCTATATTAATTGAACAATGTATTTAATTGGATAAGGATTAATGCTGTATTGGTTGAAATCGCTTCGAAAATTAGCCATTATTTGTCGCAAATATTTAACAAATAATGATATTGTGGGATATCCATAAGAGATAGACATATACCTACCATCGCGGAGTTTTCTGTAGACCTTTTCAATGTGTACAAATAATTAGTGCATTATTTTGATAAATCTCGTAGGGTTCAACCTGCGTTTGCAATTCAAGTGGGAAAAAAATGATAATTAATGACATCACATTAGAAACCTCATAAATAACAGTATTTCTGCACTATTTAGTGTAAGTTATTAGACTTATAAAACTTCCTCTTAAATCTTTCTATCTATTAAAAAAAACCGCATCAAACTCCGTTGCGTAGTTTTAAAGATTTAAAGGGACATGAGGACAGTAAAAGCGACTTTGTTTTATAATACTATGTTGTGATGATATGCGTACGTTGTACATTTTGCATCCAAACGTTCAACCCAGCTCATTCGGGCACTGCGGAGTATGTTTGTTTGCAAATTGCAAGATTAGGTTACACATAATGGTACGGAACCCTTCGTGTTCGTGTGTCGTCCCCCCGAGTCCTACTCGCACTTGGTCAGCTTTATTTAAATACATTTCTGTATGAAAAGCAGGAAAATCTTGTCAAATATGAACATTAGTTTCCGGCAGTAGTCACTGTAGTGTGTACGTGCGGACGCAGACGCTACACTCACAAACTATTGGGGGGCGGCAGTGGGCTGCGCTTTGCTATAGCGTGTATGAAGGAAAGGACCAGGTACTGGGTAGGCGATTAAATGACAGTTGCTTTACAGTCTTTTGTTGGATTTACGTCCCTGCCATGGACGTAGCTGCTCACCGAGCACCGCACGTCGCAGTCACGGCCGCAGAGCTGTGACTCACACGTTATCGCGCTCCCGGAGCTGTCGTGCGTGCCCTAATCACTGCGCTCATGTAACAAACAACACCCCTAATCACTGCGCTAATAGGCAAACACTTCTTTCTTAGAATTACAATGTAAACAATTAGTATCGCCCTCTCAACTTCCTGACAACACAATAATAATATGTAGATATGTAAGTAATCCATATCTGTAGGTAATGAGGTACCTAACTACCTACAATCCGCGCTGCGTTTTTCGTGCTAACTTACAATCATGTATCTCATTATAATTCTTAGTCCGTACGCATATAAATTGTAAGATCAGATGACAATCTAACAGCGCAGACGGCTAATTTACACGTAGGTATGTGGCGGCAACCTTGTAGCAGCGAGCGCCACGCCACGCGCCGCCGCCTCCCGCCGGGGCCCGCTTCTCCAGCCGTCTGCAAGTTGCACACTCTGACTGGAGGATCATAAGTCAACGGCATTGGTACTTACAAGTCCAGAACTTACCTACATGACTGCACTCACAAATTACAGCGTCTAACATTCTTTATCCAAACTCGGCTTACTTTACCTGCGTCGGGTGACCATTACAACGCACCGCCGAAGGCCTTTATTTTGTGTTCACAATGCATGAACTCAATTACAATGGCTTGTCAGCATATTTACTTTTTACTTTGACTTTTATATTGTTAGAATAATGATTAGAGGGCTGGATGGGTTGCCAACAAACTAAGAGTAGGTACGGGCGCGCGCACAGATTGCGATAAGTCTGCGCTGACGTACCTAATTCGCTCTGATACAACAACGAGCTAACTGGGAGTTGGGTTTGTGATCGTTCATATTTTTACCTACTTCAACTAGCACACTGTTCGCGGGCGATAGTTTGCAAATGTTTTCCTGATAAAAATGTTGATAACGTGGTGCAGATGTCAAAGGCCACTCAGACACCGCGCGATAGGTACCGTACGAGCACTACTCTTGCAACGTGTGCGCGGCGAGTCCCGGCCAGCCGGCGGGGCCGAGGTGGCGTGACGGAGACCAGTCACGCGCCGCCTCCAGCAGGCTGACACAAAGAACTGAACGTGTGCGTGTGGCCTTGGCCGCCACACTTCCGTGGACGTGCCTCGCCGCAGGGCTGCCACCAGCTCCACTTGCTAAGTCAAGCAAGCCAGTCGAAGCGGCTCCGTGCTACCTATCAGCTTTTTTGTAGATATAACATGATACACGCTTATTTGTAACGACGCTGTTGACCAGGTTTACCAGATACAAGCGCCCAATAGACCGGAATCGGCGCATTGTTTGATTAAAATAATTTCAATGGTCAATGCAACCCTACACATCCAAATTGAGAAAATAATATGTTTGTTGGTGACTATATAGAGAACAATAGAGGAGCGGCGTTAACCTGTGTCGTGCGGCGCGGACGGCGCGCGAGTCCTCCTCACGGCCGCGAGCTCGCCGCACGCGCCTCTCGCCCTCCAGCAAGTGAGCAGCCAGGCACCAGCCACTGTCCGCGCCCCGCGCCCTGGCCGCGAGGTCCGCGCCGCGCGCCCCGGCCCCCGCCGGCCATGCCGTGTGTCCGTGCCACTACCGTATCGAAAGATGTGGAAATGTTAACACTCGTTACTGATATCTCATTAATTACTATTTGCATCGTTAGCCTGTAATAGTTTGAGCAGATAGGAGAGCAACGTGCCTGCGGGGTAGCGAAACTCGGTCACGTGCGGCGCTTGCCACCGACACCCTGCTCGACCCTCGCATGAGACGTGATTGTACTGGCATACACGCCCAAGCCGCCACAGAACATGCAATGGGTTATAAATCGCTTTCTTCTACATAGCTTCCACATTTGAGAGGCGTGTAACTGTATCAACATCGAGTCACAAGCCTCGTTTTACCAGCTGTTGAAGTTCAGGGCTCACTTATCAGCTACGCGGCGGAGTCAATGTACTAGCACCAACCAAATATAAACTATCTGTTATTATAATTACAATTCATCCACACGATACGAACATGACATTCTAAGACAAGTAGGTATACTTCGCGAGTGTAGACCTTGGACATTATATTATGCGTGATCTCAGAAAATTGTCAAGTCCACAGTAAATTGTGAGAGTAGGCGGATGAGAGCGAGGTGTGAGTGTGCGGGTGGGAGTGGGGGGGGGGGGGTTAGCCACTTGCTATCGGAGCGGTCAGAGGTCTAGGCCGACGCGTCGTAGGTACGCGCCGGACACGTATTCAGCGAGCTCTGCCTGCTGCGTGTAAGTGGCTTAAAAACCCTTCAAATGCTACCTAATGTGTGATTTTCATAATTGAATATGGCATGCGAAACTTAATTACTTTATTGAGATTTTGATTGGTGTTCAGAGGCATTAAAACTGTAATAAATACTCAGAGCTGAGGTTTCACAGATCTTCCTAGAAAGCCAAAGAGCGGCGACCATACTGCTGACTTACCGACTGACTAGCTACGGTGCGGCGGCGGTTATCCGCGAATCGTTTTGTCGCTATGACTTCATCTGTCAGTGAGCCCTTGTTAGTTTTATACACAATAGATTTTACATAATGGGAGAGGTACCTGAAGGAACGGTTGTAATGTTTTGTCGCCTAAGGCAGGTACCGACGCAGGTACCTGAGAGCAGACAAGGCCACTTGCACACGCTAATGATGTGCACCCATCCCAGATTCAGGTACATATCTTCATGTTATAAATATCCAAAGCTCAGGTATTAGTTCGACTCCTTGCATTGCCCGCTATGAGCGCGTATTAGTGCCGTGGCGTAGCCGCGACCGTCGTGATTCGTTAGCGTTAAAATGTATGGGTCTGCTCTAATTCTGTAGTAGTGCTCCAGTCATAATTGTTGATTCCTTTCTAGATCAGACTTTACACAATTAGTTTTCAGTCAACTCACTCATAACTAGTTTGGTTGTAATCGAATTGTCCATGCTTTTATTGTTTTCATGTTGAAATAGTTACTAATAGCAATATGAGTATGTGTTAACATTTGCCACGAACAATATCACTGTACATTAGTATGGTACTACCTACTATTACCTGCTTTAATTCACTTACCAGATGAATCATTGCTCGCATAATGTTACCTTACACATCCCATCCTTACAACAGTCATAGCAGCCATTATCAAATTATATCTCGCAAGAAATCTTGAAATGATAATAGTGACTCACTTATCTGGTCACCGCACAAAGCATGGCCAACGCGTTGCGTCATCCTCTACAGTACTTACACTTTGGTCTGTGTAGCTGTAGCCGGCGTGTCGTACCTGCCGAGGGTTGCTGGTGATGTCTCAATAGGGACAATAGGTGACCTAGACAGTCATTGGATTAGCCTGATTATACATACATACATATTTAACATTTAAATTTGTTCGTTTTTGAAGGTCGCTCTTAGTATGTAGAGCCGGTAGGACGCACGCGCGAGGAAGTGTGTGGCAGCGTGCAGCGCGGTGCATAGGGTACCTAGCGGCGAGCGAGGTCACCGGCGCGCACCCGGATCATCGCTTGTTTGTAAACACGCCCTAGGTGAGAGGGCAGGGCCGAGGGCGCGGGGCGCGGGGCCCGGGGCGCGGGGCGCGGGGTGCTTCAGGAAAGTTTTCCCTGCGGGGTGTAGGCTCGCCTCCCGGCGTCGCCCGCCAGCGTTATCGCCGCCGCGTTATCTACGGCCGGCTATATAACGGGCGGGCGCACAGCTCCCAGCACAGTCACCGTTGTGTTTCAGGCAGACACACTTGATCCCGTCCTCGTCTTGCATATTATATCACCACAATGGCCGCCAAGTTGTTCGTCCTCGTCGCTTGCATCGCTCTCGTAAGTACCGGCTCAGTCTGTGCGCTACGTGTTCTCACCGAGCGCGCCACTCAGTGACGTGTGTTGTGTTGCAGAGCCATGCCGCCATGGTGCGCCGCGACGCGCCCGCGAGCCCGCTGCAGGACATCGAGAAGCACGCCGCCGAGTTCCAGAAGACCTTCACTGAGCAGTTCAACTCACTCGTCAACTCCAAGAACACCCAGGAGCTGAACAAGGCGCTCAAGGACGGATCCGACTCCGTGCTGCAACAACTGTCTGCTTTCTCCAACAGTCTACAGGGCGCGGTAAGTACCACCGAGTGTGAACATGTGTGCTCTCGTCCCGGGCAGGCCCTCACTGAGTCCGTCTGTTGCAGATTAACGACGCCAACGGCAAGGCCAAGGCCGCCCTCGAGGAGGCGCGTGCCAACCTCGAGAAGACTGCCGAGGAGCTGCGCAAGGCGCACCCCGAGGTGGAGAAGCAGGCCGGTGAGCTGCGCAACAAGCTGCAGGCCGCCGTGCAGAACACCGTGCAGGTAAGTCGCACGCCGCAGCGCCGTGTGTGTGTCGCCCCGTGTGTGTCGCCCCGTGCGTGTCACCGCACTCACGTGTCTCGTTCTGTTCACAGGAGACCCAGAAGCTCGCCAAGGAAGTAGCCAGCAACGTCGAGGCCACCAACCAGAAGCTCGCGCCTAAGATCAAGGAAGCCTACGACGACTTCGTGAAGCAGGCCGAGCAGGTGCAGAAGAAGCTGCACGAGGCCGCCTCCAAGCAGTGAGCTCCCCGCCGCCGCCGCCGCCCGCCTACTCCTAGCACACAATAAACACCCTGTCTAACTAATGCGAGCCTTTCATTGCCAAAGTACCCAATTATTTTATTTATCTCAAAAGAATTCGACTAGATGTCTCAGTTATTTTCCATCAGGCTTATTGGAGTACCTAATGGGATATCACAAAATCGTTATGAATTGTTAGGACACAATAAAACGGCTTTTGATTATGCTTTTAAATGGGATTAAATATAATTATTTAAATGAATACATGGACATTAGAAGACAAGTGAACAGGAAAAAAAATTGATTTTTGTTCATGATAAAAAAGACAGCAATATTTTACTATAATACTTTTTCTTCATGCAATAAATTGATTGAATAACTTGATAAAACTGTACTTTTAATCGAACTAGCTGTACCGGCGATTAATTCGCGTGGAATTTAACAATAAAGTTAATTAGAGATCAGCGAGAACAAACAGACTGACCAAAATGAAAAAAATATTATTTTGGTCTTTATAACTATGTACCATAATGCAATAATAATATGTCTCCTGACTGATTTCGGCCACGGCGCGCGGCGGCTAGTGTTACTATGACACCAGCCAGCTAGTCAGCTACGCGGGACATATTATAGTGCACAAACGTGTGCGCAAACACAGGTGCACTCTCTGTTTCTTCACTCTTATAGTCCGATGGAACGGCAATCCGACACGACCGGTGAATGTTCAGGCGCAGGACCCATATTTATACGAGCCTTCCGAAACATGGAAGCTGTGATATTTATTAATTTCTAAACCGCAAACAACATTCGAAAAGTCGGTGCGCGCCGTGGGGTTTGAACTCGAGACCTTTTACTTGGCAGTTCTATGGTCTTACCACTGTTATCACAGCTTCAAAACACACCACACCATATGCAATATGTGTGTAGTAAATATGATAATTTTAATATTACAAACAGACACTTCAATTTCATTTAAGTATATGTAATATGTATACATCAAGACTAGCACTGCACGTGACTTCGTCCGTGTGGAATTACAAAAAAAGTTAATAAGCTAAACTTATTTTTTTTTTTTCTAAAATAAAAGTAACCGTTACTCCTTGTTTTGTCAAGTACCTGCCTAAGAAAGAGTGGTAAAAATCGATCCAACCGTTTTAGAGATTATCGGGACAACAGATAGACAGACAGACAAAATAAAAAAATATATTATTTTGGTGTACGTTCCGTACACATTCATATGCATGCAGTAAAATACAGTACAAACAGAACATCCCATTCTACTTAATACCTACTTATAAATATGTATGTATAGATTTGTGCTACCCTTCACCTTTTGGTCAATTTTACAACTTGTACCTGCACCATGCTTCTAAAACGGACAAAGTATGCTAAGTGTGCCGAAAACTTAATTACAATTCGTAAACATGCGCAAATTATCATTAATCTAACAGTCTACAATGATCTCTGCTAATCACAAAAATGTGCGTCTTGGCTGACTGTCGAACCCACGACCTTCGTTCAGGAGTCGCGGTAACCACTGAGCCAATAGGTCAGTCGATAACGTTTACATAAATATCTGTTTTATTCCCCGACTGCTTCATCATAACTAGTATAAAAGTAAGTCGCTTCCCGCGTCTGTCCGTCCCTAATGTTAGTACCTGTGCCTAAATCTTTAAAACAACGCAATACATTTTGAAGCTGGTTCTTTAATAGGTACATTTTTTCAAGGTGAACGTTTCTATACATACCAATCAATCAATCAATCAATCAATCAATCTTTATTTGTGAACACAGGTACAAATAGGTCTTATATAAAAATACATATAGTCGAGCTCTGAGTTCTACCATAACATATATGCATAACATCAGTGTAGCACCCGTGCAAATGACGGAGACAATTTTCAAAAGAGACAGACAGACAATCAGTTATATTTTTGAATGAATAACGCGTAAAGTACTAATGATAGTCTTCATTGCGTGACATGACATAGGACGCGGCGTGCATGTGCAGTAAGTACAACATAACCATCGATTGCGTGGTCGTACAAAATATCAAATGTGGCACTATTAGCGTACAATATTATATTGTAATTAGTCATAATGTACCTAGGGTTTATCCGACATCCAACCATTATATTGGCGATATAACTAGGATTATTTTTTAAATACTATTATTATCATAAAACCTCACTAGGATAAACCTATTATCATAAAATCTTTGTCCGTTGGAAATAGTGTCGTCAGCTGTCAACCTCCTCAAATATTGTGCGGGACAAATAATAATAGTTATAACATTTGTAAGTCGCATAGTTGTAAAAATGGTTATCTTGTATTAAATCGTGAATTACTTTTTTGTTGTACAGTGCCAAGTACATAGGTTTTAAAAACATATAGTTTAACAAATGCTATAATATGAAAATAGTGTAAAAAATGTGAAAAGCCGTGCGCGGCTCTCGCCACGGTAAAGGGCCGTCGTATTTAGGCCAACTGTGCCGAAACCAAAGTCGGCTGTCATTTCTTGAAATTTCCAGTGCCTATCTGGCTCAGGCCTAATCATATGTATAAGTAGAGTCGGAAATTTGCATCGATACTATTCGATAGAGTTGGTAGGCAGCACTAGGAAACACATATGGAAGAGACGAATAAACAAGACCTTCAACGGAGCCACGGGTTCAATTTTTCACCAATCCCTGCTGCACAAATGTGCATCCTCGCACAAATATGATGCACGTAATATGGTGGTTTACTCGGTACGTTTCTTAGAGCTCTTACACACGAGTGGCATGTTCCCAACAAATTTAGTGTGATTGCTAATTACGTCAAGACTGTTTATAGTTGTTTTATGTAACGTAAACGTGATTTGTTGACAAGTAAAATTGTTAAACTTCAACGATATGTATTTTTTTTAACTTTTATTTTTTATTAAGGGACAGCAAACAGTTATACTAAACAATCTTACAACTAATAAAACAATGTGATGTTGTGCTCATAATGTAAGCCACAACGCTGTCCACAGGTAGACATACAAATTTAAAGAAAATATCTCATCTTCTGAACCAAAAACTACAATAATTATTCTAAAAGTAGAAACTACGTAAGTATAACACGGTAAGGGCTCATGTTTTGGAAATTATGTTTTTTACACATTATTTCCGGTTCCATATTACAGGATAATGACCGCGCGTATACCTTGTAAAATATAGCTTGATACCTGTGACATTACCGAGTGTGTTTTGAAGACAGCTTCACTACATGTTTTTTTTCAAGTTCAAATTTTTTAAACATAAATACGACGTTTGTGTATAAAAATAAAACGCATTTTTTAAAACAATCATGTAATTACAAAAATACCAGCAAAAAATGAGTAATTTAAATAATATTTATTTTTTTTTTAATATTTTTTGGTTGTAAGATAGAGTAAGCTAACTCTATAAATGCAATTTTGACGAGCTATAGTACCGTGTAACTAACTGACAGTCGAATATCGATAAAATTGTAGTACGAAAATAATAATATAATAATAAAAAATGGCAAAATAAATCGATAGTGGGGAATTATTTTAAAGAAAACATTTATTTTCACCTTATTGTGACTTAATCTTCCATCTTTAATTCTTTCTTCATTCTTTATTTCAATGTCGTAACGACGTATTTTTTTAATAAAACTCATTACGACGTAGATATCGATAAAGTATAAAAGACGCCCCCATCCCAGTCCTCCCCATGTGATGTCATTCTGACAAACGTCACAGGTATCAAGCTATATTTTACAAGGTATAGTATCTTTGTCGTTAAGGTGATCGGGAGTACGTTTTGGTTTTATTTTTTACATCGGAGTTATTCGCAAAAAGGGCTAAACATTGTTGTTGGTATGAAAGTTTTGTGTGTGTTAAAATAATTGGTTCTATATGTATAGGCTTCTGAGTATAAATTGATTAAATTACGGATAAAGGACAATATAAGGATATTTTACCATGGTTTAGAATCACCACTTCATGTACATATCTACTTATAATAAATCTGTAGAGAGGTTAATTCTGTGTATCACTACATACTTAGTAAAAACCAAAGTACTTTTTACGACAAATAATGGCAAATTTTCGAAGCGATTTAAACCAATGCAGCATTAATCCTTATCCAATTAAATATCTTAAATACATTGTTCAATTAACATAGATTTATAGGGCAATTTACAGCATATGATTTAAATGAATATTTTCGAAGATATTACAAATTTAAAAATTACGGGACGTAGTGTTTGCGGTCAAGCTGGAGCGGGCAGCTATGTTTTTATATACAACGTTCACAGTTTTTCTATAGTATATTTACTATTTAGTATCAGCATAGCACCCGAGCGGAGCCGGGGCGGGTCGCTTGTATATAATAAAGCGGTATATATTTTTGTTATGATATTATTATATTTCAGATCCAAGAGAATCTTAATTATTTTTTTTACCAAAAACTTTTTTTTTTATTTTGTATAATACTTACATTTTCTTTTAGCTTAACCGTAACTAGGTGGGTAAGCTAATAATTTACTATATGTTAAAACAGTTCGCGAAGGGACTCGCGCTAGCAAGAAGTCCGAGTTGTAAGCTTAGTTATTATTTTTAGCAATTATTGTTCTAGTACAACCTACTATGTGAGATTTCTCTATGACATTGTGCTAACAAATGCAGGACGTCAATTATAAAAAGCAAGCAGTGTTGTTATTGCAATATGATATGTATTTTTTTATTAAGATATAGTAATTATTTATTAACTGTGGCTGAAAAGATTTATAATAGTCAAACTCTTTTTTAAGAAGTTTAGATTTATGGTTTCAGGTCAACGCCGATATTAATTTAACAATGTTTAAGTGTTGGTTATAAATAAATAAATAAATATTGAATATACTAAAGTAATTTTACAAACAAAAGTGTAGTTACAATTTGAGATAGATTTTTATCATTTAGTTTGTTTGAAAAAAATGTCTTTCAGTTTACACACAAATAAAATCAAAATAATCATTGCGACTAACGACTCGCTAAACATACCTAGGCTAAATAGTCAAGTGAAGTTCATACCTACATTCCTTTCTCATAGTTATTATTTTTGGTTACAATTGTGTTGAAAGGTCAACTGAGGTCAATTTGTAGTTGGTACGTAAAATAGGGATTTTCCGAATCAACTACTTCAGGTATTCGCAAAATCGTAGGTAGTTTGTAATTTGTATGTCGCAGCCGTTGACGAGATCTCCCAAGTAGTTATTGTTAAGAGTTCTCGATCGTCAGCTGACGGAGCCACGCGATCGACGAGTGAATAACGCTATTTCGAAAATCAAGGTACGCTACAACTGGACTGCGACAACCAACAACTTATTAATCATCGTATCCTTACAAAATAACTGTTCAATAATAATGTCTGCTCGCGGTTCACAACGAAGATACCGCCGTAAATTTGTATTAAATAGAAAATAAATACATTAAATAGCATACAATTTACGATGATTTACTTAAAATGAACCTTGTGTCGTTACTAGTAAAGATAAAATTGATTTGCAACGGTATTTTTGGCGGTATGATAGCGGCCATCTTTGATTTTAGGTCGTGACCCGAGCTTTATCATAATAGTAGTTTTTCTTTACACTCAGTATTAGTAACATAATGTAAAAACCCGCGAAAATTACGTTTCTTTTTTCTGAATATCATACATCATTCTAATATGTTTTTAAAGTGGCTCTCGTTAAGGTAAAGTTTGAACCTACATTAACACAACACAAAATGCGTGAATAATTGGGAATTTTCAATACGTTGGCATTTTTTATGATTATTTTTCGCTTAGTCCCGCCACTCATTGCAATATTTTTTTAAGTGGCTCTCGTTAAGGTAAAGTTTGACCCTACATTAACACGACACAAAATGCATGAATAATTGGGAATTTTCAATACGTTGGCATTTTTTATTCTGTCTGTCTGTCTGTCTGTCTGTCTGTCTGTCTGTCTGTCTGTCTGTCTGTCTGTCTGTCTGTCTGTCTGTCCTGTCTGTCTGTCTGTCTGTCTGTCTGTCTGTCTGTCTGTCTGTCTGTCTGTCTGTCTGTCTGTCTGTCTGTCTGTCTGTCTGTCTGTCTGTCTGTCTGTCTGTCTGTCTGTCTGTCTGTCTGTCTGTCTGTCTGTCTGTCTGTCTGTCTGTCTGTCTGTCTGTCTGTCTGTCTGTCTGTCTGTCTGTCTGTCTGTCTGTCTGTCTGTCTGTCTGTCTGTCTGTCTGTCTGTCTGTCTGTCTGTCTGTCTGTCTGTCTGTCTGTCTGTCTGTCTGTCTGTCTGTCTGTCTGTCTGTCTGTCTGTCTGTCTGTCTGTCTGTCTGTCTGTCTGTCTGTCTGTCTGTCTGTCTGTCTGTCTGTCTGTCTGTCTGTCTGTCTGTCTGTCTGTCTGTCTGTCTGTCTGTCTGTCTGTCTGTCTGTCTGTCTGTCTGTCTGTCTGTCTGTCTGTCTGTCTGTCTGTCTGTCTGTCTGTCTGTCTGTCTGTCTGTCTGTCTGTCTGTCTGTCTGTCTGTCTGTCTGTCTGTCTGTCTGTCTGTCTGTCTGTCTGTCTGTCTGTCTGTCTGTCTGTCTGTCTGTCTGTCTGTCTGTCTGTCTGTCTGTCTGTCTGTCTGTCTGTCTGTCTGTCTGTCTGTCTGTCTGTCTGTCCTGTCTGTCTGTCTGTCTGTCTGTCTGTCTGTCTGTCTGTCTGTCTGTCTGTCTGTCTGTCTGTCTGTCTGTCTGTCTGTCTGTCTGTCTGTCTGTCTGTCTGTCTGTCTGTCTGTCTGTCTGTCTGTCTGTCTGTCTGTCTGTCTGTCTGTCTGTCTGTCTGTCTGTCTGTCTGTCTGTCTGTCTGTCTGTCTGTCTGTCTGTCTGTCTGTCTGTCTGTCTGTCTGTCTGTCTGTCTGTCTGTCTGTCTGTCTGTCTGTCTGTCTGTCTGTCTGTCTGTCTGTCTGTCTGTCTGTCTGTCTGTCTGTCTGTCTGTCTGTCTGTCTGTCTGTCTGTCTGTCTGTCTGTCTGTCTGTCTGTCTGTCTGTCTGTCTGTCTGTCTGTCTGTCTGTCTGTCTGTCTGTCTGTCTGTCTGTCTGTCTGTCTGTCTGTCTGTCTGTCTGTCTGTCTGTCTGTCTGTCTGTCTGTCTGTCTGTCTGTCTGTCTGTCTGTCTGTCTGTCTGTCTGTCTGTCTGTCTGTCTGTCTGTCTGTCTGTCTGTCTGTCTGTCTGTCTGTCTGTCTGTCTGTCTGTCTGTCTGTCTGTCTGTCTGTCTGTCTGTCTGTCTGTCTGTCTGTCTGTCTGTCTGTCTGTCTGTCTGTCTGTCTGTCTGTCTGTCTGTCTGTCTGTCTGTCTGTCTGTCTGTCTGTCTGTCTGTCTGTCTGTCTGTCTGTCTGTCTGTCTGTCTGTCTGTCTGTCTGTCTGTCTGTCTGTCTGTCGGTTAGGTGTAGGTTAGGTTAGGTTAGGTTAGGTTAGGTTAGGTTAGGTTAGGTTAGGTTAGGTTAGGTTAGGTTAGGTTAGGTTAGGTTAGGTTAGGTTAGGTTAGGTTAGGTTAGGTTAGGTTAGGTTAGGTTAGGTTAGGTTGGGGTGCTGATGTGCTGAGAGACCTCCCCGTGGTGCACCCTGGGCAACGGTTCCTGTTTTTATGTCAGGGCCGGCTAACATCTCGCACGGAGGAAGACAACCTCCTTAAAAAATTACTAGGTGGGGCCCTACCCTAGTGGGCCGGCGACTGCGGTCGCGGGTGTGCCCGATCAGTGTCAACAGCTGGTCGGGCATAGCATACCGTAACCCGGCAAGTAACTGTCGGAACGGGGGCCGTTGCCCTTTTAAGGGCGGGGGCTGCGAGGAAGAAAACCTCTGTAAAAAATTACTAAGGTGGGCCCTTTTGGGCGGCGACTTTTGTCGCGGAGGTGTCCGGCCAGTGTTTACTGCTGGTCGGGCACATCATACCGTAACCCGGCAAGTAACTGTCGGAACGGGGGCTGTTGCCCTTTTAAGGGCGGGGGCTGCGAGGAAGAAAACCTCTGTAAAAAATTACTAAGGTGCGCCCTTTTGGGCGGCGACTTTTGTCGCAGACGCTCCCTCTCCCATATCTCCTCTGTTGAGGAGAGCGGGTTGAAGGGAGGAGGGCGAGTTCGGTTGGCGGCTTTTGCTGACCGGACCGCAGCCCGCCGGCGTCCTGGACGTATTCCGGGTAGCGGCGGCGGGCGGGGGTAGGAAGAGGGCGGCGGGTCCGATGTGCACTCGCACTGCCTTCGGACACGGTCTTGCTAAGACCACCGCCGGCCGACCCGTAAGCCGCAGCGAGGGTCAGGGTGGACCTTACGCGGCCCGGGGGCCTTACCTTAACCGGTTGGGTCACGAGGACGGAAAACCTCTATAAAAAACCCCCAATCCTAAGCTTGGTTGCCACGGCGAGAGGATGAATGGCTGGAGGGAGTCCAGTTCCGAGTGGTATCCCCGACGAGGTACCGGTCGCCACCTCGAAGGGTTACGTTAGACTTTTCCCGGGTACAGGGGGCACTGCCCGGGAACGACGCCCCTATATCCCCCATGCTCGTGGGATTTGTTATGGAATCTACTTACTTTAAAAACAAAAACGACGTTCAGGAGGGAGAGCGAACTCGGTCGATCAGTCGGTCGGGTCTCGCAGAAGAAGAAGAACCAGTCACTTCAAAGTTCTTCGCAAGTGCTGGCAGAAGTGACAGCGAAATGGAGGTCGCGTCTTGCCACTCGGCATCCCGTGACGGCTCCATTGATGGAAACTCCAGGAAGCGTCGCAAGCGCGCAGTGCTGAGCGACAGCTCCGGAGAGGACGACAAAGGGGAGGGCCGCCTCGTATCTGAATGCGAGAGCGAGGTCTCCCTTGCGTCATCGACGTCCCGTGGCCGCGATCAACAGCGGCAACGGGAACTACTCAAAAAGTTCGCCAAAACCCGCGAAAATGAAGAGCGGGAGAAGCAGAACGCTAGGGCGGAGGTCCGGGACTTTATTAGTTCCGGCCTCAAGCCCGCAGACCCTTCCTCAGCCAAAACTCGCATAGAGGAGAGTCTGGTGAAGATTTTGGAGGTAGCGAGTACCTCCAAAAACATTAAGGGCAGCCTCGTCAGAAGGCTGAAGGATGCGGTGGAGGCAATCCAGGGCGGCGTTCGCGCCCTGACAAGCTCCACCGCCATGGACAGGCTGCTCGCCGACAACGCTCGTATGAGCCGCGAGCTCAAGGAGTTGAGGGGGAAAGTCGGGGCTGTTGAAAAACAGATGGCCCCAGCCGCCCCCGACCTCGATCAGTTCGCGCAGTCCATCATGCGTTCCGTAGGGACCATGATGGACGCTAAGTTGGCCTCTCTCGAGGGTCGACTTCCGCCAGAACCGATCTGTCGTCCACCATTGGCGGCGGATCGACGACGCGCGGCGGCGGAGGCAGCGGGCAGTGCACCCAAGCCCGCTGCTACAACAACTTCGGGGCCTGTCAAGAGGCCTGTGGTGGACAAGCCCACCGCAGGTCAGGCCCCGACGACGACGACGACGACGACGACGACGGCGACGACGGCGAAGAAGACGACGACGGCATCGACGACGGCATCGAAGAAGAAGAGGAAGCTGGCCGCCAAAACGGTGCCACAACCCTCGGCCCAAACCACGGCACCTCGGCCGTCCACATCGGCGGCTCCGCCACAAGCGGCGGATGAGCCAACTTGGGCCAAAGTGGTCGGCCGAAAGGCCAAAAGGAAGGCGGCCAAGAAGGCCCAGCCGGCGGCACCCAAACAGCCGCCGGCCCCTAAGAAGAAGGGCTCCGCGTCGAGGACCCAAAAGAAGAGGGCGCAGAGGCAGCGTGCAGCTGCCCGCAAAGCCGCCCTCGTTCTTACCATCGACGCGGAGGGCGAGAAGAAGGGCCTGACTTACGCCAACGTTCTGGCAAGGGCCCGCGAAGGAGTCGACGTTGCCGCAATGGGGATCGACTTGTCGGTCGACCCCATTGTGATTCGCAAGTCTCAAACTGGCGGCCGGGTGCTGGAGCTGCCCAAGAGTGTCAGCCAGGAGACTGCCGACGTTATGGCCGACAAGCTGCGGGCCATATACAAGGATGAGGTCAGGGTCTCCCGACCCATCAAGCGTGCGGAGCTCCGGGTCTCGGACCTGGATGACTCCGTCACGAAAGAGGAGATCCTGGCCGCCGCGGCCCGACAAGCCAAATGCGCCGCTGGCTCCATAACAGCGGGAGAGCTCAGGCCTGGCCCGGGGGGCAAATACACGATCATCGTGAAATGCCCCCTGGCCGTAGCACCGCTGCTCATCACCAGCCCCACCAACAAATTTTTGGTGGGCTGGAGCTCTGCGCGGGTCGTGGCTCTCAAGGCACGGCCCCTAAAGTGCTTCCGGTGCTGTGCACTGGGGCACACCAGGCCTCTGTGCGCCTGCCCAACAGACCGCAGCGGCCTCTGCTACCGCTGCGGCGCGCCGGGCCACAAGGCGGCGACATGCACGGCGCCGACAAAGTGCGCAATCTGCACTGAGCTGGGCCGCAATGCCCAGCATCAGATAGGTAGCCGGGGATGTGCTCCCCCGGCTCTCACAAAGCGGCTGGCACCAACAAAAGTGCCCGCCGCCCCAGTTAGAGCGCAGGCTCAACCCTGCGAGGAGGAGATGATGGAAACCTAATGGACCAAGTCCGACCACATCTCTTCCTCCAGGGGAACCTCAACCACTGCGCCGGTGCTCAGGATCTCTTCCTGCAGACGCTGGCGCAGTGGTCGATCGACGTCGCCGTGATGGCGGAGCCGTATTTCGTCCCCCCGCGAACAAATTGGGCGGGGGATCTCAACGGCTCCGTCGTCGTCGTTAGCGCGACGGGACCCGGTTCGCAGCCCCTACACACCATCCGTAGGGGCGCCGGGTACGTTGTGGCGCACTGGGGCCCTTACGCCATAGTAGGGGCCTACTTCTCCCCGAACAGGGGCCTCGCCGACTTCGAATCCTTCATGGCCGATCTCGAGGCCCTTGTTCGGTCGCAGGCACCGCGGCCGGTCATTCTACTCGGCGACCTCAACGCAAAAAGTACTGCGTGGGGAGAGCCGAGGACAGACCGGCGCGGCGAGTTGGTGGAGGAGTGGGCCCTAGGGCTCGACCTGGCCCTACTCAATCGGGGCCGGGTCCAAACTTGTGTGCGTCACAACGGAGGGTCCATCGTCGACGTGTCTTTCTGCGCCCCTTCTATCGCGGGGCGCGTCGCTGATTGGCACGTCGAGGAGGCCGAGACGCTGTCGGACCACAAATACATCCGATTCAGCGTCTCCGCTCCTGGAGGTTCTGGGGCTCAGCGCATCACGAGCCCCGGGGCCCCACGATGGGCCCTCAAGAGGATGGACCGAGAGCTGCTGGTCGAGGCGGCCATCGTCGCCGACTGGTGCATGCCGGCGACGGGCCGCTCAATTGACGACGAGGCCGAGCACTTTCGCCGCTTGCTCACCATCATTTGCGATGCGGCGATGCCTCGCGTCAGGAGGCGGCCGAACCGCGAGTCGGTTTACTGGTGGTCGTCGGAGATCGCAGCTCTCCGCGAGGCGTGCCTGGCGGCGAACCGTGCATACACGCACCATCGCTCCAGGCACGCCCGTCGCGGCGTAAGGGACGAGGCGTCTGAGGCCCCCCTCTACAGGGCCTGGAGTACGGCGAGGAGCAATCTCCGTGTCGCCATCCTGCAAGCTAAAGCAGCAGGGTGGCAGGAGATGCTGGAGGCTCTCGACAGGGATCCGTGGGGGCGACCGTATCTAGCGGCCCGGAACAAGCTCCGGGCCGCGGCGCCTCCGATCACGGAGACCATGGAGCCCCAGCTGCTCCGAACCGTCGTCTCGTCCCTGTTCCCAGCAGGGACAGATTTCGTTCCTCCGGTGGCAGGCGTTACGCAACCTTCGCCAGAGCCACCGGAGGAAATCACTGAAGGTGAACTAGAGGCGTCCATAAGCCGCCTTCGCCCAAAGAAGACCGCCCCAGGGCCCGACGGCGTGCCGGCACAAGCGCTGGCACTGGCCCTGGGACCCCTCGAGGACCGTCTGCGGGGTCTGCTCAATTCGTGCTTTGAGTTGGGCAGATTCCCGCAAGTCTGGAAAGTGGGCAGACTGGTCCTCCTACGAAAAGAGGGGCGTCCGGCGGATTCGCCGTCCGGATACCGACCTATTGTGTTGCTGGACGAGGCGGGCAAGCTCTTCGAGCGCGTCATCGCTGCCCGCATCGTCCGGCACTTAGACCGGACGGGTCCGAATCTGTCGGACCATCAATTCGGCTTCAGGGCGAGGCGGTCCACGTTGGACGCCTTAAAGCTGGTCAGGGGGTTCGCCGCGGATGCGGCGGCACGGGGGGGAATGGCGTTGGCTGTCTCACTTGACATCGCCAACGCCTTCAACTCGCTGCCGCATCAGTGCATCGAGGCGGCGCTCCAATATCACGGAGTGCCGCTCTACCTGCAGCGAGTCGTGGCGGACTACCTGACCGGCCGACGTATTGTCTTCGCGGGGCAGAACGGCCTGCAGAGCCACGAAACGGGGCGCGGTGTTCCACAGGGGTCAGTCTTAGGACCTCTCCTGTGGAACATCGGCTACGACTGGGCCCTCAGAGGGGCCCTATACCCCGGCATGCAGGTCGTCTGCTACGCGGACGACACTCTCGTTTTGTCCCGGGGTGCAGACCCCGGGGAATGCATGCGGCTTGCGACCTGCGGCGTCCAGTTAGTCGTAGGTCGCATCCGCATGCTCGGATTGGAGGTGGCTCTGGGGAAGACCGAAGCAATCTTTCTGCGCGGTCCCCGGAGCCGCCGGCCCCTGCCCGACTCGTGCCTGACAGTGGAGGACACACAAATCCCGCTGTCGGGCACGATGAAATATCTGGGCCTGGTCCTCGACGGGCGGTTCACCTTCCGGGAGCACTTCAAGCGGCTGGCTCCAAGGCTACAAGCCGCCGCAGCCGCTCTCGGAAGGCTGCTGCCAAATGTCGGGGGCCCAGATGTTGGGTGCCGCCGTCTGTACACAGGTGTCATAAGATCTATGGCCCTGTACGGCGCACCCATATGGTGCGATACGCTGTCGCGTGACAATCGGGCGGTCCTGCTTGGTGCGCAACGAGTAATGGCAAACAGGGCCGCTCGGGCGTATCGCACCGTCGGGCAGGAGGCGGCGTGTGCCCTGGCGGGCACCCCGCCTTGGGATTTGGAAGCGCAGGTGCTAGCGGACCTCTACACCCGCTGCACCTCGCTCCGGTCCCGGGGCATCGAGCCCTCGCCAGGGCAGCGCGAAACCTGGCGCAGACAAGCCCGCCTCGTCGTGTTCCGGAACTGGGAACTTCGGCTATCCAGGCCGACGGCGGGGCGGGCTACGGTCGAGGCTATCCGCCCACACCTACAACAGTGGGCGGAGAGGCGGTACGGAAAACTGACGTACCGCCTCACACAGATGTTGACCGGACACGGGGCCTTCGGGCACTACCTGTGTCGGGTGGCCCGACGTGAGGCCACCACGGAGTGTCACCAGTGCGGTGACCCAGACG